>JAYESA010000004.1:45553196-46278196 GCA_036927795.1 Iris macrosiphon
GGGGAAGAAGAAGAAGTGAAGAATATGAAGAAGAAGAAGAAGAAGAAGAAGAAGAAGAACCAAAGGGGGGAGCTGCTGCTGTGTTCCACGGAAATGGGGGTAGGTAGGGGCCGGCCATGTAGTTAAAGAGGTTACATAAGTCACCAAATTCCCAAAATGCCCCTACTTGACTTGGTTTCGGGTTCCGGGTTCCAAAAGCACTCAAACTAGCTCCAAATCTCTCCAACTAACCTCCTAAAAATAAAATAATAAATCTAAGCCCCAAAATAATTCTCACAAGGGTGTGGACTAGGTCGGACATGGGTCCACTAGGGTCTGACATGAGTCCAGGCTAGCCAAAACCCTAAAACAATCATTAAAAAAAATAATACAAGCACCAAATAAATATAATTATAATTAATTAAATACAATACATCATTTATCAAATAAAAATAAAAAAAAACCCTATTTTCTAGAATTGGGTAGTTACAAAACCTATCACCAACCCTTAAGGATTTACCTATATGAAATGTCGTGAAGGCCGCGACTATGGGACAGGGCAATCCCAGATAACTCTCATGAATTTGGGATTAGTGCGCATGGCCAACCAAAAGCGCCACCAGTTAGACCTAGAACCTCTAGCGTACTATGTGTGTTATTTTCTGAATCTTGTAAAAGAAGTCTGATTCAAGGCATAGTCCATCAAGCACTTCTTCAGACAAAGACAATAGTCACTAAGTGAGATTCAAGGCTGTAGTCCATCTCATCTATGCATAGTATATACCTGCCCAGAAACTCTTTCTTTTAATTTCTTTATCACTTCTATTTTCGAAACTTGACCTTTGGGGGGGGATTGTTAGCTATGCTTGAGCAAAATCTCAACTTCCCTCTTTCTTTAGTCCCACAACGGTTGGACCACCCCCTCATTGCATGTATATATTAGTTCTTCTCCTTTGCTTTCTTAAAGATGTTTTGTGGGGGACCCCTTGGGCCACACGCGCGCATCGTCGCCGCCGCCCGGCCCGGCTCGGCTCAGTTCGGTTCGGCGCGCGTATCGGGTGCGGGTACGTGCCCACACCTGCGGCGCCGAATGCCGATCCAGTTTACTCTTCAAAGTTCGGGCTGGGATCCAAAAATCTTTTTGCTCCCCTTTATTTTTGAACCATTTTTGTTTTTTCAAAATTTTGAACGTTGAGGCTCATGTCCAGGTTCTTTGAACCTTGCAACAGCTCTTTTGACAACCATTCCTCCACATTTTTATTGCTCCTTAATGGCCTGTTTATGAGCCATTAAGTATCTTGTCCGTGGCTGTGTATTAGGTTCTGCCTATTTAAATGGTCTCCTCATCCTTCATTTCGGAATAGAAAAATCCTCCTACGTGAAACCTCTCTCCCTCAAACCACATTCTGGTCTCTAAGTTCTTGCTCTGGACAGAGCTAAGTTCGGTCTCTCTCTCCGAGTTGTGTTCAAAAAAGAGAACCCGGTAGTCAGGGGGTTTTACCACTAGGAGCTTCCGAGAAACGTCTGCACATAGACCTCGGATTAACTCTTAGGACAGTGCTTCGTGCACGACTTCCCCGAAGGCCGGTAACAACTTCTTTTTGTTTTTTGTTCTCTTATTAACTTCTGAAATTATATATATATATATATATATATATATATATATCAAAACTAGTAACAATATTTCTACTAAATCGTTATCACTGTTTATCCAAATAAGAGACTAGTGCGCAACCAAAAAGAAGTGAATGCGGGAGGGCATTACCTTTAGGAGAATCAAAGGTTATGAGATCCAGAAAAAGCTAGGTAAGAGAATTAATTCTTCCTATCCAAATCTTCAGCTTCTTCCTATCCAAATCTTCAGCGACATTTTTGGAAAGAAAGCTCACACATCCTCCTAGCTACTTGCTCAGCTGCTAATCTTACATAATTAACATGTGCTCAGTTTAGTAAGCTTCAAAGCAATATTCTACGTATACAGAATAAACCAACAGTTACACAACTTCCTGGCTTATATAAATTAGCATCTCAAGGACCTAAACACTACACTTAACAACACAAGTCTCGTACGTATCACAAAGTACTATGGACAGAGTGAAGAGGTTGGCGTCGCAGAGCGCGGTGGTGATCTTCGGCAAGAGCACCTGCTGCATGTGCCACACCGTCAAGAGGCTCTTCTCCGAGCTTGGGGTCCGCACCGTGGTTCACGAGCTGGACGAGATGCCCAAGGGGAGGGAGATGGAGAAGGCCCTCGTCAGGCTCCTCGCTCGCGATCCGCCCGTGCCTGCGGTGTTCATAGGCGGAAAGATGGTCGGGTCCACCGACAAGATCATGTCACTCCACCTGGCTGGCGAGCTCGTTCCGCTGCTTCGAGATGCCGGCGCTATATGGGTCTGACGGTAATGTCAAGACATGGCATGCACGAATGATAATATATATATGGATCCGGATCAAGAGTTTCATTTATAAAATTTTCAAAAACTTCCGTCGTTGTAGTCTGCTTTTATATATATATATATATATATATATATATATATTAGCTGATAATGTGTCGATGTTTATAGTATTTCGACACAGTGAGTTTTAGAACAAACGACACTTACTATATATGTCTCAGGAAGTAAATAAGTTCCATAATATATATATATATATATATATATATATATATATATATATATATATATATATATATATATATATATATATATATATATATACACTTGACTGCTCTTTTTATTTCTACACATCTTTCTATATATTTCGTGCAATTAAATAGATATAATTTTGGCGCGAACATGGATATGTAGTACTGAAACTAACTACAGGAATAACCATAAGAGTAGAACTATTGGACTCTCAACTATTCTGATACGTGGCAATGCGCGTGCTTGAAAGCGTGCCATGCTTCGTTTTGATAAATTTGACGTGTATGATGATTGGTAGTGACGATGAAGGTATAAATTAGTAAATGCTGAATTTATATTTTCCTAACTACACTCCCCTCTCCCATCTCGTCCATTTGTTTTTTGTTTTTATTTTTTTTCGAAGAAGATAAATATTATTGAAAATCAAAACAAGATAGTGCAACACTATCATCCTAACCAAGACACAAAATGAATTCATCTAGGATGTAAGATATCTATATCAGTTTGTATTTGTCTTTGTACAATAATAATACTGGTAACAAGTTCCTCAAAGATTCGTTGGTTTCGTTCTCTCCACACATGTCACACCGCCGTACCTAGAATCATCCGTAGTCGCATATATGCTCCTGGTCCTTCGTCTTTTTGAGTTCCGACCCCATTCAAGACTGACAATAGGTCCCTATTCTGCGTAGCTGGAAGTCCAAAGCATCTGCAAAGTTTATTCTAAATCTCCCAAATAAAGTCACAGCAAAAAAAAATGTGGTCCCTGGTCTCATCCATATACCCACATAAGCAGCATTTCATATCCGGGCAAACATGCTCAGACGGTCTCTAGTGAGAAGTCGATTACGGATCATCTTATATAAACATAGGGAGTTCTTAACCGCTCCTCCTTTAGTCCAAACCAGTTCTGCCCAGTCCACGTCCGAATTTCTGCTCCTGATTTGGTTGAAGGCCTTCCGAAAGTAGAAAGTGCATTTATCCATTTTCTCCCACATCCAGTAATCCTTCGTGTCCAACCTGTCTATCTCCACCTCTCGAATATCAACCGCATGAGCGGCCTCTATCAACCGGCATTCTAAGTTCCATGCTCCCTCCTAGATAAGACAATTAACATGTTCAGTAGATCCCCTTATCTCGTATACGTGCCATCCCTCTCTATCAATCAGGCTGGTATGGTTGATCCAAGGATCATACCACAAACTAGCCTGATTTTCAGAGCAAATAACCCTAGTAATCTAGATTTAAACAAGCTCTTCAAACCTAGGAGCATTTTAACCATCACCGAGAAATTGTTATTGATCTTGGCAGACCAGAAATCTCCCTTAGGGAAGTACCTCCCCCTGATCCAATCCGCCCAGATAGATTTAACAGAGAGGAATCTCCAAAATAGTTTGTAGGAGGCTGTTTTTCTAAGCATAGTAAGCGACCTCAGCCCTACACCCCTCCCCCTTTCTTGGGCCAGCACAATTTCTCCCAATTGATCGCATAAATTTCTCCTTTCCAAAGTAAATTAGCACATATATGTTCTACCTTGTGAATAGTAGCTAAAGAAATCACACTACCAGAATAACACATATTAGCAACGCCTAAAAACGTCGCTAATAGGTAAACTAACGTCGCTAAAATAATTTAGCGACGTAATTAGCGACATTTTTATGGTGTCGCGTATTTCATGGTCGCTGACAACAAAAATATCGCTAGTCGTCGTTGTAGCAACGTATATTTGCGACGATACAATGTTGCAGAATATACGACGATTAGCGATGTGTCGTCGTTAAATGGCGACGTAATATTTGTTTTAAAAATGTCGCTATATTAGCAACATTATGAGCGACGTTTTGCTACAACAATGCTGACATGGCAAGTTTTGCCATGTCAGCATGTTAGCGACGTTTAGCGACATACTAGTGACGTCCTTGGTATCTGGTAGCGACGTTCCGATATTTTTTAGCGACGTAAATGTACGTCACAGAACGTCGCAATACGTTGCAACACATCCCTAAATTGAAAAAAATAGAATACAGTTTGTAAAATATTTTCCAACAAAACTCTACCTGCAGTTATAAAATCACAGTTTATATAAATAGACCCGGAGCAACCCTCCAATAAATTTTCTAGGTTCGCCAACCCCTTCGGTGGAACACTCAACACTGGTAAATTTTGGTGTACATTTAATATGAATAATAAACTAAACTTACATAGAAAGAAATCTACAAAGTTGCATTACACTAAATTTATCCCAAGAAGTAGATAAATAAATTTAAAATAAGTGTCACATGCGTCTCAGAATGTAATAAAAAGTATAAAATAAATACATCAAAGACCCAAGAATGGGCCAATATACACAAACACACTAAAACCTGTCCAAATAAAGACTGCTACTGATCAGAAAGAGCACTGTCGCTTATCTGGGATAGAAGAAACTCATATTGCTCCTGTGAAAGCGTCATCGATGCTGATGGAGGAGGCAGTGATGGAGGCAATTTCGATGTTGGCGGACTAGGAGGACATATCTGGTCCAATGCTAGCAGTCGAGCATTATATGAACCCATAGCAGATACGACCCTCGAAGTGTTCTCCGCCACCGACCAGCTCAACAAATCCTGCACCGCATAGATCCTCGCAAGTGAGTCACTCATGGTCGTATGCGACCCCGCCAGCTCTGTCAGCCTGTGCTCCATAGACGATACCAGAGTTTCCAAGTTGCGCTCTATCGTCTGACCCATAGTCCTGAGCTCCATAAGGCTGTGCTCAATCGTATGGCTTAGAGTCCTGAGCTCCATAAGGCTATGCTCGAGCAAATCAAAATGTGCGATGATCGTCGCATCGTTCGTCTGCGGCACAGACTGTGGCCGCTCCATAATCCTCTGTAGCAACTCGTCATGCAGGTCAGCAATCTGACGGTCAACGCTCTCCTGGGCTTGTGCCGATGTCATGCCCCAGTCCCAAAATACCGAGGAACTAGGAATACGTAACATGCCAGCTACGTATTCGATCAGACTCTGGTCTGACTCGAATACGTATAAGCTGTATAATAAGGGTAACTATCTAAGAATACTGAAAATATCTATGTCTCAATCAACATAAAGAACAAAATATCAAGAATGAACTACATGTTCTAAAGTCGGCCGTCCAGTAACACATAAGCTCGAATAGACTCGAGAAAGGAATATGAGTCTATAAACTAGTCTACATCAGTAAATGAATAAACAATATGAATAATAACCATAACTCCGGTAGAAATTATATAAGTACCTGGTACTAATGTCTACAAGATAAAGCAATACGCATCAACAACTTCAGGCAGGCTCCACAATGGTCTATGCTACAAAACTGGCAAGGGACCAGGTCCTTAGAGGGACGTAACAAGGCAAGAAATAGCATGCCAAAGTAAAATAGTATAATGCCATATACTCAAGGGTAAACTACAATAACCGTCTAAGTGTTATGCAAATGAGAGCATCACTCGTACTCAGGCTGAAACCACTACAGGTTTTGTATCGGGAAGCCCATAGCGGCAAGTAGTATCTCGTAGGGCCAGTACATGTGCCAAAGCTCTGGTCAAAGACTAAGGCACTCTACATTAACATAAGTATATATATATATATATATATAATCAGCCTGTAGTATGGTGTGTCTCTCCCCACCCAATGTAACCTCATATATCATGTCCATGACATCCCATGTCCATAACACGTAAGATCATGACCTCTAGCTAGTACAACGAGTCATAATAATATCTAGGTATATGCAAGTCTGATAAAATGAATCATGTAAGCCTATACAGAATCACCATGAATAACTCAGAAAAGATTCTGTCATATAAAATAGTGTCAAGTGTCCTATGGTATGACATACTTGGTAAAGCAAGCACGCAAAGAATAGGATTATGGTATCAACTCTCTAATGACGTTACACGACTCCGCGTACGGCATCGACACCCGAATTTTATTCGGACGCTAAGCAATGTCTCATATTCCTAGGTTGAACAGGCATATCACAAGAATATATAAAAAGAAATACCAGTCGATAATGTGACAAGTTTTACTGCAAGTTGGCAAGGTACACTTGCCTGGGCTCTGAACTCCGTCAGTTGCTCCGATATAAGTAGAATCTCCAGGTACACCTCCGGATACTGAAACAAATATCACCATTACTCTCAGAATACTTGAAATAGCTAGGATTGACTACCCATAAGTCTAATTTGGACACAGGGACAGAATTGACAGTTTTTGGTCAAAGTGGGGTCCATATGTGGCCCATTTTGCACGGAAAAATATGCCAGAGACAATTTTCCAAATTCGTCAAACTTAGTGTACGAGTCCAGAACGATGATACGAATCCAACGAAATATTCAGAACTAGATTCTGATGAGACGGTCACAAAATCGCCTGTCAAGTATAACCGTGGGGCCCATGAAACGATGTTTCATCAACGTTCTCAGAATTGAACAAAACTTATGTCACAGGACCAGCGTAACGCTATGAATCTGATGGCACAAGTTTCGTTACGAAATGACAAGCACACACAAAATTATAACGAGGGTCAGAACAGGCCGATACGGTATTTTTTGACGGATACTCGTTTATTTCAGGGTGCACGCACATCCAAATCAAGTTTCACAAAATCTCACACGTCCGTGTTGATGATACGCTCCTTTTAGTATAATTTGCACACGACGAAGTTGCCTCGTTTAATGGAACGTACCCCATTTCCAAAAAAAATGGGTTTAGAAAACCAAATTTTTGGTCAAATTAAATAGTGGATAAATTATAGCATACAATAAATTAAAATAAACTAATTGAGGAGATTAAATCTCCGTTATATTGTCTAAATTATTGTTCAAGTAGAATTTAAAAATATTACCAAAGATGAAAGAAAATCAGACATGAACATGGGTGGTTGGAACAGTTTCTGAACAATAAATTGGGTCATTTTTTCCTGTTTTGCGTCGCAAATTATAACCGAAACAGGACACGATACACCAAACTAATTATACAAGGTTCAAGAGGGTCATGTTGTCTTTGCATTGGATTCAACGGGTCAATATTTGGATTACTGTGCAGGGAGATACAAGGGCTAGAAGATGGGTACCTTGCTGTGTTGTTTGTTTAGGATTTTGGGCGGCTAAGCGGTGGCTTCTTACGGCGTGCTGCGACGACTGTCCGACGGTCGTCGGCGGCTGAGGTTGGTCGGGGTAGTAGAGGAGATGATGGTGGTGGTGGTCGGCTAGGCTGATCTATATATAGGGGTGTACATGGAGGGTTACAGGAGCGGAAGAGGGGGTCGGGCGATTTCGGGAAGGGGAAGTGAGGGGTGATTCGGTTACAGGGGTTTGGTACTGTAGCAGTAGATGGGGAGTTTCGGGCTGGTGAGTTTCGGGTTGCGGGTTCGGGTATGGATCGGTTCGGTTGGTCTAGTTTGGGTTAGTTCAATTTAGTTTGGGTTGGGTTGGGTTGGGTTGGTTTGGTTTGGTTTATTTAAAATAATGCATATATGGCCATTAAAAATAGTTTTTGACCCTAATAAATTCCAGAAAAATTTAACAATATTCTATTATTAGTTTTACACCCAAAAATATATTTTTTGTACTATTTTAATAATTAATTAAATACACATTATTAGAAATCCATGAATACTATATATTATAAATGGCTAAAAATTTACAGAAAATTCTTTCTTAATCTCTATAATTCATAAATACCAATAATTAAAATTCTAAAATTTAATTCTAAAAAATCAGGGTGTTTACAATCTACCCAACTTATAAAAATTTTGACCTCGAAATTAAAAATAAACATAGTAGAAAAGATTTTAGTTAAGTAAGGTCGCACTAAAGATGGGGACGCAGTTACCAAATGGAGTCCTAGTTTGACGTCACATTCTAAGAATATGGGTACGCTTAATCAAGGCTCTATCCAACTTATAAGAATAAAGTTAGCCGCAGGAACTATAGTGATGTTCATATTTCTAAGGATTTTTTTCGAAAGTCTAACTTCAAGGAGGGATACGAGATGGTGAGGATGTTGTCACAACCTATCAAAGAAAATCTAGGTACTACCATGGCATTAATGAATCAATAACTCTATAAAGGAAGTTTTACCAGTTCTCTTTGCTTCTAATTAGATCATGAGTCTACAAGACAATAAAAAATATCATAGCCAAATACAACTAGGGTGAAATAGTACCGAGGAATACTTCATCATAAATCTTGTCAAGGTGATTAATATTATATAAAGAGTTCAAGGGCTCACCTTAATGCAACACAAGTGTCATGGACGTGGGTTGGCATGAATGGGATACGGGTATATCGATGGTTAGGGTAATTGGGTTGCCGATGTACAATTTAATTTAATTGCAATGAAACTGACTAATTAAATATAGGTTTTCTAGAAGGAGGTATGCCACGAATGTTGTGGGGTCTATATGGAGCATGAGAGTGTATACTTGGGTGTAACAGCTGGGTTAAAAGATCTAATTTTGATACTAAAACTCACAAGACAACTAGAGATTTAACCACTATTGCCTGCTACGTAAGGTTCTAATTTCTTAAGGTCATAATACAATTCCTTGTATCACTATCATGAGTCATATTTGACCCCTAGCATCTAGTTATGTAATCCATAAAGTATTGCAGTGAATTAGAATCAAACCATCTTTCTTATCTTCCAATACTTCCAAATTACTTGCTACCTTAAGCAAGGGTAAGGTTTTATTAGTTCTAGGCCTCTGATATTATATTCAATTCTTATGCTATCAATCTACACTAGCTCTATCATATAGGAATAACCTATCTACCTATCCTACTAAGGGTAACTGTCTTCTCAAAATTTATATCCAGGAAGTCTTCTTCCGTCTTGACAAGGATCTACTTCTGGAGGAAACATCGCGCACGAACATTCATCTCTCTAAAATAGGGAGAGATAATAAACAATAATAAGGATATCGAGGGAAATAAAAGAGTATAATTATGAAGTCCAAGGGTGATAATCAAATGCAAAAGAATTTTTAAATCAGTTGTGGATTAAGATACTAATACTGCTAATCCTGATTACAGGCTGGCTCGGTATCGAAAAGTAACCAAAATGATTTAATCAGGACCTACATGGGCCACCACAAAAATATGTCATACCCCAGTCCAAAAATACTGATGGACTAGGAATACGTAATATGCCAACTAAGCATTCGACCAGACTCTGGTCTGACTCAAATACGTATAAGCTGTATAATAATGGTAACTATCTAAGAATACTGAAAATATCTATGTCTTAATCCATATAAAGAACAAAATATCAAGAATGAATTACATCTGCTAAAGTCGGCCGCCCAGTAACATATAAGCTCGAATAGACTCGAGAAAAGAATATGAGTCTATAAAACTAGGCTACATCAGCAGATGAATAAATAATATAAATAATAACCATAACTCTAGTAGAAATAATATAAGTATCTGGCACCAATGTCTGTAGGACAAAGCAACACACATCAACAACTCCAAGCAGGCTCCACAACGGCCTATGCTGCAAAACTGGCAAGGGACCAGGTCCTCAGAGGAACGTAACATGGTTCAAAAAACAGCATGCCAAAGTAAAATAGTATAATACCATATACTCAAGGATAAACTATAATAACCGTCTAAGTGTTATGCAAATGAGAGCATCAGTCATACTCAGACTGAAATCACAACAGGCTCTGTGTCGGGGAGCCCATAGCGGCAAGTAGTATCTCGTAGGGCCAGTACATGCGCCAAAGCTCTGGTCAGAGACTAAGGAACTCTCCAGTAACATAAGTATATATATAAATAATTAGCCTATAGTATGTTGTGTCTCTTTCCACCTAATGTAACCTCACGTCTCATGTCCATTACGTCTCATATCCATAACACGTAAGATCATGACCTCTAGCTAGTACAATGAGTCATAATGATATCTAGGTGTATGCAAGTCTGATAACACGAATCCTGTAAGCCTATACAGAATCACCATGAATAATCCAGAAAATATTCTGTCACATAAAATAGTGTCAAGTGTCCTATGGTATGACATACTTGGTAAAGCAAGCACGCAAAGAATAGGATCGTGGTATCAACTCTCTAATAACATTACACGACTCCGCGTATGGCATCGACACCCGAATCTTGTTCGTATACTAAGAAATGTCTCACGGTCCTAGGTTAAACAGGCACATCATAATAATATATAAAAAGAAATACCAGTCGATAATATGATAAGTTTTACTGCAAGTTGGCAAGGTACACTTGTTTGAGCTCTGAACTCTGTTAGTTATTCCGATATAAGTGAAATCTCCAAGTATGCCACCGGATGCTGAAACAAATATCACCATTGCTCTCAGAATACTTTAAATAACTAGGATTGACAATCCATAAGTCCAATTTGGATACAGGAGCAAAATTGACAGTTTCTGGTCAAAGCGGGGTCCACATGTGGATCACTTCGTACCAAAAAATATGCTAGAGACAAAGTTCTCTAAATTCGTCAAACTTAGTATCTACGAGTCTAAAACGATGATACGAATCCAACGTAATATGCGAAACTGGATTCCGATAAGCCGGTCATAAAATTATCCGTCAAGTAGAATCGTGGGGCCCACGAAACGATATTTTATCAACGTTCTTAAAATTGAACCAAACTTGGGTCACAGGACCAGCGTAACGCTACGAATCTGATGGCGCAAGTTTTTTTGTGAAATGACAAGCACACACGAAATATGACGAGGGTCAGAACAGGCTGATACGGTATTTTTCAACGGATACTCGTTGATTTCGGTGTACACGTACATCCAAATTAAGTTTTGCAAAATCTTACACGTCTGCATTGATGATACATGCCTTTCGGTATAATTTGTACACGATGAAGTTGCCTCATTTAGTGGGATGCACCCCATTTCGAGAAAATTTGGGTTTAAAAAAACCAAGTTTTTGGTCAAATTCAACAGTAAATAAATTACAGCATACAACAAACTAAAATAAACTAATTAAAGATATTAAATCTCAATTATGTTGTCTAAATTATAGTTCAAGTAGAATTTAAAAAAATTAACAAAGATGGAAGAAAATTAGACATGAACATGGGTGGTTGGAACAGTTTCAGAACTACAAATTAGGTCATTTTTTTCCTGTTTTGTGTCACGAATTATGACCGACACAGGACACGATATATACAGGTTCAAGAGGTTCATGTGGTCTTCGTATTGGATTTGATGGGTCAATATTTGGATTACTTGCAGGAAGATACAAAGGCTAGAAGATGGGTACCTTATTGTGTTGTTTGTTCAGGATTTTTGGCGGCTGCGCGGTGGCTTCTTGCGGCGTGCTGCGACGACTGTCCGGAGGTCATCGCTGGCTGAGGTTGCTCGGGGTGGTAAAGGAGATGATAGTGGTGGTGGTCGGCTAGGCTGATCTATATATAGGGGTCTACATGGGGGGTTATATGTCATGACCCAATTTTGTGGAATCGTTGGGGCGTCCCCCGGATCGTGACCGCCATGCGGGCCTGGGGTTACGCCCGCACAAGGCTAGAGTATTTTGCATAACGAGCACATATTCAGAGTACACAGATAAATTAAAACACAAGTTAAAATATGGAAAAGTTCTCTTTATTGATAATGAACATCTATTACAAAATCTTGAATGAGTTAGCTAATTGCCGCACGGGCTTATAAAAGAGTTGACACAAAATGAGATAGTTGTCCTGTATATTACATCCCTTTACTAAACTCAAAATATAAGACCTTCTGGTGGAACGACGGCCTTCCCACGAAGCTGCATGTTTGCTTGGGTTGCTAGCTTCTATCCTCAAAATACTTTAAAATGTGGCACGATCAGAATGCGCCTACAGCTGGACTGGATTGGGAAGACGACTTCGGCTCCTTGCTCAGAATTTCTTAGTGCAGAGAACCTGTTTCAACGAGGGTCAGTATGTCAAAACATAATGGTGAAGGCGAGCTAACCCAACTATACCAATCAATACGTTGTTTTAATAAAGCATGCATATTATTTGTCATCTTTCTATCTTGCCTTAGTTCATTTTACAAGCATCAATATATAATAAAACTATTGAAATAAACTCGTCACCGTTCGGTAACTTTTACCTACCCGTCTGAATCACCTGCACAATACTTACCATGCCTTCCCTGCCACAAAGACACAAGTTAGCTTACAACAGATTTAAATATACGATATGGATCACTGGCTAAATGCCACAAAGGGATGGTTTATAGTCTCAAGACAAAGATGATATGCAACGCAGGTGGCAAGCCCCGCTGCATAACACCTTGCCCCATAACATACAACCATACATAATGTTCCGTCCGGATCGGAACGGTCCCAGTGCCCCGGCGACCGTCCGCAAAAACCATAAGACCTTGTGCACAAGTTGTCCATGATCAAACAATATTTATTTGGATTCAAGGAAATACTAGCACGATAACAGTTCCATAGCATAAACGGTTTTGCATAGTCTTTCTGATCAATATATCGCATAGCAAAGGGTGTTCCATATGCATAGCACAATTTATAGAAGAAGTATTACATTCTAACTAAAATTGAAGCATATGATGAACATTCCAAATGAACAAGCATACAAATGAGTAACCGTTCCCAAGTTGAATGACAAGCATAATAATCCAAGTCTATTTCCATTTTATCTTGGCATCTTTTAGTTATTACTTGGTATCGTTTGATCGGGACAACACGAATGCAAGATTTTTAGGTGTGAAGACTTGGCAGAAGGGCTAGCTAATCGGGATGGTAGCCACTAACTTAGTTGGTTGGAAGGGAGAAGGAAAGAGGCACTTCAAGACTCCGCTTGTACGTCGCCTACTGCTCGTTCACCTGTATTGACGAACAGCTCGATCAATACCTCTTCCACTCTTTCCAATCTCGGAATTGAAGTGCAGTTCAATGAACGAAAATAATAAAATCCATCAAAACTATTCAAGAAATCTCAAGCAAATTGGAAAACCAACTCAAGGCACAAAAGCAACAAGCGACATCAAAATCTGAGGCAACAAAAGATGCAGCGGAGAGGTCCCTCCTGACTCTGCCGCTAAGTCGATCCCGGGGGCACGGTCCACTGAATATGGGTATCGATTCTGAAGAAGCAAATCCATAACGATGATGAGTTCTTGTTTCAAACTATCCCGATCGAACGATACCATCTTGTATTTCTTAGTCGCGCTCCCCGAATAGGGGAAACGGGGCGCCACATCCTACCCAACTAATTGGAAGTTTCATCCCAAAACTTAAGAATAGAACCTACCGCTAGGGAACATTACGTTGAGGCAGAATCTTAGAGGGGAGCGGACAATCCCGAGCTATGTGGCCTTGTCCGCCACAGTTGAAGCACAGCCCTTTCCTGCTGTAACATCTATCGGTAGTTTGCCCCTGTCTTTTACAGAAATCACAGAATGGTCTCGGGTTTCCTTTCCGATAGCCACCATTATTTTGACGTTTTGCAGCATTGTTTCCTCTATCATTGCTTTGGCGTTTTTGATTAGAGGTATGCGCAGCGCCGGTAGGAACGTGTGGATACTACAGTTCAAGAGATAAGAGAGTGATTCATGACTTTTCGTATTGTCTGGTACTGGAAAACGACTACATATGCATGGATGGCAAGGCTTAGACCACCTTCAAACCTTCTAGCTTGACTCGCTGCATCAGATAAATAGGTGCCAGTGAATTTGAAGAGTCGGTTAAATTCAGCAGAATACTGTTTAACTGTCATAATGCCTTGCCGCAGTCGTACAAACTCGTTTTCCTTCTGACGGTGCACTGGAGGGGGTATAAATTTCTCTTCAAATGCGGCACAAAAAGTTGCCCACGAGATTGCCTTCTCTCCATGGTCAACTTGAAGGGATCGTCGATGCACGTCCCACCAATCGTGCGCGTTGAGGCAAAGCTGTATTTACGCGCATGCGACGCGCTTCTTTTCGGGGACCTCTAGCAGAGTGAAGTGGTCTTCAAGTTCGTCCAACCAATCTAGAGCAACGATTGGGCCCTCAGTCCCATTGAATAGAGTGTTGCAAACTTTCTTGAAGTCGCCAAAGTCGAAGGCAGTCACTTCCCTCGTCCTTGGAATTGGCAGTGTCTCGACTTCAAGGACGGGCTGTTCCACCGGTGTCGATGTTGTTACCGCGGACTAGTTGGAGGCCAAAGTCTGCACGATCTATTGCAGGGTATCTACCTGCTTCTGTTGGACTGAGAATCGAACCTCTATATTGTCTTAAAACTTGAGCAGACTCTCCTCCGCTCGCTTCTCGGCCCGTTCGTAGCGAGCCTCATCCCTTTGTTGGTTTGCCTCCAACATCCGCATCAGTTGCTGGATGGGATCGACGTGAGACATTGTAAACCCCCTCACCCAAAATTAGGGCTACGTGGCTTCGATAGTGAAATTAGGGCTAGTTTAAACCCAATTAGAATTAGAATGCGGCATTTATTTAATAATACAATAATTATATCGTATAGCGCACCTTACCGTGCTGCGATAATTGAAGCACCTCACTAGCCATTGCCCATCTAGAAACTTCACGATCTCATCCTAGACATGTCCGCCTACGATTCCGACCCTTGTGCAATTTATAATATTGCTCTCTGATGCTATATTCTAGCCGCACAATAAACGTCGCGGACGTTATTTCTTAATTCGAAATAAATTCCAATTTTGTACTCTTGTACGTCCCAATCGAAATTTGAGACACCACCTTGACCATTTTTGTGCAAACCGAATTTTATTAATATTCTGCACTGTACCCTCTACGCCCTGACACTTGTGCCCCGCCTAAATCAAATCCTATGTACTCCTAATTAATTCTAGAACATCGTGCGCAGTTCGATTCAATTAATTAAATCTAATTTCTGCCTTTGTGCAGTTTTCTAATTGTTGGGGGCTTTTATGCAAA
Source organism: Iris macrosiphon (assembly GCA_036927795.1). Classification (NCBI taxonomy): domain Eukaryota; kingdom Viridiplantae; phylum Streptophyta; class Magnoliopsida; order Asparagales; family Iridaceae; genus Iris; species Iris macrosiphon. Next base: position 45,568,742 of record JAYESA010000004.1, read on the forward strand.
AATGCACTGAGGTGTCCCCACCATTGGACAATTCATGAAGAAATCTATTTTTCCCTTCATATAGATTTTTTCATAATTTTTAGCATGTGTAACGCGCACATCGCCCCATCTATTTTAAACCCCATCCTTGCATTTTAAATCATGTAATTTCTAGTCCAACACCCTCATGCAAGCCCGAGGCCCAAGCCCAAGGAATGTTGACCAAGCCCTAATTCCTAGGTCAACCCAAACCAAATTTTACATGTATATAAATACCTCTTCATGCCCTTTTTCTTTATTTTTATTTACATCAAAACCTAACCCTAGGAATTTCTCAGCCGACCTCCCTCACATTACTATTCCTCCTCCTTCTTCCCCTTCCTCATCTCTTCCCTCCTCCATGGAAACCCTAGCCTGAAACCCTAACCGACCGGACCCCTGTTCCTAGAGAGCCGCCGGAGATCCGGCGGCTGGACCCGGAGGTGGTGAACCGCATCGCCGCCGGTAAGGTGGTGCAACGGCCGCCCTCGGCGGTGAAGGAGCTACTGGAGAACAGCCTCGACGCCGGTGCCTCCTCCGTCCCCGTCATCGTCAAGGACGGCGGCCTCAAGCTCATCCACGTCTCCGACAACGGCCACGGCATCCGCCATGAAGACTTGCCAATACTATGTGAAAGGCACACGACATCAAAGTTATCCAAGTACGAAGACCTTCAATCAATTAAATCAATGGGTTTTAGAGGGTTTCTTAAAGAGACGGAGTAATGGACATGCTGGTTGATTGCACTTCTCTGCAGAGGGCTATAGAAGTTGTATATTCTGCAACTTTGCCAAAAGCATCAAAACCTTTCATTTACATGTCTATCAGTCTGCCCCCTGAACATGTAGATGTGAACATACATCCAACAAAGAAAGAGGTTAGCCTATTGAATCAGGAGAGTCTTGTCAACACCATACAGAATACTGTTGAGTCCAAGTTGATTACCTCTAATAGTAGCAGAACATTCCAGTCTCAGGTTGTAAAATCATTGCCAGTGAGTCATCTTACTCCAAATAAGGAGGTCCACCATAATTCTCCATCTTCTGGGACATTTATCAATGGGAGTACAAGTGAACTATCATGTGACGGACCTCTCAGAGAGCCATTTTCGGTGTTTTGTCAGGGAGGAACTCATTGGACTCAATGGGCACTTGTTCTAGGAGAGGTTCTAAAAACCATATAGGAATATTATCTGAGAGACGAAGGGCACTCCTGCCCATGGACTGGAGGTGACTTTTTGCTGGAGGCTTCAAAGAGAAGCAAACTGAATTCTTAGAACTGGGACATTTAGCACAGCTAAATGCCGCTTGAAAGAGGAGCAGATATTTTGAAGAAAAATGCTAATGTGGGCACATTTGGAGTTTGGGCATTCAAGATGGGGAGAACGGTTGGTTAGCATTCTATGTTCCCATTCCTGGATGTTGGATTTATTCTATGCGACTTTTGGAGCAGGTTATTGGTACATCGCAGTCTTCTGGCCAGGCAAGTATACCTTGCCATTGTACTGTTATTTTTATTCCATATGTTGCACACATCTTTATTTTTTGTCTTTAGTTCATATATTTTAATTGTTATATAAAATATGTGCGACGGTGACATCGCGAATATTTTTATTTATGTATTGTATTGACCTTGTTCATGAGACTACCCCATCATCATGTAGCATCATTAGGTTCATTGGCCTTGACACAGTTGTTACACGAGTTGTGAGTCTCATGTAGATCACGAACTTGCGTGCAGGGTTTGGCCTCCTGTACGTGTGGGCCGTGCGTTAGGAATAACTGCTGTTAGAAACTTGGCATGCTAGTAGACTTGGCAGTTATTAGAGGTGTTATCGTGTCATGGATGTGACATGCTTAGAGCATGGGGTAGGAAGAACAACAAGTAAGACATGTGGGCTCCGTTGCACTTTCCTTGTGTAACCCGTACGCTCCGCCGGAGATGCGCGGTCATGATGACCACTATATATTATATTATTATCAGGCGGGCCTCCGGTGTTCGAAAGACGTCGTGCCTTTGTAGGCCCCTGGATCTCCAAGAGAACTATGCCAATCCCATTTTAGCCAGATAGCCCACGCGTTGGGAAAGTTGTTCTTAATTGCATTCACTTTAGACGGTTAGGCGACCCCTTTTGATATTTATTTCAGTACTTTATTGGCATGTGTTTAAGTATCTTGTTACGTCCCTCTGAAGACCTGGTCCGCTGCCAGGTGTACCTGTTCTTGAGTATTTACAGGAGCGCAGATAAAGGAAGGATATAGAAGCTTCGTGGATGTCTTTCCTTCGAGCCGTGATTGGTAGCTGGTACTTATATTGTTTGAGTGAGTTGTACTTATATTGTACTTACTTTTTCCTATTTGAGTTGGTAGTGGATTTGTTTCCATCCAACTATCATTCCTAGATACTTCTCATTGAGATCTAGTTTCATAGATACTGGTTATTTATTTCTATATGATTTTGGTGGATGAGATTTAGATTTTACCTTGCGACTTGTATTACATTTATACCACTTGTGGATTCTATATTCATATTACAGCGTACTTATGGATTTGGTTTCCATATATTGGAGTTGCCATATCCATGCGGCTGGCATGCTTACGTGTCCTAGTCCTACGTATTTTTGGGACTGGGGCGTGACATGTTTTTGTGGTGGTCCATGCAGGTCAAGAGCATATTGTCTCGGTTACGTTACTGTGCCGAGCAAGCCTGCACCTAGAAATAGAGTATAGGATCTCATCCATAATTGACTATGATTCGTTTTCCTTCCAATAATTGTATCATGCTTGATTCTTGTACTTCCCTAATAGTTCTTTGAGTACAGCCTTCTGCTAGAATATAGGAACCCTTGTTATTAGGATGAAGATTATGGTAGCACACCTATTAAGAATGCAATGAGAATATAGACACACCACTGAGTTTAGAATATCTAGTGAAGCCTAGAATTCCTCATCTCTAGAATTGGTTTACCATTACCCCCTGATGTATCATGCAGACTTGAGATTAGTATAGACACTACTAGAGTTAGTTAGAAGTTTACCATAATGTTTGACCCTAGTATTGAGGAACCCATAGAAAACCAAAATGGAATATTAGGACTGAACCTAACCTTCGTAGTTAGATAAGTATTGGAGAACTATAAATTTAGATTTTTGTCTTGAGATAAGCAGACAGTACCTTAGAAAGCCAAGAGGAAGGTATAGAATATTTTCCTAATCATACCTCAAACACAGAGACTAGCATACCCCTTTCCCTTAGAAAACTATGATGCTATCTAGAGCCCTCCATTTAATTTCATATAACGTTCCTCTGTGACCTTAAAGATCGCTAATTGTGCGACGAATAAATTATCTTCTTCCTTTCTTCATCTTTTAACTCGTGCCACTTGACACCTCTAATTATAGACCAAGTGATTGTATTCTATGATAGGATATATAGTTTGCTAAAGTTATAGTGGTAATCTTGAATTTTGAATTGTGTAGCTTGTAGCTAGAACCTGATAGTTGAGTTGTTCAATTAGATTGTGATGATTACCTCTAGTTGTAGATCACGTAACATGTACCCCACCTCAATGTAGGTTATATCCTCTTTCCCTTTGATGGCCAGTAACTCTTCTATCTTTACTATTGACACTTGTTCTATGAGCACTATGATTAAGACTTAAGGTAACCCTTACCTATATAATGCAATAGGAGACCCTAAATAGTACCAAGATCTTTCCTCATACACCCTAATAAGAGTTTTTGCTCTATTTTACATGTGCAAGATCATTTGTAGGATCCTCTTAAGACTCTGACAGTATTAGTTTAATTCTTTTAAGTTAGGTAGTATGTCTCACAACCTAGTATCACATAGTCCACTTGACCCATCAAGGTAGTGTAACTGAATGACATTAATTGAATACTAGCATTAGACGACAGTGTTTAATCAGACAATAGAATTTAGAGGTCCTTGCCCCTATTTGGTCGATTAACGACTTAGACTAGGAGATTGTATGATAACGGTAGAGATTGTAGAATCTTTATTATTATTGCTTAGTTTGTTTCGTTTTCTTGTGAACTTGAAATATCTTGTGACTTCTTCCATCATGATCCAGCGTAATTATATTTTATGTACTATCTCGACTTATGCCGCTATTATAGCCTAGTTTTTGCAAGCTTATTCTTTATCGAGCTTGTTCATAACATATGTATTAGCGGGTCGACACGCTAATATATTTCAGAATCAGTATATTAAGGTCTAGCTAACCTTAGTGTGCTTGATTCGCCCTTCGTAATACTACTTTACGTGTATTGAGATATGTAGTGATTAGTAGACAAATATACTTGCCCTAGACATGTCTGACATATCGTATCGGTTGCATAACTGAACGAATACGAGCATGTGAATAAGAACTACCAAAAATAGGATTCCAATCCACAACTGCCTTGACAATCTCCTATCGAATTCTTTAAAGCGCCTTGATCCCCACACTTGTATTCTATTACCCCCACATTGAATTCTTTATTATTGCCCTCCGTCTTTCCTTGTTTCGGAAGACGAAATCTCGTGCTTGGATATAAGTGATACACGGGTAGTACAAGATATACCCCATAGGCCAATCACATTATTTGGTGACTATCTTTCATAATTGATTAAGGGCATATCACATATGATATAGTTGGTGTTAAAGTTTTGAGGATTGAATGACATGAGAAAATAAATTAAGGAATATTTTTCTTAAGTGTAAGAGCCTTATGTGACAGATGGATAAATTCTAAGTTGGATAGAAATTGCATTATTAAACTTGAGGAGAATTCTTTTAGATTATGATCAAGTAGGATTAGATTGAGAGATTAAGTCCTTTTAAATGTGGAGAATTTTAAAAGAAGGATTAAGATAATGAGGATTTAATGAATTTTAAAAATCTTGATATGGAGGACCCAATATTTATACTTTGAGCACATAATTTAAATTTTGAATATTGAAGGATGAATCATCGATTTAAATTTTTAGGATAAATATAGAATTTTAGACTTGAACAACTGGTGAATTAGATTTAAATTTTATAATTTGATGATTTGAATTAAAAGTTTAATTTTGATTGTTGGGTCACCTATTTGAAATATTGAGGATGTAAATTGAGTTTAAATATTTGAAGAGTACAAAATTCTTAATTTGAGAATAGGAATAATATTTGATTAGAATTGTTTATTGTTCAAGGTCTAGAGGAGATTATGATAGTTGGAAATGGTGATATAAATTTTGATGTGGGATGTCATATAGACTTGAGTTAGATTTGAATGTTGAAAAAAAAAATCGAGAAGAGAGTACGACAGGTTGAATTTTGATTTAAACAGTGGTTATCTTATTTTTGAAGTGATCGTGATAGATTTGAATAGATTTTGTTATTTAAATTTTTGGAAGAGATTGCGATTGATGTACCTTATGTATGAATGTGAAGAATTTAACAAATTATGCCTTATTTTAATTTCGAGGACAAAATTATTTTAAGTTGGGTAGATTGTAAACCCCTTCACCCAAAATTAGGGCTACGTGGCTTCGATAGTGAAATTAGGGCTAGTTTGAACCCAATTAGAATTAGAACGCGGCATTTATTTAATAATACAATAATTATATCGTATAGCGCACCTTACCGTGCTGCGATAATTGAAGTACCTCACTAGCCATTGCCCATCTAGAAACTTCACGATCTCATCATAGACATGTCCGCCTACGATTTCGACCCTTATGCAATTTATAATATTGCTCTCTGATGCTATATTCTAGCCGCACAATAAACGTCGCGGACGTTATTTCTTAATTCGAAATAAATTCCAATTTTGTACCCTTGTACGTCCCAATCGAAATTTGAGACACCACCTTGACCTTTTTGTGCAAACCGAATTTTATTAATATTCTGCACTGTACCCTCTACGCCCTGACACTTGTGCCCCGCCTAAATCAAATCCCATGTACTCCTAATTAATTCTAGAACATCGTACGCAGTTCGATTCAATTAATTAAATCTAATTTCCGCCTTTGTGCAGTTTTCCAATTGTTGGGGGCTTTTATGCAAAAATGCACTGAGGTGTCCCCACCATTGGACAATTCATGAAGAAATCTATTTTTTTCTTCACATAGATTTTTTTGTAATTTTCGGCATATGCAACGCCCACATCGCCCCATCTATTTTAAACCCCATCCTTGCATTTTAAATCAAGTAATTTCTAGTCCAACACCCTCATGCAAGCCCAAGGCCCAAGCCCAAGGAATGTTGACCAAGCCCTAATTCCTAGGTCAACCCAAACCAAATTTTACATGTATATAAATACCTCTTCATGCCCTTTTTCTTTATTTTTATTTACATCAAAAACTAACCCTAGGAATTTCTCAGTCGACCTCCCTCACATTACTATTCCTCCTCCTTCTTCCCCTTCCTTATCTCTTCCCTCCTCCATGGAAACCCTAGCCTGAAACCCTAACCGACCCGGCCCCTGTTCCTAGAGAGCCGCCGGAGATCCGGCGGCTGGACCCGGAGGTGGTGAACCGCATCGCCGCCGGTAAGGTGGTGCAGCGGCCGCCCTCGGCGGTGAAGGAGCGACTGGAGAACAGCCTCGACGCCGGCGCCTCCTCTGTCCCCGTCGTCGTCAAGGACGGCGGCCTCAAGCTCATCCACGTCTCCGACAACGGCCACGGCATCCGCCATGAAGACTTGCCAATACTATGTGAAAGGCACACGACATCAAAGTTATCCAAGTACGAAGACCTTCAATCAATTAAATCAATGGGTTTTAGAGGGTTTCTTAAAGAGACGGAGTAATGGACAGGCTGGTTGATTGCACTTCTCTGAAGAGGGCTATAGAAGTTGTATATTCTGCAACTTTGCCAAAAGCATCAAAACCTTTCATTTACATGTCTATCAGTCTGCCCCCTGAACATGTAGATGTGAACATACATCCAACAAAGAAAGAGGTTAGCCTATTGAATCAAGAGAGTCTTGTCAACACCATACAGAATACTGTTGAGTCCAAGTTGATTACCTCTAATAGTAGCAGAACATTCCAGTCTCAGGTTGTAAAATCATTGCCAGTGAGTCATCTTACTCCAAACAAGGAGGTCCACCATAATTCTCCATCTTCTGGGACATTTATCAATGGGAGTACAAGTGAACTATCATGTGACGGACCTCTCAGAGAGCCATTTTCGGTATTTTGTCAGGGAGGAACTCATTGGACTCAATGGGCACTTGTTCTAGGAGAGGTTCTAAAAACCATATCGGAATATTATCTGAGAGACGAAGGGCACTCCTGCCCATGGACTGGAGGTAACTTTTTGCTGGGGGCTTCAAAGAGAAGCAAACTGAATTCTTGGAACTGGGACATTTAGCACAGCTAAATGCCGCTTGAAAGAGGAGCAGATATTTTGAAGAAAAATGCTAATGTGGGCACATTTGGAGTTTGGGCATTCAAGATGGGAAGAATGGTTGGTTAGCATTCTATGTTCCCATTCCTAGATGTTGGATTTATTCTGCGCGACTTTTGGAGCAGGTTATTGGTACATCGCAGTCTTTTGGCCAGGCAAGTATACCTTGCCATTGTACTGTTATTTTTATTCCATATGTTGCACGCATCTTTATTTTCTGTCTTTAGTTCATATATTTTAATTGTTATATAAAATGCGTGCGACGGTGACGTCGCGAATGTTTTTATTTATGTATTGCATTGACCTTGTTCATGAGACTACCCCATCATCATGTAGCATCATTAGGTTCATTGGCCTTGACACAGTTGTTACACGAGTTGTGAGTCTCATGTAGATCATGGACTTGCGTGCAGGGTTTGGCCTCCTGTACGTGTGGGCCGTGCGTTAGGAATAACTGCTGTTAGAAACTTGGCATGCTAGTAGACTTGGCAGTTATTAGAGGTGTTATCGTGTCATGGATGTGACATGCTTAGAGCATGGGTGGGAAGAACAACAAGTAAGACGTGTGGGCTCCGTTGCACTTTCCTTGTGTAACCCGTACGCTTCGCCGGAGATGCGCGGTCATGATGACCACTATATATTATATTATTATCAGGCGGGCCTCCGGTGTTCGAAAGACGTCGTGCCTTTGTAAGCCCCTGGATCTTCAAGAGAACTATGCCAATCCCATTTTAGCCAGATAGCCCACGCGTTGGAAAGTTGTCTTAACTGCATTCACTTTAGACGGTTAGGCGACCCCTTTTGATATTTATTTCAGTACTTTATTGGCATGTGTTTAAGTATCTTGTTACGTCCCTCTGAGGACCTGGTCCGCTGCCAGGTGTACCTGTTCTTGAGTATTTACATGAGCGCAGATAAAGGAAGGATATAGAAGCTTCGTGGATGTCTTCCCTTCGAGCCGTGATTGGTAGCTGGTACTTATATTGTTTGAGTGAGTTGTACTTATATTGTACTTACTTTTTCTATTTGAGTTGGTAGTGGATTTGTTTCTATCCAACTATCATTCCTAGATACTTCTCATTGAGATTTAGTTTCATAGATACTGGTTATTTATTTCTATATGATTTTGGTGGATAAGATTTAGATTTTACCTTGCGACTTGTATTACATTTATACCACTTGTGGATTCTATATTCATATTACAGCGTATGTATGGATTTGGTTTCCATATATTGGAGTTGCCATATCCATACGGCTGGCATGCTTACGTGTCCTAGTCCTACGTATTTTTGGGACTGGGGCGTGACAGACATGGCTCGCTGGCTTTACGAACTTCCCGAAGTACCCGAACTAATTTCTTGGCCTTGCGTTTCGTCCGGTGCTAGCGCTGAGGATTGCGCTGGTACCATTCCTTCAAAAGAAGGTAAATTATATTAGGATCATAATGTATTATGGAATCATTGCATGAACATATCTTATTTTGGCCTAACGAGTTCAAGAGTTCGTACAGAAATTTATCGTTAAAGAAACTTTTCCCATACGAAGGTTTAAGGAACATGAAGCTGTGCCCTGATACCAACATGTCACGACCCGATTCCGTAGAATCGTTGGGGCGTCCCCCGGATCATGACCGCCGTACGGGCCTGGGGTTGCGCCTGCACAAGGTTACAGTATTTTTGCATAACGAGCACATATTCAGAGTACGTAGATAAATTGAAACATAAGTTGAAACATGGAAAAGTTCTCTTTATTGATAATGAACATCTATTACAAACTCTTAAACAAGTTAGCTAATTACCGCACGGTCTTACAAAACAGTTGACACAAAATGAGATAGCTGTCTTGTATATTACATCCCTTTACTAAACTCAAAATATAAGATCTCTTGGTGGAACGACGGCATTCCCACGAAGCTGCATGTTTGCTTGGGTTGCTAGCTTTTATCTTCAAAATACTTCAAAATATAGCATGATCAGGATGCGCCTACAGCTAGACTAGATCGGAAAGATGACTTCGGCTCCTCGCTCGGAACTCCTTAGTGCGGAGAACCTGTTTCAACGAGGGTCAGTATGTCGAAACAAACTGGTGAAGGCGAGCTAACCCAACTATACCAATCAATACGTTATTTTAATAAAGTATGCATATTATTTGTGGTCTTTCTATCTTGCCTTAGTTCATTTTACAAGCAGCAATATATAATAAAACTACTGAAATAAACTCGTCACCGTTCGGTGAATTTTACCTGTCCGTCTGAACCACCTGCACAATACTTACCATGCCTTCCCTGCCACAAAGACACAAGTTAGCTTGCAACAGGTTTAAATATACGATATAGATCACTGGCTAGATGCTACGAAGGGACGATTTATAGTCTCAAGACAAAGATGATATGCAACGCAGGTGGCGAACCCCGCTGCATAATACCTTGCCCCATAACATACGACTATACATAATGTTCCGTCCGGATCGGAACGGTCCCAGTGCCCCAGCGACCGTCCGCATAAACCATAAGACCTTGTGCATAAGTTGTCCGTGATCAAACAATATTCATTTGGATTCATGGAAATACTAGCACGATAACAGTTCCATAGTATAAACGGTTTTGCATAGTCTTTCTGATCAATATATCGCATAGCAAAGGGTGTTCCATATGCATAGCATAATTTATAGAAGAAGTATTACATTCTAACTAAAATTGAAGCATATGATGAACATTCCAAACGAACAAGCATACAAATGAGTAACCGTTCCCAAGTTGAATGACAAGCATAATAATCCAAGTATATTCCCATTTTATCTTGGCATCTTTTAGTTATTACTTGGTATCGTTTGATCGGGACAACAAGAATGCAAGATTTTTAGGTGTGAAGACTTGGCAGAAGGGCTAGCTAATCGGGATGGTAGCCACTCACTTAGTTGGTTGGAAGGAAGAAGGAAAGAGGCGCTTCAAGACTCCGCTTGTATGTCGCCTACTGCTCGTTCACCTGCATTGACGAACAGCTCGATCAATACCTCTTTCACTCTTTCCAATCTCGGAATTGAAGTGCAGTTCAATGAACGAAAATAATAAAATCTATCAAAATTGTTCAAGAAATCTAAAGCAAATCCGAAAACCAACTCAAGTCACGAAAGCAATAAGCGATATCGAAATCTGAGGCAACAAAAGATGCAGCGGAGAGGTCCCTCCTGACTCTGCCGCTAAGTCGATCCCGGGGGCACGGTCCACTGAATATGAAAATCGATTCCGAAGAAGCAAATCCAAAACAAGGACGAGTTCTCGTTTCAATCTATCCCGATTGAACGATACCATCTTGTATTTCTTAGCCGCACTCCCCGAATAGGGGGAACGGGGTGCCACATTACAGGGAACGGAAGAGAGGAGGTCGGGCGATTTCGAGAAGGGGAAGTGAGAGGGTAATTCGGTTACAGGGGTTTGGTACTGTAGCAGTAGATGGGGGTTTTGGGCTGGTGGTTTCGTGTTGCGGGTTCGGGTATAGGTCTGGTTCAGTTGGTCTAGTTTAGGTTGGTTCGGTTTAGTTTGGAATGGTTTGGGTTGGTTTATTTAAAATAATGCATATATGGCCATTAAAAAAAATTTGATCCAAAAAAATTCCAAAAAAATTTAACAATATTCTATTATTAGTTTTACACCAAAAAATATATTTTTTTACACTATTTTAATAATTAATTAAATACACATAATTAGAAATTCATGAATACTATATATTATAAATGGCTAAAAATTAACTAAAAATTTCTCCCTTAATCTCTGTAATTCATAAATACCAATAATTAAAATTCTAAAATTTAATTCTAAAAAATTAGAATGTTTACAGCCGACGCCTGCGAAGGCTGCGAGGAATGCACACTGACAGAGGGGGCCCTGGATGACTGCGTCGCAACATAGGTGTCGTAGGATCCTATACCGTAGTACGTACCCCTCTGAAGACCACCAACGGCGGTTATCCAGAGCTCGTCCGTCGACGGAGCTGTAAACGACCGTGAGGAAGTATCAGGCCCTCCCTCTGCAGGCGCACTAGCAGTCGTCCGCTCATATAGTTTAAGATACTCGTCCTCGAAAAGTGGGTGCTAACGTCTAAGTTACTTATTACTAAATATATAGATATCTATTTGCATATTTTCTAAGTTATATTAAAACTAACACAGGGCAGTAAAACGTACATAGGTCTGCATGGCCTTCTCATCGATGAGCTCTCCACCCTTCTGATGTGTAGCCAGGAAGACTGTCACCATGTTGGCATCCTCACCCCTCTGTACCTGTTAAAAATTATATTATTTGTTATTAAAATTAAACATCTTATCCTATTTGTATTAAAATAATATATATTCAATAGAATATATACCAGACGACAGAAATATTTTGTCATGGGAATCGAGCCACCACTCTACTGCTCAGGCATGATCAATTCGTGGATCGCCGTCGCGATCATGGAACTTCTGGTCATTGATCGTATCACGGATCAGCTTAGCGACGACAGCAGAAAACTGATCATCGATCTTCTCAGTCTGGTGTGGTAGATAGAAATAGGTTTTCTACAAGAAGTAAAATAGAGAGTTATATAATATGCATAAATGATTATTGATATTAAAAGTAAATATATTTTTACCTTGAAGTACGCAAACCAAAATACCTTCCTATCTTCAGGAGCATCTGAGTAGTTGATACAAGGCCCACCATAGCTCTGCCTCAAAAAATGTTCCAGTGCTCTTTGTACCACCAAGGGACAATATCTATACAACGATAATTAAATTCATGAATATATAGATATAATTATTTGAAAAATGTTAACTATTTAACTTACTTGCAAGGCCCGTCCCTCTAAATCTCATCCTCGTCTTGTACAAAGGTGCGCATGGAGGATCGCTCTAATCATGCGCAGACGGAGTCGGCTTGACCTCTTCCATCTGCTCCTCTACTCCATAGTGCCGTCAGCAAGAGGAAGGCTGGATGGAGGAGTAGTCTCAGGTATAGAACTGCTGGTCCTAGAAGTACTACCACGTACCATCGACGGAGTCGGAGATGTGACTGGTCGGTAAACTGGAGTACTCCGCGACCTGGAACCAAAACCAGTAGCCGGTACCGGAGGAGCACTTTGTCTAGAGGATCTACCTCTGTATGATTCTCATCGTCCTATCATACCTGATAATAACATATGATGATAAAACAAATATACAGACTTATAACAGTTTATCAAAATATATAGACCCGGAACAACCCTCCGTTAAATTTTTTGGGTACGAAATATCACAATAAAAAGTATCGCAGTCACACAATAAGCATAATATAAAAGTATAACAGTCAAACAATAAGCGCAATATAAAAGTATCATAGTCACACAATAAGTGCAATATAAAAGTATCACAATCACACAATAAGCACATTTCATATTAAAAATAGATGTTACATTCCACATTTAAAAAATAGTACATGGCTAGAGTTCTAAATAGATTTTATCTTACTTTCAATCCTCTTCTAAAAATTTATCTTCTTCGTTTTTCTCATCCTCCTCTTCATCTTCCTTCTCATCTTCACTTTCATCTACTTCGTCTTCCTCTTCGGATAATTGTGCATCCTCCTGATAAGCTATTTCGTTAACGTTAAAGGTATTCTAGCTTTCGTCTTGCATACTGTCCACCAGCCCAACCTCGTTGTTCCCCTTTTAGGATAAGTTATGAAGTACACAAGCTGAGCCTGACTTGATAGGACAAATGGTTCAGAGCTTAGATATCGATGCCGGTAGTTTATATATGTCACCTGAATAACATGATCTTAGCAGGCTCTATTCCATAATTATATGTCAACTCCACAATATCTCATAAGACTCCATAGAAATTATTGCCTAGATCGACATCTTTGTAGCTCGAAGATCTGATACACAAACAACTATTTTTCGTAGAATCGAGATCCAAGAAGCTGTCTCTTATCGGAGCTTTTGTTGACGTAAACCTAAACTCATTCACACAGTAGCTTGGCCAAATTTTGATGGCATAAATTGGTCTCTTGGTTAGAGTTCTAATATACTCATTCTCGAGTGTTGTGTGGGGACGATCGACCTAAATACCAAGGAAACAATATTAAGTTCAATGTTATGTTAATTATTGTGAAGATCCTTACATATGCACTCAACCAAGAAGGAAAATGAAGTATGGTCTCATCAACTTCACATCATCATTAAATGGGCTAAAAAATAACAAAATATTGCCCGATTAGTGTAACAATATTAGTGTATACTATTACATTAAGATGACTAAAATATTAACGTATTAATAACTTACCCCTCTAGCTTTTCCACTTTATCCTCGTCACAGTTGAGTAATATATACAAGTGAGCAGCCCTTAGCTCGTCGTTATTCAGATATCTTTTATTCATTTTGCCCAAAGGCTTACCAAAAGCATTGAATACTTTTAGTATTGCATTATTATATTCCTGATATCCGTCGTCATTTTTGGGAACTCTTGTTCTATTAGTAGCAACATGAGCTTGAAATACATCGAGCAAAAGTTTATAATATCCTCAAAAACATAGGCTTCACAAATAGAACCCTCAATCCGGGCCTTATTTTTTACCTTTCTCTTTCAAGCTTGTACAATGTTATCGCAATGTCCTTCTCTTGCCTTTCTAGATGATCTACGATCAACATTGTAGAACAAAGATCCCTGAAGAATATGGTAAGCTTAGTCAATGGATCAAAAACTACCTGCGATAAGAATTCTCGAAATATAATTAGAATTAACCTCTCCATAAAAATGTGACAATTATGGCCCTTTATAGCCGTCAGTTTGTTTTCCTTCGGGTCAACGCATCTTCTCAGATTTGACATGTACCCGTCTAAAAAATTTAGCCCATGAATCAACCTACAAAGTCTTAATTTATCCTCCTTGTCTAGTGAGAAAATTGCCTTAAGCTGCTTATACTTTCCATCCCTTTCTCTATCAAATGCAACATAGGGCGTCTGCATATTTCTTTCAAGTCCAACCTAGCCTTAGGATTGTCTTTCGTCTTCCTCTTTACGTTCATCACAGTATTAATTATGTTGTCAAACATATTCTTCTCGATATACATGACATCAAGGTTATGTCCGATCAGATTGGTGCTCCAATATGGCAGATCCCAGAATATCCTCCTCTTTGTCCAGTTATGAGTGTGACCAAATCCATCGCACTTGTACCCCTTAGTTGTCTCTTCGATGGCACTTGGTAAATATTTAACCTCTTTCCATATCGTGTCTCCGGGCCACCTTAGAGGTAGATTTGCCTTCTCTATAACACTGGCACGAAATGCATTCATGTTCATCCGGAACGGATGATCCGACGGCAAAAATTATCGATGACAATCGAAGAAGCATGATTTTTCTCCGTATTTCAAACAAAAAGCCTCAGTGCGGTCCATACAATACGGACATGAGAGACGACCATGAGTGCTCCATCCTGATAATATATCATAAGCCAAAAAGTCGTTGATGGTCTACATAAGTGCTACCATCATCTAAAATTTTGGCTTTTTTGAAACATCGTACGTGTTAGCGCCTAATTCCTACAGCTGGTTCAATTCTTCTATCAACAGTTGCAAGTACACATCAATATTCCTCTTCGGATTATTCGAACCCAGAATAATGACGGTTAAGAACATAACCAGAGTCTTCATGCAGATCCAAGGTGGTAGGTTATATGGGGTGAATATCATAGGCCAGCACAAATACTAAGAGCCCAAAAGTTCGAATGGGGTAAAACCGTCGGAGGAGAACCCCAATCTTACATTACGCGGATCCAAAGCAAAATCGGGATCTTTCAATCGAAGTGCTTCCATGCTTCTCCATAGGATGGGTGATCCAACACTACTTTAATTTGTTATCGTCTGTGCCAACTCACATTTTCAGCAGTCTTATTCACCATAAATAACATCTGCATCCGCGACGTTAAAGGCAAGTAGTGCATCGAATCGGTCGACTTTCTTGTACCGACAGACCTTCATGTACCAGTTGTCTTGTAGCGATCAGCACCACAAAATATACACACATCTTCATCCTTATCGTCTTTGTAGTATAGCATACACGCGTTGTGACATACATCAATTTTCTTGTATCCCATCTAGAGCGATCTCACCATCCTCTTAGACAAGTAAAAGGCTTTAGGTAACTTAGCATCCGCTGGCAAGATCTCTATAATCAACTCCATCAGTCGATTGTAGTATTCTTGCGACATGTTAAAATTAGACTTGATGCTCAACAGTCTTGTAATCACCTCTAACGGTTAATGATCCTCACAACCAAGATATAATGGAGTTCTTATAATCTCCAGTAACTCCATAAACTTTGCAGCATCGGCATTCGGTGCTTCCTCAGCTGCATCATGATTGTTCGGATCAAAACTAGGCCCAGCAGTGTCAAAAACCATGTTCACGCACCCGTTGTCGTAATCAGCATGGTCGTGGACACCCATATACGGCTCAACATAAGGCTCCGGCTCCGATGCTAAAGACATAAGTTCTCCGTGTGAGGTCCTCTGATAGTAATTCGGCATAAAATCCCTCGAGTATAAATTATATGTCATATCTACTTCTGAATGATATTTTAGGTTATGACATCTCATACACGGACACTTAATTTTGGTGTCATCCATGTATTAAAGGAACGCCTTGGTAAACTGCAGGAACTGTTCCATCCCCGTATGAATTTATTCCGTTCACCGCATATATCATCAGGATAACGGTTGTACATCCATGAACGATGATGCAGGTAGTAATTCAGAATCATTTTTAGATACTTTTGAAAAGATGAATAGACAATGTTCAAATATATTATCCAAATGGATGCAAATATGGATACACATGTGAAAACTAATAAAAGATTTGTGTGACGTCACGTATTCAATGTTAGTCATTCTCTAAAAAAAATTTCTTCTGCAAGCCTTTTGAGGCTATTAGAGTTAGACTAGATTTCCAAAAGTCTACTAGATTTTTCGTATAACTCTAATAGCCTTAAAAGACTTACAGAAGTAAAAAAAAAATCAGAGAATGGCTCACATAGACACTTGACTTTGGAGGTGACGACAAGCATTCCTAGTTATTCTAATTTTATAATAAGTATTATATATGTGAAACAATTTACCACTTAACTTATATTTATCTAGGTTGTAACTAAACCTAGTTATTCTACTTTTAGCTAAGTATCTTAGATGTAGCGCCCCGTTCTCCCGATGCGGAGAGCGCGGCTAAGAAACACAAGTCAGTATCGTTCGATCGGGATAGATTGAATTAAGAACTCGTCCTCGTTATGGATTTGTTTCTTCGGAATCGATTCCCATATTCAGTGGACTGCGCCCCAAGGATCGGCTTAGCGGCAGAGTCAGGAGGGACCTCTCCGCTGCTATCTTTTATTGCCTCGGTTTTCGATGTCGCTTGTTGCTTTCGTGCTTTGAGTTGGTTTTGGGACTTGCTTGTTTTCTTGAACGGTTTCGATGGTTTTTATTGTTTTCGTTCATTGACTTGCACTTCTATTCCGAGATTGGAAAGAGAGAAAGAAGTATTAATCGAGCTGTTCGTGTGCAGGTGAACGAGCAGTAGGCGGCTTGCGAGCGGAGTCGTGAAGCGCCTCTTTCCTTCTTCTTTCCAAAATCTAAGTGAGTGGCTACCAACCCGATTAGCTAGTCCTGCTTCCAAGCTTCACAGCTAATCAATCTGCACTCTCCTTTGCCCCGATCAAATGATACCAAGTAATAATAAAAGAAACCAAGATAAAAGACAAATATACTTGGTTATTATGCTTGTCAATCAAACCTGTGAACTGTTGCCTTATCGTATGCTTGTTCGTGCAAATGTTCTATAAAACGTACTAAGTATAGAATACATCTTGTATATGCATAATTATTCAGGGAGGCTATGCAAAATAAATCATGCAATACTGCTTGTCGTGTACTCGTGTTCTTGCACTCGTGTTGCCTCAAATGCATGACTGTTAACTTGTTCATCGTGTTCGATCATGGACAACTTGTGCACAAGGTATTGGTTCTGCGGACGGTCGCTGGGGCACTGGCACCGATCCGATCCGGGCGGAACTCGTGTGTAGTCTTCGTGTTCGGGACCGGATAGCTTGCAGCGCAATCGTGTTCTCTCGTAGCATGCTATCCTTGTCCCCGGCTACGTCCATTATGGCAACCATGCCAGTGATCATCGTGTATATTTAAACTTGTTGTATACTAACTTGTGTCTTCGTGGCAGGGAAGGCATGGTAAGTATTGTGCAGGTAATTCAGACGGTCAGGTAAAATCCACCTAACGGTGGCACGTTCATTTCAGTAAATTCAATATGCTGTTTACTTGTAAATGAACTAAGGCAAGATAGAAACCCACAAATATGCATGCTTCACTAAACAACGTGTTGATTGGTATAGTCAGGCCAGCTCGCCTTCACCAGCATGTTTCGATATGCTGACCCTCGTTGAAACAGGTTCTCCGCACCAAGGCGAACCGAGCGAGGAGCCGAAGTCGTCTACCCGATCCAGTCCAACTGTTGGCGCATCTTCACCGCGCCCCCTGAAGCATTTGAAGACAGGAGCTGCAACTCTTCATACACAAATGCAGCTCCGTGGCAAAGCTATCCTCCAGCCAGGAGGTCTTTATCATTTTGAGTTTATAAAGGGATGTAATGTACAGGACTGCTATCTCATTTTGAGTCATCTCTTTTGTAAGCCGTTCGGCATATTAGCTAACTCGTTCAAGAGTTTGTAATAGATGTTCATTATCAATAAAGAGAACTTTTCTATGTTTCAAATCTGTGTTTCAATTTATCTGCGTACTCTGAATATGTGCTTGCTATGCAAATCATTAAAGCCTTGTGCGGGCGCAACTCCAGGCCCGCACGGCGGTCACGATTCGGGGGACGCCTCAAGTGATTCTACGGAATTGGGTCGTGACATTAGATACTAACTCCTTCCTAGAACTAACCTTCAAGTATACTCTTATCGATACCTAGCACTTACCTATATATCATCTTAACTTTTTACTTATTGAACCTAATAAGTAACTCATCTTTGCACAAACGTACTAATTTCAGAATCAAAATTATAGTGATTTATCCATCACACTCGTTCCAAGAAAGTGGTTGGTTTATTTTAATTTTAAAATTAGTCAATATTTGCCAGCTCAAACTAAGTGATCAATCTGCAAGCCATGCTTGGCTTGCTTGAATTCAAACAAGTAATATATATCAAAGTGAAGCATCTTCTAAAACCATTTGCAACCTTAAAAAAACCCTAATAAATATAATAATACAGTAGTACCAATCAAATATTAGTTATATGATCACTTAAAGTATCCAATTTAACACATTAAAAAGTATTTCGGACTTTCTCTCGCCCCAACCACACGCACACAAAAATTAATGTGTGTGTGTGTATGTGTGTGTGTGTGTCTGTGTGTGTGTGTGTGTGTGTGTGTGTGTGTGTGTACGGAGCACAATATTAATCTTTCCATTTTTATTCTCAACTTCAGTATCATAATTCTAATGGATACAGCACCGAGTATGTGTGTGTGTATGTGTGTGTGTGTGTGTGTGTGTGTGTGTGTGTGTGTGTGTGTGTGTGTCCGTGTTCGTATCCGTATCTGTGTTAGGGTTTATGTCTGTGTATGTGTGTCCGAGTTAGGTTTAGGGTTAGTACCCGCTGTAGAAGCATGAAAAATACGCTGGGAGGATCTATGCAGCCTCTTGATGCAGAGCAGCGTAAACAGATGCCTTCAGAGCCATCAAGCGTGCAACAGAGCTTTTTTTCGCTAAAACACAGCATGAAGTATAAGCTCAAAGAACCATCCGCGTAAGTGCAGTACGTCCAGGCCGCTCCAGCGTAAGACAGAGTTCTTCATCGCCTCGATGGCATAAAACTCAGCCGCTCTGAAAGCAGCGTTGATGCGTACGAGAAATGCTTCGTCTTCCCCAAAATGAACCTGTCAAGTCACGCAGTGAACCTGGCCTCTGACTCCTGACAAAAAGTGCTGCACGGCTACCCAGACGACGGCTGGAAAAGATGGCAGACCCCTCGGGACGCGCCCCACAGTATGATGGTGGATCTCGGCATTTAATGCAGAGGATTTGGTTAAAATATCACCAAACTGTCGGTTACCAAAGTCCCTCCAGCGTAAACCGCTCTTTCGCATACAAGGGAATAAGCTGCCTTGTTTTACACAGGCAAGCATGAGCCGTTTTACGCTCCGCGGTAGACAAACCGCCTGCCACGTCAAAAGCTGCATTTCGTACAGGGCCCGAGGCACGTCTCTATGTCAAATTGCACAGAGCAGTGACAGTTTCCCTCAAGACACGTCTCTGCGACGGATGCACAGAAGGGCTGCAGACCTTCAAAATACGTCTCCGCATTTAATGCACAGGATGGTGGCAAATCTCTGTAAGAGATTTGATTACACCTTCGAAAGCCGTAATTCCGGCGAAGACGTCCACATCAACACTCTGGCACGGTACGCAGCGGCTTCTACGCCCATTCAGGATCTGTGCTCATTCGGCTTCAAATGCCTACTCAGTCTCTACGACCATTCGGCTTCTATACCTGTTCGGCTTCTATGCCTGTTCGGCTTCTATGCCTATTCGGCTTCTACGCTTGTTCGACTTCTATGCCTATTTTGGCTTCTATGCCAGGGGTGACAGTCATTTGGCTTCTACACCAACCTCTTCTACACGAGGGATACCTACCTACGTGGCTTCTACGCCATGATCTTTGCAGCAGATATACGCGTTTTGTCCCCTTAGTTGGACACACGTCACATGCTCACTCAAAAGGTCATTTATACTCAGGCATTGGTTATTTTAACCATTGTGTAAAAGGGTCCTGTACTGTCCACTCCTCGGTTGTTACACCGACGGAGTGGTCACTGTCACCAAAACTCTATAAATAGAGACCCCTATCAATGGGGAACAAGGTCGACAATTTGGAAGATCGAACCAGGTCGGAGAATTGGTAAAAAGAGAGAGAGAGAGAAGGAGAGAAGAGTCCGAAGCTCAGGCAAAGAGTAGGGATCGACGACCTTGGCATCGTGCATCCACCCTCTCCTGCAACCTTCGAAGCTGCTTTCCGTCTTCCACGGCACTTCTTCAACATCGTGTGGTCCAAGGGCTAAAGTGATCGACTGCAGATCAGACACCAATAGCAATATTTACCCAGATTAAATAAATTGTACTCCCATATCCTCGTATAGGATTACATTATACAAGTTTGTTTGTAAACTAAAGGGCACGGGTTTCGCATAAACCCTGTCATTGAAATACACTTTCATTCTTTCGTTTAATACCACAAACAAGATGGCGACTCTGCTGGGGACATCTTTCTCTTCTGACGAGGAAGCAATTGCTCAACACGATGCAGTATCCGTGGGATCCGTGAAGAAGACACTGGTCGTCCAATTCGACCAGTCTGCCTACGAAGATATGCTTCGGACTGGGGTTAGCTCTCACTCTCTCTCCGTCCAAGACAACAGGAAGCTACGCAAAGTGTGGATGCCCAAGACATCCTTCGCCGTTCCTGTGGACTCTCCGATCTCTCCGACCAATGAGGTGGTAGCATCGCTCCCTCCGTGCCCTGCACGTAAAATTCAGTCTCCCGCTACGTGTGGTACAGACAAAACTTCGGGCAGAGCCTCAGCGCTAACCCAGGAGTATCCACTGCGCTTTACCCGCAGAAATCAGTCTCCCGCTACGCGCGGTACAGACAAAACTTTGGGCAAAGCCTCAGTGCTAACCCAGGAGTATCCACTGCGCTTTACGTGCAGAAATCAGTCTCCCTCTACGCGCGGTACAGACAAAACTTCGGGCAAAGCCTCAGCGCTAACCCAGAAGTATCCACTGTGCTCTACGCGTAGGAACCAGTCTCCCGCTACGCGCGGTACAGACCAAACTTCTGGTGATGCCTCAGCGCCAGGACAGAAGTACAAATCACGCTCCAGGCGCAAGACAACATCTGACCTCTATGAGGAACCAGATGAACGCCGTGATTTCTGCAAAGGGAAGCAGGCAGCGGAATACTCGACTCCTCGGCCGTTATGCCAGCAAAGGAGCAATCTGCCTACCCTCCGGATTACGCGAGAAGCCGACAGCCAACTGAGGACCTCTTCAGCCTTACGCCACTCTGAGCTAATCTCCAATTTATGCCAGGCAAGGTCCAACGACGTAAAGCAAGCTCAAGTTGCTACTCCCCCTGACCTGCGCAAATACTTAATCCAGAAGCGTAAGGAGAGGGGACCTTCCAATATGTCTATTATGCCCCCTAGCGAGCAATATTGTAATAGTCATAAAATTGTGATTGACTGTTGTTGTTCTAAAGCAAAATGGCCGGTTTTCGACCGATTGAGCTACTCTCAGTCTTTCCCGGAAGAAGAGCCCGCGTATGCGTCCGTGAACAAGGCTTCTCACATACCTAGAGGAGGGCCGAGCTCAAGACGTCATCCCTCAGGGCCTCCGAGCCGAAGAAGATTCGAAGACCTCCTCAGGAACACTGAAGCTGGGGTGTTCCAAAACACCCGTGCAAGGTCACAGCAACCGGCTTCGTACTCATCTGATTCCGACGCTGGGGGTCGCCAATCTCCCAGATCAGATGTTGAGAGTATAGAGTCGACTTCTACAGCGACCTATACTTATCCTTTGAGGACGCCCAGGGAGATGGAAGTCTACGCCATTGAAGATGAACGCGAGGAAGCTTTGCCGTCAGGAAACGCGGAACAACGAATCACTATGCTGGAAACGTCTCTGAAACAAATACAATCCGTAATGGAGAACATGCACCCGATGATGCTAACTCAACACGCAACTGCCATGGCTCAAGCGTCGATCCTGCCAACTCAGATACGTGCAAGGGTGGACTTGCCACCATCCAACCCAAGCCAAGAGCCTGCTCTAGATCAAGAGTCAGCAGTTCCTCCGCTTCCTCACTCGGTGAATATATTACCTCCCGTTGGAGTCACGATACAACCAACTCCACACTACACCGTAGCCCCGCTTCCAACTGAAAATCCGATGCAGGGAGTGCGAGAGTTGAAAGCCCAGTTTGACGCCTTGAAGCACAAGGATCAGCTCAAGAAACTGGGAATCAACCAGCCTTACCTAGCTATCTGGAAAGAAGTCCATTTTTCTCTGAAGTACAAGCCTCGGACTATGGCTCTGTTCGAAGGAAAAACATCGCCAAGTCAATACATGAACTATTTCAGTATAATGACGGTGTTGCTACAAGGGAACGACGCCCTCCTCACTCGGGTGTTCAAAGGCTGCCTCTCAGGAGTAGCCTATCAGTGGTACCGTAGCTTGGCGGACAACTGTATTACTTCCTTCGAAGACTTCAAAGCTTTATTCTTCACGTGATTCTACGAGGGTGGGATGGACATGTCTATGTCCTCTCTCATCGAAGTCAAAAAAGGGAAAAGGAGGACGTTCGCACCTTCGTCGAACGTTTTCGTCAGGCCACCTTACAAATGCCTCCAGGAGTTCCGGACTCGGCGTTAGTAGACATTTGCAGGAAGAACCTCCTTCCCGTAGTCTCGGTGTTTACAGGACCATATCAGTTCCATGAGTGGTCTTCGTTCATCGTCTCGGCAGTGGCCGCCGAAGACAACAGTCGTAAGGCGCGCGATAATGGCATCATGATCTCCGCCTCCGACAGAGGCAAAAGGTTATCTCCCAGCAGCGACCATCCTCGCAGCTCCAAGGGGAAAGAAGCTCTGACGGTCAATACGTCCAGACAAAAGACGACGGCGACCACGCAGACGAAGCCCGGAACTTCCAGGCCCGTCGAAGCCTACTCTTTCGACGATGACGATATCCCTAGTATATTCGAGTGTCTCGTCAAAAGCGGCAAGATCACCCTTCCAGAGCTAAGGCGGCCCCAAGAAGCCGGCAGTACTGACGACCCCAAATACTGTATCTTCCACAGATACGTACACCACCCAACAAAGGCATGTTACATACTGAAAAGGAGGATCCAGGGGTTGATCGATGCTAAGGCCATCACTCTGCACAACACCGAGAAGACGGTCACGGCCAACATGATCTCTCTACGGTTCGGCGATCTGCCTTCCCAAGAGGTCACAAACGGTGTCATGCCCATTTCCTGAGCTACGATGGACATCGTCAATCTCCCTCCATCTAGAGATCAAAATCAAGACCTGGTACCCCTGACCACCCGGCAGGGCGAGATTATATAGGTTCATCCGGATTTGGTGTCAGAGCTCGAGGAAGAGACTAAAGCTACTAAAGCTACGTCTAGAAGAAGCTCCAAGTGCAAACCATGCCACATGGTCGTAACTTCTTCGCCATCAGACGAGGACGAGGTACTTGCTGCAGCCCGTTCAGGGAAAGCCTACCTCAACGACTGCGGAGCAAGTCAGGAGGATGCACCGGCGGACGCTTCAACTGCCAAACCTTCTGGACCAAGCCCCGTCGTACCAGAGGCCAGCCCTTCAAAACCGACGCCGGCAGACAAAGAGAAGCAAAGAGAAGTGCGCTTTGATAAACCTGTGAAAAATATTCCAAATAGAGGTTTTGAGAAGCCATACAACTTCGATATCCTGGCCCAACTGGCTAATACACCAGCCAGGCTCTCCATCTTCGAGCTACTCAGGCTCTCCCAAGACACTCGTCTAGCCTTGAATGAAGCGCTGATGCAGGCAGAGGCATGCTTGACCTAGCTCAAGTCCCCCGACGAAGAACCAGTGGCGTGTCCTCAATGCCACAGTGTGATGGAAGTGCTCCCAAATATCACCTTCACCCAAGACGACATGCTGTTAAAATATAACAGACATGACAGGCCCCTCTATTACACCGGGTATGTCGGTTCCATGGAGGTCGACCGGATTCACATAGATCTTGGGTCGTCGATCAGCATCATCCCTCACAGTCTGCTAAGGCCGCTAAGAATTCCTACCAGCGAACTGGCTTACACTACCACTACAATCGTGGGTTTCAACGCTGGAAGAAGTAAGCCATTAGGGAAGATCCGCTTGAGAATCCAGATCGGCAACCTTAGATCGGTGGCCACATGTTACGTCATCGATTCAGAGGTGTCCTACAACATTTTGCTGGAAAGACCGTGGATCCACGACCACAATATTGTTCCTTCAACCCTACATCAATGTCTTAAATATGTAGATGCACAAGGGACCGTACAAACGGAGGTGGCTGACCTAAACCCGTTTAAAGGAATAGAATCCTACTATTCCGATGCCGTATTGTACTCCCAAGATCACACGGAAGAAGCGCTAGGCGAGGCAAAGGACGAACCACTCGTCCAAGAGCCAGAAGAGCCCTCTGCCACACTGTCGCTGTCAATCAAAGTGAAAGGACGAACCACTCGTCCAAGAGCCATAGAGACTATGGCTATCCACCTTAACAAGACCAAGTCAGGAGAAGGGAGTGATCCTCTAGTAATCACTTTGAACCGGAAGCCTCCACCCTTGGCCATCAACCTTCGGCACAACAGGCAGCCGACCGATGTAAACGCAACCAGGAACGGAGTTCCAGATGATAATAAATATCCTCTTTTCTGGTACATCGGTGCTCAAATTCCGAAATAGGAATCCACTCCCCATGACGAAGTAGAACCAATAGCACAAAAATTCTTGGAAGCTATAAACTCCTACCGTCCGTATGTCTGGGAAGTGGCGTCATCGTCTAACGTCGTCACGACATATGGGCCGCACGAGGATTCTATCTTCATCGTCCCTCCTACCTGCAGCAGCCAGCGTTCGATAGTCTTCGGCCGCATGCGCAATCAACCGACTGCCCAGGAAGATCCTTTCGACAACGATACTGGGAAAATGCAGGTTCACCGATACAGCCCACAAGCGCTAAGGATCATACAAAACATGGGCTACGACTTGAAGCGCAAGCCAGGCCTCAACTACGGAAGAGGCAGACGAACACCGCCGCACGGCGACCCCCGCTATCAGCAGACTCATTTCGGGTTAGGATATGCCACCGCCCTTGCGACTTCTAAAGTCAGATGAGGACATGTTTTCCCAGAACAGCTCGTCGCCCTCCGACTCACCTGATGCTCTCGAACAAACACTATCAGTAAATATGGTGGTGACAGATCCCTCAAGAGCAGATGAGCAGGACTCAGAGCCGTTTGAGAATGACTCTTGGGCTCAGCAAATGGATACGCAGTGGGAATTCCGCTTCGAGCAAAGAGAACCTCCCACCAAAGACGAAGTTATCCAAATCGATGTTGGGGGTAAACTTTCGCCAAAGCCAATATTTATCAGTAACAACCTTCCCCCAGCTGAAAGGGAAGAAGTTATACAGCTGATAAAGGAATACATCGACGTCTTTGCATGGAATTATGAGGACATGCCAGGCCTGGACCCGAAGGTAGCTACTCACAAGCTCAATATATTGACCGATTCGAAGCCAGTAAAGCAGCACCAATGTCGGTTCTGCCCGGACATGATGGACGCCATTGAAACTGAAGTCAAGAAGTTGATAGCCTGCGGTTTCATCCGGGAAGAACAACATCCCGACTGGGTCGCCAATGTTGTCCCAGTCATAAAGAAAAATAGAAAGGTACGTATCTGCATCGATTACCGAGATCTGAATGCGGCCTGCCCCAAGGATGAATTCCCTCTTCCCATCACTGACATCATGATCGACAACACCTGCGGCTTTGATCGCATGTCTTTCATGGACGGGTTCTCAGGATACAATCAGATTAAGATGCATCCTGAAGACGAGAAGTATACCACTTTTCGGACACCATTGGGAGTATATTGCTACACGGTCATGCCCTTCGGATTGAAGAATGCCGGGGCTACATACCAACGAGCTATGAGTAACATATTCTACGAGCATTTACGTAAAATAGTGTAATGTTAAGTGGATGACATAGCCGTCAAGAGCCACCTCAAAGGTGATCACATTCAAGACCTGAGGACGGTATTCGAGTTAATGCGCCAACATCAACTCAAGATGAACCCTACGAAGTCCTTTCTGGGTGTATCTAGTGGCAAATTCCTGGGATTTGTCATTACCGCCAAAGACATCCAAGTGGACCCTGATAAAGTCCAGACAATCGTGGAAATGCGACCGCCCCATAATCTGAGGGAACTCAGGGGATTTTAAGGACGTCTGGCTTACAACCGGTGATTCATATCCAACCTCTCGGGGAGATGTCATCCCTTCTCTCATCTCATGAAGAAAGGTGTATCCTTCGTATGGGACAAAACCTGTCAGCAAGCGTTCGGAGATATCAAGCGCTGCCTCACCAGTCCACCAGTTCTGGTGTCTCCCGTTATGGAAAAACCGTTCTTGTTGTACGTCCGAGCAATGGATCATTCGCTAGGAGCTCTTCTCGCACAGAAGAACGATGTAGGGCATGAACAGGCTATCTACTACCTCAGCAGGATGATGGTCGGAGCCGAACACCGGCACAACCCAGTGGAGAAAGAATGCTTGGCTCTGATGTTCGCTATCCAAAAGATGCGGCACTACGTCACCGACCAGAATATCCATATCATCTCCAGGATCAACCCTCTTCGAGTACTGATGAGCAAGCCAAGCGTTCTTAATTCTCGACTCGCAACTTGGGCAATGCTGTTAACACCATATGACATGGTATATGTGCCACAGAAGTCCATCAAAGGCCAAGCGCTGGCCGACTTTCTAGCTGCTCATCCGATCCCGGAGGCCTCCAAATTATACGAAGATATTCCCGACGAAGTTGCAGAATATAATTCCGTAATGGAAGGTGACGCATGGCAACTGTTTTTCGACGGCGCCTCCAGAACCGGTCCTAAGGGAAACATCGTTTCGGGAGTGGGAGTCGTCCTGGTCGACCCTGATCAGCTCGTCATCTACCGAGCATATTCTCTTAGTGAGCCCTGCTCCAACAATGTGGCAGAGTATAACGCTCTACTGATAGGGCTCCAAGTTGCTAAAGAGCTGGGGGTAGAGTCCCTGGAAGCTTTCGGTGATTCTCTGCTTATCATCAATCAAGTCAGGGGAATATATGAAGTCCAGAATCTAGACCTCATCCCCTATCACCAAGCGACGGTCGAGATAGCCATGACATTCAAGGAGTTCTTCCTAGAGCATGTACCTTGATCTCAGAATCTGGAAGCTGATGCCCTAGCCAGTCTAGCTACGGATTTAGCTACTCCCATAAGACGGCAGGATTCGGTAATCCTTCTTAACAGAGATTTATTCTCTGTGAAGAACAGCTGTCACATAGAACGCAGCTACGCTGTCAACATCGATCCTCCTACGAGAGATTGGACAAGTCCCTTCATAGATTTCGTGGCATACGGAATCTTGTCGGAGGACCCCAAAGAAGCAGTATCCGTCAAGAGACGATCATTACGCTTCTACTTCGATGTATCTTCACAAAGCCTATATCGCTGGACCTACGACGGATTACTATTGAGATGTCTCTCTAACGACGAAGCACAACAGGTTATCCGTGAAGCTCACGACGGCGTGTGCGGAGCGCATCAACCCGGTCCTAAGCTACAGGATCGCATCAGGAGAATGGGCTATTACTGTCCTACTATGATCGCAGATACAATACGGTATGCAAGACATTGCAGAGCCTGTCAGGTTCATGCAGACTTCATACATCAACTGTCTGAACATCTACATCCTACGGTCGCATCCTGGCCTTTCGAAGCATGGGATATGGATATCATCGGTCCTATTTACCCGTCTTCTTCCAGGGGTCACCAGTTCATACTGGCCATCATGGATTACTTCTCCAAATGGGCAGAGGCAATCCCTCTCGCTGAGGTAAAGGCATCTAATGTGATCAGCTTCATCAAGCATCACGTCATTTATCGCTTCGATGTACCCCGGAGGATAATTCACGACAATAGGTCTCAGTTCATCAGCCAAGCGTTTCATCGATTTTGCGATAAAAATCGGATACACAATATTGCCTCTACGGCATACTATCCAGCTGCTAATGGTTTGGCGAAAGCTTTCAACAAAACCATTATCAAACTCTTGAAGAAATTCGTCTCTTCAAACAAGAAAGATTGGAATGAGAAGCTGGGCGAATGTCTCTGGGCATACCGCACAACGGTACGGACGCCGACAGGCTGCACCCCGTTCTCGCTGGTCTACGAGAGCGAAGCAGTTCTCCCCATTGAAATCCAGATCTCGTCGCTCAGGATAACCATGACTAATGAGCTGACTCGAGAAAAGAATGACCTATTAAGGCTCCAAGAGCTGGAAGGACTAGACGAGAAACGCCTCCAAGCTCAATAGCGCATCGCGCTCTACCAAGCACGCATTTCCAGAGCTTTCAATCATAAAGTAAAGGAAAGGGTGTTCAAAGTCGGTGAGCTAGTTCTAGCCGGGAGAAGGCCGATGATCCTTACTCACAGAAGTAAAGGCAAATTCCAGCCCAAGTGGGAAGGTCCTTATGTGATCGAGACAACGTTCTCGAACGGCGCCTACAGGATAGCCCAGCCTAATGGAGACCTGTTAATGGCTCCTATCAACGGCAAATTCCTGAAAATGTACTATGCTTAATCTCTCCTGCTCGGGTTGAATATAGCAAGGATCTCATATTCTGATAAAACTACTCCCAAAACAAAACTAGTTGGGTCATATCCTATCATGTCTGTACGACCTCTGAATAGATATGTCCTGCTAAGAAGTTTATCGAGAGTCTATCATGTCCATACTACCTCTGATATTACTCTCGCCTAAAAACTGTCATTTACATTCCTAAATGACGGGTCCACAAAAGTCAGAAAAGAGTCGCCTTTATTTATTCCCAAAAGGGAGGCAGAATTACATCTGGATAAGCAAAAAGGGAAAGGATACATCATGATGGCGGAGTAGTCAGATTGCGAATCAGCCGCTCCAGTGCAGCTATCCTCTCATTCCTAAGAGCCAAGGCATCGGCGCGAGCCTGCTCCAGCCGTGCCTCGGGGGTGTTCGTAAGGGTCAGATCAGCCTTTGCCCGAAGATAGCCCGCACGAGCAGCTTCTGCATGGTCCAAATCCTGTCGCGTTGCGCTTAGACGACCAGCCGCTACCTCTAGACCCGCCAACGACTGAGAAGCCCACTCCTCTGCCCGAGCGAGTTTTTCCCTCAGCTTGGAGACCCTCGCTGCGTTCCCTTCATGCTCGGAGCGACACTGCATCTCAACAGCAAGAGCCTCTTCCACGACAGCTTTTCATCTATCCATCTCCAGTTTATGCGTCTGGATGGAGTTGTCTAGGCTTTCCAGCTTTGTAGCAAGCCGCGCAGTCATGAGGTCGAATCGAGCTTGGACATCAGCATCGAGGCTGCCCCGAGTCAGCTGCAAGTATTTGTTAATGGGTTGCTCTAACCCATTAACCACCGCCTCCAGGACGTCAGCTACCCCAGGATCACCAAGCTCCCTGACAGCCCCGATCGAGAACTGAGAAGTTTTCTTCAGGCGCTCGAAGTCCAGACTCTTCGCCAACACCATCGATATCATCGTTTTCAAACCGGCGTAGAAGAGGCTGGTATGCTGCTCGGTCAACGCAGCTAGACTCGGCCGAACGCCAGGAGTGGCCGCGATACTAGCGGGTCCCTCTCCAGGAATGATTGCAGACGAGGTGGCGACAACAACGATCGAAGTCATCGGCATACTCACTTGAGGCGAGGTCACGATGACAGGTTCGTCCTCTTTTGGAGACGACAAAACCACTCCAGGCAAACTAGCCCCCGAGGACACTTCCTCCTCGAAGTCGGGTACCCCCGTGTCATCACCAGGACCTGGAGCAGAGCCAGAAGGCGCTCCAACGCTGTGCTCCCCGTGGACGTCATCCCCTGAAAAGAGGACAAGAAAGCCTATATCAATATAATAGTAATCTTTCTAAAGGGAGACCTAAAGACGATATTTACCCGGAGCCAACGGCATATACGACGCATCTGCACCCGAGGTAGCAAAACCACACCTTAATGACGCGATGTGAACCGTCATACCTGGAGAAGGAGGTGGGACGACTGACATCGCCAAGAGTTCTGTCAAGCCTTCACCAAGATGCGGTCGAGGTTCGTCAGCAGGAACCTCGCCAAGCATGTTCGCTGACACAGCAGGAACTTCACCCGCTGCTGACCTCGGGAAAGATTCTTCCATCTGTCGCGGCCATACAGGCAATCTCGTTCCGCTACCTAGAGCAGTAGCAGTGACAGCAACCTCTAGCGAAGATTCTCCGGCGCCACCCGCCAGAGCTGAAGAAGGTCCCTCTCTAAAAGGCGAGGAACCTCCAACCAAAGAATCATCCCTCATATGGGGAGATGAAGGCTCAACCCCGGGAGCCTCAATGCCAAAAATGCGGAGGGGACGAGCAACCGTCTCCTTCCTCCTCTTACGAAGGTAAGCTTCCTTCGGAATAGAAGCCCGCCGCTTCCCAGAAGAGACTACCAGAGCCCCCGCAGACGGAGGCACTTCGCACCTCGGCACCGGCACCAGAGGCTCATCCGGAGTACCAGACTCCTCACCCTCGTTAGAAGAAACCGAGGGGACTTTAACTCTTCCTCCAGGCTAGGGGAAGGCACCCTGAAGCTTCCACGTGTGTCAAAATCGCGATAGAAGGTGTTAATCGCCACATAGAACTGGGCGTAGGAATGAAGGATGCGCAGCTCCGTGGAAGTTGTAACGACCGGCACGATAAAGATTGCCCCCGTACAACCCATGATAAAATATCGCCACCCTCTATCTCCATCAATGAGTTCGCCCCTGGACCTGAAGCTGGTAACGGCATTGCCTACATGCAACTGATCGTACCCAAACTGCCTGATAAACCGACTAGGCAAGTAGGGCTCGAAGAAGCAGTGATCTTCGCTCCTGTATAGCAGATGGGAGGGTCTAATACAGACCAACCAATTAAAAGCTTCTGGGGAAAGGTCGGTCTTCTCTCCACCTGAATCCTCAAGCCGCACCCCTGATTGATTACGATGTACGGAGGGGATAATACAGAGGATCTTCCAGCCGTGGCTGAGGTTCAACACCAGCCGATAGTCTAAGACTGTATTCACATTCCAGGAGGAATCCTTGTAATTCAGCAAGAATATATCCCCCGAGCTGCTACCGGAGCCAGGAGACATCACCCGGGGATTGTGGAGAATTAACCATCCCATCAAGTATAGGTATGGTAATTCCACCCTGGGAAAACTCTCACGCCGAGCTTCGTCGACGAGCAACCCATCAGTTATGGCTCTCAGGCCAGCCTGTATACGGCACACCATAGCGGGAAGCAAGCCCAGTCTTGCCCCGAACACCAGGCGCACTGCCGGCCACAGGATGTTCCGGTGAATACGGTCCGCGGACGCTGTGCCAGGCACTACTACTCGACGCAGCCATATGGAGAGGAAACCAGCCAACTGGGCTTCCTTAGACAGAGGCCGGCGACAGCGCCTCAAGTAACTACAGGCCTTAGTGCCTTCGAGGTACTTTCCTACCCCCTCGACGAGAATCTGATCCGGAGCTGTGGCCTCCTCCATAAGATCCTCGACGACCTGGGCGCTAAGCACGCCCAAACAGTTCACGGGCTCATTTTTGCCCCCCGGGGCTTTCTCCGACTTAGCAGCCCTAGCTCGGTGGAAGAAGAGGTAGGACATCCACTTGGTGGTATGAGCCAAATCAGAAGGCTCGTTATAAAAAGTGGTGCACGCGAAGTATTGACACATCAGCTCCTGATATACTTCCGCCACCCGAGGGTCCAAATCTCCCAACTCCCTGTTGGTGGGAACATACTCTTCATATGGGGTATCCCATATCGGCAGTCTCGAGACAACTGCCATCTCGTGGAGCGCCAATCCCAACTCTCCCAGTGGAGTGGCAAAGGTCCCAGTGAGCGGAATGTACCGCTCCATCAGCGCCAGGAACAAGTTAGGGTTCAGAGGCAACCCAACGCTCATCGCACTCACAGCGGCATATAGCCCAATGACCTCCAGCTCTCTCCGGAAGTGCTTCAAGGCCCAGCCAACTAGGCATGTCCATCGGGAGTTTGTTGGGGCAATCCACCCATTACACCGAGGATTCTCCTTGGGATATACCCTGCCTTGTCCCATAAAGTCGTTGCAGAAGGTCGGCAATTGGACCGGCTGGATCACCGAGCTGTCTTCACTCGGGACACTACCCGGGCACAGTCCCCGGAATAACATCACAAAGCCGGAAGGGTGACTGACAAACTACCCCCGGTCAGCTCCTTTGAGGTAAAAGATCTTCCCCGGCTTACCGTGAAGATCAGGAGTCAGCATCCACGACATCTTTCTGGGATGCGTCGCATGGGAGAAGGCCGAGATGGGATAATCCCTTGGCATCGTTGGCAAATATAAAACCAAATTCCCGGCAGGAAAAACCCAGGGCTCCCTCTTGGGCCTCGTCTGGGACTGTTTGTCAATCATGTCCCCAAAGAAGAAAGCCGGCTTTATGTACTGCTCCCCGTCTTCGTAGGTCAGGGGCTCGCCATTAATCATGCTCAGCAGTGTCCGCTCGCCCTGAGCCGATATCAGAAACCCCCTTCCCTCAGGATACTGGGGTCCGGAGATGGGAAATGCCATGTGGGACAGATCCTCCAGATAATTCGAGTGCAGCATCCCGGCAGCGGATCCCATCACCTCGGCCAGTGGAGACTCGCCCAGATCAACTGCAAAAGTGCAAGGGAGATATTTCATTACAAATCTTGCACAAACGTATAGACCAAAGAAATGACAGTCTGTGCTCTACGCAGGATCGTAACCATTTGGTTATTTTACGCCGGAAGTCTCCTCCACAAGCGTAAAAATCAAATTTTACGATATACGCCCATTTTTGATAGCCAGAGCTTTTACGCTCAGGGCTACGAAAATGTGGAGCCTTTACGCTGGCACATTAGAAATGTGGGCGTAAAAGATGAAAACGCCTTCGTGCATCATCTTCCTCCAAAGAGGCTATCAGCACAGAAGACGACCTAGCACGGTCACGTTTAACGTGTGCGAAGGATTTTTTGTCGTTTTTGTTACCCCAAAGGCTCTACCTCTAAGGCCGGGTGCGCTACTCGTCGGCGGGATACTTTGCTCGGAAGGAAGTTCGCCTTGCCCGACTAGAGACTCCCTCGCTGGGGCAGAAGAATGAGATAAAGAACCTATGCTCTTTCCCTTAGCGGAGGGGGTTTGTTTCGGCGCCATTTCTGAAGACTCGAAGTACTCGGAGAAGGAACGAAGAAAAACTCGAACAGTTGAAAGCTCTCTTTCGCAGAAGACAGATAAAAAGTTTTTCTCTCAAAAACTTGGGGTATATATAGTCCGGGTCGACTCCTCGAATCCTCGGACGAACTCCTCGAGACCCTAACCAAATCTCGCAGATTGGTTATGATTGGATGCTACGTCAGCCCACTACCCTTGGAAGACGGACAGTCAGCGAATTCGAAAGATTTTTCGTGCAAAACGGTTCAGCGGGTTCTACGCTAAAGGAGCTTTCTACGCTCGACAGCAACGGATCTACGGTTTTACGCTCGCAAGCTACAAGTCTATGGTTTTACGCCCGGATGCCTTTATGCTCGGTAGCTTTTATGCTCGAGAGGCAACAAACCTACGACTTCACGCTCAGGAACCACAAGTCTACGATTTCACGCTCGATGGTGTTCTACGCTCACAGGCTACAGATCTTCAGTCCTACGCTGAAGGAGCTTTCTACGCTCGATGGCTACAAATCTACAGCTTTACGTTCGACAGCTATAAGTCTATGGTTTTATGCCCGGATGCCTTTGTGCTCGGTAGCTTTTATGCTCGAGAGGCAACAAACCTACGACTTTATGCTCAGGAACCACAAGTCTACGATTCCGCGCTCGATGGTGTTTTACGCCCAGAGGTTACAGACTGATGATTTCACGCTCCACGACTTTCCGTATATTCGAAACAGTCCCCAAAGCGGTCAATTGCAAAGAGTTCACACAGAAGATACTCGTTCTTGACCCAAAGCATCCCAAGTACCCGAAATATACAGAGTTCAAACATTGAGAAATTACTCTTCTCGGGTCCAAAATTGGAGGTTCATCCAGACTCCAGTCTGAACATCTCGTCTATCAAGATGGCAAACTCAGTTAGACAGCCATTTCTCGACCCTATTCCAAGGGATTTTTCGGGAAGTCATTCTTGAAGACGAAGTCTGAACAAAAATTCTGTTTATCAGAAGTTCAGAGCTATACGCGGTTCCTCAGTCCCTAGCAACAGGACAGTTCAAAAATGTTCAAAATGCTCAACAGCGTTCTATGGACTATTCGCTATGCGTAAAGGACAGGATCTAGCACTCTTTCTATAGAGTCAGCGTAAAGATTCAGACATGTCGAAGCTACACATATTCAGACTTTACAGCAATATATGGCAAGGCGATCATATGGAGAAGAAGACGATTTTATTAAAAGATTAAGATCATGATTACATATGAGGGAAATCTAATCTACAAGGGTTTTTCTCTATCTTTCATGATTACAACTGAGGGAAACTCCGTCTACAAAAGGAGATACCCCCTCGTCGTCTGAAGGCCGCCCTCAGAATCTGTTCTGACAGGTTCTCGCATTGGTAATCTTTCTCTTCTTCCAAGAAGATGATCAGTGGCAGGAGGATACAAAACTGGGCATATGACCTATCCTCCAACAGAAGAAAAGCAGGGTAATTCTGCTTTTCTACAGACCACCGCCACTCTAGCCGGTCTGTCTGCCTCTCGTCACCAGAGGTAACTGGAAAAAGCGCCACTTGCAAGCAGCATGGTGAAATATGATCCTTCCCTTCTCCCGGAAGAACCATCATACAAAGTTGCTGATCATCCCGAGCAAGGGAGGCTAAGATATCTTTCCATGATCCATCGTTGCAGTGGACATTTGCTCGAAGACGCTGTCTTTTTCGGCTCCCTACATGCTGGAAGAACATGATCTCCTTCTTCCTCAAGTCGACCCGACGAACTCCGGCGATCATCTCTGCATGGTGATGGAAATGTGGTGAGAACAGGTTCACCCCCCCAGCCTTTTTATAGGCAAAAAAGATCACAGCGGTCCCCAATAAATCTGCCATAAAGTCTGCATCGACCGTTTCAACGCTCCATTCAGAAACGTTTTGAGTTACGAGGGGCCGTTCATGCTTCATTCAAAGCGTTTCAAATTCCGAGGAATTTAAAAGCTTTGAAGGGGGTCTTGTAGAAGCATGAAAAATACGCTGGGAGGATCTACGCAGCCTCTTGATGCAGAGCAGCGTAAACAGAGGCCTTCAGAGCCATCAAACGTGCAACAGAGCTTTTTTCTGCTAAAACACAGCATGAAGTATAAGCTCAAAGGACCATCCGCGTAAGTGCAGTACGTCCAGGCCGCTCCAGCGTAAGACAGAGTTCTTCATCGCCTCCATGGCGTAAAACTCAGCCGCTCTCAAAGCAGCGTTGATGCGTATGAGGAACGCTTCGTCTTCCCCGAAATGAACCTGTCAAGTCACGCAGTGAACCTGGCCTCTGACTCCTGACAAAAAGTGCTGCACGGCTACCCAGACGACAGCTGAAAACGATGGCAGACCCCTCGGGACGCACCCCACAGTATGATGGCGAATCTCGACATTTAATGCAGAGGATTTGGTTAAAATATTACCAAACCGTCAGTTACCAAAGTCCCCCCAGCGTAAACCGCTCTTTCGCGTACAAGGGAATACGCCGCCTTGTTTTACACAGATAAGCATGAGCCATTTTATGCTCCGCGGTAGACAAACCGCCTGCCACATCAAAAGCTGCACTTCGTACAGGGCCCGAGGCACGTCTCTACGTCAAATTGCACAGAGCGGTGACAGTTTCCCTCAAGATACGTCTCTGCGACAGATGCACAGAAGGGCTGCAGACCTTCAAAACACGTCTCCGCATTTAATGCACAGGATGGTGGCAAATCTCTGTAAGAGATTTGATTACACCTTCAAAAGCCGTAATTCCGGCGAAGACGTCCACATCAACACTCTGGCACGGTACGCAGCGGCTTCTACGCCCATTCAGGATCTGTGCTCATTCGGCTTCAAACGCCCACTCAGTCTCTACGACCATTCGGCTTCTATGCCTGTTCGGCTTCTATGCCTGTTCGGCTTCTATGCCTATTCGACTTCTACGCATGTTCGGCTTCTATGCCTATTTTGGCTTCTACGCCAGGGGTGACAGTCATTTGGCTTCTACGCCAACCTCTTCTACACGAGGGATACCTACCTACGTGGCTTCTACGTCGTGATCTTCGCAGCAGATATACACATTTTGTCCCCTTAGTTGGACACGCGTCACATGCTCACTCAAAAGGTCATTCATACGCAGGCATTGGTTATTTTAACCGTTGTATAAAAGGGTGCTGTACTGTCCACTCCTCGGTTGTTATACCGACAGAGTGGTCACTGTCACCAAAACTTTATAAATAGAGACCCCTATCAATGGGGAACAAGGTCGACAATTTGGAAGATCGAACCAGGTCAAAGAATTGGTAAAGAGAGAGAGAGAGAGAGAGAGAGAGAGAGAGAGAGAAGGAGAGAAGAGTCCGGAGCTCAGGCAAAGAGTAGGGATCGACGACCTTGGCATCGTGCATCCACCCTCTCCTGCAACCTTCGAAGCTGTTTCCTGTCTTCCACGGTACTTCTTCAACATCGTATGGTCCAAGGGCTAAAGTGTTCGACTGCAGATCAGACACCTATCGCAATATTTACCCAGATTAAATAAATTGTACTCCTATATCCTCGTATAGGATTACATTGTACAAATTTGTTTGTAAACCAAAGGGCGCGAGTTTCGCATAAACCCTGTCATTGAAATACACTTTCATTCTTTCATTTAATACCATAAACACTCGTGTGTGTGTGTGTGTGTCCGAGTTAGGATTAGGGTTTACCTAATGAGGGGGTGGCCGGAGAGGAAGGGGTGCACGTAGAGGAGGAAAAGAAGCTCAGTGGAGGAGGAGGAGCCCGGAGATGAGGAGGAGGTGGAGCTTTGTGGAGTAGGAGAAGCTCGGAGAGGAGGAGGAGGAGGAGGAGGAGCTGGGTGGAGGAGGAGGAGAACGGTGGAGGAGAAGGAGGAGGAGGAGCCCGAAGATGAGGAGGAGGGGGTGCCCAGGGTCGGCGCCAGAGCTCCGGAGCTGTGGAGCCGAAAGGGGTCGCAGAGGGAGCACGGGCCCGCGGGGTACAAAAAGTTTTAGGATTTTTTTAGAGAGGATAGGAAAAAATAAAATCTGTTAACCTATATAAAAAACGTTAGCGATGTCATAATTAGACGTTGCTAAATGTCACTAATTTATAATATTTAGCAACGTATGCAAAATGACGTCGCCACATGTCGCTACAATAAAAATAAAATCAACGTCTTGCGATACCTAGCGATATCTTATTCCGTAATATTATTCGTAGTTACTGAAGGTCGCGGACAGTCGCTAACAGCAACGTCTTGCGACGTTATAATAGGACATCGCTAAATTCATAAAATATAGCGATATCAAAACTAAAAGTCGCTAAAAACATCGCAAATTGGACATATTTTGGTAGTCATGATAGTTTAGAGCCAGTACAAAGTAATAGGTGAAATGACTGCCCTGATGAGTTCTATTCGGCCCCAAAATGACAGGATCTAAGCCTGCCATCCTGCCATCCTAGCTTGAGTATAGTTTAGGATGCCCTCGTAATCTGCATAAGTGGCCTGGTTGATAGACAGAGGCAGACCTAAATATTTAACCGGAAGTGCACCCTCAGAAATTTTCATCTTTCCCAACCAAGTATCCTTATCTCTGCAAGTCCTGCTAAGGAATATCTAGCTCTTGTTTTTGTTCAGCTGTAAGCCAGACCACCTTTCTAGTTTGTCCAAAATCCTCCTAATAGCCTCAATTAACCTATCGGAAGGCTCCATAAATATTAATAGATCATCCGCATAAATTAAATAAGAAACAACATGGTTCTTCTTAAATAGCGGAGTAATATCTCCCTCTATGACCGCCTAGTCTATCAAGCACGAGAGAAACTCCATCACAATGGCAAAGAGGTATGGTGAACGTGGATCTTCCAGTCTAATACCCCTGGAACTCTTGAAGAATCCTTCCGACTGACCTTGGATCAGAATAAAGAAAGAGGGGGTACAGACACATTACCTCACCCTGTCCACCCATCAGGTGTTAAATCCCATGCATAACATAATATGTCATAGGAAGTCCGGGTGACCAAGTCATAAGCCTTCCTACGATCCAATTTAAGACTAGCTTTGTTTTCCCCTTGCTTGTTGAAATCTCTTACCAGTTCATGGGCTAGCAAGCAGTTATCTAAGATTGACCTGCCTTTGATAAAAGCATCTTGGTTAGAAGAGATTATCTCTTGCATAATTGGGCGCATATGGTCGTATATCAGATGATTAATGATCTTATACAGGAAATTACAGCACGCAATATGCCTGAAGTCTCCTATAAAGAAGCTCTCTCTACCTTAGAAATCAGTACCAAAAAAGTGTGGTTAAGCTCCGTAAGCAGTTTACCTGATTCAAAGAATTCTCTGATAGCTTCCAGTATATCAAATTTGAGCAAACTCCAGTGGTTCTTGAAGAAAGCAGTGCCAAAACTGTCCAGCCCGGGAGATTTATTATGGTCCGCCTTCTTGACAATTAGTTCAATCTCATCAATAGTAATAGGTTGTCGCAATACTTTATTACAATGACCCATAACCAGTTTCTTAAACACATAATGGGAGAATATAGCCGGATAGTGGGTTTGATTATAAAACTTCTGGAAGAAAGTGGTCATTTCATCACTAATCATATCCTCCTCCTTGACAGTGGCCCCATTAGCATCAAGCAAGCCGTGTATGGCATTTCTGTGATGTCTAGCATTCACCATGGCATAGAAAAATTTTGAACAACTATCACCATCTCTGAGCCAATTTTATTTCGCCCGTTGTCTAACATGGACTCCATCTAGGAACCTCTCCCTGCACAGTAGGTCCTGAAAAGCAACTTCCTCTCTATTGATATCGTCATTTAAGGGATCAGAGTGGACTCTCATTTGGATGGTGGCAAGGTTCTCTTCAAGCTCCTGAAGAGTCATTGTGGGGTGCTCTCTATTCCAAGCTTAAGTCGTTGTTTAGTGCATTTAAGTTTGGACACAACTTGGAATAGGGTAGTACCACGTACTGTGGAGTTCCAGTCCAGTTGAACCACTTCCTTGTACCCCTCCTTATGACTCCACGTATTATTAAATCTAAAAGGTCTCCCTTTGAAGACTGGTTGTTCTGCCAATCTGATAACAATAGGGGAGTGGTCACTGGTGCCAGAAGGCAGGCAATTCGTATTACAAAATTGGAAGACCTCAAGCCAACTACCATTGCAAAGAGCATAGTCTAATTGAATGAAGATACGATTACGGATAGCTTAATTATTCTACGTCCAGATGTGGCCTGATTTATCCATACAAGTAAGTCCAGAGGATAAGATGCAGCTTTAAAATTCTGCCAGAATAGCTTCCTGAATAGGACATCCTCCTTTCTTTTTATTGGCATGCATAATAGTATTGAAGTCTTCCACCATGAGTAGAGGCAGTCTGTCCCCTACTATGTTGCTGTTGACGGTGATTTCTCTCCACAATCTCCTCCACTGAGTCCGATCGTTATGTCCATAAACCATTCCAGACACAATTTCAAGACCACCCTTATTGATAAATTTAATGGTGATCAATTGATCGAAGCGGTGGACAAGTTCTCCTTTCCAAACTCTGGTGTCCCACATAACCCACACACGGGCCATATCCCCATACTCTAAATTGTGGACAGATTCCTAGTGCACTGGAGTTCTCCTCTTGATCTTTGATGTCGATTTGATTTTAGATTCAAAAATATTAACGATAGAACACTTAGACTTCTTGGTATAGTTCATAACTTCTCTCTACCTTCTTAAAGACTTAACCCCCTCATATTCCAGGTGAAAATTTTCATAAAAGAGGAGTGTTGACACCCTTGTTAACATGCAAACTCTTCCTGGGGGGGGAGAGTCCATCCTGATGAGCAGCCATCGTTTTACCACCTCCCTTCTAATGTTCAACTTTGGCTTGCCAAATAAGATTGGCCACGACCAACGGTTCATGAAGAGAGCATGTCTCCGACTTATCCTTGACTCCCGAGAAAACCAGAAAAATATAACATGTCGCCAACTTTCTTCTGACTCTGACACTGTTTTTATCATGCACGATTGTCTTGTCCTAAAAAATTACCATGTGAGATCCTAGCGCCTCGCCTCCTCCTTGTCCCTTCTCACTCTGTTGAGCATTCTCTCCAAATACTACCATTGCCCCTTGGTTCTCCAAGGTTCTTTCTCCATTTAAATAATCTATCTCTTGGATAGGTTGGTCAGCACCTACTTTATTCCTTTTTCCAAGGCAGTAGGTTTGGGAACCCCCATAGGCTCCTGTACCTCAATTTCCATGTTGTATACATCTGCACTTTTGCTACTCGGATTTTCGACATTAGTCTGGATATCCAACTTGGTTGCCTCTGCCACATTGGGGTCTTTATCTACCTGTCGGATGACCGGACCTTGCTGCTTTAGTAGTACTCTGGGGCAGAATGCCAGTTCCTTGCTGATTATCTTTTTGATAGGGTTTTCCGTCCGGGCATTGAGAGAAAAAGTGTCCAAAACTCTTACACGTATGGCAGCAAGGCGGGACCCATTCGAATTCCACTTTATGGAATATAAATTCATCTGATAGTAGTTCAATTTCTAACTTGTCCGGTAACAAATCTGCTGTATTGATTTCCATGAAGACTCTCGT
The DNA here is from genome assembly GCA_036927795.1 of Iris macrosiphon. Taxonomy (NCBI): domain Eukaryota; kingdom Viridiplantae; phylum Streptophyta; class Magnoliopsida; order Asparagales; family Iridaceae; genus Iris; species Iris macrosiphon. The sequence continues at coordinate 45,609,912 of JAYESA010000004.1, forward strand.
GAATGACAGTTGTTCCCTCTTAGTGGTAGCATTGTCCGGGCGTAACGGCTTTCCGATGCCATTAGCTATCTTCGTAATAGTCTTAGTGGTCGAAAGTTGGGGAGAGAGCCATGAAAACCGAATCCAAATCGGTACGGTGGCCAATCGATCTCTTTCAAAGTTGGAGGATGGGTCCCAGTGTCTTAAGAAAACTAACCTACCGTTGAACTTCCATAGGCCATTTTGGATAACCTGCTCTAGGTCCTCTGCAAGGCCAAATTTAATGAATTAGAAGTTGTTTTCCCTAGAGAAAATCTTTATGCTTTATTTTGGCCTCTACAGTCGCAAGGCGAATCCTTTGAGCTGACCAAAATATGGCTGAGCTCCCATGACATAGAGTACTATAGTGTTCTTACAATACTCTTCTATCTCCACGATGTCATCTTTCTCAATCCCAGTCACCTTCCTTCCTTTGACATTCTTTGGCTCGACGTAGCTTATTTCTATGCACTCTCTATCCATACCTAATCTACACCTGTCTTTCCACGAGGAAGGGGCGTCTCTCGAAGGCTGGAACGAAGTAGCAGCCCTCTGAGGCAAATTGGCAAACACCTAACGGGCAGGAGTAGACGGAGGTGAAAAGAAAGCCATGGGCAGACGGAAAGGCGGGAGAGAAGACCAAGTCGTAGGGTGTATGGGGCCCGCACCAGCGGCCCCTTCGACAGTGGTCAGAGTAGTCGTGCTCACCAACGGGGAACAATAGTGGTCCAACCATCCGCTGAAACAAAAAATGAAGAGGAAGAGAGAGAAGGGGAGGGAGAGGTGGAGGGAGGGAGGGGGAGATGGCCGAAAATAGAGGAGGAGGGAGGAGGAACAGTTATAGGAGACGGGACGGGCGGAGCAGCAGGTGGGAGCGGGAGTGGGCGCACGCGCATACGCGGATGCTTCATATTTGCGTTATGCAAAAGTGTGCCAGTTGTATTATTTCCTTTCTTAGCTTCAAAAGTAGAATTGACATATATGCCATGCCCCTATCTCCTGCTGGATAATCGGTCATCCCCGCTAGGTGAGAATCACCGTGCCAGCGCTCCAGCGGGACGATCGCTTTGACCCATCCAGGCATGATGCTGCACGAGCGTGAGCTGCACCCGTGTAAGGCCATGGTTGATTAGCTGGCGGTAAAGAGTCTAAGCCAGAGAGTCACATAGATTGTCCGAGTGCAGCAGAATCATAAACGCATAGACAATTTGGTAACAAGTTCACTAAGGCAACAATAACGAAAGCATTGAATAACACAAGTAGAAGTAAAGCAAACTCTTTATTTATATTGAATAATGTGTTACAGGCGACGCATTGCCGAGATTACAAGTCGCTCAAGTCTCTCTCTCTCTCTCTCTAAAACAGTAAAAGCATGCCAAGTAGCTACAACTTGTGGAATGATATAGAGATGATGTTCAGGCAATGTTCAGGCAATGTTTCGGCGATGTTCCAATATTATGTCTTGTATATGTGCTTCAGTTTCGGATGCAACGCTCCAAGGCTTCAGAGTGAACTTTATGCCTTAGCACGCACGAAGGAGGCATCCGCACCGAACGAGATTCTCCGTACCCTGCAAATGATCTGGTGGATTATAAGTACATTGAATGTTCTGGTGGGAAGGCTACTCGCCCGCTCGACAAATCCAAACACGTAATAAAGGTTCCGTACACCAACTATTATGTTGTCTTTCTAGTTGTCTTAGGATCATTTTTATGGCCAAGATTGAATAGCCTAATTCGTATGGCAGTACGCCGTACGACATAAGAGAAAATACGACGAGACTTACCAACTTACCATTTGTCCTTCCATATCCAAGGCAAACCAAGTTAATTCAAGCACGAGTAGGTATAAACATTCAGGGGCAATAATATATGCAAATACAAGTGTTTAGTTGCGAGATTCATATCGTTTCGCTGATTTAAATTTCTCTTTAATGCGATTTAATGACTCGCACGCGGATAGCCGCTAAGCGAGGATAACTTATCTATATGAACGTTTGTCGCTGGCATAGCCATAAAGGATGAGTTATAGTCTTGAACAAGGATGGTATGTAACGAAAGCACGTGAGGCGCTATACGCCATCATGTCCGCACGTGAGACTATCATGAAGTTTCATCTAGACCGGATCAGCCCCGGTGCCCTAAACCATCCGTGGAATCTAATAACCTTGTTTCCAAGTTGTCCGCGACATGTAGGTCAGGGTCTTTCCAAATCCATAACTTGATATGATAATCCATGATTCTTGTTCTGAATCGAGCGTTTGCTCAACGAGCTGTGATTCTTTATTTACGTGACATGATTCTCGTTTAGATGTAACTAGATGTGATTATCATTCAAATATAAACTTGACATGGATTCTTGAACGATGAATAACTTGCCTTGATGCATTCCCCTGGTGCAGGGTCTACCATAGCGACCCAACGGTCCCGGATACTTGCAGGTTCAATTGCACAGAACAGCTATTTGATAGTCTCCTGGCTGACTCAATGTATAAATAATACACGATAGTGTTACTTGCTTGTGGCATGATTTCATGTAGCAAACATATTGAGGCAAGGCAACATTAAGAACTAAAGCAATCGCGTTGGCTCGGGCCCGAAGGTAAGCCAAGGAGTGAAGCCGTAGGGGACTTTCTGAGCTTCATGATCTACGATAGCATACGAGGGTCTGAATATAACCAATATTTTAATTCCATGTTCTACACAAGCAATACAAGTTGTGATTATTCTATTAGCAAGGTGCGTTGTATTCTTATTAGCATGCAGGGGGTGATTCACCTAGCGACTAGCATATATCGTTCCATATTTTAAGTGTGCTGGCTAAGCAAAGACAAGTTCACCGTAGCCACCCACCTTAGTGATGATTCACCTCGGTTGAGTGATACGTCAAGCGCGCCTCTGAAAGCCTAAGTCGAACTCCTATAGGGACTAGTCTGGATATCCTTTGCCTTAAATGAGTGTTCTTGCCTGAGCAAAGTGGGTCGGGACATTACACTTTTGTCGTTTGAATTGGCAGTACGCTTGAACGGAACGGGGTGTTATATCATACCCAACTCAGAAAAAGTCTCACCCTTGAGACTTACTGAGGACAAGTCATACTAACGCATTATGGAATCTATCCAAAGCGTAGCAATCGGTACCACTAAATCCAATTGAACATAATCTCCTACTCGGTTCTTTCGTCATGTTACGTGTATGTTGATCGATCTTATTTGCGCCTTAGCGCGGGATATATTGCTTAACACGGAGTACATTTTAATCAATCTTGATTAACGATCTAAGGCTGAGGTAAACCTATACAAGTCATTATGCTTGTTCATTTGGATATTCACTTGCACTAACATTGAGATCAGCATATCACGAGTCTGGATCATACATATATTCGAGTGCCCCTCAAACATATGCATGTCAACTAACTCAGCGATAGCGAAGTCTTAGCACTCGAGTTTGTCATGCCCCAGTCCTAAAATACGTAGGACTAGGAAATACGTAAGCATGCCAGCCGTATGTATATAGCAACTCCAATATATGGATACCATAGTACACACGTATGTTGTAATATGAATAATAACTCATATGTGGTATAAATATTATCATAAGTGACAAGGCATAACTAGATCTCATCCACAGAATCAAATAACCAATCAACTATATAACTGAATCAAGTATAAAATGCTTGATAAGAACAAGTAGTTGGGTGGAGACAAATCCACTACCAACTAAAACATAAGAGAAACCACATAAGAACATCTAATGAACAATGAGACTCGAAGAGAAGACCTCCTCGAAAGAGATAAGTAGCAAGTCCTGATTCATGCTCCTACGAATAGTCATGATCGTCTACACCTAGAAAGGGACCAGGTCCTCAGAGGGACGTAACAAGATACATAGAAGCATGCCAATTTGAATACAGTAAATATGCATAATAGGTAAAAAAATATAAGTACGTTGTACAAGACAATCTATATGAATGCATAATGAGGACAATTTTTCAACGTATGGACATGGATAGGCTACTCTATCTAATCTCACAACTCTCACACACGTCAGGAACATCAAAAATTGACATACCGCGAGGGTAGCGACCAGCGTGACACCAGAAATTGATATACCACAAGGGTAGCGACCAGCGTGACACAACTACCTTAGTGCGTGCTAGTTACTACGGTTTACCAGAGTGGTTATAGCCCATACGCCTACTGATTGTTCTCCCCTCCCATGATACTATGTGTCAAGTGTGTGTCAATATATATATAGTATATAATTATGACTGAAAGAAAATACACATGCAATGAATATATAAAAATATAATAAGCATACAAATTACTGTAAGCAATTTGGCAAGGTATCTTGTCTGGCAAGAAGACTGTAAAGTGTAAGCGTCCAGATGTCAGGCACAATGGATCAGAAATTATGGCATCAGAATGAACGTCTCTGGATGCTGAAATAAATATCACCAACATTTTTAAAATAAGCGAGATAGCTAGAAAATACTACCCTTTCGTCCAATTTGGACACAGGGGCAAAACGATAATTTTGGGTCAAAGCGGATCCACATATGGGCCACTTTGCACCGAAAAGTATGCCAGAGGTAAAGGTCTCTAAATAGGAAAAATTATAGGTCAAACAAATTCTAAACGTCAATACGAACTCAACGGTATGTCCAATTTTGAATTCCGGTGAGCCGAACACAAATTCGCCCTAAAAATAAACCGTAGGGCCCGCAAATAGGCGACTTGGTCAACTGTCTTAGAATTATGTGAAACTTGTGTCACAGGACCAGCGTGATACGAAGAATCCAATGGCATAAGTTTCGTCGCATTCCGACGAACGTACACTAAATGGTGCGATATTTTATAAAAGTTACGATATAGGGACTTTTCACGGATACGGATTGATTTCGACGCACACACACTTCCAAATCAGTTTCTGCGTAAGCTCACACATCAGGATATACTATACGTGTCTTTCGGTGTAATTGGTACACAATGAGACGGTCCCGTTTGGTGGAGCGCGCTCCGTATCACAATTTTCTAATTTTAAAAAGTTAAGTTTTTGGTCAATTTGGAGGTTGAATAATTTAACACATAGAATAAATTAACGAAAACTAAAAGAACAAAAAAAATCTTGGTTATATGAAGAAGAAAAACCCTTTTATTTGTTTTTGAAAATAATAAACAGGTTGATGGAAAATTGGGTGTGAACATGGGATTTTAGATTCGAAAATCTGAACTATTTTGGTTAGTTTTTCGGTCATTTTTTGGTCGATTTTTCGACCAATCCGGGACACGAAAACTCATGCCGCTTGAATAAAAATTCTAGAGGGTTAGGTTGTGGACGTACGAACAAACCGCACCCAAAAATAATTAAAATTGAGGGAGATACATCACCTTGAAAAGGGGGTCTCGGGCTGTGTAGTACACGCGTGCGGGCTGGCTTGGCGCTCGCCGGCGGGGTCGGCGCGGTGGCGGTGGCGCACGGTTGGGGCGGTGGTCGGCGCTGGCTGGGGTGGTCCGTCGTCGGGCTAGGGTTAGGGTTGGATTGATGGTAATATATATATATATATATATATATATATATATATATATATATATATATATAGAGAGAGAGAGAGAGAGAGAGAGAGAGGGAGAGTCTGCGCGTAAGGGGGGGTTTGCTGCTGTGAAGGAGGATTTGGTGGAATGGGTTTGTATAGGAATAGGATTAGAAGGGGTTTGTTACGAATTAGATTTAGTTGATTAGGTTTTATTATTAGGTTTCTCTTTTTCTTTTATTTTCTTTTCTTTTCTTTTTTATTTATTTCTAGGAATAGTTTTATATTATTATTATTATTAATAACTATATTATTATTATTATTATTATTATTATTATTATTATTATTATTATTATTATATATTCACATATATATAAATGAGAAAAAAATCCAAAAATAATGTTTGCACACCAAATAAATTTTATAAAATTACTTTGTACAACTTTAACAAAATACTACACCCAAAATATTTTATAAAATATTTTATAACTAATAATTATATATTTATCTAGTTGTATAAATTAAGTAACTGTATAATAAAATAAACTAAATAAATAATTAAATGGTTATCCACAGAATAGCATAATAGTAAATAATATGCACATCCTACAGAAAGAGAATTTACCTAATTTGGCACAAAAAATTATGGGATGCTAATTGTAGGAGAGTTGGAATTAGAAAATAACCAAAATTAAATTATATATATAATATCTAAATATTTAACAATCAATCTATGGTCATTACACTAATGTCATACTAATGTTAAGGGGTCAAATTCTTGTGCCACGAAAAGATCCTACAGGTAGTGTCTCCTGTGTAGGCTACTTTCTATGAAGGGAGATACAGATTTTGGGGTCATCCTATATTATTAATGTCCAAACCATGGTGAAGTGTCCTACTAAAATTATTGAGTTTTAATTGATTTTGAAAAATAATCTAAAATAATACAAGAAATAAAATATACACACAAAATACCTATTTTTGGGTGAGGGAGTTTACAGAGTTTCACATCCTCTTGAGTCTTGGATCGTGCACACGTTCAAGGCATCTCTCAAATATATGCATTCAACCAAACTTAGAGATAGTGAAATCGGACAAGCTACTTGCGAAAATCCTAAGGGTTTGTACAGGTCGACACAAAGGCCTTAGCATTACGATTTTATACAAGCAATCACATCATTCTAATGCACTTTTTGAAAGTATTTAGACTCATTATTGGAACATTTTATTTGGGACATTGAGAGAGAGCGTGCATATAACCCACAAATGAGCTTTCAAAACTGTAAAAATTGAAACAAAGTCCAAAGGCGTTTAAGCCAGGCTCTGATACTAATCTGTCATGCCCCGATCTCCCGCAGGTTAATCGGCCATTCCCGTTAGGCGAGAATTACCAAACCAGCGCTCCCGCGGAACGATCACTTTGACCCATCCGGGCGTGATGCCGCACAAGCGCGAGCCATGCCCGTGCAAGACCATGGTTCATTGGCTGGCGGTAAGGAGTCTAAGCCACAGAGTCGTACGAATTGTTCGAGTGCAGCAAAATCATAAATACATAGGCAATTTGGTAACAAGTTCACTGAGGCGACAATAGAGAAAGCATTGAATAACAAAAGTAGAAGTAAAGCAAACTCTTTATTTATATTGAATAATGTGTTACAGTCGGCGCATGGCCGAGATTACAAGTCGCTCAAGCCTCTCTCTCTCTAAAATAGTATAAGCGTGCCAAGTGGCTATAATTTGTGGAATGATATAGAGATGATGTTAAGGCAATGTTCAGGCGATGTTCCGACGATGTTCCAATATTATGTCTTGTATATGTGCTTCAGTTCTGGACACAACACTCCAAGGCTTCAGATAGCATGCACGAAGGAGGCATCCGTACCGAACGAGGTTCTCTCGTACCCTGTAAATGATCTGGTGGATTATCAGTACATTGAATGCACTGGTGGGGAGGCTACTCTCCCGCTCGACAAATCCAAACACGTAATAAAGGTTCCTTGCACCAACTAGTATGTTATCTTTCTAGTTGCCTTAGGATCAGTTTTATGGCAAAGACTGAATGGCCTAATTTATGTGGCAGTGTACCGTGCGACATAAGAGAAAATACAGCGAGACTTACCAACTTAGCATTTGTCCTTCCCTGTCCAAGGCAAACTAAGTTAATTCAAGCACGAGCAAGTATAAACATTCAGGGGCAATAATATATGCAAATACAAGTATTTGGTTGCGAGATTCATATCATTTAGCTGATTCAGATTTTTCTTTGATGCGATTCAATGACTCGCACGCGGATAGCCGCTAAGCGAGGATAACTTATCTATATGAACGTTTGTCGCTGGCATAGCCATAAAGGATGAGTTATAGTCTTGAACAAGGATAGTATGCAACAAAGCACGTGAGACGCTACACACCATCCTGTCCGCACGTGAGACTATCATGAAGTTCCATCCGGATCGGATCAGCCCCGGTGCCCCAGAAACCGTCCGTGGAACCTAATGACCTTGTTTCCAAGTTGTCCGCGATATGCAGGTCAGGATCTTTCCAAATCCATAACTTGATATGATAATCAATGATTCTTGTTCTGAACCGAGCATTTGCTCCACGAGCTGTAATTCTTTATTTACGTGACATGATTCTCGTTCAGATGTAACTAGATATGATTATAATTCAAATATAAACTTGACATGGATTCTTAAACGATGAATAACTTGCCTTGATGCATTCCCCTGGTGCGGGGTCTGCCTTAGCGACCCAATGGTCCCGGATACTTGCAGGTTCAATTGCACAGAAGTGCTATTTGATAGTCTCATGGCTGACTCAATGCATGAATAATACACGATAGTGTTACTTGCTTGTGGCATAATTTCGTGTGGCAAACACATTGAGGCAAGGCAACATTAAGAACTAAAGCAATCACGTTGGCTCGGGCCCGAAGGTAAGCAGAGGAGTGAAATCATAGGGGACTTTTCGAGCTACATGATCTACGATAGCATGCGAGGGTCTGAATATAAGTAATATTTTAATTCCAAGTTCTACACAAGCAATACAAGTTGGGATTATTCTCTTAGCTAGATGCGTTGTATTCTTATTAGCATATAGGGGGTAATTCACCTAGCGACTAGCATGTAACGTTCCATATTTTAAGTGTGTTGGCTAAGCAAAGACAAGTTCATCGTAGCCTTCCACCTTAGCGATGATTCACCTCAGTTGAGCGATACGTCAAGCGAGCCTCTGAAAGCCTAAGCCGAACTCCTGTAGGGACTAGTCTGGATATCTTTTGCCTCAAACGAGTGTTCTCGCCTGAGCAAAGTGGGTCGGGACATTGTACTTTTGCCGTTTGAATTGGCAGTCCGCTTGAATGGAACGGGATATATATATATATATATATATATATATATATATATATATATATATATATATATATATATATATATATATATATATATATATATATATATGCTTCACTTGGTTCTTTTGTGTTTTGCAATTGACCCAGTTGGTGCATGTTTCTGTTGCCATAATTGAATCATAATTTTGTATAATTTTGTTATTGTGCATGTTTCAAAGAAGGTGATATTTATATACATATATTTGTTCTGTGGGCTATATTGTGGATTTTATTTGACATGTATAGAGGTCTTGATGTTCTTTTTGCTTGACAAAGTGGTGAGAATAAATTCGCGTTTCATTATAGATAAATGAGGGATCGGGGCACACGTATTGCTTGTGCAATTTTTAGTGAGAAAATAATAGTACCTCAAAAAAACAAATATACACTACAAAAAAATACTCCAAATTAGGGACATTTTCATTAATATTTTGACATATTTCGTCGCTAAACAGTAATAATGATGGAATAGTGACCAAAAAATTTTGTCGCTAATTCATATGTCGTCGTTCATTTTCCTTCGCTGGATCGACAAATAAACGATAGAAATAGCGACTGATATTTTCGTCGCTACAGCATCAACTAACTTAGCAAAAAAATAGTTACTTTCTTTGATATTCTTTGTGTATCACACAAAAACTATAGCATAATAACGACTAAAAATTAGTCCATGGTCCATCGCTATGTAGTCTTTTCCAGCTTCTTGTCGCTATTTAGTCACCGATCAGTCGTTGTTTCACCGCTAACTTGAATTTTTTTTCCAGAATCAAATATTTTTTGATACACACAACCTATAACACAAAATATATAAAATACCATATCCAAACATCCATAACCACAAACATATCAAACACAGATCCAATAAATCCACATATATCCAACACAGAAAGCTTTCTAGAAAAAGCGGGATTAGCGACGCATTTTAGCGACTCCATTTAAAAAAGTCGCTAAATTAGCGACTCCGTAAAAAATGTCGCTAGACGTCGCTGAATGGTAACATTTAGCGACGTTTAGCGACTTTTATTAAGATTTAAAAATATTAGTCGTTATAAGTTTGATTAAGGTCGCTAAACGTCGCTAATATGTATAATTTAGCGACGTTTAGCGTCGTAATTAGCGACATATATATTAAAAATATTTAGCAACGTATTTAGCGACGTGTATGACGTCGCTAAATTTTTATTTAGCGACATTTTTTTACGTCGCTAAACGTCACTAAATTTTGGTTAATTAGGGCTCAGTTTTCTTTTCCCCCACCTGCGAAAATTTTAAAAGTTTTCAAAACCTTTCGAATTCCCCTACCCCCACCCCCTTTCCGGCGACCGACGACCGGCTCTCCACGGCTGCGGCTACTCCGGCATCCCCCTCCTCCTCTTCGAGCTTTAGGTAAACCCTAACTCTCTCTCTCTCTCTCTCTCTCTCTTTCTCTCTCTCTCTCTCACACATGTGACACTGACACACACTTGACAGACACGACACACACAGACACTGACAGACACACACACACAGACGCAGACACACACACACACACACACACACTGACAGACACACACGACACCTAGGGTTAGGGTTAGGTTTTTTGACCTGGGGTTAGGTTTAGGGTTTTTGATCAGGGGTTAGGGTTAGGTTTTTTGACCTGGTTAGGGTTAGGGTTAGGGTTTTTGATCAGGGGTTAGGGTTAGGGTTAGGGTTAGGGTTAGGTTTTTTGATCAGGGGTTAGGGTTAGGGTTAGGTTTAGGGTTATCAATTTTTACTGTTCAATATCAATTTCTTAATACTTCCATATAGAGTATTTGGGTGAATACTCTATTTTCACCCAAGTATTCAATACATATATCCTTGTATCACAATTACCTATTGTATACCTTGTCCTATATTCCATAGCACTTAACTTGACATTTACCATGATACCTATACTCAACTACACTGCCACAACTCTCACTGGTATACTATGATATCACAACACAAAGTGAGTACTTTTCCCATCCTTACACTCAATATTCACTGTTCTTGGACTATAATTGAACACTTGACCTTGAATATCCCCTTAAACCTATACTGCACCTAGCACACACTAATACCTCATCCCTATCAACTTTGGTAGTAAGAGTTTTATACTACACACACAACCAACTCTTAACATGACACTAACACACAACCATGATGCTCCTCTACATGAGATAAACATCTCATACCCAGGTCTGATTTTAGACTACTCCAATGCAAGTGTTTTCCTTCCTTACTACATTACCACTCAACACCCAACCTCCTATGATATAGACACCAACACTTACAACCTAGTCTAATACCAAGCTCTTTTGTTTAGTGTATAAGAGCATACTACCTTGTATAACACATTCAATACCTACACTTATCTTACTCAAAATATCTCACACTCACACCACACCACACTAATCTCAGACACCCATTAGATAGTAAGATATTGGTTAAGAGAAGTTGATATCAGTTAGAATAGCAATGTGGAGTAGTGTTATAAGTTGGGCTAATAAAATAGAAGACTTGACAAAACCCTAATAATCATCATTATTCATATTATCATCTCCATCATCAATACTACCAATAGATTTGTATCCGTTGGTTGACTAGATACATCTTATAGTATTTTTATTGTTAGGACAAAATGTTGAGCAATAGATATTATGGTATCATTATTATACTGCAACAAACAGCTAATTCTTTGTGAGTCATCTAATTCTTCCATTCCGCATTATTAAGGATATATCTTAAGTAATATTTGTTATCAATTATATTCATTGTTTTCATCTATCTTACCAGATGGCACCCAAGAGAGCGACACCTCCTACTGTTAAGGAGGAAGTGATGCTTCCTACTATTAAGGAGGAAGTGATGCCTCCTACTGTTAAGGAGGAAGAGATACCACATGTCGTATCTCAGATGGGGAGTTCCAGTCACCCAGCACCTATAGCGGCTATATCTCAGACGGGGAGTTCCAGTCATCCAGCACCCATAGCGAAGATTGATAACATAAACGCTATTTATGCGCAGTATTTGAGGGACTGGTATCTGCCCCAGCGTATTGGATATCCTCGAGATTGATACTGTGATGTTTCATATACTTATATATTATGCATTTTGTGTGACTGTGATAATATACATTTTGTGACGCTGTTTATGCCCTGTGATACTGTGATAATTATATATTATGTATTGTGTGATTGTGATATTTGTGTGTATTAATTGTATGACTGTGATATTTGTGTGTATTAATTGTATGACTGTGATACTTTTATTCATATTAAATATTGTTAATCCGGTGTTGAGTGTTCTACCGAAGGGGTCGACGAACCCAGAGAATTCAACGGAGGGTTGCTCCGGGTCTATTTTTAATTAAAAATTTATAAATTGCAGTTTGGAATAATTCAGTTTTTTATTTTATTTTTTTGTAAATTTAGCGACTTATTTAGCGACATTTAGCGACGCCTAGCGACGTTTTTTATACGTCGGTAAACAAGTCGCTACTTAGCGACGTCAAAAGCCGTCGCTAATTACGTCGCGAAACGTCGCTAAATATGTCGTTGTACGTCGCAAAATGCTGACATGGCAGTACTGCCAGGTCATTAAAGACGTCGCTGTTACGTCGCTATATAAGTCGCTAATTAGCGACGTTTAGCGACTTTAATAAACGTCGCTATTTAGTGATGCAGCATCGCTAAACGTCGCTAAATTTAGCGACACATTAAAGTTGCTAAAAAATGTCGGTATAGCGACGTTTAGCGACATTTTTTATTTTAGCGACCTGGTATTTTCCGACTGCTTTAAAACGTCGCTAATTACGTCGCTAAACGTGTTTAGCGACATTTTTTTGTCCTTTAGCGACGTTTTTGGGCGTCGCTAATTTGACTTTTTCTGGTAGTAAAGATAAAAGCACACGCATCCATATAACATCCAACATAATACAATATAATACACGGATCCAATATCTAACACATATCCAATATCCAACATAGTACAAAAATAATACAACACTGAAATCTAATATCCAACATTGTACAAAAATAATATAACACTAAAATGAACACAAATATCAATACAATTCTTAAAAATACATCACAAAACATCAGCCTATAAGTGGGGTTGGCGGCAACGGCTGGTGCTACTGGCAACGCATGAACTCTAACATAAACATAGTCAAGGCATGTTGCATGGCGTAAGACATGAGAAGGAGCAGGAACTGGAGCTGGAGTAGCAGAAGCATCAACCAGAGGAGAAGACTGAGTCACCGGATAAGGAGCAACAATAGGAGCAGTAACATTGTCACTCCCTGATTTCGTCGAATGGCTAAATTGCCACCAGATGCAATATCGTACAAGTCTAAATTACAATTGTACAAAACAAGAATGTGCATTTTGATAATTCTTTTGAACACAGGTTGAAATCATATTACAGCAGAAAGTTGAACACATGGTATAGGAAGAAAATAACATTTTATTAATAACTTATATCAGCATACATTGATTGAATATATTTGAAATATCGATTCGGCTATATTCATGAAATAATTAAAAGACTAACAAGCTGCTATAAAATAATAATTATTGTCTCATATATTACACCCTTGTATACATTGAATCCAAAATGCCTTCAAAATAAACTAACTTCAAAATAGCTAGGAAGAGCTTCCGGCCGCTTTTCCAAGGCTTCAAACTAGATTTGTACACCCTTCATACTCTTAGTACTATAACATGCATTGTGGCTATCATTTATCAGTTACATTCTACAAAATATCATCGATCTAAGGACTTTACAAGGATACAAGAAATTCTTTTATTAAGGTGTTAAGGAGTAGAAAAGAAGGGTCAGAAGCATCCACCGAGTATAGAATTTATCGAGAGAAGGAGAACTGCTTTATAATTACCAAACTTCAGTTATGCATGCTCCTACAATGGCACCAACATCGTATCAGTATCTTTCTTTTATCATTTCTCTCAGAATTAGCAAGAAATGAATGCAGAAATCAATCAAAAATACATTCATCAAAATCAAGCAGTAAAAACTTCCAAAGAAAAATATAATGAAAAGGTATTAAGAATGGACTCTAAGACATAATATACTACATTTACGACTCATTCCAACAGAAGTCGATCTATGAATTAGAAAGGTTATCAATGCATTAATCTCGATTGATTTGATGCTGAAAGGTTTTTCCAATACTCAGTTTCTATTGAGTCAAACTAGCCACAAGCCAATTATATAGTGCGCCTCCCGGAGCGGGACACTACAAATACTACAAAAATACAGAGAGTTAGTGACGGCCATATCCGTCGTCGAAATGCCGTTAATTGAAATTAGCAACTAAATGGCGACGGATAAAGGACCAAATAAGGTTGTCGGTAAAGGACCCGTCGCAAAAAAAAATTGTCGCCAATTAGTCGACCATTCGACATCTTGCTGACGACTTGGCGACGTCCCTAACATCGACAGAATTTTAACGACCCAGCAACGTAAAATAAGGTCAACGTTTCATCGACGGATGAGCGACTATTTCCAAGATGGATAGTCGACTGATTAGCGATGAAATTTTGATATTTTTTACGACTACTTGGCGACGCAACGGTGACAGTTAATTAGTTTTTGATACAAAACTAATGTCTAATATTCTACTTGTCGACTTATTAGCGATGAATTTACGATATTTGTGTGACTACTCGACAACGCAACTGTGATATTTTTTACTTTTTGATACTGAACTAATGTCTGACACTTTATTTGCGATGGATTAGTGACTTCGATAGTCATCGATATTATGTCGCGAAGCCATCACTGGCCATCATTAAACTATTGCTCACTTGGCAATGCTTATTTGGTGACGACCATGTACGTCGCCAACCAGTCATAAAGACGTTGCTGGTCACCGCTAAGCCGATGCCTAGTCGTCGCTAATCTGTACATAACTACAAAAAAAATTCCAAATGCAGTAATCACAGCATATACGCAGTATATATAACCTGTCAATCACAATATAAAAACCACTTAGCACAAACCATGTCACGCCCCTGTTCCAAAATACCGTGGGACTAGACACGTGGCAATGGCCAGCAGTACGCACCGATGGACCAACTCAACATAATGGATCCATCAGGGCATACTTAAGCTGTAAAACAAGTCTACGACAATCATGGCACAACTAATGTCACGACCCGCACCCGGAAAGTGGGCATGAGTCGTGGGTACGTCCAGCCTACGTCGCAGCATCGGCGGTAGAACGCTGTCTAGGTCACAAATATAGTATATCCTGTCAATAGTCTCAACTCCGTACGAAGAACAATGATAAAATATCCACAGTTCTATAATATACTCAATCACAACTATAAACATAATGGCACGATGAGATTTGAAAAGAGTTCTATTAAAACCAACCACAATAATCCAACTCAATCCTGGGTCTAAATGACCTCACAAAGTCACAAATAATAAATACATCTCAGTCTCAGTCTAAAACAATAATGCAAAAAAAGTAATCTAAGAACAGGCTGGTAAGTTCTCCTCTAGGATAGGCACCTCCTCTGGAATTTCTGGGGTGAAATCCTCCTCTATTCCTGGACCGTAATGAGTGGGGCAAAGATCCTCCAGGTCCTCTGAAAAAAGTTATCCAGTCAGGATTGGAGCGAAGCACAAACACTAACAGCAGTTTCATTAAATTGACAAAATCTATAAACAGTGTAAGAGATACAAGATGGAAATAAAGGCTGAACATGTAAAGTACAGGAGAAAATAAAATAGACAATAGAGCATCTAGCAATGAACAATAATAGTGAATGCTAGAACAAGTAAATCTGAATAAGGATAAACATCTAACTAAGTGTTTGAATTATTAGTTTATTATGTGATCGGCTTGGGACTAGATCAGGCTGGTTATATATGATTAGCTATGATTCTTGAAGGTCAGGCTAACCATATGGTTAGCTATGATGCATGATAATGGTCAGGCTAATCATATATAACAGCTATGAAGCATGATGATGGTCAGGCCGCACCCGACGTGAGAAGTGGGGTGAGCTATGATGCATGGCAAGGATTTGGATATGATCACATAATCTACTAATAATTCCCCATCCCCAGCTAGCACGGTGGATTCCAATCACGACTCCTCATGATGGGGATCTAGGGTGCTAACTCGTGTATCCACAGTGTCGGAATCAAGTATGTAATACACTACAATTTATAGAAGTAATCAACAATAAAAACTGTCAGAGAATATACTCGCCTGTGGTCCTGAGCAAAATGTGAGAATCGATGTCCAAGGTGAAATCACAGTCACCTAAAAATAGCAAATATCCATATCAAAAAGTATTTTGAAAAGGCTTACATGCATACCTAATTCTATGCTAGGTACAGGGTCATTGCTAGGTCTTTGGTGAGCTGTCTATGCCATACTTAACCATACTGGTCATATCAACTATAATTGTCATTGATACTAAGGTGATTAATATATATAAGTTAGTATTAGTCTTATGCTAGCTATTTATATCATACATGTATATGAACTCATATACCTATGCTAGTTCTCAAAACCTTGGCAAATAAATACCTTACCCATACCCTTGTATCTTACTTAGGTATCCCTGTTACCTTAGAGCACTACTTACACTGATACACTGCTCTCTCTCTTACTCCCTCACAGAAATTACACACACAGATTTCCTAACTACATCAACACACAGAATTCTACACAGGCATATGAGTGAACTAGAGCTCACTGGTACTCTAGAACTGACACTGTACCTCACAAGATACACACAATTGACACAGCACATTGGGAACTGATACCTTAGGCCACTCACTGCACAACACCCATACATGCTGATATCAAGCTCACACACTCACTGCTACACAGGTATTACCTCTCAAAACAAGGACACACACACATGTGTACACATAGCTAACACTGACTAACTGATACATTGAGGCACCCACACAGGTTCTAGCTGACACTCTTAGAACTAAGCCTAAAAACTAACTTACCCAGGCAGGCAGACATCAATATATGCTATATATACATAACCCTAGTTAGTGATAACAGCAGGAATCCAGCAGCTATCTGAACTTCAAGATACCCAAACACTAATACACACCTCTATGCTCACTGAACTGCTCACACCTAAACTGACACAGTGAAAAATGTTCAGACTTATACAGGCATAGCTTAAACCAATCTACTGATACACTGGCACATGTCTCACAGTACACACACAGATACACTGTGAAGATGGAATTGATACTTAGGGAGAAATTAATACTTCAAAAACCTGGGCACTCTAATTGGTGCTGAACACTATGTCACAACCAACACCCCACATACTGACACAGTTTTTCCCCTGCTCTAATACCCCACATACACACTCACAAAACTGCTGCCCACTAACACAGAGACTCACACACATATCCTCACCTAATCCAATACACATATACTGATACATAACTACCCAAGTTCTGGATACAATGAAGTACACACAGGAACCACCATAATACTGCACACACATACAGGATTCTAATACCCTAAAATCTGAACTAAACCTAGGGCACACATGCTGATTCACATAGAAAAACATAGTTTACTCTCCAAATACACAGCCACACACTGCCCACTGTGCACAGTCTGATACTCGATTAATAATAGAAAGTTAGGATGCTCACTGAACTGAGAAGAACACCCCCCTCTCCTACAGTCACTAAACTCCAATTGCTGATACACACAAGAACCAAAACCCGACTGAACACAGAATTAATGATACACTACATATTGCACAATATCACCCAGATATGGATACTTAACCTAAAACTCAACTGATACAAAACACACAGCAGTTACATAATTAACCCATAGGCAACCCACTCTCTGCACAGGAATACCTTTCCCCCAAAACTGGCTGCTCAGTTCCCCTCAATGCCCGACTGTACACAGGGAAGATCCCTCACAGTGCACACACAGTAAAGGCCCCAACTGTGCACAAAAATTCTTCCCATCGATGTATTCCCTCTCCAATCACACACATATCTACAAACATAGATATATCTATAAACACACATACATATTAGGTGATGTAGAGTAGATTAGATGGATAATTCCTCCAGTGAAACATTTCCCCAAACACATGATGAGAAAAAACAAAAACCACATTAAGATCTCTTAAAAACCCAAACAAAACCCTAAATCAATATCTAACCTACACATAGGAGGGTGAAATCAGTCTATAATCAACCATCTAGGATTAGGGTTCACGAAAATTGGGGAAAACCCCATGTTGCTCACCAAAATCCAATCTAAAACCCTAAAAATCGAACTATATAGCAAGGGTGGGTTCCTAATGGCCATGAACAACAGAAAACAGAATTAAAGGAATAGAAATAGGGTTTTTACCTGCAGGGATGGTTTCTTCACTGAGGTTCTTCTTCTTCAAGGCTTCCTGACCCACGTTCCTTGCTTTCCTCGCTTGGAGGAGGAAGATGGAAACCCTAGGGTTAGGATTTCGAAATCTGGAGGTGGGGAGATGTTTTTCTCTTGTGGAGGCTAGGGTTTCTTCTTCTACATGAAGAATGAGAGGGTTCCTTTTATATATTAAGGCCCAGTTAGGGTTTCTAGTGTATAGCCTAGGTTTAATCCCTAGATTAGGTCATGTAGAACCTAATTAACTAAGGTTTAGCCAGTCTAGGGTTTGAGGTTCAACCTACAATTTGAATTCTAGGTTTTTTTTTCTAGAATTAGGTTTACCAATTAGGGTTTACTCATTAGGGTTTGACCTAATGGGTTCTAGGGCTTGACCTAAAACCAAAATATCACTAATAATATATAAATAGTTTATAAAACTCAGCAATTTAATTAAATTCATAATTATTTAAAATAGTGAAATTACACAAATGCCCTCATTGGAAATGTGGTAGTGACAAGTCTACCCTCCTAAAAGAAATTTCGTCCTCGAAATTGGACTGAGCTAGAACAAGAGTGAATCTGAAAAGGAAATATACCTCAAGTCTAGAAGAGATACGGGTATAGCTCGCGCATCTCGTCCTCTCTCTCCCAGGTCGACTCCCCTGGAGAGTGATGTCTCCATGCTACGCGAACCAAGGGAATAGTTTGGTTCCGCAACACCTTCTCTCTGCGGTCCAAGATCTCTACGGGATGCTCAGGGTAGCTGAGCGTCGGACCAACCTCAATCTCCGAGTGATCAAGTACGTGACTAGGGTCGGCCACGTACCGTCTCAGCTGCGACACGTGGAACACATCATGCACTCCCTCTAGTGCAGGCGGCAAGTCTAGTCTATACGCCACTGCACCTATCCTTGCAAGAATACCGAAAGGTCCGATGTAGCGTGGGCTAAGCTTCCCGCTTCTACCAAAACGAATCGTTCCCAGCGTCGGAGAAATTCGTAGGAAAACTAGATCGCCAACCTAAAACAAAACAGTCTCAGCAAGCAGTCTAAACAAACAAACACAAGCAAAAACAACAATCTATACCTGAAACTCAAGGGGTCTACGGTGGCTGTCGGCCCAATGCCGCTGTCTGTCCTGCGCCACTCGCAGTCTGTCTCTGATGAGTTTCACCTTTTCTGCTGCATCCACGACCATTTCTGGTCCTAGCAAGACTCTCTCTCCAACGTCGTCCCATGATAGCGGTGTACGACACCTCCGTCCATAAAGAGCCTCAAATGGTGACATCTCGATGCTGGCCTGGTAGCTGTTGTTGTAAGCGAACTCTACCAGGTGCAGATGATCCTCCCAAGAACCTCCGAGATCTAAAACGCAAGTGCGTAGCATATCCTCGAGAGTCTGAATAGTCCGTTCGGACTGCCCGTCTGTCTGGGGGTGGTATGCAGTACTGAACTTGAGCTGGGTGCCCAAGCTAGCCTGCAGACTCCTCCAGAAGTGGGAAGTGAAACGACTATCTCGATCTGAGACGATGCTCACAGGAACTCCATGAAGCCTAACAATTTGTCGCACGTACATCTCTGCGAGCCTTTCTGTCGACGTGCCCACCTTAAAAGGTAAGAAATGGGCTGATTTGGTCAACCTGTCCACGATGACCCAAATCGCGTCCTTCCCTCCTGGAGAACGTGGAAGCCCTGAAACGAAATCCATGGTCACATGCTCCCACTTCCATTCTGGAATCGGTAAAGGTTGAAGCAAACCTCCTGGCCTCTGCCGGTCTGCCTTTACCTGCTGGCACACTAGACACCGGGATACGAAGCGTGCTACCTCGCGCTTCATTCCATACCACCATACGTGCTCCCTCAAGTCTCGATACATCTTGTTGGCACCGGGATGCATCGAGTACTGAGAGCCGTGTGCCTCCTGCAAAACCTCCTCGCGCAGCTCCCCGCTCGGCACACACATCCTCGTGCCATGCCGTAAGGAACCATCATCTGCGATAGTAAAGTCGTCCGACAATCCCATCTGAACCTGTGCTCTGATACTCCTCAGAGCCTCATCATCGTACTGCGCAGCTCTGATCCTGTCCATCAGTTCGGACTGTATCTGCAACACCCACATCTGAATCTCTGTACCGGGAACTAACACTTCAATCTCCAAACTCTCCAAATCAGCCAACAAATGTCTATCCGTCGTCAAGTACATAGCCGTCGGATACCTGCTCAAGGCATCGGCGACTACGTTAGCCTTTCCTGGATGGTACTGCAATGAGATGTCAAAGTCCTTCATCAACTCTAACCACCTCCTCTGCCTCATGTTCAGCTCCTTCTGTGTGAATACGTACTTCAAGCTCTTGTGGTCTGTAAAGATCTCCACACGCTCTCCGTACAGGTAATGTTTCCACAGCTTTAGAGCGAAGATAACTGCTGCCAACTCTAAATCGTGGGTGGGGTAGTTCTTTTCATGAGGGCGTAACTGCCTGGAAGCATAGGCAATTACCTTCCCGTGCTGCTGAAGAACGCATCCCAGACCCTTCCCTGAAGCATCACTGTAGATGGTAAAACCACCTGTCCCTGCTGGCAACGTCAAAACTGGAGCTGTTGTCAATCTCTTCTTTAGCTCATCAAATGCAGCCTGGCACTCCTTCGTCCACACAAAATCCACATCCTTCCTAGTCAGTCTGGTCATCGGCGCTGCAATCTTGGAGAAGTCTTGTACAAACCTCCTGTAGTATCCTGCTAGCCCGAGAAAACTCCTGATCTCAGCTACCGAACTGGGGGTAGCCCACGACTCCACTGCCTCGATCTTCTTTGGGTTAACCGAGATTCCGTCACCCGACACCACATGCCCAAGAAATTCGACCTTGTCAAGGAAGAATTCACACTTAGAGAGTTTTCCGTACAGCTTCTCCCTCCTGAGAGTCTCTAAGACCAACCTCAGGTGCTCTTCGTGCTCCTCCGGAGTCTTGGAATACACAAGAATATCGTCGATGAACACCACCACGAACTTGTCAAGGTACTGGTGGAACACCTTGTTCATCAGGTTCATGAATACTGCCGGTGCATTGGTTAAACCAAATGGCATCACCATGAACTCAAACTGGCCGTATCTGGTCCGAAAAGCTGTCTTCGGCGTGTCTTCTTTCTTCACCTTCACCTGGTGATAGCCTGACCTCAAATCTATCTTTGAAAACACCCTTGCCCCGCTCAACTGGTCGAAAAGATCATCTATCCTCGGCAGCGGGTACTTGTTCTTGATGGTGAGATTGTTCAAAGCTCTATAATCAATGCACAT
Source organism: Iris macrosiphon (assembly GCA_036927795.1). NCBI lineage: Eukaryota > Viridiplantae > Streptophyta > Magnoliopsida > Asparagales > Iridaceae > Iris > Iris macrosiphon. Next base: position 45,631,550 of record JAYESA010000004.1, read on the forward strand.
GCGCACCGTGCCGTCCTTCTTCGGTACGAACAATACCGGAGCTCCCCATGGTGATGAACTGGATTTGATGAAGCCTTTGTCCTGCAGCTCCTCAACTTGCTTCTTCAGTTCTGCCAGCTCGCTGATGTTGACTCTATAGACATGTTGTGAAATGGGCTCCGCTCCTGGAACCAAGTCTATAGAGAATTCAACATCTCTGTCTGGCGGCAAACCTGGCAACTCTTCTGGAAATACATCCAGGAACTCCGCTATCAGAGGATGTGGCAACTCCTCTTCTTCTGCCCTGGCTCCGCAAAATGTGCCCCTGCTCTGTTCCGCTGCTTCTCTGACGACCTTAAATTCCGGCTCTCCTGGTGGTCTAAACAATACTCTGCCTCTATAACAATCTATAGTAGCATGATGTCTACTCAACCAGTCCATTCCGAGCACAATATCGTACCCCGGAAGTGGCATGACGAGTAAATTCACGCTCAAGTCTCGGCCTCCTACTGACACTCTCCGGTCCTTGCAGTGATCACGAACTAGGATAATACCTCCACCAGTCATGATCTTGCAAGTCCTAGCTAATGGTTCTGTGTCTAAATGATGTCGAAGTGCATATGATACAGACACAAAACTATGGGAAGCGCCAGAGTCGAATAAGGTAAATGCAGGAATACAATCGAGAAGAACCGAACCTGTGATCAAGTCTCCTGCTGGCTCGATCTCCTCGACTGCCATGGCGTATGCTCGCCCCTGGGGTGCACCTCTCTGCTGCTGATGCTGGGCGAACTTCTGATGTTGTGGTGGAAGTGGTCCCCTCTGTTGTTGGCCTCCTGGTGCGGTAGGCACCCTGTCTGATCCTCTCTGGGCGGCTGCTCCACCCTGACCTGGACGAAAGGTAGGACAATCCTTCAGCTGGTGTGTCGTGGATCCACAGGATAGACATGAGCCCAATCTCTTCCTGCAGATATCTCTAGTATGTCCCATCTTCCCGCAGTAAGCACACTGGATGGCGGGCTGGTTCTGTCTCTGTTGCTGCTGCTGGACCTGCCCTCGGGCTGGTGCCTGATACTGCTGCTGAAAGGGTCTCTGCTGTTGCTGCTGAAAGTGTGGACGCTTGCCCGGTCCCGTACTACTGTTTGCTCCTCCGGAACCATCGCGTCCCCTCTTGGGCCTGAGACCCAAGTCGTCCTCGGCTACTTGGGCATCCATCAATATGCCCTCGTAGGTAGCTGTGCGACGTCCCGACGTGCGAGACTTGATCTCCCTTGTCAGCCCCTTTCTGAATTTCCGGGCCCTGTCCCCCGGATCTCTAATCATCGATGGCACGAAGCGGCTCAGGCGGGAAAACACCGCGGCATACTCATCGACGGACGAGCTCCCCTGGGCTAAGTCATGGAACTGACTCTCCAAAGCTCCCAGGGCAACGTCAGGAAAGAACTTTTCTTTGAAGAGCTCCTTGAAAGCTTCCCAAGTGAGTCCCCTGCGCAAAAGTCTCGGCTCCGTGCGAAACCATGTCAAGGCAATATCGAACATCTGGCTGCCAGCGGCCTCGATCTGGAGAGCCTCCAGAAGCTGCGCCAAACGCAAGTTCCTCTCAATGTCCTCTAGCCAATCATCGGCGTAGAGTATCCCTTCTGTCCCCTTAAACTCCCGAGGCATCATCCTCTTGAAGTCCACAATGGTGCCCGGCCTCTGTTGTTGCTGACCAGGATGTTGCTGCTGCTGAGTGACTCTCTCCACAGCCTGGAGAGCCACTTGGTGAGCATTCTCCATGTTCACCCTCATCATCTCTGTCTGGGCCTGATGTGCCTCAGCCTGCACTCTCTGGGCCTCTGCCGACGTCCTCTGGGCATCGACCATGCCCTGAATCAAGGCGAACATCTGTGCTCCATCGACGGGCACACCTCCTGGATGCTGAGCTGGTGGTGGTGGAGGTGGTGGTGCCGTCGTAGCTGTGGGGACCCTCTGAACTGGTGGTGGAGGACCCCCGAATGCTGCAGACACTCCCACGTGTACTGGAGATGTAGGAGGTGCTGCTGATGTCTGTCCGGCAGCGCGAGAGGTGGCAGACCTCTCTGAATCTGCTGCTCCAAGTCTCTGGGATCTTCTTGGCGGCATCCTGAAGACAGATCGAAAGATTTAATTAAGGCAATAGATACGATATCATCAAGGAAGGACAGTAAAAATTCTAAAGGAATTAATCATTAAGAGTAGTATTATAAGAATCAGAATTTCCTAATTGTGATTGAGCATATCCTCGGCCTAATTCTATTTCCTAAAACAGGCTCGCAGTAGTACAACTAAGTTGTCGCACTACCACGACACCGCACAACTTACGAAGCTAGACCTGCATGGGCCACCACTAAAAATGTGTCACGACCCGCACCCGAAAAGTGGGCATGAGTCGTGGGTACGTCCAGCCTACGCCGCAGCATCGGCGGTAGAACGCTATCTAGGTCACAAACATAGTATATCCTGTCAATAGTCTCAACTCCGTACGGAGGACAATGATAAAATATCCACAGTTCTATAATATACTCAATCACAACTATAAACATAATGGCACGATGAGATTTGAAAAGAGTTCTATTAAAACCAACCACAATAATCCAACTCAATCCTGGGTCTAAATGACCTCACAAAGTCACAAATAATAAATACATCTCAGTCTCAGTCTAAAACAATAATGCAGAAAAAGTAATCTAAGAACAGGCTGGTAAGTTCTCCTCTAGGATAGGCACCTCCTCTGGGATTTCTGGGGTGAAATCCTCCTCTATTCCTGGACCGTAATGAGTGGGGCAAAGATCCTCCAGGTCCTCTGAAAAATGTTATCCAGTCAGGATTGGAGCGAAGCACAAACACTAACAGCAGTTTCATTAAATTGACAAAATCTATAAACAGTGTAAGAGATACAAGATGGAAATAAAGGCTGAACATGTGAAGTACAGGAGAAAATGAAATAGACAATAGAGCATCTAGCAATGAACAATAATAGTGAATGCTAGAACAAGTAAATCTGAATAAGGATAAACATCTAACTAAGTGTTTGAATTATTAGTTTATTATGTGATCGGCTTGGAACTAGATCAGGCTGGTTATATTTGATTAGCTATGATTCTTGAAGGTCAGGCTAACCATATGGTTAGCTATGATGCATGATAATGGTCAGGCTAATCATATATAACAGCTATGAAGTATGATGATGGTCAGGCCGCACCCGATGTGAGAAGTGGGGTGAGCTATGATGCATGGCAAGGATTTGGATATGATCACATAATCTACTAATAATTCTCCATCCCCAGCTAGCACGGTGGATTCCAATCACGACTCCTCATGATGGGGATCTAGGGTGCTAACTCGTGTATCCACAGTGTCGGAATCAAGTATGTAATACACTACAATTTATAGAAGTAATCAACAATGAAAACTGTCAGAGAATGTACTCGCCTGTGGTCCTGAGCAAAATGTGAGAATCGATGTCCAAGGTGAAATCACAGTCACCTAAAAATAGCAAATATCCATATCAAAAAGTATTTTGAAAAGGCTTACATGCATACCTAATTCTATGCTAGGTACAGGGTCATTGCTAGGTCTTTGGTGAGCTGTCTATGCCATACTTAACCATACTGGTCATATCAACTATAATTGTCATTGATACTAAGGTGATTAATATATATAAGTTAGTATTAGTCTTATGCTAGCTATTTATATCATACATGTATATGAACTCATATACCTATGCTAGTTCTCAAAACCTTGGCAAATAAATACCTTACCCATACCCTTGTATCTTACTTAGGTATCCCTGTTACCTTAGAGCACTACTTACACTGATACACTGCTCTCTCTCTTACTCCCTCACAGAAATTACACACACAGATTTCCTAACTACCTCAACACACAGAATTCTACACAGGCATATGAGTGAACTAGAGCTCACTGGTACTCTAGAACTGACACTGCACCTCACAAGATACACACAATTGACACAGCACATTGGGAACTGATACCTTAGGCCACTCACTGCACAACACCCATACATGCTGATATCAAGCTCACACACTCACTGCTACACAGGTATTCCCTCTCAAAACAAGGACACACACACATGTGTACACATAGCTAACACTGACTAACTGATACATTGAGGCACCCACACAGGTTCTAGCTGACACTCTTAGAACTAAGCCTAAAAACTAACTTACCCAGGCAGGCAGACATCAATATATGCTATATATACATAACCCTAGTTAGTGATAACAGCAGGAATCCAGCAGCTATCTGAACTTCAAGATACCCAAACACTAATACACACCTCTATGCTCACTGAACTGCTCACACCTAAACTGACACAGTGAAAAATGTTCAGACTTATACAGGCATAGCTTAAACCAATCTACTGATACACTGGCACATGTCTCACAGTACACACACAGATACACTGTGAAGATGGAATTGATACTTAGGGAGAAATTAATACTTCAAAAACCTGGGCACTCTAATTGGTGCTGAACACTATGGCACAACCAACACCCCACATACTGACACAGTTTTTCCCCTGCTCTAATACCCCACATACACACTCACAAAACTGCTGCCCACTAACACAGAGACTCACACACATATCCTCACCTAATCCAATACACATATACTGATACATAACTACCCAAGTTCTGGATACAATGAAGTACACACAGGAACCACCATAATACTGCACACACATACAGGATTCTAATACCCTAAAATATGAACTAAACCTAGGGCACACATGCTGATTCACATAGAAAAACACAGTTTACTCTCCAAATACACAGCCACACACTGCCCACTGTGCACAGTCTGATACTCGATTAATAATAGAAAGTTAGGATGCTCACTGAACTGAGAAGAACACCCCCCTCTCCTACAGTCACTAAACTCCAATTGCTGATACACACAAGAACCAAAACCCGACTGAACACAGAATTAATGATACACTACATATTGCACAATATCACCCAGATATGGATACTCAACCTAAAACTCAACTGATACAAAACACACAGCAGTTACATAATTAACCCATAGGCAACCCACTCTCTGCACAGGAATACCTTTCCCCCAAAACTGGCTGCTCAGTTCCCCTCAATGCCCGACTGTACACAGGGAAGATCCCTCACAGTGCACACACAGTAAAGGCCCCAACTGTGCACAGAAATTCTTCCCATCGATGTATTCCCTCTCCAATCACACACATATCTACAAACATAGATATATCTATAAACACACATACATATTAGGTGATGTAGAGTAGATTAGATGGATAATTCCTCCAGTGAAACATTTCCCCAAACACATGATGAGAAAAAACGAAAACCACATTAAGATCTCTTAAAAACCCAAACAAAACCCTAAATCAATATCTAACCTACACATAGGAGGGTGAAATCAGTCTATAATCAACCATCTAGGGTTAGGGTTCACGAAAATTGGGGAAAACCCCATGTTGCTCACCAAAATCCAATCCAAAACCCTAAAAATCGAACTATACAGCAAGGGTGGGTTCCTAATGGCCATGAACAACAGAAAACAGAATTAAAGGAATAGAAATAGGGTTTTTACCTGCAGGGATGGTTTCTTCACTGAGGTTCTTCTTCTTCAAGGCTTCCTGACCCACGTTCCTTGCTTTCCTCGCTTGGAGGAGGAAGATGGAAACCCTAGGGTTAGGATTTCGAAATCTGGAGGTGGGGAGATGTTTTTCTCTTGTGGAGGCTAGGGTTTCTTCTTCTACATGAAGAATGAGAGGGTTCCTTTTATATATTAAGGCCCAGTTAGGGTTTCTAGTGTATAGCCTAGGTTTAACCCCTAGATTAGGTCATGTAGAACCTAATTAACTAAGGTTTAGCCAGTCTAGGGTTTGAGGTTCAACCTACAATTTGAATTCTAGGTTTTTTTTCTAGAATTAGGTTTACCAATTAGGGTTTACTCATTAGGGTTTGACCTAATGGGTTCTAGGGCTTGACCTAAAACCAAAACATCACTAACAATATATAAATAGTTTATAAAACTCAGCAATTTAATTAAATTCATAATTATTTAAAATAGTGAAATTACATAAATGCCCTCATTGGAAATGTGGTAGTGACAACTAATCTCATCCACACAAGATATAAAATATGATCCACAGAATAAATAAGGAATGTAAATCATCAACAAGTCTCACAAAGTACTTCGGGGAACAACCCGATAAATATCTAGTACAATGGTTCCACAGACCAGAAAGTAAATGACTGAAATAAATAGATGAAAGCTGAGCATGAACATGGATGCTCAAGAGAAATCTTCAGCTAAGACCTCGTCCTCGGATGGTGGTACAGCTCCTGGATCAGCTCCTGCTCCGGTCCCGTAAGCCTCGGAATAAACCACGTCTGCAAAATCTGGGGACAAAAATCCGGATCCAGGTCCTCAGGGGACATAGCAAGGTACAAGAAAGCTCATGCCAATAAATAAATAAACAGTGCAGCAGATAAATAACTAAATGAAATAATGGGGTAAATATGTAACCATCTAAGTGAAATGCAAGAGAGAGCAGCACGAATACTCAGGCTGAGACCACTACAAGCTCTGTGTTTGGGAGCCGGTAGCAGCAATAACTATGTGTTTTACTATGTGTTTACTATGATTTATATATATATAATCAGCCTGTAGCCTGTGTGTCTCTCCCCACCCAATGTAACCACGCATATCATGTCCATAACGTCTCATGTCCATGTCAAGCGCGATCATAGCTAATGTAACAAGTCATAAAGTATCTAAGAGTATAATGTCCATGTCCTGTATCCTATACAGAATCACCACGAATATCTCGGAAAAATCCTGTCTCATGAATAGTGTCAAGTGTCCTGGGTCATATGGTACTTGATAAGACAAGTACGAGAATAAGGTGTCACGAATGTCCATCTCTAGATGTCCGTACCCAACACTGCGTACAGTGTCGGCACCCGACTGATAATCGGACGCTAAGTACGTCACACGGTCCTAGGTTGAGCATGCACAGTAATATATATATAGCAAGGAAAATAAATAACTAAGCTGCAGAGTTTGGCAAGGTACACTTGCCTGATGTTTGAATATCAACTGTCGTCCTGGTATCGGTGGATCCGGTAGGTACTACTCCGAAAGCTGTAATAAATATCACCAACAGTCTCAGAAGATGTCAAATAGCTGGAAATGCTTGTCCTTACGTCCAATTTGGACACAGGGGCAAAAAGGTCATTTTCGGGCCAAAGCGGGTTCCACATGTGGGCCACTTTGCACCGAAAAGCGTGCCGAGGGTAACAGTCTCAAAATGGGACAAAGTATGGGTCAAACAACTCTAAATGTCAATACGATCCCAACGGTATGTCCAAATTTGGATTCCGATGAGCCGAACATAATTTGGTCCAAAAAGTCAACTGTGGGGCCCGCCAATTGGCGATCTGGTCAACCGTCTCAGAAACGCGTGAAAATTGGGTCACAGGACCAGCGTGTTACCACGAGTCCAGTGGCGCAAGTTTCGTTGCAATCTGACAAGCGTGCATAAAATACTCGCGAGTTCCACAAAAGTGGAGACACGGAATGTGTTCGCGGATACGGCCTGATTCCGGCGCGCACACGCGTCCAAATCAGTCTCCACGAATTTTTACGTGTCCCGTTATGCTGCGTGCACCATTCGGTACACTTGGCACACGGCGGGGAAGTCCCGTTTGGCGGGACGCGCTCCGATCTCCTACTTTTAGAAAACCGGAAAAAGTGGGTGCGCGCAGTTTTGTGACGACTACAATTCTGTCCACAGCAACTAATAGCACAAAGTTATTATACAAAAAATAAACTAGGTCATGTAATCTACAGGTATCAAAAAGAATCGTCGAATTCGGATCTCTGTGGTGGGAGATACGAACTCGACAATATGGGTGGTCATCGCAAGTTTCTGCGATTGCAGAATTCTGTCTGCTCGCGCTGACTTGGGCGCTGTTTTTCACCTAGGGGCACACATTTTCCGAGGTTGACTATAAAACAAATATTTGAGAGGGTTAAGGGAAGATCATACCTATGAAAATGGATCAGCGTTTGGTCGAGCGAGTCAACGGGAAATTACGCCGGAGCGAAGGTGCCTCGAGTGGGAGACTGCAGTTCGCGATGTCGGCGTCGACGGGATGGTTGGGTGGCTTGGGGAGGCTTCTCTGGCTGCGGTGATGGCTCTAGATGGGAAGGGGAAGTCTGGAGTTTTAGGTTAGGGTTTTGGAGAACTAATCATATATATATATATGATATATATATTAAGAGAGAGGGTGGGTTTTTGGATGGGCCCGCGGGTGAAGATTTGTTTGCAAAGGGCGCTGGCTAATGAGATTCACTGAAGGGGGCTGAAGTGAATAGGGTCAATAGGCGCTGACTCTCTGTGAAGACCCGGCTGAATGTATTCTAAGCAATTGCAAAAGTTTGCTTGCTACTTAATATACTAGTTATATTTATTATTATTATAATATTAGTTAATTTTCTTTTCTTTTCTTTTTCTTTCTTTCTTTAAATAAAATATATATATATGTACATATATTTATATATACATATATATATATATATTTATACTCATAAGAAAATTTATAGATTAGGGTATTGTACATCGTTAGGCTAGCAACTGCTCAAGGGGTCTCCTACATGGAATAAATTCTGAAAAATTCCTGATGGTCCCACAAGTCCTCTAAGTGCCCGAACACCTGACATAAAAATTATTAAAAATCTATTTCTCCTATTTAGACCTAATTGCTACAATTTAATTAATAATTAATAAATAAAAAGGTATTTACGATTTTCTAGGAAGGGGGTTTTACATTCTACCCAACTTATAAAAATTTCGTCCTCGAAATTAAATTAGGGTAGGGCTCTCTTTGTCAAGTCTCACTTGATTACAGTCTAAGAATTTCTCTCAAGTGAGCATTGCGGTCTCTACCCAACTTATATTTTACCCATCTATCATCTAAGGCTATACATCCAAGAAAGCCATGCCCCAAATTATGTTGTTGAATCCTCAAGGTTTTTAACACCAACATATCATCTATGATATGTCCTTAATCATATATAAAAGGGTAGCAATAATGTGGCCGGCCTGTGGGGTATATCTAGCACTGTCTATATATCAACTTATACCAAGCACGAGGTTTCGTCTTTCCGAAATAAGGGAAGACGAAGATCAATAATAAAGAGTTCAAGGGTGAGGTAATAGAATAGAAGTATCGGGATCAAGGCGTTTAAAGAATTCAAATAGAAATGGTCAAGTTGTTGTGGATTGAAATCCTATTTTGGTAATCCTTTGTTCGCATGTTCGTATTAGTACAGTTGTGTTACTGATACGATATGCTCAGCCATAACTAGAGGGCAAGTATACTAGTCAACTATATATCTCAATCCACGTGAAGTAGTCGTGCGAAGAGCGAACCAAAATGCACTAAGGTTGATCAGACCGTAATACACTGATTCTGAATAGACAATTGTATTAATGTACCAGTCCACTAATACATATGTCATGAACAAGCTCGATAAAGAATAAGCTTGCAAAACTAGGCTATAGAATAGCAGTATAAGTCAAGTACAACAAATTTAAGTACGCTAGATGATGATAAAAGGAGGTACAAATTATTCAAGTTCAAAAACAAAACAACATAAGCAACAATAACAAAAGACTCTACAATCTCTACAGTTATCATATTAATTCCTTGTCTAAGTCGATAGTCGACAAAGTAGGGGTGTGAGCCTCTAAGTTCTATAGTCTGAATTAAACACTATCTTCTAATGCAAGTCTAAAGTTGTGTCATCCTAGTTCACTTCATCAATGGGTCAATAGGGCTAGTTGGTACTATGTTATGAGGCATACTACCCAACTTATAAAAGAATTAAACTAATACCGTGATCGTCTTAAGAGGATCCTACAAATAACCTTGCACATGTAAATAAAACAGAAACTCTTATTAGGGTATATGAGGAAGGATCTTGATACTTATTAGGGTCTCCTATTGCATTATATAGGTAAGGGTCACCTTAAGTCTTAGTCATAGCACTTACAAGCAAGTGTCAATGGTAAGGATAGAAGAGTTACTGGCCGTCAAGGAGGAAGGGTCTAACTTGTATCGAGGTGAGGGTACAAATTTCATGATTTAAAAATTAAGGGTTAATCATTGGTCACAATCTATAAAACAACTTAAACTTATCAAGTTCTAACTACCAAGCATAAAGATTTCACACTCAAGGCTACAACTATAAGCCTAGCAAACTATGAGCCCTTAACCAAGAGTAAAATTACTTGGCCTACTATCCGAAGTGTCAGATGGCGCGAGTTGAAAGATGAAGAGAAGAAACGTAATTAGCCGTCGCAAAATAGCGAGCGCTATGGTCTCAGGGAAACAATATAAAATAAAGATAGAGGGCTCTAGATAGCATCATGGTTCTCTAAGGGGAGTGGGGTGTTGGTTGCTATGTTTGAGGTATGATTAGGAAAATGCTCTATACATTGCTCTTGGCTCTCTAAGGTACGGTCTGCTTATCTCAAGACAAGAACCTATATCCTAATGCTATCTCACTATGCATATTAGGTTCAGTCCTAACTTTCGATCTCGGATTTCTATTGGTTCTTCAAGACTGGGTCAAACACTAGGGTCAAACATTATGGTAAATTTTCTAACTAACTCTAGTAGTGTATATACTACTCAAGTCTTCTTAATACATCTGAGTAATGGTAAACCAATTATAGGGATAAGAGATTCTAGGGTTCACTAGATATTCTAAACTTAGTGGTGTGTCTATATTCTCGTTGTATTCTTAATAGGTGTGCTACCCTAATTATCATCCTAATAACAGGGGTTCCTATATTCTAGCAGAAGTCTATACTCAAAGAACTATTAAGGAAGTACAGGAATCAAGCGGGATGCAATTGTTCAAATAGAACAGATAGGAGGAAGATGAATCATAGTCAATTGTGGATGAGATCCTATACTCTAGTCCTAAGCGCAGGCTGGTCCGGTCCCTAAGTTGAAACTGAACTATTTAGTCGTAGACCTGCATGGGCCACCACAAAAACCATGTCACGCCCCAGTCCCAAAATACCGTAGGACTAGACAAGTGGCAATGGCCAGCAGTACGCACCGATGGACCAACTCAACATAATGGATCCATCAGGGCATACTTAAGCTGTAAAACAAGTCTACGACAATCATGGCACAACTAATCTCATCCACACAAGATATAAAATATGATCCACAGAATAAATAAGGAATGTAAATCATCAGCAAGTCTCACAAAGTACTTCGGGGAACAACCCGATAAATATCTAGTACAATGGTTCCACAGACCAGAAAGTAAATGACTGAAATAAATAGATGAAAGCTGAGCATGAACATGGATGCTCAAGAGAAATCTTCAGCTAAGACCTCGTCCTCGGATGGTGGTACAGCTCCTGGATCAGCTCCTGCTCCGGTCCCGTAAACCTCGGAATAAACCACGTCTGCAAAATCTGGGGACAAAAATCCGGATCCAGGTCCTCAGGGGACATAGCAAGGTACAAGAAAGCTCATGCCAATAAATAAATAAACAGTGCAGCAGATAAATAACTAAATGAAACAATGGGGTAAATATGTAACCATCTAAGTGAAATGCAAGTGAGAGCAGCACGAATACTCAGGCTGAGACCACTACAAGCTCTGTGTCTGAGAGCCGGTAGCAGCAATAACTATGTGTTTTACTATGTGTTTACTATGATTTATATATATATAATCAGCCTGTAGCCTGTGTGTCTCTCCCCACCCAATGTAACCACGCATATCATGTCCATAACGTCTTATGTCCATGTCAAGCGCGATCATAGCTAATGCAACAAGTCATAAAGTATCTAAGAGTATAATGTCCATGTCCTGTATCCTATACAGAATCACCACGAATATCTCGAGAAAATCCTGTCTCATGAATAGTGTCAAGTGTCCTGGGTCATATGGTACTTGATAAGACAAGTACGAGAATAAGGTATCACGAATGTCCATCTCTAGATGTCCGTACCCAACACTGCGTACAGTGTCGGCACCCGACTGATAATCGGACGCTAAGTACGTCACACGGTCCTAGGTTGAGCATGCACAGTAATATATATATAGCAAGAAAAATAAATAACTAAGCTGCAGAGTTTGGCAAGGTACACTTGCCTGATGTTTGAATATCAACTGTCGTCCTGGTATCGGTGGATCCGGTAGGTACTACTCCGAAAGCTGTAATAAATATCACCAACAGTCTCAGAAGATGTCAAATAGCTGAAAATACCTGTCCTTACGTCCAATTTGGACACAGGGGCAAAAAGGTCATTTTCGGGCCAAAACGGGTTCCACATGTGGGCCACTTTGCACCGAAAAGTGTGCCGAGGGTAACAGTCTCTAAATGGGACAAACTATGGGTCAAACAACTCTAAATGTCAATACGATCCCAACGGTATGTCCAAATTTGGATTCCGATGAGCCGAACATAATTTGGTCCAAAAAGTCAACTGTGGGGCCCGCCAATTGGCGATCTGGTCAACCGTCTCAGAAACGCATGAAAATTGGGTCACAGGACCAGCGTGTTACCACGAGTCCAGTGGCGCAAGTTTCGTCGCAATCTGACAAGCGTGCACAAAATACTCGCGAGTTCCACAAAAGTGGCGACACGGAATGTGTTCGCGGATACGGCCTGATTCCGGCGCGCACACGCGTCCAAATCAGTCTCCACAAATTTTCACGTGTCCCGTTATGCTGTGTGCACCATTCGGTACACTTGGCACACGGTGGGGCGGTCCCGTTTGGCGGGGCGCGCTCCGATCTCCCACTTTTAGAAAACCGAAAAAAGTGGGTGCGCGCAGTTTTGTGACGACTACAATTCTGTCCACAGCAACTAATAGCACAAAGTTATTATACAAAAAATAAACTAGGTCATGTAATCTACAGGTATCAAAAAGAATCGTCGAATTCGGATCTCTGTGGTGGGAGATACGAACTCGACAATATGGGTGGTCATCGCAAGTTTCTGCGATTGCAGAATTCTGTCTGCTCGCGCTGACTTGGGCGCTGTTTTTCACCTAGGGGCACACGTTTTCCGAGGTTGACTATAAAACAAATATTTGAGAGGGTTAAGGGAAGATCATACCTATGAAAACGGATCAGCGTTTGGTCGAGCGAGTCAACGAGAAATTACGCGGAGCGAAGGTGCCTCGAGTGGGAGACTGCAGTTCGCGATGTCGGCGTCGACGGGATGGTTGGGTGGCTTCGGGAGACTTCTCTGGCTGCGGTGACGGCTCTAGATGGGAAGGGGAAGTCTGGAGTTTTAGGTTAGAGTTTTGGAGAACTAATCATATATATATATATGATATATATATTAAGAGAGAGGGTGGGTTTTTGGATGGGCCCGCGGGTGAAGATTTGTTTGCAAAGGGCGCTGGCTAATGAGATTCACTGAAGGGGGCTGAAGTGAATAGGGTCAATGGGCGCTGACTCTCTGTGAAGACCCGGCTGAATGTATTCTAAGCAATTGCAAAAGTTTGCTTGCTACTTAATATACTAGTTATATTTATTATTATTATAATATTAGTTAATTTTCTTTTCTTTTCTTTTTCTTTCTTTCTTTAAATAAAATATATATATATATACATATATTTATATATACATATATATATATTTATACTCATAAAAAAATTTATAGATTAGGGTATTGTACATCGTTAGGCTAGCAACTGCTCAAGGGGTCTCCTACATGGAATAAATTCCGAAAAATTTCTGATGGTCCCACAAGTCCTCTAAGTGCCCGAACACCTGACATAAAAATTATTAAAAATCTATTTCTCCTATTTAGACCTAATTACTACAATTTAATTAATAATTAATAAATAAAAAGGTATTTACGATTTTCTAGGAAGGGGGTTTTACAACTTAGCACAACCTATTATAAAAGTTTTGTCCAATCAGACCTTCAGTAGCACAACCGCATATTAGAACCACACAGAAGACGAATAATCCAAGAAAGATATGTAAATAGGATAATAAAATTAATCGTTAATCTATACACGTCTATTAAACTAAGAGTATATAAACAACGTCCATAACTACTGCGAGTATATATATACATCACAAACAAGTATCAAATACAAATAAAATCACCGATCTGGCGGTGGTCCCTGGTGACATAGAATATCGAAGACATTCAGAGGAATTTTATTCACTATATCATGAACTGAAAGCCTCCGTCGACAGTAAACTTAAGATTCTAGTCAATGCGACAGGAGATAGGATAGGGCCAGAAGAAGCAGCAACGGGAGGAGAAGAGGCACCGGAAGGACCAGAAATTGTGGTGCCATGAGTGTCTAGGGCTACAACGGGAGGATCACTGACACTGACCCTATGGTGGCCTGCATGGTGCTAATCGACTCTTGCATCCCCACCAAAGTGGCCTGCAATATGGTCATCACCTTAACAATATGATCTATCTTCTCAGTGACTTTTTGACTGTCAAGTAAAAAAAGAAGGCACCGGCTGTGGAGGTCTCGATTATACCAATATCTACGATGCCAAGGAGTCGGTGTCGTAGGTGTGTCTGCCCTTCCATCTCCCACCAGCGGCCTTTATAAGCAGGTCATTGGTTTGAGCAGGCATGGGAGAGGATGTGGTCGTGGGTGAAGACTCAGCGACACTCTCGAACTGTAATCACCTAAAAATTTTAAGAATTTTTAAATTTAATTTTTTGGAATTAATTAGCATTTTCTGTAATTTTAAACCTATAAATTAAAGTAGTCTGATTTAAAATAAATTTTTAAATGAAATTAAATAATATTAAAATGTGATAAAAATTATATTTTCTAGTGTAAAATTAAAAACCAGACATGGGGTAATTTTTCGGGAATTTATTGTATCCCGGAAGAATTTTCAAAGCATTAAAAACTATTAATTAATTTAACTAGATTAATTAAACCAAATTAATTTAAACCAAACTAAACCCAGAGATTAAACCGACCCGGACCGGCCGGTCTGACTGAACCGGGCCAACCCTCTTAGCGGGTCGGATCCGGGTCAGACCCGACCCACCAGGACCCGACCCGACCCGTTTTAATCCCTAACCCCCAAATTAATTTCCCGACCTTTCACCTGGCCGGCGGCCGTTCCCGCCGCTGTGGCCGCCGGCGGACCCCGGTTCGTCTCCCTTAACCTCCGACCGCCACCCTTCCCCTCCCCTGGAACGGCCGACTGAATCCCTTCGGATTTCGGCCAACCGCCGGCTCTACATCTCCCCTCGACTCCTATTTATACCCCTCCAGCCGGCCGGAAATCCCCTACAGACAAGACGCCGCCCTCCACGACCGGCCCCGCCGCCAGACCCCAGACCTGTCCGCCGCACCTCCAGCACCTGATTCCGACCGCCCTCGATCACGCCAGCTCCTCCTGAACCCGCTGCCGGACTCATCTCCTGCCCTCACCGCCTCCGGCCAGAGCTGACAGCTCCGGCGCCGACTCCACACACACCCCGACTGGTTCCGACAACCCCTCGGCTGCCCAGCGAGCAACCAGCGACTCGGACACGATGATGAACCCTTCCCTAGTCAGGATACGGTTTGGACACAGTATCCAGGACACGACGGAGACCCTCGGACACAAAATTTTTGGACTTTTTGAGCCCTGTTCAGGTGCACGTAACTTCCTCTTCGCATATCTGATTTCTTTTTCGTAAATTGCATCGCGTAGCCTGCATGACCCCTTCGGTGCCCGTGCAAACCGCTCGGGGCATCGCGTCCTGTGGTGATCGTGAACCGCGATCCAAAAATAGGAAAACCAACGCTATTTTCACCCCGGAACTGAGTCGCCCCACCAAACGGGACGACTTGGTCACGTACGGTCTTCACCGATACGTGTGCGTCGTAGATACGGACGTGTGGAATTTCGCAAAAGCTGATTCGGATGTGCGTGCACACCGGAATCAGTGCGTATCCGCGGACAACACCCCGTATCCGACTTTTCTGTATTTCGCTGTAACTTAGTGTATATACGTCGGATCGAGACGAAACTTGCGCCATCGGACTCATAGCAATACGCTGGTCCTGTGGGTCAAGTTTGGTTCAATTCTGAGAACGTTGGAAAATCGCATGTCGTAGGCCCCACAGGCTCTACTTGACGGGCGATTTTGAGAACGGCTCATCGGAATCCAATTCTGGAAGTTCCGTTGGGTTCGTATCAACGTTCCTGACTTGTTGACACTAGGTTGGACTGATTTGGAGACCTTTGACCCTGACTCGTTTTTCAGTGCAAAAAGGCCCACAATTGGACCCCGCTTTGAATTGAGAATGTCGTTTTTGCCCTTGTGTCCAAACTGAACTTAAGGACAGGCATTTCTAGCTATTTTCTATGTTCTGAGACTATTGGTAATGTTCATTTTAGCTTTTGGAGGAGTATTTGTTGAACCCACTGATACAGGGACCGCTGCTGGTATTCCAACCCCAGGCAAGTGTACCTTGCCATAAATTGCAGTTGATTAGTTCATTTTGTTCTCTTGCTTTATTTTCTGTGACTATAGTACATGCTATAACCTAGGACCGTATGACATACTTAGCGTCCGATTACAGTCGGGAGCCAACCCCGTACGCGGAGTTGTGTACGTCATTTAGAGATGGATATTCGAGACCCTTTACATTCTCGTGCTTGTTTAACAAGTACATTATAACCTAGGACACTTGACACTATACATTGACAGAATCTTTCTGAGATATTCAAGGTGATTCTGTGTAGGATACAGGATGGACATAGATATTATATTCTTAGATTATGACTTGTATTAGCTCTGATCTCACGTGACATGGACATGAGACATATGGTTACATTGGGTGGGGAGAGACACACAGGCTACAAGCTGTTCTATATATATATACTACTATTGTGAGGTTATAGACTCTCGAGCAGAGCTAGACCCATTACTAGATATTGCTGCTACCGGCTCCCCGACACAGAGCTTGTAGCAGTCTCAGCCTGAGTACTAGTGTTGCTCTCAGTTGCATTTTCACATAGATGGTTATGTAGTTATCCTGCTTATTTCATTTACTATTTTACTGCATTTATTTTAGCTTATTTTATTTGTACCTTGCTATGTCCCCTGAGGACCTGGATTATGGATGATGTCCCCAGGTTTAGCAGAAGAACATTATCTCGAGGTTTACGGGACAGGAGCTGAAGCTGTACCAGAAGCTGTTGTTGAAGCGGTGCCAAACTTAGAAGCAGAGGTGATGGCTGAAGACTTTTCTTGAGATTATGATATTTGTACTCATCAGATACTTATTTCTGGACTCCTTTGTTCTGGTCTGATGAACCAGTGTTTTTAGACTTTTATCGGGTTGTTCTCCGACTTACTTTGCTGAGACTGGACATTGATGTACTTTCTTTATTTTCTGTTGTTCTTATTATTTGTGTGTAGATGAGATTAGTTTAGACTTATTGTTGTAGACCTATATTTACAGCTTAAGTATGCCCCGGTCGGATCCATTAAATTGGGTTAGTCCATCGGTGCGTGCTGCTGGCCATTGCCACGTGTCTAGTCCCTTGGTATTTTGGGACTGGGGCGTGACATAGTTTTTGTGGTGGCCCATGCAGGTCTACGACAAAATTGTTTGGTTTCAACTTAGGGGCCAAACAAACCTGTAAAAGGATAGGATAGGTTTTAGGATCTCATCCAATTGTTGAATCATTTTTGAAACTCTATATCGCATTCGAATTAAGTACTTGATTTGCATCCTGCTTGACTCTACTAAACGTTCTCATAAAGTTTATTTTGGATACAGAAAGATGGATCCAAGAAATGGAGATGAAATTCCTTTTACACCACAAGACGTTGTGGTTACCTATGGAGATGGAGTTACACCAGAGAACAGAGGTCATTCCTCTCAAAGTGGACAAGCTGAGCAGCATAACTCAAGGTTCAGGCGTGACGACATCCCACCTCCGCCGCAGTTCACTCCACAGATGCATGCCTTCCCACCAGGGCAAGCAATGGACGGGCAGCAAATGTTCCAGATATTTTATGCCATGATGCAAGCTCAACAACAAGTTCAACAGGAGGCGCAGCGTCAGAAGGCAGAGAACCTGAGAACCAGCCTAGTAAATGCATTAGAGCAGGCAAACCCGTAAGCTAGGCGACCAGCGACGGGAACTATCACTGATTTCCGTCAACTCAAGCCCCTTACCTTTTCGGGCAAGGAAGGACCAACTGAAGTGCATGAGTGGCTCACAAATACACAACATCAGTTGGAAGCAGCTGAACTTCCGCGGGAGAGATGGATGACTGCTGTCCAAATGCAACTGACGGACAACGTGCACCACTGGTGGCTAGCTGAAGAGAGGAGGCTCGGACATGACCGAGTCACTTGGGAAGAGTTCTCCAGACTCTTCCAAGAGATATATATCACAGCCGTTGCTAGATCAGAACTCAGAGACAAGTTTAACCGCCTTATCCAAGACAATATGACGGTGGAGGAGTATAATGCCGAATTCATTCGCCTGAGTCATTTTGCCCCTTCTCTAATTCCTACCGAAGAAGAGAAGGCGGAGAAATTCTTTGACGGACTCAGGTTCGAACTTCAGAGGTTGATTGGATCTGTTACACCTATATCGTACCACGACGTCCTTGCTGCAGCACGACGCATGGAGCGCGTCAGCAGGAGGAAGTCAAGTCTGAAGCGACCATTCACCTCAGTACCATCCAAGGCAGCGCAAGGGGATTCTGCAAAGCGACTCCAGAGGAATCTACCGCAGAGAGCAGCACCAAGAACCCTACCTACTTGTCATTTCTGTGGCAAGTTGGGTCACATTAAAAAGGAGTGCAGACGCAAATTGGGACTGTGCCTGGTTTGCGGATCCAACCAGCATCTATCCAGGGACTGCTCAGAACGCCGAGAGAGAGCACCACGACTAGCTCTACCTGCACCAAGGCCAGATTATCCAGCAGTGGGAGCACAACAGACGGGAGTTGGAGGAGTCAGACCACCAGCTCCAGGAGGATATCAGCTAAGACCACAATTGCCACCTCAAGCAGCACTATTCCAACAGGCTCGTCAGCAGAGGGGTCCAGCTCAGGGACGAGGTCAGGCATTTGCAATGGCTGTTCAGGAAGAATCTATTGCTGGAGAAGTTATAGCAGGTACTATTTTAGTAGCTTCATTACCTGCTGTAGCTTTATTTGATTCTGGGGCATCACACTCATTTATAGCTGCTAGCTTCGTAGCCACCCATAGAGTAGCTACTGCACCCCTTCCGAAGACTAAGAGAATTCTTACGGGAGGTGGAATTATACCTGTTAGTGATATCTGTAGATCATGTTCGGTAGTAGTCTATGGAAGAGAGATACGAGCCCAATTTTTGATCTTTTCTATGCCTGACTATGATGTTGTACTTGGTATGGACTGGTTAAGTCAGTATCATGCTACTCTTGATTGTCGGCTTGGAAAAGTTATATTCAGACCACCTGGACACTCAGAGTTTGAATTTCTTCGAGGAGCTGTAGAGCAAGGTGTTCAGCCAACTCTTAGGGTATTATCTGTAGAAGGGGAGTCAAGTTACCCAAGAGTTATCTCAGAGTTTGTGGATGTATTTCCCGATGATCTTCCAGGTTTACCACCTGATCGGGAAATAGAATTCACCATAGACTTAACTCCAGGAGCAGAACCTATCACTTCATCTGTATATCGGCTAGCACCTAAGGAGTTAGTAGAGTTGAAGAAGCAAGTTGATGAACTTCTGGAGAAGGGTTTCATCCGGCCCAGTGTTTCACCTTGGGGAGCACCTATACTTTTTGTACCAAAGAAGGATGGAACAGTTCGCCTGTGCATTGATTACAGGACGTTAAACGCTGTGACCATTAAAAACCGATATCCCTTGCCCCGCATTGATGACTTATTTGATCAATTGAGTGGAGCTAGGGTATTTTTGAAGATTGACCTTAGATCCGGTTATCACCAGATTAGGGTGAGGAAGGAAGATATTCCGAAGACAGCCTTCAGGACTAAGTATGGACACTATGAGTTCTTAGTAATGCCGTTTGGTTTAACCAACGCGCATGAGCTTGATGAACCGAGTTTTCCATCAATACTTGGATAAATTTATTGTTGTGTTTATTGATGACATTCTGGTATATTCCAAAAGCAACGAAGAGCACGAGGACCATCTCAGAATCGTGCTAGAGACGTTGAGGCAGGAGAAGCTATATGCTAAGCTCAGTAAATGTGAGTTTTGCATGGATAAGGTGCCATTCTTAGGGCATATTATCTCAGGAGAAGGACTGTCGGTTGATCCAGAGAAGATTGCTGCCATTGAGACTTGGCCTACACCGACATCAGTTGCTGAGGTGAGGAGTTTTCTAGGACTTGCTGGATATTACAGAAGGTTCGTAGAAAATTTCTCAAGGATTGTGGAGCCAATGACGAAGTTGACACGGAAAGATCAGAACTTTGCATGGACGGAAGAATGCCAAAGGGCCTTTGAAGAATTGAAGAGGCGTCTAACAACAGCACCAGTCTTGACTCTTCCTTCAGGGTCAGGTGGTTTTATTTTTTATAGCGATGCGTCAGGTAGTGGCCTAGGATGTGTTTTATACAACACGGCAAAGTTATTGCTTATGCATCGAGACAGTTGAAGGTCCATGAGAAGAACTACCCAACGCATGATCTGGTGCTAGCTGCTGTAATATTTGCACTGAAGATTTGGAGGCATTATCTTTATGGTGAGAAGGTGGAAATCTTCACTGATCACAAAAGTCTGAAGTATGTATATACTCAGAAGGAGCTTAACATGAGGCAAAGACGCTGGCTTGAGTTGATGGTGGATTTTGATATAGATCTGCAGTACCACCCAGGGAAAGCAAATGTAGTAGCAGACGCACTCAGCAGAAAGCCTACGGCTTATTTCTTGATGATGCAGCCTGAGCTATTGAAAGATCTACAGGAGCTCCAGATAGAGGTTATTCTACCAAGACAGAGTGGCTTGCTGGCTAATCTGAAAGTGAAGACATCGCTTGTGGAAAGGATTAAAGAAGCTTTGCCTACTGATACAATATTTCGAAGACTCAAAGAGAAGACAGAAGCAGGCATGCAGACGGGACTTCGCATACATGAGGATGGGACATTAAGGTGCGGAGATCGTCTATATGTTCCAAATAGAGAATTGAGATAGGAGCTAATGACTGAAGCACATAGCTCCATATACACTGTTCATCCAGGAGGAACAAAGATGTATCGAGATCTAAGGCAGTATTATTGGTGGCATGGAATGAAGAGGGAGATTGCAAGATTTGTAGCTAAATGCTTAGTCTGCCAACAAGTGAAAGCCGAGCATCAGAGGACTGCAGGAATGTTGCAGCCACTTCCCATACCAGAATGGAAGTGGGAACATATCACCATGGACTTCGTCACAGGATTCCCAAGGAGCCCCAGCAGAAAAGATGCGGTATGGGTGATCTTGGATCGACTCACTAAATCGGCACACTTCTTGCCATTTAGAGTTGGACAGTCCACAGAGATACTAGCCGACATGTATATGCGACAAATAGTAAGATTGCATGGAGTGCCGGTTAGTATTGTATCAGATCAAGATTCGAGATTTACCTCTCATTTCTGGCGAAGTATGCAAGAGAGTCTTGGCACCAGACTAAAATTCAGCACTGCCTATCATCCACAGACAGATGGTCAATCAGAACGTACAATCCAGATCTTGGAGGATATGCTGCGATCATGTATGTTAGACTTTGGAGGGTCTTGGGAAGATCATTTGCATTTGGTAGAGTTCTCATACAACAACAGTTATCAAGCAAGCATCAAGATGGCACCTTTCGAGACGTTATACGGTAGGAAGTGCAGATCGCCAATATGCTGGAGTGACGTCGGAGAGCGTCAAATATTGGGGCCAGAGTTGGTAATGCAAACAGTGGAGAAGGTGAAGCAAATCCAGAATCATCTTCGTGCAGCTCAGAACAGACAGAAGCATTGGGCTGATACCCACCGACGTCCCCTGGAGTTCAAGGAAGGAGAACATGTATTCCTGAGGATTTCACCTACTCGAGGAACCATTCGCTTTGGGAGCAGAGGCAAGTTGAGTCCAAGGTACATTGGGCCCTTTGATATTCTGGAGCGCATTGGTGAGGTGGCCTATCGTCTTGTATTACCTCTATCTTTAGAGGGAATGCATGATGTATTCCATGTCTCACAGTTGAGAAGGTATGTGACTGACCCAAGTCACATAGTTGATCATTCTGAGATCGCAGTAGGCCCAAGCCTGAGATATGAAGAACAACCAGTGGGTATACTCGGCACCAGTGAAAAGATACTGCGAGGGCAGACAATTAAACTGGTTCGTGTGGCTTGGAAGCAACACTCTCCTGGTGAATCTACCTGGGAGAGGGAGGATATCATGCGCCAGCGATATCCCTATTTATTCGAGGATGCAGGTATATCTTAAGTAATTTTTGTAATTCCTGTAGTTCTGTTCTATTAGTAGTTCAATCTTTAAATTGCGAGGACGTAATTTTCTTAAGGGGGATAGATTGTAATCACCTGAAAATTTTAAGAACTTTTAAATTTAATTTTCTGGAATTAATTAGCATTTTCTGTAATTTTAAACCTATAAATTAAAGTAGTCTGATTTAAAATGAATTTTTAAATAAAATTAAATAATATTAAAATATGATAAAAAATTATATTTTCTAGTGTAAAATTAAAAACCAGACATGGGATAATTTTTCGAGAATTTATTGGATCCCGGAAGAATTTTTAAAGCATTAAAAACTATTAATTAATTTAACTAGATTAATTAAACCAAATTAATTTAAACCAAACCAAACCCAGAGATTAAACCGACCCGGACCGGCCGGTCTGACTGAACCGGGCCAACCCTCTTAGCGGGTCGGATCCGGGTCAGACCCGACCCACCAGGACCCGACCCGACCCGTTTCAATCCCTAACCCCCAAATTAATTTCCCGACCTTTCACCTGGCCGGCGGCCGTTCCCGCCGCTGTGGCCGCCGGCGGACCCCGGTTCGTCTCCCTTAACCTCCGGCCGCCACCCTTCCCCTCCCCTGGAACGGCCGACTGAATCCCTTCGGATTTCGGCCAACCGCCGGCTCTACATCTCCCCTCGACTCCTATTTATACCCCTCCAGCCGGCCGGAAATCCCCTTCAGACAAGACGCCGCCCTCCACGACCGGCCCCGCCGCCAAACCCCGGACCTGTCCGCCGCACCTCCAGCACCTGATTCCGACCGCCCTCGATCACGCCAGCTCCTCCTGAACCCGTTGCCGGACTCATCTCCTGCCCTCACCGCCTCCGGCCGGCGCTGACAGCTCCGGCGCCGACTCCACACACACCCCGACTGGTTCCGACAACCCTTCGGCTGCCCAGCGAGCAACCAGCGACTCGGACACGACGCAGAACCCTGCCCTAGTCAGGATACGATTTGGACACAGTATCCAGGACACGACGGAGACCCTCGAACACGGAATTTTTGGACTTTTTGAGCCATGTTCAGGTGCACGTAACTTCCTCTTCGCATATCCGATTTCTTTTTTGTAAATTGCATCGCGTAGCCTGCATGACCCCCTCGGTGCCCGTGCAAACCGCTCGGGGCATCGCGTCCTGTGGTGATCGCGAACCGCGATCCAAAAACAGGAAAACCAATGCCCTTTTCACCCCGGAACTGAGTCGCCCCGCCAAACGGGACGACTTGGTCACGTGCGGTCTTCACCGATACGTGCGCATCGTAGATACGGACGTGTGAGATTTTGCAGAAGCTTATTCGGATGTACGTGCACACCGGAATCAGTGCGTATCCGCGGACAACATCCCGTATCCGACTTTTCTGTATTTTGCTGTAACTTAGTGTATATACGTCGGATCGAGACAAAACTTGCGCCATCGGACTCGTAGCAATACGCTGGTCCTGTGGGTCAAGTTTGGTTCGTAAGAACGTTGGAAAATTGCATGTCGTGGGCCCCACAGGCTCTACTTGACGGGCCATTTTGAGAACGGCTCATCGGAATCCAATTCTGGAAGTTTTGTTGGGTTCG
Source organism: Iris macrosiphon (assembly GCA_036927795.1). Classification (NCBI taxonomy): domain Eukaryota; kingdom Viridiplantae; phylum Streptophyta; class Magnoliopsida; order Asparagales; family Iridaceae; genus Iris; species Iris macrosiphon. Next base: position 45,655,638 of record JAYESA010000004.1, read on the forward strand.
TATCAACGTTCCTGACTTGTTGACACTAGGTTGGACTGATTTGGAGACCTTTGACCCTGACGCATTTTTCAGTGCAAAGCGGCCCACAATTGGACCTCGCTTTGAATTGAGAATGTCGTTTTTGCCCTTGTGTCCAAACTGGACTTAAGGACAGACGTTTCTAGCTATTTCCTATGTTTTGAGACTGTTGGTAATGTTTATTTCAGCTTTTGGAGGAGTATTTGCTGAACCCACTGATACAGGGACCGCTACTGGTATTCCAACCCCAGGCAAGTGTACCTTGCCATAAATTGCAATTGATTAGTTCATTTTGTTCTCTTGCTTTATTTTCTGTGACTATAGTACATGCTATAACCTAGGACCGTATGACATACTTAGCGTCCGATTACAGTCGGGAGCCAACCCCGTACGCGGAGTTGTGTACGTCATTTAGAGATGGATATTCGAGACCCTTTACATTCTCGTGCTTGTTTAACAAGTACATTATAACCTAGGACACTTGACACTATACATTGACAGAATCTTCCTGAGATATTCAAGGTGATTCTGTGTAGGATACAGGATGGACATAGATATTATATTCTTAGATTATGACTTATTGCATTAGCTCTGATCTCACGTGACATGGACATGAGACGTGTGTGTCACGCCCCAGTCCCAAAATGACGAGGGACTGAGCACGTGAGCAATGGCCAGTAGCATGCACCGATGGACAACCCAATTTAATGGATCCATCAGGGCGTGCTTAAGCTGTAGTCTAACAGTAAGATGTTACAAGTCTCAGGTATTTCTAATCTCATCCACACGGTAAACACAGATTAAATGCCAGAAATAATACAATAGAAATAAATATGCAATATCAAATAAGGTTATCTCGGGAAACAAATCCGAGAAATATTTTGTTACATTTAAGGAAAAAGACAGGAATTGAAATGCTGAAAATGTAAATACTGTGTAGCTGAAGCCGGTGCTCAGGTAAAATCTTCGGCCACTACTTCGTCCTCTGTTCCTTGTTCTGCTCCAAAGAGTGCTCCGGTACCGTACACCTCTGGGTAGTTCTCTTCAGCTGTACCTGGGGACATAATCCGGATCCAGGTCCTCAGGGGACAGCAAGGTACAGAAAATACAAGCCAAAATAAATACAGTGCAGCAGATAAAATAATCATCAGGGTAAACTAAGTAACCAACTATGTGATATACAATATGAGAGCAGCACTAGAACTCAGGCTGAAGCCACTACAAGCTCTGTGTCAGGGAGCCGGTAGCGGCAATAACTATGAACTACACTATGTTATATACTATGTTTTATATATAATATCAGCCTATAGTCTGTGTGTCTCTCCCCACCCAATGTAATCCCACATCTCATGTCCACGATGCCTCATGTCCATGTCACGCACGATTATAACTAATGCAGCAAGTCTGATAGCTATGAATCAATTGTCTAAGAATGTAAAGTCTATGTCATAAAACATGCATCCTATACAGAATCACCTTGAATGTCTCAGGAAGACTCTGTCTCATGAAATAGTGTCAAGTGTCCTGGGTTCTGAAGTACTTGATAAGACAAGTACGAGCATTATCGGGTCTCGATATCCATGTCTATGTGATGTTACACAACTCCGCGTACGGAGTTGGCACCCGACTATGATCGGACACTAAGCACGTCACCCGTTTCCTAGGTTAAGCAGTTAAAACATGTTTATGTTTAATTCCACAAGATATCCATTAAAACACTATGTCAAGAATTACTGAGATTTGGCAAGCTTTACTTGTCCATTATTGCATAATTAAATCCAGAAAATAATTAGCGAGCTGCAGGGTTTGGCAAGGTACACTTGCCTGTGGTTCCTGTTCCAATTGCGGCTCTGACTTCGGCGAGAATTGCAGGCGGTACTCCGGTTGCTGAAACAAATATCACCATCAGATCCAGAAAATATCAATCAGCTAGAAATGCCTGTCCTTGGGTCCAATTTGGAGACAAGGACAGAAACGGCAGTTTCGGGTCAAAACGGGGTCCACATGTGGGCCCGCTTTGCACCGAAAAATGCGTCAAGGTCAAAGGTCTCCAAATTCACCAAACTTAGTGTCAACAGGTCAGGAACGATGATACAATCCCAACGGAACTTCCAGAATTGGATTCTGATGAGCCGATCACAAAATCGCCCGTCGAGTGGGGCCTGCGGGGCCCACGACACGCGATTTCGTCAACGTTCTCAGAATCGAACCAAACTTGGCTCACAGGACCAGCGTATCGCTACGAGTCCAATGGCGTAAGTTTCGTTTCAATCCGACGTGTGTACACAAAGTTAGGGTAAATTGCAGAAAAGGTGGATACGGAGCGATGTCCGCGGATACGTGTTGATTCCGGTGTGCACGCACACCCGAATCAGCTTCCGGGAAATCTCACACGTCCGTATCGACGAGGCGCACGTATCTGTGAAGATCGCGCGCAACCAAGTCGTCCCGTTTGGCGGAGCGTACTCAGTTCCGGGGTAAAACAGGGTCTGGGTTTTTCCTGTTTTTGGATCGCGGTGTGCGATCACCACAGGACGCGATGCCCCGAACAGTTTATCCGGACACCGAGAGGGTCATACAGGCTTCGCAACGCAACTTGCGGAAACAAAAACGGAGCTACGAGAAAAAAGTTACACGTACCTGAAGGGGACCCAAAAATCAGGGTCAAACCGTGTCCGACAAGTGTCCGACACGTGTCGGATTCGAAGAAACTAGGGTTAGGGTTAGGGTTAGGGTCTGCCGGAGTTGTGGCCGGCCGGTGGCGGATTGGGCGGCGCTGACGGCGGAGGGAGGTTGGGGACGACGTCGCCTGGGCTAGGGATGCGGGCGGCTCACGGCAGCGGGTCGCCGGAGGCGCTCGGGCAGGGGTTCGACTGGGAGGAGAGAGAAGGAAGGATAAGGGGAAGGCCGGCTCGGGGCGGCTCATGGCGGGAGGAGATCGGCGCAGGAGGCGGAGGTAGTGGTTCTGAGGAGGTTGGCCGGGGGTCTCGGTGGTCGTCGTGGCGTTCCGGCGAGTTTGAGGGAGATGGGGAGGCGGAAGAGGCGACCGGAGGTAGGGATTTTTATAGGGGTCCGCGGGGCCGAGGGTGGCGGGGGCGAGGCCGGGAAGGGCGGAGGCGTGGGGCGACGTGGGCGGGGCAGGCGCGGCGCGGGGATCGTGGCCGGTGGGGCGCGCGGCGGGCGGCGGAAAACGCGGGTTGTGCGTGAGGGATGGCGGGTCGGGTCTGGCGGGTACGGGTGAGGCCGACCCGACCCGACCCGATAAGAAACGGGCTGGGCCGGTCTGCGGGCTGGGCCGGTCTGCGGGCTGGGCCGGTGGGTTTAATAAAAATATAATAACTAATTAAATAAATAACTAAAAAATAAATAAATAAATAAATAAATGTTTTTAGGTGTTTAAAAATAGGTCCGGGGCCCGATAAATTCCAGAAAAATTGCCCTAAGTCCAGTTTTTCATTTTACATCCAAAAATATTATTTTCATAATATTTTAATATCATTTATTATCATTTAAAAATTATTAAATAATTAAAACCCTATTTTTAATTTACAGAAAATCCCCAGAAAATTCCAGAAAATTGTGAAAAATCCAGTTTTTAAAATTTTGAAAATTCAGGGGGTTTACAATCTACCCCCCTTAAGAGGATTGCGTCCTCGCAATCAAAAAATAACCGGTCAGTAGAGATGATACGGTCGCAGGTATCGTTTGAAAGCACATCACAAGGGACTTCAGGGAAATACCGTTTCCCTAAAAATTGAAAGTTTACACTTTCCAGGAAAATCTAGTTAAAACTATAACTTTTATGAAAACCAGGTTGTTATTAACAAGTTGCAAATTACTAGGTTGGGGCTGAGGTCACGAACCAATAGGCACGAGCTAGAACAAGACTAGAAACGGATAACTACGAATCACTTACTCGCATTGGCTTCCTGCACAGTCATCGCATAAGCATGCCCTCGTCCTTGTGGTAGATTCCTCTGCTGCTGCTGGGCTTGCTGGAAGAGTGCTGCTTGAGGAGCCAGAGGGGGCCTAGGTGCCGGTAAAGCAGGTTGGGTTGCCCTTGGTGCTCCATCTCGATGCTGAGGACAGTCCTTGGCTATGTGCTGATTGGTGCCGCAAATCAGGCACAATCCCAACTTGTGTCTGCAGTCCTTCTCGACATGACCTAGCTTGCCGCAGTAGTGACAGGTAGGAAGGGTTTGCGAAGCTGTCCTGGGTGGCTGGTGCGTGTGAGATCTCTTTGCAGATTCTCCTGGTGATGCTCTGTCTGGTGCTGAGGTGATTGGCCGCTTGTGGCGAGACTCCCTCCTGGTGACGCGTTCCATGCGTCGGGCTGCAGCGAGAACGTCTGAGTAGGAGGTAGGTCCGACGGATCCGATGAGTCTCTGTAGCTCGAAGTTCAGTCCGTCGAAGAATTTCTCGGCCTTCTCTTCCTCTGTCGGGATCAGGGTTGGGGCGAAGCGGCTCAGACGAATGAATTCTGCGTTGTACTCTTCCACCGTCATAGAGTCCTGGGTGAGGCGATTGAATTTGTCCCGCAGTTCTGATCGAGCGATAGCCGGAATGTACATCTCTTGGAAGAGTCTGGAGAACTCCTCCCAAGTGACTCGGTCTGGTCCGAGTCGTGCCTCCTCAGACAACCACCAGTGATGGGCATTGTCCGTTAATTGCATTCTGACGGCAGTCATCCAGCGTTCTCGTGGAAGCTCGGCTGCTTCAAGTTGATGCCGGATGTTGGTGAGCCACTCGTGAACTTCGGTGGGCTCCTCCTTTCCAGAAAAAGTGCGGGGCTTCAGTTGGCGGAAGTCCGTGATTGAGCCTGTAGTTGGCTGTCGAGCAGGTAGGTTGGCCTGCCCCAGTGCAGTTACAATGCTGTCCCTCAAGAAATTAGCTTCACGACGCTGAGCCTCGTGTTGGACTTGTTGCTGAGCTTGCATCATCGCGTAGATCATTTAGAATATCTGCTGTCCGTCAATTGGCTGTCCTTGTGGGAGTACGGGCGTTGGTGGAACGAACTGCGGCGGAGGTGGAATATCATCGCGTCGGAATCGGAAGGTAGGTTGACCTGCCTGCTGGCTCTGTTGAGTTGATGGGACTCCTCCGACTGGTGTCACTTCGTCGTCGTAGGTGACACCTGTAGCTGGTGGTGTTCCGACGGGAGTCTCGTTGCATTCTTGGGGGTCCATTTTCCTGTATCCAAAATAACCAATAAGAGGCGCACAGGAATCAAGGCAAGATGCAAGTTAAAATTAGTTCGAATACGATACAGATATCAAAAACGATTCAAGCAAGTAGATGAGATTCTAAAATTTTATCCTATCTTATTGCAGGCCTGTTCGGTCCCTAAGTTGAAACCGAACAATTTAGTCGTTGACCTGCATGGGCCACCACAAAAACCATGTCACGCCCCAGTCCCAAAATGACGAGGGACTGAGCACGTGAGCAATGGCCAGCAGCACGCACCGATGGACAACCCAATTTAATGGATCCATCAGGGCATGCTTAAGCTGTAGTCTAACAGTAAGATGTTACAAGTCTCAGGTATTTCTAATCTCATCCACAGGGTAAACACAGATTAAATGCCAGAAATAATGCAATGAAAATAAATATGCAATATCAAATAAGGTTATCTCGGAAAACAAATCCGAGAAATATTCTGTTACATTTAAGGAAAAAGACAGGAATTGAAATGCTGAAAATGTAAATACTGTGTAGCTGAAGCCGGTGCTCAGGTAAAATCTTCGGCCACTACTTCGTCCTCTGTTCCTTGTTCTGCTCCAAGGAGTGCTCCGGTACCGTACACCTCTGGGTAGTTCTCTTCAGCTGTACCTGGGGACATAATCCGAATCCAGGTCCTCAGGAGACAGCAAGGTACAGAAAATACAAGCCAAAATAAATACAGTGCAGCAGATAAAATAATCATCAGGGTAAACTAAGTAACCAACTATGTGATATGCAATATGAGAGCAGCACTAGAACTCAGGCTGAAGCCACTACAAGCTCTGTGTCGGGGAGCCGGTAGCGGCAATAACTATGAACTACACTATGTTATATACTATATTTTATATATAATATCAGCCTGTAGTCTGTGTGTCTCTCCCCACCCAATGTAATCCCACGTCTCATGTCCACGATGCCTCATGTCCATGTCACGCACGATTATAACTAATGCAGCAAGTCTGATAGCTATGAATCAATTGTCTAAGAATGTAAAGTCTATGTCATAAAACATGCATCCTATACAGAATCACCTTGAATGTCTCAGGAAGACTCTGTCTCATGAAATAGTGTCAAGTGTCCTGGGTTCTGAAGTACTTGATAAGACAAGTACGAGCATTATCGGGTCTCGATATCCATGTCTATGTGACGTTACACAACTCCGCGTACGGAGTTGGCACCCGACTATGATCGGACACTAAGCACGTCACCCGTTTCCTAGGTTAAGCAGTTAAAACATGTTTATGTTTAATTCCACAAGAAATCCATTAAAACACTATGTCAAGAATTACTGAGATTTGGCAAGCTTTACTTGTCCATTATTGTATAATTAAATCCAGAAAATAATTAGCGAGCTGCAGGGTTTGGCAAGGTACACTTGCATGTGGTTCATGTTCCAATTGCGGCTCTGACTTCGGCGGGAATTGCAGGTGGTACTCCGGTTGCTGAAACAAACATCATCATCAGATCCAGAAAATATCAATCAGCTAGAAATGCCTGTCCTTGGGTCCAATTTGGAGACAAGGACAGAAACGACAGTTTCGGGTCAAAATGGGGTCCACATGTGGGCCCGCTTTGCACCGAAAAATGCGTCAGGGTCAAAGGTCTCCAAATTTACCAAACTTAGTGTTAATTGGTCAGGAACGATGATACGATCCCAACGGAACTTCCAGAATTGGATTCCGATGAGCCGATCATAAAATCGCCCGTCGAGTGGGGCCTGCGGGGCCCACGACACGCAATTTCGTCAACGTTCTCAGAATCGAACCAAACTTGGCTCACAGGACCAGCGTATCGCTACGAGTCCAATGGCGCAAGTTTCGTTTCAATCCGACGTGTGTACACAAAGTTAGAGTGAATTATAGAAAAGGCAGATACGAGGCGATGTCCGCGGATACGCGTTGATTCCGGTGTGCACGCACACCCGAATCAGCTTCCGCGAAATCCCACACGTCCGTATCGACGAGGCGCACGTATCTGTGAAGACCGCGCGCGACTAAGTCGTCCCGTTTGGCGGAACGTACTCAGTTCCGGGGTGAAACAGGGTCTGGATTTTTCCTGTTTTTGGATCGCGGTGTGCGATCACCATAGGACGCGATGCCCCGAACAGTTTGTCCGGACACCGAGAGGGTCATACAGGCTTCGCAACGCAACTTACGGAAACAAAAACGGAGCTACGAGCAAAAAGTTACACGTACCTGAAGGGGACCCAAAAATCAGGGTCAAACCGTGTCTGACCCGTGTCCGACACGTGTCGGATTCGAAGAAACTAGGGTTAGGGTTAGGGTTAGGGTCTGCCGGAGTTGTGGTCGGCCAGTGGCGGATTGGGCGGCACTGACGGCGGAGGGAGGTTGGGGACGACGTCGTCGGGGCTAGGGATGCGGGCGGCTCACGGCAGCGGGTCGCCGGAGGCGCTCGGGCAGGGGTTCGACTGGGAGGAGAGAGGAGGAAGGATAAGGGGGAGGCCGGCTCGGGGCGGCTCACGGCGGGAGGAGATCGGCGCAGGAGGCGGAGGTGGTGGTTCTGAGGAGGTTGGCCGGGGGTCTCGGTGGTCGTCGTGGCGTTCCGGCGAGTTTGAGGGAGATGGGGAGGCGGAAGAGGCGACCGGAGGTAGGGATTTTTATAGGGGTCCGCGGGGCCGAGGGTGGCGGGGGCGAGGCCGGGAAGGGTGGAGGCGTGGGGCGACGTGGGCGGGGCAGGCGCGGCACGGGGATCGTGGCCGGTGGGGCGCGCGGCGGGCGACGGAAAACGCGGGCTGTGCGTGAGGGATGGCGGGTCGGGTCTGGCGGGTACGGGTGAGGCCGACCCGACCCGACCAGATAAGAAACGGGCTGGGCCGATCTGCGGGCTGGGCCGGTGGGTTTAATAAAAATACAATAACTAATTAAATAAATAACTAAAAATAAATAAATAAATAAATAAATAAATGTTTTTAGGTGTTTAAAAATAGGTCCGGGGTCCGATAAATTCCAGAAAAATTGTCCTAACTCCAGTTTTTTATTTTACATCCAAAAATATTATTTTCATAATATTTTAATATCATTTATTATCATTTAAAAATCATTGAATAATTAAAACCCTATTTTTAATTTACAGAAAAATCCCAGAAAATTCCAGAAAATTGTGAAAAATCCAGTTTTTAAAATTTTGAAAATTCAGGGGGTTTACAGTGTGGTTATATTGGGTGGGGAGAGACACACATGCTACAAACTGTTCTATATATATATACTACTATTGTGAGATTGTAGACTCTCGAGCAGAGCTAGACCCATTACTAGATATTGCTGCTACCGGATCCCCGACACAGAGCTTGTAGCAGTCTCAGCCTGAGTACTAGTTTTGCTCTCAGTTGCATTTTCACATAGATGGTTATGTAGTTACCCTGCTTATTTCATTTACTATTTTACTGCATTTATTTTGGCTTATTTTATTTGTACCTTGCTATGTCCCCTGAGGACCTGGATTATGGATGATATCCCCAGGTTTAGCAGAAGAACATTATCCCGAGGTTTACGGGACAGGAGCTGAAGCTGTACCAGAAGCTATTGTTGAAGCGGTGCCAAACTTAGAAGCAGAGGTGATGGCTGAAGATTTTTCTTGAGATTATGATATTTGTACTCATCAGATACTTATTTTTGGACTCCTTTGTTCTGGTCTGATGAACCAGTATTTTTAGACTTTTATCGGGTTGTTCCCCGACTTACTTTGCTGAGACTGGACATTGATGTACTTTCTTTATTTGCTGTTGTTCTTATTATTTGTGTGTGGATGAGATTAGTTTAGACTTATTGTTGTAGACCTATATTTACAGCTTAAGTATGCCCCGGTTGGATCCATTAAATTGGGTTAGTCCATCGGTGCGTGCTGCTGGCCATTGTCACGTGTCTAGTCCCTTGGTATTTTGGGACTGGGGCGTGACACGAACACCCTATACTTAGTGACTCAAGTGGCGCTCTGTGTCTGTAGAGAATGGAAAGCAGCATGTCCAACGACACGTGCTTAATATTCTAATGTGTTAAAATTAATCTATGTTTTCTCAAATATTCTAACTTATAATATAAATTCTAATAATTAATATTATTCTAACTTATAATAAATTTAAATACTTATAGCAGTATTTTTAGCCTTTTCGTCCAAATAGCTCTCATCCTTCCTCCTCTTGTGCGTGTACTCAAAAATATCGGCAAAGTCGATACTAGAGGAATCTCCCCCCTCCTTTGCCAGTTTCTTCGCTTGTGTACGAAACATTAAGGAACCATATCAGTTTGATAATTGGTTATTGAACTATATAATTAAAGTATTTAAATACTTTGACTTATCTTACCACGTATCTATGGTGCATAGCGATGGGCATCGATCCACCAGTATGCAGACCCACACGAAATTGTGCCTTCTTCGCTTGCTCGGACTTATTTTTTAACTCAGGAGTCTCGAGCTGCTCCTGCATCTTCTTCCAAAAATTATCACGGATCCAGGATTTCTTACCCTTTCTAGCAGTCATCTTTTTTTGCAAATAATCTGTTGCATCCCATATCTTCTTGCTACAGGCGTCCCGATATGTCTTCATGATCGTCGCATTGCAATGCCTAGGCCAACATTAGGTTTTCTGACATACAAATTTAATTAATAATTAATATAAAGAAATAAAGAAATATATAAAATAACGTAAAATTTTAATTATATAATCATCTGGTCAAGCCATATATATTGCATTGCGGGCGGCACATCGGAGAAGTTAAGGTAGGGGTTATGGTAGTTCCCCCTAATAATTTCCCCAAGTGCCCGAGTTGCACTAAAGGAAAAAACCTACAAATAAATAACAAAAAATAATTTAGTTAAATAAAGAAATAAAACATATAAAATTAAATTAAATTATAGCTCGTTTGTCGTGGGCCATAATCACTTAAATCTCCATTCCCCTTTCCTTCTACTCATGTTCAGTCCTCCTTACTCCATAATGACAACAACAAGAACACCACCAACAACAACAACAAACAAAAGAGTAGCCACAAAACCCACAGAAACTGTCGAGTATGTCATAGAACCATATAACCCAAATTCGATAAATTCCCAAACTGTCGAGTATGTCAAGAACCAACAGAAATGTCACAGAACCAACATGATTCAACAAATTTGTAAATGAGTAGCCACAAAAAAAATAACTGCATACATCAAAGAGAGGAGGATCGATCGATAAAACTTAGACTGGGAGAGTGAAGCACGTCAGCGGAGGAGCACGATCGAAGATCGAGAGGGGAGCACGGTCGAAGATCAAGAGGGGAGTACGATCGGCAAGAAAGGGGAGCACATCGGAGAGAAGGGAGCTCGGTCGGCTGATATATGAGAGAGGGGAGGCATTAGGAGAGGAGATTGAGAGAGAGTCGATCAAGTGAGTGAATTTTAATTTGATCGGCCGCCTTTTGTTATAACTAGGGCACAGTACTAGGCGACAAACCAGCTAACGCCCAGGTCCATTGCCAAGTAAAATATAATAGAGATAATTCGTTGCTAAACCGTCGCATATGTTTCCCATGTTGTTCCTGCAGTTTGTCGCACAAACTGGTGATGACACCACGACGAACCAATGAGACCTATTTGGTTAATTAAAAAGTTCATTGTTGGTCGTTTATGTTATGCGTAGACGTCGCTAAAAGGCGACGGATGATGTCCGTCGCCAACGGGGCGTCACTACTTTCCAGTATTTTAGTAGTGAAACATCAGGATCAAGAGCAGGAGGCATCATCTGAGTAAGCTCTCTCAGTTGCCTCTGAAAGTCGTACATCATCGTCGACATTTGCCACATACTAAGGATGTCAGGAGGAGTAACACCAGAGGTATCGGGTTGTGGTGGTGCAGCTAGAGGTGGAGGATGATCTCTAGAGTAAACCGACGACTGAGATGACAACGATCTGGTACCGTACACGCTGCCACATTTCTCTCTACCACTAATTTGTACCCACAGATCGTTCCTCTCATTTGGTGTACGTGGATGACTAGTATCACCCCCTCCCCCTCAGCGACCTGAGAGACCTGACTCTTTAATGTCTCATAAGTCTCCTATATTCAATATTCATATTATTTTAATAGATTTCTCATATAGAGGGATGAACTTATCCCTATTTGCATAGAAAAGAAAAAGATTAGAGGAATTGCAAACAAATATATGGAAAGCCAACTCAATTGGTATGTTCAACACAAACTAGGGAACGCCAACTCACTTGGCATTCCATTCTTTGGGTCCAGCACGCCAAATTTGTTGGCGTTTCCTGTTTCCCATCGGGTGGTCGAGGTTTGACATAGATTGAATAGGGAAGAATATGATTGGCCTTGTTGTGGGGGTTTGGATGAAGAAAGAACAGAAAGAAGGGAGAAAGAAAGAACAGAAAGAAGCAGAAGAAGAGTAAGAAGTGGAAAAGAGAAAAAGCAACAACAAAGAAAAGGGTAGTTATTTAGTTATTTCAAAAAAAAAATTGTTAGAATAATATTATTTGTTTAATTTTTAAAACCCTAACCCTAATCACAATCATAATTCAAACCCTAATCACAACCCTAATTTTAACCCTAACCATATCTCTAATTCTAACCCTAATTCCAACCCCAACCATAAACCTAACCACAACCCTCATTTCTATCGCTAAACAAAACCCTAATCCTAACTCTAACCCCAACTCTAATCCTAATCATAAAATATTTTCTAGATATTTGGCAATCCTAACAATGTCATTTTTGTATATGACTAGCCAAAATGTTGGACGTATTCCAGAGGACCCATTACTGACATAATTTTCCAGGATCGTGGGAACCACATATATAGTATAATATTTGGTGGACATGTAATTTTTAAATTTAATTATGTTAGATATATTTTCACATAACCAACATTAACCTAATGTATATATTTTATTTATAGTCATACGATTATAGTCTCGAGTTGCGAATGCAGGAGCATGAAATATATGGTGGCATGAGAGGCACAACGGACGTAATTTGTTTTTCATATAACAAACTTTAAAAAAATGATTACTTTCATCATTTACACCAATAAGCCAATTATAAAGCTTCATGGTCTCAGCTTTAATTATTTCAAACAAATACTCCACATCCGTTTGATTATACGATCTAGCAAGAGAGTAACATTTGTTAAAAAAATACTCTAGTTACTTGAAATTTTATATTTTATTTAAAATGTTGAATACAAAAAATGAGAGAATTTTGGAAAAGTCGCACGTCATAGCATTTATTAATAATTTTTGCTTATCTGATATAAATAAAATTTTATTTCATTCTACACAAATACTGATAAGTTCATCCATCTATATATAAAAAAAAATTATTTTAATAGTAATATGTAATCATGTTATTGTTTAATTTTACTATAGATCAGAATCAATTAGATAAGACTCACTTATCAAATTTGATTAATTTTAAATTAAGTTTTAACATAAGTTATATTATATTCAAGTTATAAAATAAATTTTTGACTAGATATAATATTTTGCTTAGTAAATTTTAACTAAGAATTCCGGCCTAGGATAGAACAAAATGGAATGATATCTCATAAATATCTAATTTAATGTAACAATTTAGATTTCAAACAAAATTCTAGAATCCTTTAATTAACATTCTTTTGGATCAATTTTAACTTATAATTAATTAAATTGGATTTGATTTAAAATATTAAAAATTAGATTAGGTTGAATTTTAATCTTATTCAACCAGTTAAGCATATGATTATATCATCTTTCATCATAAATAAGTAAATAAACTTTTTATTCTTAGATAATTACATTTCTTATAATAAGAAAGTGTTACACCCAAAAAAAAAAATTAGTAATACCCCCTATTACCTGGGTTATAAACTAGTATAAATGAATGAAACAAGTTCTAAATGTAGAAGGAGTATATATAAAAGGAAATTCTTCTAATAATTACACAATGAAAGATACAAACAAGCTCGCATACAGAATACAGACTCCAACATGATTAAATGGTTAGCTCCATCGAAGAGGTACGTACATGCAAATTATCAAAATTGTGGAATCAACGCACTTCAACATCTTGAGAAATCCTTGATCGTCAGTGAGCCCTCGTTCAAAAGTCCTTCAGATGTCTTGTGGTTATGATGTTGTCTCAACCGGTTCGTCACCCATGAATGACGTGCACCCTCACCGATTCATCACCCGGTCATGGTCCTTCACCAGCTATTCACATCAACCCTCATGGACAAGCACATTTTCGCAAGTAATGTCCGAGAGTATCACGATCATCCCTTGATGGTTGTTCATCTCGAAAATCTCTTTCGCAATTTCCAAGAGTGTTATGACCCCTTTTTACCCAATCCCCATGGGAAAATATCCTTGAGAGGGCCATGGTCCTTTGTCTGTTGTTTATCTCGGACCCTATGGAAAAAATTCATTTTGCAATATCCAGGAATGTAATGCCCCTTTGCTGGTTGGATCACTTGATCCTCATAGAAGGACCTCTTTTGTAATATCCGCAAATCATTGTTGGTTGTTTATATATATATATACTAGTATATATGCACGTGCTTTGCACGTATCTTGGAGTGGATGATGTTGATTAGTTGATTTAACTTTGTTGTTTTTAATTATATAGGTTAAGAATTCAACCCTTCAAATTCCGTGGGAACATCTCAGAAGATTTAGCAAGTAGTATGAACCCTTCGATTTTCGTAATACATTAATGAATCTCTTAAATGGTTATCAGTGTAATTTATTGTAGGCATTCTTTTAATTAGTAAATATATCGAAGGGTATTTTTGGGAAGAAAACTTCCACGGTGAAGCCTACTTTTGGCATTATATAGTAGAATATATATATATATATATATATATATATATATATATATATATATATATATATATATAAGTTCGATTCGATACTAATATGGATTGGACCGGACTATCCTAATGACCGGACTTTATCGAGCTTTGATCCATCGGGCCGGGCGGACTTTTCGGACACTCATGGGCTTCGGACCGAATGATGATCCCTAGGAGATGGTGGGGGAGGATGTATGTATGTCTGACTTTCATACAGGTGTTACCTTCTTCATGGCTATATATATAGAGAGAGAGAGAGAGATTACCTTCTTCATGGCTATATATATATATATATATATATATATAGAGAGAGAGAGAGAGAGGGGGGGGAGGAGGAGGAGGAGGAGGAGGAGGAGTGATCTTCACTCTTAAGTATCCCCTAATATTCTCTAAAATAGGGAGCCGTTGAATTATCTTTATTGATCTTTCAGATTATATCTTTCAACTACTCAATTTTTGGTTAGATTTTAAACTATATATATATATATATATATATATATATATATATATATATATATATATATATGGTAATTTTATCATTTAAACAACGTACTTTTACAAGCAATCCATCATGTGGGATCATTTGTGCCATACATCACAACAATTACATCAAATTCTATATTATGTGTGATTCCAACAATAGAAGTAGCAGGTCGTTCAAAAATTCGTCTATTTCGCTCCTTCCAAATATGCCACACTATGGAAGATAATCTGACTCGAGCCTCCTTTGTTAGAGTTAATCCTGTTGAAGAGGTTGTTATTTGGGTTTCAATAAATCATAGTCTTTAGAAATTTTTGTTATTTGATCTATGCTTTTGATTTTTTTTTGATTTTTTATCACTTAGTTAGAATATGGTTAGAGGATGCTACTTTTATACATTCTGTTAGAGTTGTAAATGGTTATTTAAAGGCCAAGTTGAGGTTGAACATAAATACAAATTATTCTGATCAAGAATCAAATACTCCTTCCATCTTTCATTTGGTATCAGAGCTATGGCACCAACGACGACCAAAGCCCCACGACGCCGACATCTATGAAGGAGACCTCATTCACCTTCAAGTACCCCATGCTAACACAGACCAACTACGCGGATTGGGCTCTCTTAATGAGAGTCAACATGCAGGCACCAGACCTGTGGGAGGCGATCGAACCCGGGAAAGCTGACTACCGCGACGACAGGATGGCCCTGTCCGTCATACTACGTGTCGTACCGCCAGAGATACTGCGGACACTGGCAGTGAAAGACACTGCCAAGGAAGCATGGGACGCTGTGAAGATGATGCGGATGGGGGTCGAGCGCGCGCATGAGGCCAAGGCGGAGATATTGTGCGCCGACTTCGAATCAATGAAGTTCAAGGACGGCGAGTCCGTCGAGGACTTTGCGATGCGGCTCACGGGACTCGTCAGCGACCTGCAACTACTCGGCGACGAAATGGACGACGAGAAGGTAGTTAAAAATTCCTTCGAGTTGTTCCATCCAAGTACACGCAAGTCGCCATCGCCATTGAGACTTTAGTGGATCTCAAGACGCTATCAATTAAAGAGCTTATCGGTCGTCTTCTAGCCGTCGAGGAGCGGTACAATCTTGGCAACAACTCCGGCGACACAAGTAGCCGCCTTCTTCTCTCCGAAGAGGAGTGGCTCGCTCGCAAGAAGCAGAGGAAGGAAGGCAAGGCCTACTCCGACGGTGGCAAAAGTTATGGTCGCGGGCGCGGCAAGCCAAGAGGTCATGGCCGCGGTGACACGAACAATAGCAACGGCAACGCGTCCGGTGGCACGCGCGACAAGAAGGGTAAGTGCCACAATTATGGCATCTACTGCCACTGGATGAAGGACTGCCGTAAGTCGAAGAGCGATGAGCGCGCTAATCTGACTCAAGCCGACGACGATGAGCCCGCACTGCTGATGGTGCAGGAGTACACGCTCGCACAGACCACCGTGGGCATGCCCAATAGCGTCGTACACGATGAGGTGCATGCTCAAGTGCATCTGGACCGTGAGGGCAGCCACCACGGCGAAGCATGGTACCTAGACACCGGCGCCAGCAACCACATGACGGGCTGTAAGGAGGTCTTCGTCGAGATGGACACTGGAGTCACGAACTCCATCAAGTTTGGGGATGGATATGTCGTCGACATTCGAGGGCGTGGCACGGTGATGTTTACGTGCCAGAACGATGAGCACCGCGCCCTCACCTGCATCTACTTCATCCGGAAGCTACAAAAAAATATTATCAGCCTTGGGCAGCTCGATAAGAACGGCTGCCAAGTCTTGATCGAAGGAAGCGTGCTCTCGATTCGAGATCGTGAGCAATGCCTCCTCGCCAAGGTAAAACGTGCTCAAAACCGATTGTACACTACATCTTTTGATATTGTACAACCAATGTGTTTAGCAGCATGACTCAATGATGATGCATGGCGGTGGCATGCACGGTTCGGCCACCTCAACTTCGAAGCACTTAGGAAGTTAGCTCGCCGCAACATGGTGTACGGGATACCACAGATCGAACACGTCAATCAAATATGAGATAGTTGCCTTGCCGGGAAGCAGTACCGCATGCCATTTTCACAGGAGACCAAGTACCGTGCCGACAACTTGCTAGATCTCGTTCAGGGTGATATATGCGGGCCGATAACACTGGTGACACCCGGTGGTAAGTGCTACTTCTTGCTCCCTGTCGATGATTTCAGCCGCTACATGTGGTTGACACTACTGGGTTCGAAGGATGAAGCGCCGACAGCCATCAAACACATTCAAACCCACGTCGAGGTGGTGACAGGGCACAAACTGCGCATGCTCCATACTGATCATAGGGGAGAGTTCACATCCATCGCATTTGGCGAGTATTGCGTGGGCCTCGGCATCAAACAGCAACTCACAGCGCCGTACTCACCACAGCAGAACGGCATCGTCGAGCGCCGGAACCAGACGGTCGTCGTGATAGCGTGCAGCTTTCTGAAGGCAAAGGATATGTCCAGGAAGTTTTGGGGCGAGGCGGTCACGACGGTTGTCTACATACTCAATCGCTGGTCGACATAGAGCGTCGACGGCAAGACGCCGTACGAGGCATGGCATGAACACAAGCCAAGTGTGCACTTCCTCCGCACCTTCGGCTGTGTAGCACACGTCAAGGTGATCAAGCCGAACTTATAGAAGCTAGAAGATCACAGCAAGCACATGGTCTTCATTGGCTACGAGCCCGGCACCAAGGCGTACCGGGTATATGACCCCGCCAGCAAGCGCGTGCACTGTAGCGCCCCGTTCCCCCGGTACGGGGAGCGCGGCTAAGAAACACAAGATGGTATCGTTCGATCGGGATAGATTGAAACAAGAACTCGTCCTCGTTATGGACTTGCTTCTTCGGAATCGATTCCCATATTCAGTGGACCGTGCCCCCGGGATCGACTTAGCGGCAGAGTCAGGAGGGACCTCTCCGCTGTTATCTTTTATTGCCTCAGATTTTGATTTGTCGCTTGTTACTTTTGTGCTTTGAGTTGGTTTTGGATTTGCTTGGGTTTTCTTGAACGGTTTTGATAGATTTTATTATTTTCATTCATTGAACTGCACTTCAATTCTGAGATTGGAAAGAGAGAAAGAAGTATTGATCGAGTTGTTCGTGCAATGCAAGTGAACGAGCAGTAGGTGGCTTACGAGCGAAGTCGTGAAGCACCTCTTTCCTTCTCCCTTCCAACCATCTAAGTGAGTGGCTACCACCCCGATTAGCTAGCCTTGCTTCCAAGTCTTCACACCTAAAACTCTTGTATTCTTGTTGCCCCGATCAAATGATACCAAATAATAATTAAAAGATGCCAAGATAAAATGGAAATAGACTTGGATTATTATGCTTGTCATTCAACTTGGGAACGGTTACTCATTTGCATGCTTGTTCGTTTGGGAATGTTCTATACATGCTTCAATTTTAGTTAGAATGCATCGTCTTCCATAAATTGTGCTAAGTATGGAATACACTTGTTATGAAATAAACTGTCAGGAAGACTATGCAAAATGAATCATGCAATGTTGCTTGTCTCATGTTCATATTGCCTCAACTGCATCAACGTTAACGTATCATAAACGATTGATCACGGACAACTTGTGCACAAAGTCAACGGTTCCTGCGGACGGTTGCTGGGGCACTGGCACCGATCCGATCCGGGCAAAACTTTACGATAGTCTCACATGCGAACGGGATAGCGTGTAGCGCCTCACGTGCTTCGTTGCACACCAGCCTCGTTCAACGACTATAACTCGTCCATTATGGCATCCTAGTCAGTGATCTCAACGTGTATATTTAAACCTGTTGCAAACTAACTTGTGTCTTCATGGCAGGGAAGGCATGGTAGGTATTGTGTAGGTGGTTCAGACGGACAGGTAAAATCCACCGAACGGTGGCAAGTTTATTTTAGTAAATTCTATATGCTGCTTACTTATAAATAAACTAAGGCAAGATAGAAACCCACAAGTAATATGCATGCTTCATATAAACAACGTATTGATTGGTATAGTTCGGTTAGCTCGCCTTCACCAGTATGTTTCGACATACTGACCCTCGTTGAAACAGGTTCTCCGCACCAAGGCGAACCGAGCGAGGAGCCGAAGTCGTCTTCCCGATCCAGTCCAGCTATAGGCGCATCCTGATCGCGCCATCCTTGAAGCATTTTGAAGCAGAAGCTTGCATCTCTATATACACAATGCAGCTCCGTGGCAAAGCTGCCCTCCAGCCCGGAGGTCTATACATTTTGAAGTTTAGTAAAGGGATGTAATGTACAGGACTGTTATCTCATTTTGAGTCAACACTTTTGTAAGCCCGTGCGGCAAGTAGCTGACTCGTTCAAGAGTTTGTAATAGATGTTCATATCAATAAAGAGAACTTTTCCATCTTCAACTTGTGTTTTAATTTATCTACGTACTCTGAATATGTGCTCGTTATGCAAAATACTTTAGCCTTGTGCGGGCGCAACCCCAGGCCCGTACGGCATCACGATTCGGGGGACGCCCCAACGATTCTACGAAATCGGGTCGTGATATGCACGTCATACGTGATGTTATTTTCGACGAGGAAGCCAAGTGGGATTGGGGCATGCAAGACAACGTAGGTGAGACATTTACTATTGAGTATACTATGATCCCCATACCACATGTTGAACACACAGGCACGCTGGTGCACGGGGGTGGCAATACATCAACACCAGTGGCACCCAGTCCAGGGTCGTTGACACCGGCATCCGGGATAGAAACTTCCAACTCGGTGGTACAACATGGAGTAAAATTTGTCTCGCCACCCACCAACGCCTCGGCCATGCTCGACGCCGATGATGACGGGCCGTGCAGGTACAGGACCTTGGCGAGCTTGCTCGACACGACCACCGTTCGCGAGCTCGATGTTGACGAGCTGCTCCTCATGGTTGACGAGGAACCTGCCACTTTCTTTGAAGCCGAGAAACACCGTTGTTGGCGACAAGCGATGCTTGAGGAGATGAGCTCCATTGAGGAGAACCGTACATGGAACCTCGTAGACCTCCCACCCGGCCACCGTTCGATCGGTTTGAGGTGGGTCTATAAGATCAAGAAGGACGAGCATGGCGCCGTCCTCAAGCACAAGGCGCGGCTCGTGGCAAAAGGCTATGTGCAAAGGCAAGGAGTGGACTTCGAGGGAGTGTTCGCGTCGGTTGCTCGCCTCGAGTCCATGCGTTTGTTGATCGCACTCGCCACGCATGAGGGGTGGGCGTTGCACCACATGGACGTGAAGACGGCATTCCTCAACGGCGACCTCAAGGAGGAGGTGTACGTCGCCCAACCTCCCGGCTTTGTTAACGAAGGACAGGAGCACAAAGTGCTGAAACTTGACAAGGCACTGTACGGGCTGCGGCAAGCACCGAGGGCTTGGAACATCAAGCTTGATAGTTGCCTATTGTCACTTGGTTTCCACCGGAGTGCACAGGATTTTTTTCGTTTTTTTAAACATTTTCGCTAACTCGGTTGGCGAAAATATGACTATGGATTTTTATTTTTTTTATTTTTTTTGGGGATAGTTGGGTTTAATTTTTTTTTTGTTGGTTTTGAGGGATTTTATTATTCTATTTATGAAAACCATCGATTGTTTATGAAAATCTCAAATTATTTTATTTTATTTATTCTTGTAAAAGAAAAACTTTCAGAACAGCTTGTTACCAAGTATGGATTGGATTGGTTTAAAAACAGCTACTTAAAACTATTCAAAACCGAACCCCTCATAACCGTTCATAATCAGTACTCTAAAAATACCTCATAACCGCTACTCCAACAATTGCCAAGCAGACCCTTAAAGTTTCTACCATAATCGAAAGTTAAATCGATCTTATTACGATAAGTAAATTATTTTATAAATAGACAATTTTATCGTTAAAAAAATTAAAATATATATTCTCGGCTCATTTTTAATCATCTTCACACTGATATATTATATGATAACGTGTGAGGGTCCGGAGACACTAATTTTTACTCGTTAATATAGAATTACCGAAAAAAAATCAAAAAATGAAATTTCACAAAGTAAATTTTGGAAATTGAAACATCATTTTTTTTTGCGATTCTAAAATTTTTTAAAGTCCATCAAACGGTGAAACCTTTATCCCATAGTATTTTTCGCTACGGTCATTTTGGCACAAGCTGGACCTCGTTTCGATCTCTCAATCAAAAGTTATGATACTTTAAATTTTAAATTATATACTTTCGTCTGTAATATGTGCATTTTGTTTCGGATGAAAAAAATTTCTACACGAATTGTGTTACTCTTGTCGAAAACATACAAATCGACCTATTAAAAGTCTGCTCGACGGTAGTTATGGCCGAACAAATAGTTATGGTCGTTCGAAGTCTGCTCGAAGGCAAACGTAATTTTCTAACGGTAGAAAAAATTTTAATTTTTGGATGTTCATTGATAGCATATTTTATTTTGAATGTTAAATTTTATTTTTTTTAATTTATTTAAAAAAAATATTGTTACAATTTTTTTTTAAAAGAACTAAACTAAACTAAACCAAAGCACTCTTTCATCTAAAAAAACTAATTAAAAAAAATCAACACTCACCCAAACATTAAAACCGAACCAACCCTCACCCACCCACGCGTGGGTCAAAGTGGTGAATTTTTGCCAACTCAGTTGACAAAAATTTGACGCCAACTGAGTTGGCAAAAATTTGACACTCTCGATTTTTGCCATCCGAGATGGCGATATCTATCATCAGTTCATATTTTTCAAAAATAATATCATTATAGTTAATTTATTTAAAATTATTTTTTGTACAATAAATTTTCTGAACAAAGAAACATCAACTGATTCCAATAAGTTTCTCTCTGCTGGGATTCTTTTGAGTCTTTGCATCTACAATCAAAAGACCAAACCTCCAATCAAACCTCAGCACAATCAAATCTTATTCACATATATATGGCACTTGTGAGTAGGGGTTTGCATTATTCGGTTTTGTATTACTCGGTTTTGGACCATGGTTTGAAAAGGTTTGGGTTCTGTTCCGATAATACTAAAAAAATTTATTAGGTTTCAGTTTTAGGTTTCGATTCAAAATCTAAAGAGTCGTATATAATTATACAAATACATTCAATCCTATGCATATTTTATAATTATAAATGTGTATGATTTTGTATATATTTTAAAAATAATAATAATAATTTAAAACAAAAGTAAAATTGTATTCATCCATCAAAATATATTACACATCATACATTTTTCAGTCCCTCATAGGGGTGTCATAGCACCAACATCAAATTCAATATTGTGTAAAATTTCAACGAAAAATTTTTGGAGTTCCTCAAAGGTGTGTTTGTTACACTCTCGCCCACATGCCACATCGGCTGCAAGGCGTAGACATGCCTTCTTAAACCATAGCATACATCTTCTTCTTCTGGTACGAATCTCCAAGATGATTCTGCCGATGTCCTTCACCTCCCCACAGCTCCCCAATCGCTTGCAGCATTGTGCATGCCAAAGGAACCAAGTCACTCAGCATTCAAAGAAAAGATGTCGGAGTGACTCGTTGCTTTTACTGTATAGTACACAAAGTTGGTTTGGGAGCCGAACACCAAAGTGTGCATGCTTGTCCTTGGTAAGAAGGCGGCCCAGCAATAGCCGATACATGTAGAGCTGCATCTTGCGAGCGAGCCCCTTGAACAATAAAAAAATTATAGTTATCCAACTTGTGGTGTGTCGACCACACGAAATTGTAACAGCTCCCAAACTCGAAATCCCCTCCGCCTGCCACATCCCCCGGCGGGTTTCACACCCATTTGTCAGCGTCGATGCGAGTATCAATTTGGGGCGTCTGGATACTGTCTCCATGCATGACCGTGTAATAATATAGGTCAGTTCGCCATATTTCTCCATTTTGGATGATGGACTGCAGCCTCATTCCCTTACCCACCTCCAACTGTAGCTGTTGACCCGATATCTCCAATAAACACCGGTAAGCTAGCCATGGAGTCTAGCCACAGGTCGGTATTCCTACCATCCTGTATCACCCGATGTATGGCAATTTTAATAGTTGTCTTATTGTGTAGCAAGTGCTTGAAGGTAACAGAAGCATATAGAAGCATGAAAAATTATGAAAACATGCGCCAAACGCGACCTACTCCTAATGCGGCAAGAGTAGCTAAAAGCTATGCGGCATGAGCAGCCGAAAGATATGCGGCAATGGCAACTGAAAACCATACGGCAAAAGCCATCCCAGCTAACAAAGAGCATTTAATGATCTGAAAAGATGAGCCACTGACAGTTATGTCAGTGGTCAGTATGTAGAACGTGCAGCGCCTATGCCCACACAACTAGGATTCTCCTGTGACGGCGTTCCCATGAGGCAGAATCCCCATGCGACAAAACCCTCATGCGACAGTGTTCTTCTATGGTAGTAATCCCCATGCGACAGGACCCCCATGCGGCAGGATCCCCCATATGACAGAACCTCCATGCGACAGCATGCCCATGCGGCGGAGTCATTATGCGGAAGTATTCCCCTAATCACTCCACACGGTAGAATCTTTCGATTGCAAACCACCAAGATCTTCAAGCAACCGACGCATGCCACGTGTCATGATGATCAAGTCATACAGATGACGGATGCCAACAACCCAGGATCTCAATAACAGCAGATCCTAATTATTGCCACATAGCAGTCGCAGGCAGCATGTGTCCCCAATGTTACAATCACATTATGTTAGGAAGATCATGCGGCAACTCAAAATCCGTGCGGATGCATGCGCGCACATGATCCTCCCATGCCTATAAATAGCGGGACAGTCCTTCCCGCACAAGGAGGGGCAGGGAGACGTACAGTGAGTCGTATACTCAAACGCCCAGAGACTTTATAGTCTTCCTTAGTCATCGGATCGTCAACGGAGGAAAGGAGTCAGTTGCAGTGCTCGATCTTTATTGTCACACGTTCCCAGATTACTTAATCTTATAATTAGAATTCTTAGTATTAGGTTAGTTGACTCTTTGTTATGCTCAAAATCTATACAAAAGTTTGCAAAACTTTCACGTATTTTTTTGTGATATCAACAAAAATGGCGCTCTACTGGGGACGACTTTCTCCTCCGACGAGAATGTGGTGATGCAATCTGATGCGACCAAGCTGGGTTCATATTGGTCGTCTGCTTCGACCAACAGGCATTCGAAGATATGCTGGACAAGCCGAGTCTCGTATCGATGCCCGTAAGGTCTCACAAGACTCGCAAGATCTGGATGGCCAAGGCCAGTGCGCCGAGCCCAAAGACTACGGACGATGCGTTGCCATCCTCCGCCACCGGGGGGCGCATGTTGCCAACGCGGATCCCATCTTTGTCCCCACTCTTAAGAGGAACAATGCTGATTCTCAAGAAGTAGGCCTACAGCGGGATGCGCCGAAGAGGGAACGTGCATCAAACCGCAGGCACATGAAGCATGTTGTGTGTGGAAGGAACAAAGAGAGAGAGAGTCTGTCTTTGACAGGATCTCCTATGGCACCGACCCCTGACCCAACTGGGTGGAAAAGAGAAGTGTGGATTATCTTTACTATGCGCTAGTGAGCGCTAGTTTGAAGAGGTCCAAAACAACTTGAGCCATGCGCGCTCGAGAGACTGCGCAAGCAGTCTACCAAAAGCATGTGCCGATGGCTGTTACACGTGCTGCTAATAAAAAATTGTATAGGGCTGACCCATACGTTTTTTCGATGGAAGTGGATCAACCCTCAAAGTCTTTCCGAGACCACTTGGGCGTCATAGATGCGCAAGAACCAACTCGGGGAGAAAAAATGGTGATGTCAAACCAATACTGTAAAACCCCATATTTTTACATATTATATTTATTTAATTAATCAATTATTGAGTTTATTTATATTATTTCGTAGTAATTAGAAAATATGATTTATTTATTTAATTATCTAGATAAATATTAATTTAGAGTTTTACATTAAAACTACTATTTTATTTTAGGAGTATTGGTAGAAGAGTAATAGATATTTTTAGTATTTAATTTGAGTAAAAATATTTTTATTATATACCTTAAATATATGCGTAAATAATAAATAGTTATTAAATACGATAATAATAATAAATAATATTTATAATAATATAATAATAATAACAAGTGTTATTTGTAATAATAATTATTATTAGTAATAATAATAAAAACAAAATAGAAAAAAATGAAAAAGAAAAGAAGAAGAAAGGAAAAGAAAAGAAATATATATATATATATATATATATATATATATATATATATATATATATATATATATATATATATATATAATAACCTAAACCCTAACCCTTAACTAAACTACCCAGCCTTAATACTAAACCCCCCAGCTCCCCGCTGCTTCAACCCCCGCAGCCCAGGGACCCCCACACCGCTCCCTTCCATCTCTCCCTCTATATATATACCTAATGTTTCTAAACCCTAACCCTACTCAAATTCGACGCCGACTACGACCTGAGAACACCGCGCCGCAGCCCAGCCACCGTGCACATCCAGCGCCGCCGCCGGCCATCGCCGCAACCGCACGTCCGCGTCACCACGAGATTCCCGCGCAGATTTAGACAGTGATGTGCCCTCCTTCACTCGTCATTTTTTGTCTCCTCGTTCGATCAAATTCGAATTCGTATTCGCTGGTATGATCACCACTTATTCTTCTCTAAATTCTATTAATTAGTTTCAATCGTTCAGCGTTATTAACTAGGTAAAATTCGACGCCAAGTTAGAAAAAACAACTTTTACGCTGCAGAAATCTATTGCGATGACCCATGTTTAAGGACTCATATCTCCCACCACAGAGATCCAAACTTAGAAATTCCTGTTGCTATGTGAAGATCACATACCCGAGATTATTTTCTGTCAAGTACATTATTTTAATTTGTGTTATATGCAGAATTAAATTAGGTTAAAAATCCAGAAAAAATTATTTTAAAATTGATAAAATTTGTGATACGGAGCGCGTCCCGCCAAACGGGACCGCCTCATCGTTACCAATTACACCGAAAGGCGCGTATGGTATATTCTGACATGTGGACTTTCGCAGAAACTGATTCGGAGGCGTGTGCGCGTCGAAATCAACCCGTATCCGCGAAAAGTCCCCGTATCGTAACTTTTGTAAAACTCTACACCATTTAGTGTACGCTCGTCAGAATACGACAAAACTTAAGCCATTGGATTCGTGGTATCATGCTGGTCCTGTGACCCAAGTTTCACACGATTCTGAGACAGTTGACCAAGCTGCCTATTTGCGGGCCCTGTGGTTGACTTTTTTGGGCAAATTTGTGTTTGGCTCACCGGAATCCAAAATTGGACGTACCATTGAGTTCGTATTGACGTTTAGAATTGGTTTGACCTATAATTTGTCCCTTTTAGAGACCTTTACCCCTGGCACACTTTTTGGTGCAAAGTGGGCCACATGTGGACCCCGCTTTGACCCAAAATTATCGTTTTGCCCCTGTGTCCAAATTGGATGAAAGGGTAGTGTTTTCTAGCTATCTCGTTTATTCTGGGAACGTTGGTGATGTTTATTTAAGCATCCGAAGACGTTCATTCTGAGGTCGTAGTTTCTGATCATGTGTGCTTGACTCCTGGACGTTACACTTTGCAGCTCTCTTGCCAGGCAAGATACCTTGCCAAATTGCTTACAGTACTTTGCATGCTTATTATATTTTTGTATATTCATTGCATGTGTATTTATTTCAGTCATATTTACATACCATATATATGTTGACACACACTTGACACATAGTATCATGGGAGGGGAGGACAATCAGTAGGTGTATGGGCTATAACCACTCTGGTAAACCGTAGTATCTAACACGCACTACGGTAGTGTGTTGAGCTGGTCTCTACCCCCGAGGTATGTCAATTTCTGGTATCGCGCTAGTCGCTACCCCCGAGATATGTCGATTTCTGATGTTCTAGACGTGTGTGTGAGTTATGAGATTTAGATCGAGTAGCCTACCCATGCCCATACGTCGAAAAGTTGTCCTCATTATGCATTCATATAGATTATCTTGTACAGTGTACTTACATATTTTCTACCTATTTTGCATGTTTACTGTATTCAATTGGCATGCTTCTATGTATCTTGTTACGTCCCTCTGAGGACCTGGTCTCTTTCCAGGTGTAGACGATCTTGACTATTCACAGGAGCACGGATCAGGACTTACTACTTATCTCTTTCGAGGAGGTCTTACCTTCTGAGCATCTTTGATTATCTCTAGTGATGGATCCTCTTAGCTGATACTTTTATATCATCATCTTATTTTATATTGAAGATTTTATACTCCTCTCTCATTTTAGTATTGATATAGTCATTGGTAGTGGATTTGTCTCCACCCGACTATTATTTTTGGATAATTCCGACTCATTATTTTAGTTTAGTTATTTCTTTTCTATGACTTGTTATGTGGATGAGATTAGTACTTCTGTGACTTGAGACTATATATATACCACATGTGAGTTAATATTCATATTACAGCATACATATGTATTATGGTATCCATATATTGGAGTTGCCATATACATATGGCTGACATGCTTACGTATTCCTAGTCCTACGTATTTTGGGACTGGGGCATGACACATGCGCTTAGCTTAGTTGCGTGCATAAAATGGGTTTGTCTCACCTCAAGCCTTCCACAAATTATATGGGTGCAGTTTCTACACAAGAACTGGATATGGAAGCAAATATTTCACTTTCAGACTAATGCACAAGGTTTGGCCACGCGCATGAAGTGGGTATAAAAGTAAAGTTTTTCTCGTCTGATCTACGCAATGTGATTAGTCACAAGCGCAAGACGAGACCAAAAATAACCACACATGAAGTGTCCTCTCCGGGGCACACATGTGCCAACATCATCGTCAACTGTTGATGTGCCAAAGCAGCAGCTCTCCCAACTAGAGGGTCGACATTCCAGTGACTGCAATCGGCAGCACCCACCTAACAGCATCTCGGGAAACAAGTGCACGGGGAGGAAGAGGAACTGCCTTTTGCCTCATGTTGTTCAATATGGAGGTCTCCTTCCGTCAAGAAGATCTCGAAGAAGAACTTGTCCAAACCGCTAGTCTCGGCTAGTGGGTCAAGGACTCGTCGGCGGGATACTAAACTAGCCGTGCCCACCGAGGGGGTGTTCTAGGGCACCCGCTAAAGAACCAGAACTGGGGGTAGCAAACCTTCGGAGTTTCACACCAACCCATTGTTCTGTGGGGATAGTGGATCCCAAGGAACCAACGACAACTTACCTGGGGGTAGCCATTCCCGCCGGATCAATGCTACAATCGGAGATGGGGGTAGCAATCCCCCAGATTATGAAGAAGACACAACAATGCTCGTCTTTCCTGAGGACAGCTAGACTCAGGTATCAGAGACGGAGGGTGAGGCATCCGCAATCCCCTCCATCTCTCCCCACGAAATGCATGTATACATGACAGGGGATGATCAGGGAGAAGGATCAAGCGATCGCCAACGCCTTGAGATACTTGAGGCAATAATGCTCGCTATGAGCGCCTCGATGCAGACCTTGACCCAGACGGTGCTAGAGATCAAGACGAATTTGGTCTCGCCTCAACCAAAAACTTTAGGACAAGCAAGCCAGGATTCAGGGACCAACGGGGAATCCAATGCACCTAATTTTGCTCCCCCCATTGCTGACCACCAGACGTTACCCCGATCATCCGCTCCTCCACTAGCAGACGACATTCAGGAGACCCTCAGGGACTTGCGTGCTGTTATCGATGCCAGAGACAACCGAGATGTGCTTTAGAAGCTCGGAATACGACAACCCTATCCTCCCGAGTGGAACAACATGGTATACCTTCCCAAGTATAAACTAATATCTCCCGTCCCATTCAATGGGAAAATATCACCCCACTAGTACATGAAGTACTTTTGTTCTACAACGGGACATTTACCGCGGGACGATGCATTACTCACCAACTTGTTCGTCGGAGCACTGTCCGAAGTCACTTATGAGTGGTTCTGTAGTCTCCCAGATAATTGTATCTCGTCCTTAGACGACTTGAAGATTCTCTTCCTCTCCTAATTCTATGAAGGAGGAATGGACATGACTATGTCCTCCCTAATGGACATCGCTCAAGGGGACAGAGAGTTTTCACGAGACTACATAGAACGCTTCCGACGGGCGATATTGAGACTACCTCTGACACTTCTGAAACTATGTTGGTGGACACTTGCCGAAAGAACCTACATCCAACAGTAAGGCTCTGGATGGGCCCCACTCAGTTCAAGGATTGGACGACCTTTATCATTAGCAC
This sequence comes from Iris macrosiphon, assembly GCA_036927795.1. NCBI lineage: Eukaryota > Viridiplantae > Streptophyta > Magnoliopsida > Asparagales > Iridaceae > Iris > Iris macrosiphon. The sequence goes on from JAYESA010000004.1 coordinate 45,684,498, forward strand.
GAAAGTCACGGAGAAAAATGTGAAAGACGTCCGCCTGTTGGGGCTCCACGTCCCTAGTATCGATGATAGGGGAAAATGCCCCCTCAACAGCAACAACGGTCGTGACGGTAAAGGGAAGCAGGCCCTGACTGTAAACGTGTCGAAAGGCCCGGCCTCGTCTACTCAGAAGCCGACAGAAGCATCCAAGCCGAAGGAGACCTACTCCTTCAAAGACGACGATGTCGTCAAAATTTTTAAAATGCTGATAAAAGGCGACAAGCTTCAGCTACCCGACATCAAACGTCCTGATAAGGCGGATAAGATAGATAACCCCAAGTACTTCATCTACCACTGATACGTCCACCATCTAATACGGGATTGCTACGTATTGAAAATACAAATCCAGCGGTTGATCGACTCCAAAGCCCCCACCTTAGACTTTAAAGACAAACGGTCGCAGCAAACATGGTGTCCCTCCAATTTGGTGACTTTTCGGCGATGGAAGCCCAAGACGGTATTGTCCCCATGCCAAGGGCGACGATGGAGGTTGTCAACCTCCCTCCTGCTCGCAACCAAGCAGCCGGAATGGTACCTCTCACTACACCATGAGGCAAAATTATGTAGGTTCACCACGACCTCGTCCAAGACTTGACCCAACAAGCAGGGCCTTCCACCGCCAAGTCTAAAGGAAAGAAGACCAAGTCCTGTCACGTGGTTTATCCCTCGCCCGAGGAAGCCTTAGCAGGAACAACTAAGTCAAGTCAAACCTACCAGCGGGTGTCACGACCCGCACCCGAAAAATCGGGCATGAGTCGTGGGTACGTCCAGCCTACGCCGCAGCATCGGCGGTAGAACGCTGTCTAGGTCAACTAACTAAATAATAATCTCACACAAAAATCAGCCATGACCTCTCCAAAAGGAGGGCAACCACACAAACAATATAAACCTGTCAAGATCTCAACTCCAAACGGAGGAGCAAATATCACAATGATAATCAAGTACTCAATCACGAATCTAAGCACGATAAGATAACACAGAGATCTAACAACTATAAAGTCTAACCAACAACAACTACTACAACAACCACAACATCAAATAATAATACAACAATATCCAAAATAATATACAAACAAGGTCTCAATCTAAAACCGAAGACAAATCCGGTGCTAAAAGCTAATAAAAAACACAACAAAAGTCCCAGTGATCCCGGCTACCAACCCGAAAATCACCCCTAAACTAGAGGGTCCCTGTCTGCACCATCGACAGGCTCAGGTCCATAAAACGTCGGACACCAATCCTCCGGATACTCTGAAAAATATGTCCAGTCAGGACTGGAGCAAGTACATCTCTAACAGCAGTTCTATTTAAATGATAAAAACTATAAAACAGTTTATAGCAAGTAGCAAGAAGAATGAAGCAAGTATGAAACAAGGAAATATGTATAACTGGTGCATAAAGGTAAAAATGCATGGATATCAGAGCAAGATAGTAATAACTGCAAGATACAAGAAATCTAAGCTAAGATCAAGTCCGTGCACATGAACGTGTAGTGAGTCCAGCATGAAAAATATGTAGTGAGTCAAGTCCAGAAACATGTAAGTGAGACAAGTCAAGAAATGCATGAGAGTCCGGACTATAAAGAATGAACTCGGTGTCTTTGAAATACTTGTTTCGACATGTAAACGGCTAGGGGTAAGTACGGCTCACCGCGCACTGGGTGCGCGGCTGCTATCATTCCAGATTAGACCAGAGAGAGTGATGCCTGATGATTCCAGATGGGAATATTTATATGTCTACTCGAGTATTTCCCTGCCCCGACTAATACAAGTGGATCCAAGTAAGTCCAGCCTGAACATGAATGATGCCTGTAGGTGATGCCAGTAGTGATTCCAGAATAGAGGTCAAAAACATGAAATGTACGTGTCGCAAGTAAATGAATCCAGAAATATCAATCAGTGTCCCGTGTTGTGCCAGAATAATCAGATAATACTATACTAGAAGATGAATCATAATAATCATCAAATAATAAAAACTATCAGAGAATGTACTCGCCTGACGTCCTGAGCAACTGACGATCCGAACTGGTGTGTCGCAAGGACCTAATGCAAAAAACAAGGTTAAACAGGGTTCTAATAAGTTAAACAGATATAAAATAACTAAAAATAGGCTTCTAGGGTCGTTCTAGGTCAAACGGGTCAAACCGGTAAAATTTGGGTCAAAAAGTCAACTCTAGGTCTAAAAAAGTCAACTCTGGGTCAAAACTAGGTCAAAAGTTGACTTTGGCGGTCAACCGAGTCAACTACGGTCAAGTCTGGGTCAAACTAGGGTGCTCCTGAAATTCTAGGTCAAACCGAGCTCCTTAAGCTAGAAAACTCACAAACTCACCTCCTTGAGATACCGGGATACCCTCGGTATCCGATACCTCAACCTACGCTATATACCCCGCCTATACCCTCTAAAACCTATGCTAGCACGCGTAAATATATACACATAAGCATATAAAAATCACTCCGAGATATTTCCTAGGCTAATGCTCAATTACCCCGCTCGAAACTCAATACCTTGAATATCTCAAGGTATTGAGATACCTCGGTATCTCAAGGTATTGAGATACCGCTCTAAACTCCTCTAACTAGCTATCTAGCTACTAATTATGCACCTAGTTATTAACCTAGGCTAGGTAATATAGATATCTACCATATATATATATATATATATATATATATATATATATATATATATATATATATATATCTAAGTAGGTATCTACCTATATACATATATATCCACACACATATATACTCATACCCATTATCTTACCTATACACATAAATATATATATCTATACCTAGATATCTAACTATCTATCTAGCTATGTATATATCTATATATATATCTATGCATATAGATATGGATATCTAACTATCTATCTAATATTTAGCTATCTATCAATCTATCTATCTACCTAAACATTTACCTATCTATGTTTATGTCTATCTATCAATCTAAGTATCTAACTATCTATCTAATATTTACCTATCTAGTTATCTATCTAACTATCTAACTAGCTATTTATTATCTATTTATATCTAGGCATCTATCTATCTATTTATCTAACTATGTATCTATATACCTATTTACCTATCTAGAGATATCTATTGATCTATCTAACATATACCTATTTATCTATCTATGCATCTATCTAACTAATTATCTATTTATCTATTTAACTAACTATCTATCTAACAAATCTATAGATACCTATCTATCTATCTATTAGTCTATCTATCTATTTATCTCCATATATCTATCTATCTAGCTATTTACCTATCTATCTATCTATCTATTTATATATCTATCTATCAACATATATATATATATATCAATCTCTCTTCCTCCCTCACTAGCCCTCGCTACTCTGGAGCTTGCTGCTGTTGCTAGCGCTGCGTTTGCTGCGGCTGCTACTGCGTATGCTGCTGCCACTGTTGCTGGATTTGCTGCTGCAGCTGCTACCTGTTACTGCTGCTGCTGTGCTCTATGCTACTGCTGCTGCTGATTCTGCTGCTGCTGCAGCAGGTTCTGCCCCCCCCCCCCCCTCTCATCTCACATACACACACACACCCCCCTATATATATATACATATATATATATACATATATATACATCTTATATATATATAACTAGATATCTATATATATATTCACACTCATCTACACACTCTAACACACACACTAGCACACTCACACACTAATACACACACACACTCACAACACTATCAACACACACACATAAGCACACACATATATCTATACATATATAAACACACATCTATATATATATACACACATATATATCTACACTTATATATTTATATATATATACACATACACACTCACACACTCAAACATAAATACATATACCCTCACACACACTCACACTCACACACCCTCACACACACTCTCACACACACTCTCACAAACACACAACCCCACACACAAACACTCCTACATATATATATAAATACATATATACATAAACTGAAACTCATATATATATATATATATATATATATATAGGCACTCACTCACACTCACACTCACACACACTCACCTACACACTAGCACACACTCACACAAGCACTCACCTACACACATACACTAGCACTCACTAACACACTCACAAACACATAACCACACATATATATATAAATAGAATATATATATATATATATATATATATATATAGGAACACACACACAAATAAATATATATATAGAGAGATATATACACAAACACAACACTACCACAACGATGCACACAACGCTCACAACACCCCACCTACGCACGCCCAACGACCCCGACACTCACCAACGCCTATAAATATATAAAATGTAACTCAAAAACTCTAGCACACACTCCCCGATACTAACCCAACGCGCGCACAAGCCCGAAACGAGGAAACCAAGTCGAAATGACCGTTCGGTCATTTCGACGAACACGTGGTGCACGGCTCGGAAAACCTCCTGAAACGCACACCAAACGAACTCGGAATCGTCCCAAAATTTATCCACGTGTCCTAAACGATGTCTAGATCCTAGAAAATGCGCTCCCGCGTCAATTCTAGGCCCGTGGCAGAAACGCACGCGCACTTAGAATCGACGACGACGAAAAGCCCCAAATTCGCCCGAAATGCCCGTTTCTCCGCGATGCGGCTTCCCGTGTCCGAAAGAAGACACGCACTCACCCTCAAGACACCCGACAACGTCTATCTAGGTCCATCTAACCTAGGGCATCACCCAAAATTGGGCCAAATTCGGATTCCACCCGAAATTGACACAAAACCTAATGTTAAAGTCTCTAAACCCAACCAAACTAGTTCCAACTTCCTCCCACGGGTAGCCTAAGGGTCTAGGAAGGTTTTAAACTATTAATTACACTATATAAAAATAATTACAAGGGGAAAAATTAGGGTTTACCTCTTGGGAGTTGGAATCCCAAGCCAAAATCTCCAAAATGCTCCAAATCCTCCAAATCAAGCTTCCAAGCTCCCAAATCTAGCTCCAACTCCAAATCTAAGCTCTACCCACCTAGGTTGGGGAAGAATGTAGGGTTAGGGTTCACATGAAAGTAAGAAATGGAAGAAGGAAGAGAAGAAAAAGAAGAAAACTTACTTGAAGTAAAAAATTGGAAGAAGAAATGAAGAAGAAGAAGGAGTAGAGAAGAAGAAGTGAAGAAGAAGAAAAGGGGATGGGGCTGTTGTGTATGTTGCGGGAATGCGGGTTTGGTCGGGTGGGAGCATGAATAAAGGGGTTGCCAAGTTTTCAAATGCCCAAAATGCCCCTACATGACTTGGTTTCGGATTTCGGGTTCCAAAAGCACTCAAACTAGTTCCAAATCTCTCCAACTAACCTCCTAAAAATAAAATAATAAATCTAAGCCCCAAAAATAAGTCTCACAGGGGTGTGGACTGGGTCGGACATGAGTCCACTAGGGTCTGACATGGGTCCAGGCTAGCCAAAATCCTAAAACAAACAATAAAAATATAATACAATCAATAATTAATTATAAATATAATTAATTAAAAATAATGCACAATTAACTAAATTAAAATATAAAAAAAAATCCGGCTCTGGAAATGGGGTGGTGACAGCGGGACTAAGATGCGGTTCCCGAGGATGGTGCGTCTCCAAACGCTGCACCCACAGCTCCAGTAACATATGATCCTGGTCCATCACAGCCTCCTACAGCAGACAAGCAAAAGCAGAAGGAGATCGGCTTGAGAAACCTATGCGGAAGTATACAACTCAGGGGCTAGAAAAGCCCTACAACTTTGACATATTGGCACATCTTGCCAATACTACAGCAAAGTTATCACTATTTGATCTCCTCTCTCTCTCCAAAGAGACCCATGACGCTCTGAGTGAGGCATTGTAGAACGTCTTCTCCTACTTGGCCCAAGTCAAGCCACCGGCCGAGAATTCCGCTGCATGTCCCTACTGTAACAGTGTGATGGAGACGATACGGAACATCGCATTCTCACAACATGACATGTTGCTGAAGAATAACAGGCACGATCATCCCATGTACTGTCAGGCCCCAATTTTCGCTAAATCGATAATCGTCCCCCGGATGTGATGTCGTGCACGTGTAAGGCGCGCGTGCACAAGGCCTAGGCATAATGATATACTTTAGAACACATGCAACAGAGTATGCAAATAAGATATCACACATTGAGATATAGAAAAGTTCTCTTTATTGATAATGAACATCTGGTTACAGACTCTTGACCCAAAAATAATAAGGATGCTGCATGGGCTTACAACTTGGACGCAAAATAAGATAGTCGTTACATACATTATATCTTTTACTAGAACTTCAAAATATAATAGACACCTTCTGGCGAAGCTATCGCCTTTCCTCGGAGCTGCATAAAAGGGGTGCACGAGCTTCAGATGTTTTATACAAGTTCCAAAGGCACGAACGAAGGGCGTCGAGTAATGGACTGGTTGGGGGAAGAAAGCTTCAGCTCCTCGCCGCGTCGCCTGGGCTCGGGGAACCTGCTGCAACGAGGGTCAGTACTTTGAAAAGTACCGGTGAGGGCGAGCTAACCCAACTAACCAAATCGACACAATATTCAAGTGAGGCAAATAGATTATTAATGTAAACTTTCTATCTTGCCTTAGTTCGAGTTACAGCATGCAATATATATATATATATATATATATATATGACTTAATAACTGTGCCACCGTTCGGTGGCTTTTTACCTGCGGCATTACGCCCACTTGCACAAGACTTACCATGTTCTTTCCTGTCAAGAAGACATCATTAGCTTGAATAAATAATGCAGTAATACATTGGGTCATGGCACACATTGCCACCGTGGACAATATCTACAGTAAGACGGTGATCCTTGCAGCGCGGGTAGCAAGCCCCACTACAAGGCCCCGTATTACCCGTGCTAGTCTTGCTAGCATAGCTATCCGAGTTTCGACCGGAACAAATTGGCCCCAGTGCCCCGAGAACCGTTCACAGGAACCAAACCTTGTGCACAAGTTGTCCGACCAAACGACGTCTCAATACTAAGTTAATAAATAAAGCATTTCAAGCCAGCAGAATGTACATATCTACTTTAGTACAGTGCGATTGGCATAGTCTACCTGCTCAAGTGATCATATTTCAATTATTTTCACTACACATTTGTACAGTTATAAATAATAAGTTCTAGCTATAACCAAAACATGAATATATAGATGCATAACGGACAAGCATGCATACAATATGATCATACAAAAATTTGTATGAAAAGTATCACTTCTTATTATCATGACTCATTTATTATTATTCCTATGGTATCGTTGATCGAAACGTACAAATGAGTCGGATTGTTTAGAATGAAGACTTGGAAGAAATGAGCTAATCGAAGTAAGGCCGCTCACAAGTTGGTGAATCGGAAGAGAGAAAAGGAAGATCTTCAAGACTCTGCTTGCGTGTCGCCTACACGATCATCTGCACGCACCAACAGATGATCAATATCTCCTGCTTGGGTCTCCAAGGGTTCGACAAGAAATACAAAATCCAAAGAACGAAGATAATGAAATCCATCAAAACCGTTCAAGAAATTGCAAGTTATAAAACCAACAAAAATGTCACGCCCCAGTCCCAAAATACGTAGGACTAGGAATACGTAACACGCCCAACCGTATGTATACAAACTCCAATATATGAAAACCATATACACAAGTACGTTGTACATGAATATCTAATCCACCAGTGGTAATATACTGTCACAACAAGTCACACACAATCTATATCTCATCCACAGCACAAATAATAAGTAGGAAATAAGAGCTGAATAATAACTGAATATCCAAGATGAGTATCAAGTCTGATAGTCGGGTGAAAACAAATCTACTACAAAACGTCTATACTGTAGTAGCAACAAGGATCTCTAAACGGCAGTAATAAAATCACAGATACTCCGAAGGTAAGACCTCCTCAGTCTGGTAAGTAACGTCAGGTCCAGGTCCGTACTCCTGCGGATACTCCTGCTCATCTATATCTGAAAAGGGACCAGGTTCTCAGAGGGACATAACAAGATACATAATAACATGCTAATAAGTACTGAAAAGTAAACATCCAACGGGTCGCCTAACCGTCTAAGTGAATGCAGTTTGAGAACAACTTTCCACAAGTGGGCTATCTGTCCATATAGTGGGATTGGCATAATTCTCTTGGAGAATCAGGGACCTACAAAGCATGTCATCTTTTGAACGGCAGAGGCCGCCAAGTAGTATAGGGGTCATCATGACCGCGTATCTTCGGTGGAGCGTACGGGTTACATAAAAGAAAAGTGCAAAGGAGCCCAAATGTCTTACTTGTTGTTCTCCCCATCCTATGCTCTAAGCATGCCACATCCATGACACGATAAAACCTCTAAATAACTGCCAGGTCTACTAGCATACAAAGTTTCTATTATCAGTCATCCATAACGCACGGCCAATACGTACAGGAGGCCAGACTTGTCATGCAGTCCGTGATCTATATGAGACTCACAACTCATGTAACAACTATATCATGGCCAATAAACCTAATGATGCTCCATAATACTGGGGTGGTCTCATAAAGTAGGTCCAAAAGTATACATAAATAAAATATGATACGACGACATCGTCGTTGCACCCAAGTTTCCTTGGACGCACAATTTATTTAGCAATGAATGAACTAAATAAGCAGAAATAAATTATGCAGGCATCATATGAAATATAAATAATAGTACGATGGCAAGGTATACTTGTCGAGCAATAGTTCTGTATAGTACAAGCGTCCAATATTTATGTTTGGTGGAAGAAGTGGGATTAGGGTTTGGGAGAGTTTGTGATATATATAGAGATAAAGAGGCGGTGGGATAATTTAGTTTAGTGGTTTCAAAACCACTACTGCTGCTGTTTCTTTCTTTCTTTGGTTTGGTTTTGGGCGGTGGAATGAGTCGGCTCACACGCGCAGAGAAGGGAAAGAAAAGTTGGTTTTTGCTACTGCTGTTGTTGATATTTTCTTCTCCTAATGGGTCCGGGTAGGGGTTACATGGGTAGGGGGTTTAGGATAGAGGGTTTGGATTTCGAGTTGAGGTCCAATAGGAATTATATTTGTGCATAACATTAAGCTAGCAACAGTCCAAGGGTCGCCTACATAGAATAAATTAAGAAAATTTATAATGGCTCCATAAATCTCCTAAATGCACAAACATCTTAAATAAAAATTAAATAAAATATATTTCCTCTATTTAGGGGTTTTTAGAATTTAGGGGTTTTACATTCTACCCAACTTATAAAAATTTCGTCCTAGAAATTAAAACTAAGTCACGGTAGAAAGTCAAGGATGGCAAAAGATATAAATTAACAAGTAAATTTATACCTTGGTCAATGAATAGGTTTGGAAAACGTTTGTGCATGTCGCCCTCGCGCTCCCAAGTAGATTCTCCTGGCGCGCCATGCTTCCATGTCATGCGGACCAAGGGAATAGACTGGTTCCTCAATACTTTCTCTCGACGATCAAGGATTCCCACGGGTTGCTCTTGATATGACAAGCTTGGCCCAATGGTGATCTCTGAATGGTCGAGAACATGACTATTGTCTGCCACATATCGCCTGAGCTGCGACACATGGAATACGTCATGTACTCCCTCAAGTGAAGGTGGTAACGCAAGTCGATATGCCACTTCTCCCACTCTTTCTAGCACGTCAAATGGTCCAATATACCTTGGACTTAACTTGTCATGCCCTCTGAATCGAATGGTGCCTCTGGTAGGTGATATCTTTAAGAAGACATGATCGCCCTCTTTAAACTCCAAGGGACGACGATGAAGGTCTGCTCATTGTTTCTGTCTATCTTGCGATGCTCGCAAGTGTCCTTGTATCTTCTTAATTGTCTCAACGGTGTTGACCACTAACTCTGGTCCCAGAATCTGACGTTCTCCTACATCACTTCAACACACAGGAGACCTACACTTCCTTCCATATAATGCTTCAAACGGAGCCATCTGAATGCTCGTTTGATAGCTATTATTGTAAGAAAACTCCACAAGGTGTAGGTGGTCCTCCCATGATCCTCCAAAGTCTAACATATAAGCCCTCAACATATCCTTTAATGTCTGAATAGTATGCTCTGACTGCCCATCTGTATGCGGGTGATAAGATGTACTAAACTTCAGACGAGTTTCAAGACTCTCTTGTATGCTCCTCCAAAAGTGCGATGTAAAGCATGAATCCCTGTCTGATACAATGCTGACCGGTATGCCGTACAATCTTACGATCTGCCTTATATATAAGTCAGCCAAAGCTTCTATAGATTGGCCAACTCTAAAAGGCAAAAAATGGGCTGATTTGGTGAGTTGGTCCACTATTATCCATACTGCATCTCTTTCACTTGGACTCTTGGGAAAACCCGTGACGAAGTTCATAGTGATGTGATCCCACTTCCATTCTGGAATCGGAAGTGGTTGCAATAACCCTGCTATTCTCTGGTGCTCTGCCTTTACTTGCTGACATACCAAATATTTAGCTACAAAATGAGCTATCTCTCTTTTTATTCCATGCCACAAAAAGTGTTGTCGTAAATCACGATACATCTTGGTGCCTCCAGGATGAATAGAATATATCGAACTATGAGCTTCTGTCATCAGCTCCTGTCGAATCTCTCCATTAGGAACATATAGACAATCACCACATTGTAATATCCCGTCATCATGAATGTGCAGTCCTGTCTACTCTCCGGCCTCTGTCCTTTCCTTTAATCTTCTGAATCTGGCGTCTGTAGGCAATGCTGCCTTGATTCTCTCTACTAGTGATGATTGTACTTGCAAGTTGGCTAGTGTCCCGTCTGCTCCGGGTAATATTACTTCAATGCCAAGACCTTGCAAGTTCTCAAATAATTCCTTCTGTGTTGTCAAGAAGTAAGCTACTGGTTTTTGGCTTAACGCGTCTGCTACAATGTTAGCCTTGCCTGGGTGATAATGTAGCTCTATCTCGAAATCTTTTATCAATTCGAGCCATCGATGTTGTCTCATATTTAACTCCTTCTGCGTGAAGACGTACTTGAGGCTTTTGTGGTCTGTATAGATTTCCACTCGTTCCCCATATAAGTAATGTCTCCATAGCTTCAGAGCAAATACAACGGCTGCAAGTTCTAAGTCATGAGTTGGATAATTCTTCTCATGTACTCGTAATTGCCTAGATGCGTATGCAATCACCTTGCCATACTACATTAATACGCATCCCAAGCCTTTCCCTGATGCGTTACTGTAGATCACATAGCCTCCTGATCCTGATGGAATAGTCAACACTGGTGCGGTAGTCAGTCGCTTCTTCAACTCCTCGAAAGCGGCTTGACACTCGTTGGTCCATATGAACTCTTAATCTTTGCAAGTCAACCGAGTCATAGGTGTTGCTATCCTTGAGAAGTTCTCCATGAACCGTCGGTAATATCCCGCAAGTCCAAGAAAACTTCTCACCTCTGCTGCTGATTTAGGAACAGGCCATATCTCGATTGCCAAAATCTTTTCTAGATCAACAGAAATACCATCTCCTGTAACAACATATCCAAGAAATGAGACTCTGTCCAAGAAGAATTCACATTTACTGAGTTTTGCATATAACTGCTCTCTCCTCAAGGTCTCTAGAACAACTCGCAGGTGCTTCTCGTGTTCATTGTGGTTCTTTGAATAGACAAGTATATCATCTATGAAGACGACCATGAACTGGTCTAAATACTGATGGAAGACTCGATTCATTAAGTCCATAAAGATAGATGGAGCATTGGTCAATCCAAATGGCATGACCAAAAACTCGTAGTGCCCATATCTTGTCCGGAATACGGTCTTCGGGATGTCCTCCTTCCTTATCTTCACCTGGTGATATCCCGATCTCAAATCTATCTTTGAGAACATCTGGACTCCACTAAGCTGATCAAATAGGTCATCAATGCGTAGTAATGGATATTTATTCTTTACTGTCACTGCATTCAAGGCTCTATAGTCAATGCACATACGCACTGACCCATCCTTCTTTGGTACAAACAACACTGGTGCTCCCCAAGGTGATGCACTTGGTAGGATAAAACATTTCTCTTCTAGTTCTTTCAACTGTGTCTTTAGTTCATCCATCTCCTTCTTCGCCAGTCTATAAACATGTGATGCTATGGGTGCTGCTCCCGGTGTTAATTCAATCGAAAATTCTACGTCTCTGTCTGGGGGTAGGCCTGGCAATTCCTCTGGAAAGACGTCTCAAAATTCTAAAATAATGGGATGATAGACAACATTGTCCATTGCGAGCTGCATACCATCAAGGATTTTTGTGGATCCTCGTGTAAACTCAAGTTCAGGCTGGCCGGGTATCTTAAAAAGAATGCTTCCTCCAAAACAATCGAAGAAAGCGTGGTACTTGCTCAGCCAGTCCATTCCAAGCACAATATCAAAAGTCGGTATAGGAATGACTAAGAGTCGGACATTCATCTCTCTGCCACGTATCACTATAGGACACAATCTACAAATTTTACTAACAGGTACAACTCCTCCTCCGGTAAGAATTCTAACATAACTAGATAAAGGTGTAGATTCAATGTTGTGTTTGGAAATAAAACTAGATGATATGAATGAGTGGGTGGCTCCCGTATCAAACAATGTCACAGCAGGAAAAGTAAAAGCAAGAGTGATACCTGCTATAACATCAATCTCCTGATTCATGTCATCCACTTCCATTGCAAAAGCTTGTCCATTCCTCTAGGGTTGTCCCTGTCTGGCCCTCACGAATTGATCCTCCTGTGCAGGCAGCGGTGGTCCTCGCTGAAATCCCCCTGCTGTTGGAGGTCGAGGTGCTCCTGGCCTCATCATTTGCTGAGCTGGCTTCGGTGCTGGAAGCGCTAGTCTCTGTGCTGGCGGTGAAAGTGTCAATGCTTGTTGCATAGGACAGTCTTTCATCATATGCTGTCCGGAACCACATCTCATACATTGTCCTAGGCAAGTTCGACAGTCCCTCATAATATGTTCGCGTTTTCCACAATAATAGCAGTGGGGCTTCTCTGGGATCTGGTACGGTCCTGTTCTGTGCTGGTACTGCTGTTGCTGAGCTAAAGGATGTCTGATAGGTCCTCCTTGTTGAGTTTTTGCTGGTCCTTGTTGTATCCTTGTGGTTCCTTGTTGTGTCCTCAGCTGACCTCATTTTCCTCTGCTGATGGTTTCTTGCAATCTGGCTTCTGTCAGTAATTCGGTATAAGAGATTCGGGACTGGGAGCTAGTGTAGTGTTGGAGCTCCTGAGTCAGTCCGCGATAAAATCTCTTAGTCTTAGCCAAGTCATCTGGTATCAGGGCAGTGCCATATTTACTGAGGCGACTAAACTCGGCATCATACTCGTCCACTGTTCTGTTCCCCTCCTCCAGGTGGAGAAACTGATCGTACAATGCATCTCTGACGGTGTCCGGGAAGTACTTCCTTTCAAATTACTCCAAGAACTGCTCACAAGTCTGGTATATACCCAACTGGCGCTCCATGGATTTCCACCAGTGATGAGCATTACCATCTAGAAACGTCCTTACACCTGTCATCCATAGGTATGCAGGCATCTCTAATAACTTTGGAGTGTGAGTGATCCAGTTGGTAGTTTCCTCTGAGCTCTCAATGCCTTTGTATGGCCTTGGACCCATCTGTATAAAGTCCTTTACTGAACCAACTCTAGCTCGAGGTACTGGAGCTAGTGCTTGAGCAGGTACAGTAGCCTGTGCAGCCATCCTTTCAAGTGCTGCTAGGAACTCTTGTCTCTGTTCTGCTGCTTGTTGTCTCTGTTCCTGTATCATCATCTGGAAGAATTGGAACAGTTGTGTCTGGCCATCTTGCGATGTTGATGAGACTGGAAGGTTCCCATTAGGTAGAACGGGAAGATCAGATGGAACTGGATTGTGAATCTGTCCATCTGATCCTGGAAGTCTAGGAATTATTGAAGTCCCTCCTTGAGTCTGACCATTGACTCCAGGAGTTGTGTCGCCATCGGTAATAGTACATCCATTCTGCATATCCATCTCTCTGCAGGTGATGTACACAACGATTTAGAAGAAGTACAGGAATCAAACAGGATGCAAGCATTAAATAGGATGTAGAAGCATAAAATATGCTGGGGAATTGTCCGCGTATTTTTTTTAGTCAAAACCCCCACATACATGAAGTCCTTCCCTTCGTAAAACAGGGCTTCAAGGTTGTTTGTGTAAAATAGGTTGCTAAGCTGTCCGCGTAAAGCAGAGCTTCAAGGTAGTTTGGCGTAAAGTAGAGATTCAAGACTGTCCGTGTAAAGCAGAGAAGCGTAAAGTAGGGCTTCAGAGCTGTCCGCGTAAAACAGAGATTCAAAACTGTCGGCATAAAACATGGCTTCAGAGCTATCCGCGTAAAGCAGAGATTCAAGGAAGTTTTTAGCGTAAAGTCGAGCTTCAGAGATGTCTGCGTAAAATGTTGCTATACCTTCCTGCGTAAAGTATGCGTGCGTAAAGTCTGCGTAAAAAGTCTGCGCGTAAAAGATTGCTATGCTTCCTGCGTAAAGTCTGCCCGCGTAAAGTCTGCGCATAAAATCTGCCTGCGTAAAGTCTGCATAAAAAGTCTGCGCGTAAAAGATTGCTATTCTTCCTGCGTAAAATCTGCCTGCGTAAAGTTGTACGAGGAACTCTTCGTATTCCTTGGATGAATTTGTCAAACAAATCAGTGAACCTGACGTCTGACAAAAGTACTGCACGATGATCAAGAGGACGGCTGTGATGAAGATTTTACACAGAGACCCAGGTTGTCATTTAGTGACATATTTGATACAAGTCGTTTTTACGCATTCAAAAGAAAAAATGGAGTCCTCTGAATACGCTGCCTATTCTACATGGACAGAAATAAGTTTTTACGCTCAAGATAAGACAAAATCGACATAAATGAGTTTTTACGCTCAAGACGGAACAAAATCAGAAGTCACGTCAAAAGTTGTTTCTTGTACAGAGATCGAGGCATATCTCTGCACTTAATGCACGAGATTTGTCATGACTGGGAAAGCTAAGACTGTGACAATTACGCTCACATCACCATCCTTGCATTTTACGCCAATCAGGCTATTTTACGCTGGTTATCTATTATTCAGGAATCATCAAGTTTACGCAGGGGCAGTTACCTACGTGGCTTGCAGGCCATGATCTTATAAAGGGATACGTGTCATACGCAGATTGAACGTGGGTAGCAGTTGTCATAGTCGTGGCATAAATGAGGGAATCTTCTTCATAATTTGGCTTTTTACGCCAACAAGACAGTCTTTTGGCTTTTATGCTAACTAGGCAGTCATTTGGCTTTTACGCCAACAACAGTCATTTGGCTTTTACGCCAATAACAGTCATTTGGCTTTTACGCCAATAAGGGTAAAGGGTCTGATCACAGGGTAAAGGATTTTTGGCGTAAAACTTTATTTATCCAAACATAGGAAAGTTGAAAGGAAGAATGAGATTTTAATCAAGCGTGGATAAGATCATTATACTCTATTCCTATACGCAGGCTTATTCGGTACAGTTACGTAACCGAGACAATATATTATTGACCTACATGGGCCACACCAAAAATATGTCACACCCCAGTCCCAAAATACGTAGGACTAAGAATACGTAACACGCCCAGCCGTATGTATACGAACTCCAATATATGGAAACCATATACACACGTACGCTGTACATGAATATCCAATCCACCAGTGGTAATATACTGTCACAACAAGTCACACACAATCTATATCTCATCCACAGCACAAATAATAAGTAGAAAATAAGAGCTGAATAATAACTGAATATCCAAGATGAGTATCAAGTCTGATAGTCGGGTGGAAACAAATCTACTACAAAACGACTATACTGTAGTAGCAAAAAGGATCTCTAAACGGCGGTAATAAAATCATAGATACTCCGAAGGTAAGACCTTCTCAGTCTGGTAAGTAACGTCAGGTCCAAGTCCGTACTCCTGCGGATACTCTTGCTCGTCTATATCTGGAAAGGGACCAGGTCCTCAGAGGGACATAACAAGATACATAATAACATGCCAATAAGTACTGAAAAGTAAACATCCAACGGGTCGTCTAAGTGAATGCAGTTTGAGAACAACTTTCCACAAGTGGGCTATCTGGCCATATAGTGGGAGTGGCATAATTCTCTCGGAGAATCAGGGGCCTACAAAATATGTCGTCTTTTGAACAGCAGAGGCCGCCAAGTAGTATAGGGGTCATCACGACCGCGTATCTCCGGTGGAGCGTACGGGTTACATAAAAGAAAAGTGCAAAGAAGCCCAAATGTCTTACTTGTTGTTCTTTCCATCCCATGCTCTAAGTATGCCACATCCATGATACGATAAAATCTCTAAATAACTGCCAGGTCTACTAGCATACAAAGTTTCTATCAGCAGTCATCCCTAACGCACGGCCAATACGTACAGGAGGCCAGACCTGTCACGCAGTCCGTGATCTATATGAGACTCACAACTCGTGTAACAACTGTATCATGGCCAATGAACCTAATGATGCTCCATAATACTATAGTGGTCTCATAAAGTAGGTCCAAAAGTATACATAAATAAAATATGATACGACGACATCGTCGTTGCACCCAAGTTTCCTTGGACGCACAATTTATTCAGCAATGAATGAACTAAATAAGCAGAAATAAATTATAAACCCCCAGATTTTGCAAGAATTTTAATTTGGGATTTTTCGCAATTTTCTGGAATTTTCTGGGGATTTTCTGTAATTAAAATCAGGGATTCTAAATTATTAAATGATTTTTAATTGTTAATAAATAATATTAAAATATTATGAAAATAACATTTTTGGGTGTAAAATGAAAAACTGGACTTAGGGTAATTTTTTTAGATTTTTTTGGGCCTCAGACCTATTTTTAAATACATAAAAAACTATTTTTATTAATTAATTATTAATTAAATGATTTTATTAAAATTTTATTATTATTATTATTAATATTTTTATTATTTTTTCCTTGGGCCGGCCCGGCCCAGTAGGCCGAAGCCCAACCCAGCCCAGCCATCCTTAGCGGGTCGGGCGGGTCCACCCGAACCCGACCCGCCACCCGCACCCCAGCCCTCACCCCGCACGACCCGCGCTGCCCCGCGTCCGGCGCCGCCGCCCGCGCCCGCCGCGCCATGTCCCCGCTCCACCCGGCTCGCCCCGCCCTCCGCGGCCACGTCCTCTTCCCTCTCCGCCTGGCTCGGCCCCCCTAACCGCCCCTCTCCCCTATAAAGCCCGAGAACCCTCTCCCCTCCGGCCACCATCTCCCCTAACCGCCCCCACTCGCCGTCGTGCCGCCGCCTGAGCCCCGTACAGCCCCGACGCCGCCGTCCTCCTCCCTTCTCCCCTCCTCGAGCGCCGCCTCCGGCTCCCCTCGTCGACGCAGCACAACAGCAGAGGCCGCAGCAGCCGCTGACGACACCATCCGCCGCCGACGAGCCCCCCAGCCGCCTCGCCGTACCTCCCCGCAGAGCCCCCGAGCCCGGCGACGCAACCCCGGCCCTCCTCCGCCGCCTCCGGCCAAGATCCAGAAACCCTAACCCTAACCCTAATTCCCAATTTCTTTGTGTCGTGTCGGACACGACACGGACACAAAAAGTCCCTGTTTCTCGAGCCTCGTTCAGGTACTCGTATCTTGCACCCTGTATCTCCGTTTTCAATTCCATAAATTGCGTTGCGAAGCCTGTACGACCCTCTCGGTGCCCGGATAAACCGCTCGGGGCATCGCGTCCTGTGGTGATCGCACACCGCGATCCAAAAACAGAAAAAACCAGACCCTGTTTTACCCCGGAACTGAGTACGCCCCGCCAAACGGGACGACTTAGTCGCGTTCGATCTTCACAGATACGTGCGCATCGTCGATACGGACGTGTGAGATTTTGCGGAAGCTAATTCGGGTATGCGTGCACACCGAAATCAACGCGTATCGGAGGACATCGTCCCGTATCCGACTTTTCTGCAATTCGCCCTAACTTCTTGTACACTCGTCAGATCGAGACGAAACTTGAGCCATCGGACTCGTAGCGATACGCTGATCCTGTGGGTCAAGTTTGGTTCGATTCTGAGAACGTTGACGAAATCGCGTGTCGCGGGCCCCACAGGCCCCGTTCGACGGGCGATTTTGTGCTCGGCTCATCGGAATCCAAATCTGGAAGTTCCGTTGGGTTCGTATCAGCGTTCCTGACCTGTTGACACTAAGTTTGGTGAATTTGGAGACCTTTGACCCGGACACGTTTTTCGGTGCAAAGCGGGCCCACCAGCGGACCCCGTTTTGACCCGAAACTGCCGTTTTTGCCCTTGTCTCCAAATTGGACCCAAGGACAGGCGTTTCTAGCTATTTGACATCTTCTGAGCGTGATGGTAATGTTTATTTCAGCATCTAGGCTTATCTCTGGATATTTTCTCGAAGTACAATTAATCGGATCCAAACAACAGGCAAGTACCTGCACTTCAAGTTTAATCTTTATATTGTGATAGTTAATTCCCTGCTCTACTAGTACCCTTGATGATTACACGTAGTGCTAGAATACTGGATTTCATATCTTGGATACTGTATTTCATGTCTTGCTTTTCATGTCGGGTGGGAGAATACTAGAAGGCATGTAGTTTACCTCTCCCCCTATCATGTTTAATAGCTGTTGGTACGCGACTGTACCCTCAGCCGGATCTCGATTGTTCATAATTAATAGCCGTCTATGACGGCCGGATTAGCCTTATAAACCCCTACATGCCAACTATGTATTCTAAAATAAACACAAGTTCACACAGATAGCTTCTGGTCTTGTTATAGTTCTTGCTGACTGTTGTAGTTTCATTTCCTGTCTCATTTATTTCCTGCTTTCTCATATTCCTGTTTATAGCATTAACTCTGAGATATTGATGTTCTTCTATGCAACTTTCTCAACATGATACTCAAGTTAATTGTCATGAATATTTAGTTTAATCTTGTTGTGCATTGTGTACTTTGCTCCTTTTCTGACTGGATCCGTTGTTTTAGGCGATGATGAGAACTTTGTCCCTACCTATTATGGCCCCTATGAGTTAGCAGGTGACACATATGAGGAGCCGGTTCCCACTCAGGAGACTACCTTTGAGGAGGAGTAGCCAGTTAGTTATTATTTTATTTTCTTTCAGCACATACTCGGGTTTGTCCCCGATCTATCTTCTGGCTTTGTATTAACTATGGATCTGTTGTCACAATTTGTTTTATAAAAGTTAGCATTCCTATTTCCTGTTACTTTCCTTGTCTATTTATTGTGGATGAGATAGATTTAAAATTACCTGTGATGACGACCTAGACAGCGTACTACCGCCGACACTGCGGCGTAGGCTGGACGTGCCCACGCACTCGTGCCCGAATAACCGGGTGCGGGTCATGACATAAATTATGCAGGCATCATATGGAATGTAAATAATAGCACGATGGCAAGGTATACTTGCCGAGCAAGAGTTCTGTATAGTGCAAGCGTCCAATATTTATGTTTGGTGGAAGAAGTGGGATTAGGGTTTGGGAGAGTTTGTGATATATATAGAGATAAAGAGGCGGTGGGGTAATTTAGTTTAGTGGTTTCAAAACCACTGCTGCTGCTGTTTCTTTCTTTCTTTGGTTTGGTTTGGTTTTGGACGGTGGAATGAGTCGGCTCACACGCGCGGAGAAGGGAAAGAAAAGTTGGTTTTTGCTACTGCTGTTGTTGATATTTTCTTCTCCTAATGGGTCCGGGTAGGGGTTACACGGGTAGGGGGTTTAGGATAGAGGGTTTGGATTTCGGGTTGAGGTCCAATAGGAATTATATTTGTGCATACCATTAAGCTAGCAACAGTCCAAGGGTCTCCTACATGGAATAAATTAAGAAAATTTATAATGGCTCCATAAATCCCCTAAATGCACAAACACCTTAAATAAAAATTAAATAAAATATATTTCCTCTATTTAGGGGTTTTCAGAATTTAGGGGTTTTACAAAGAAAATAACCAAGCGGCATCGAAAACGGACAAAGAAACCAGCGCAACAGAAAGGCCCCTCTCGACTCTGTCGTCGAGTCCTTCCTTGAGGCACGATCCGTTGAATGTGGGACCTGATTTCGAAGAAACCAATCCATAAAGAGGAAAGGATCTTGATTCAATCTGTCTCGGTCGAACGATACCAAGTATTTCTTAGCCGCGCTCCCCGAAAAGGGAGAACGAGGCACTACATGTACTATACAGGGTATATCGGGGCCATCAAGGTGGACCGGATGCACATCGATCCAGGGTCATCTCTCAGCATTATCCCACGGAGTCTGCTTCAGACCTTGGGAATCCCGATGCACCGGTTGGCAGCGACCAACACAACCATCAGCGACTTCAATGCCAGAAGGAGCAATCCTCTGGAAAAGATTCGTCTAAAGTGTCAGATAGGCGATCTTCGAACGGAGGTGACCTGCTATGTCATCGACGTGGATATATCCTACAACGTCATGCTTGGGCATTCATGGAGACATGAGTATATGATCGTGCCATCAACCCTCCACCAATGTCTGAAGTATGTGGACAATGATGGTGTCGTCACGACAGAGTTCGCCGATATGGATCCTTTCAAGGGGGTCGAAGCATACTACTCAGACTCGATCTTGTATAAGAAAATCCACCAAGAGGAGGGAGGTAACGAGGCTGGCGATGAAGCAGAAGCTGGTACATCTCCAGACGAACTTCTAAGGGTCTGTCTCAAGGGACACCTCGCCCATACATTTGCGCCCCTCGTGGTCAAGCTTCCTAGGAAGGCCCCTGAACCCTTGGTGGTCAAACTCCGAAGGCAGGGACGACCGCTAAGGGAAGATCCCCCTGCTGTAAAGATTTTGGAAGCTCTGGTAGTCAAACTACGCCAGAAAGCCCCGGAACCATCGCCGGTGTTGGTAGCCGACACCGAAAGAGGTGAACTGGAAGAGTACATCTCGACTCGTACCGATGCACCTTCCTATGATGATGTAATTTTACAAGAAAAGTTATCATATTTTCTCAATAAAGTATTATCTTTGAATTACTCCATTATCGCACATTGGAATGCGATATATTCATTGGAATACGGTCCAGGTCTACAGCTGCACACGCAGGTAACTTCCGCTTATGCAGTAGACAAATTCCCTCCTGCCAAGACTCTTACTTCATGATTCCTGCAAGAAAAAGGGGTGACAAACTCATCATCTTCGGGAAGATAGAAGGTCGTCAAGGCATTATCGCAGAAGATCCAGAACATGAAAGCAGTAGAATGCAACTTCACCGCTACAGCACACCAGCCAAGCGCATTGTAGATGGGATGTGACCTAAAGAGCGACAAAGGACTAGATTATGGCAAAGGTCGACGTCTGCCACTTCGTCATTTCACGCCCGTAGGCAAGCCAGAGATCTACTACCAACGGACCGGTCATGGGTTGGGGTACGTCACACCACCAACAACTCTCGAAGGCTTGGAAAAATAAGACGACTTATAATCTCACTCTTCACAGTCCTCCGCTTGGGACTCCGACACAAGTCTCGGAGACATGTTTAAGCAAACGTTGTCTATCAATATGGTGTCAGCGCACCCTGAGGAAGACAGCGAACACCAAGTCGAGCTCTTCGAAGTTGAGCCATGGGTCCAACGCCTAGACTCTCAGTGGAAGATGCGTTCCGAACAACGAGAACCGAATACTGAAGACAAAGTCGTGCAAGTTGACTTAGGGGACGAGTAATCCCCTAAACCCATCTTCATCAGCAAGAGTATGTCCGGTGGAGATCGTGAATTCCTTCTACAGGTAGTGAAGGAATACATTGATGTTTTCGCATGGATCTACAAGGATATGTCGGGCTTGAACCCGCAGATCGTGGTGCACAAGCTCAATATCCTGCTAAATGCTAAGCCAGTAAAGTAACAACAACGGCGGTTCCGTCCGGACGTCATTAACGATATCGAAACTGAAATGAATAAGTTGATAGCAAGCGGCTTTATTCGCGAGGAACAGCATCCAGATTGGGTAGTCAATATCGTTCATGTCATCAAGAAAAATGATAAATCCGAGTCTGTATAGACTTCCGCGATTTGAACGCGGCTTATCCAAAGGATGAATTTTCCCTTCCAATCACAGATATAATGGACGACAACACTTGTGGTTTCGAACGTATGTCCTTCATGGACGGGTTCTCGGGCTACAATCAAATCAAAATATCCATGGACAACGAGAGACACACGTCATTCCAAACACCAATAGGGTATACTGCTACACGGTGATGCCCTTCGGTCTAAAGAATACAGGTGCAACATACCAGCGAGATATGAGCACCATCTTTCGTAAACATCTGCGTAAGACAGTCGAGTGTTATGTTGATGACATCGCTGTCAAGAGCCATTTTCAGGATGACCACCTCCACGACCGAAAGACCGTGTTTGACTTAATGCGAACGCACCAGCTCAAGATGAATCCAACTAAGTCTTTTATGGGAGTCTCCAGTGGCAAGTTTTTGGATTTTGTCATAACTTCGAAGAGGATTCACATAGACCCCGAGAAGACAAAGTTTATCCTCGATATGCACTCTCTGAAGAACCTTCGAGAGCTTTATGGTTTGCAAGAAAGGTTACCATACATCAGGAGGTTCATATACAATCTCTCTGGACGATGTCAACCCTATGCCCAGCTAATGAGAAAGGGAGTCTCCTTCGTCTAGACCAAAGAATGCCAAAAAATATTTGATGATATCAAGAAACACCTCACGATGCCCCCCAGTGTTGGTGGCTCCAATCGTGGAAAAATCCTTCCTAATGTATGTATGTGCGATGGACCATTCCTTCGGTGCCCTAATAGCCCAAAAGAGTGATGTAGGCCACGAACAGGCCATCTATTACCTCAGCAGAATGATGGTCGACGCAGAGCACAAGTACAACCCCGTTGAGAAGGAATACCTAGCTTTAGTGTTCGATATCCAAAAGACCCGTCATTATGTGACCGGACAAACAATACATGTGATTTCTTGAGTTAACCCCCTAAGGGTCCTTATGACTAAGCCTGGGGTACTTAATTCCCGTCTGGCCACATGGGCAATACTATTGTCGCCGTATGACAGTATTTATCCCGCAAAAGGCGGACAAGGGCCAAGCATTGGCTGACTTTCTGGCAGCTCACCCGTGCCAGAGACAACAAAGCTTTACGACGAGATTCCAGACGAGGTGTTAGAGTCTAACACAATGACAGGAGAAGAGTCTGTTTGGCGAATGTTCTTCAATGGTGCTTCAAGAACCCAAGGGCAATATTGTCGATGGAGTAGGTATTATGTTGATTTCTCCCGATAACCTGGTCATTCATGCGCATTCACTCACGGAGCCATGTTCCAACAATGTAGCTGAATATAACGCTCTCATTATTGGGCTTCAACTGGCTAAATAATTTGAGGTGAACTACCTAGAGGCCTATGGCGATTCAAAGTTGATAGTCAGCCAGGTCCGAGGCGAATACGAGGTTTGGCACGAGAATTTACTCCCCTACCATCAAGCGATAGTCAACATAATCTCCACCTTCACCAGGTTCGTCATAAAGCATGTACCTCGGCTGCAAAACATAGAGGCCGACGTGCTTGCTGGTCTCGCGGCCTCCTTTGCAATTCCGATCAAAACTCATCACAGTGATTGGTCAAGAACTGATTTTCCCTAGGAATAACTTATGCTTGTATCTAAACCACTATGTGGAGATGGACAATAACACCAAAGACTGGAGAATCCCTTTTATAGACTACGCAGTCTACGGAATCTTCTGTATGACCCGAAGGAAGCTGTTTCCATTAGAAGATGTCCCCCCGGTTCTACTATGAAACGACCACGAATATATTGTTCTGTCGTTCGTATGATGGGCTACTTCTACGATGCCTATCAGATGTAAAAGCGAAACAAGCACTATGTAAAGCCCATAACGGTGTTTGCGGTTCATACCAACCCAGTCCTAAGTTGCAGGATCGACTCCGATGCATGGGTTATTATTGGCCGACAATGGTAGCAGATGTCGTCGACTATGCAAAGAGGTGCGGGATGTGTCAAATCCATGCCGACTTCATCCACCAACTCTCGGAGTTTCTACACCTGACCGTGTGGTCTTGGTCGTTCGAGACATGGGGTATGGATATCATCGGGCCGATTAGCCCACCGTCATCCAAGGGACATCGGTTCATCCTCGCCATCACATATTACTTCTCTAAATGGATGGAAGCCATCCCGCTCGCAGAAGTAAAAACGTCCAACGTGATCAGTTTCATCAAACATTATGTCATCTACCGCTTCGGCTTGCCTCACAGGATCATTTACTACAACGGTCCACAGTTTACAAGCCACGCTTTCTTTCGGTTCCACGATAAAATTTGAATACATAATATAGCTTTGACTGCCTACAATCCAGCAGCGAATGGATTGGCCGAAGCTTTTAATAAGACGATCATAAAGCATCTCAAAAATTCGGTTTCGTCCAACAAACGCGACTGGAACGAGAAGCTGGGCGAATGTCTATGGGCCTATCGCACGACGGTCCGAACTCCAACTAGAAGTACGCCATTTTTCTTGGTCTACGGGAGCGAAGCAATCCTTCCCCTAAAAATCCAAACTTCCTCTCTCCGGGTAGCTCTCACTCACCAACTAACATCCGAAGACAACCATCGTCGGCGTATACAGGAGTTGGAGGCACTGGTTGAAAAATGCCTTTGGCTCATTAGCGCATTGAGCTATATCCGACACGTCTTTCCGGGGCCTATAACAAAAAGGTGAAGGAGAGGGCATTACAGGTCGGCGATCTCGTCCTAACAGTGAGAAGACCGATGGTCATGACCAACAAAAGACGGCAGAAAAGTTTCAAGCCAAGTGGGAGGGTCCCTTCGTAGTGGAATCGGTGTATTCCAATGGCGCGTACAGACTCACAAAGCCTAACGAAAATTTGCTAATGATGTCGATCAACGACAAGTTCCTCAAAAAGTACTATGTCTAAGCTAGACATATATTTTTTATCCCCAGCAAGTTGGCCTAAAATGTACAGTGTTTACATTTCCCCTTTTCCCCAGCACGTGCGGACAGGCAATGTGATTTGTGCTTCCCCTATAATACTGTATGAAGTCTACAGTTCACGTCCATATTACCTCTGAACTATGAGCTGCTCATTCTCCCCAGTAAGAGTGAACCTTTGAGCAAAGGAAAACATTCACGTCCATATTACCTATGTCTTGTTTTCTTTATCTCCACAAAATATCTTACCATGTCCACATTACCTCTGAGTAAGATATTTCCAGAACTTTGCCATATCTCCTCAAAGCAAATGTTCCTACCTATTGACTATTCATCATTACGTCCATAATACCTCTATCGATGCACGTCGTTTCAACTTATCATCCGTATTAAGTTCAAAGTGCGCCAAGGGTGATGAGTCCACCAAAAATTGACATCCACAAAATAGAGCAAAAAGAGAAGTTCTGGAAAAAAAAAGGAAAAAAATCATTGATATTGAAGATCATGAGTACATATGATGAAAATACATTACATTTAAGGGTTTTCATTAATATTTAAGGTCATAGGTACATATGATGGAAAGACCCTACAATCAGAACTTTCTCCATCAAGGGACCCATCTGCGTTGTTTCTGGTACCAAGGCAAGTGAAGTTGGCAGCTCAGTGCGTTCTGGGTCACTCCTCCAGCAAACGCCTCAGTGAAAACCCCAATACATGGAAAAGAATCCATACTGAAGGATAGCAAGAGAGCTTGCAACACAGAACTGGTCATGCATAGATGCGTACGGGCCCACTTCTTCCATGTGGATGAGTCGCAGGTCGAAATCAAGGTTGGGATTTTAATCCCAACCCGGTAATCGATACGACAGTCATGTTAGGGGGTAGCTACAGCGAGCTAGGTTGGAAGACGGCAGACGATCTCCCGAATAATATGTTTGTTTATCACGAACAACGGGACTTATGATATCCTTCCATGCTCCATCCGGACCCGAGCAAACCGAGGCAAACCCTGCATGACAAACAAATGCACCAAGTCAGAATGCTTACAAACTCGTACAGCAAAACAGACATGCGCAGCATGCGCACTCCCGTGAAGCGGTGCTCTGAAGGCCAGAAACAAGTCATTTATGCGCATGAGGAAAGATAACAGCTTCGCATCCATGAGCGTAAGACTACAGCGCATGTTCTAGATGCAGCGTCTCAGAAAGGCAGCCACACCCATGCGGAGAGTGGTCGTGCATGATCTTCTAGCGCATGTTCCTGGTGAACGTCCTGAGCCAGTTACATCTAAGCGCACGACGAAAGGTTCTTGCCACCCGCACATCTTCATGTTAGAGCCTGTCGGCAAATGACCATGTGCGTCGGCGGTGGGGTTGTCACATGCGCATGTTCTTGATGGTCACCTATCCATGCGGCAGATTGTGTTTATGTGTCTGTGTGTCCAAGTGCAAGCACGAGACGCGCCACCCTCTTCTCAAGGATTGGAAAAGAAAGTCGAAGGCAACCCCCCCCCCCCTTTTTACCTTCAGTCGAGTCAAGCCCCAGAGGGTGGTGGATCATCAACGACAACGGGTCTACAAAATGCTCAACAGGATGGCCCATGTCGGGTTGAGGAATGAACGAAGGCATGAGAAGAGAAAGAAAAGCCGAGAAATTCTCACTTTCCCGATCCCATATTTATAGGCAAGGTCAACCATTGGTGGCGATTGGATTCCCGAGTAGTTGGCCATCAAAATCGCAAAATGAACCTAGCCTTAAATGGATGAACCTGTGGGTCAACGGATGTATTCAATCCCGTGGCATGCGCTAGGACTCTGTCAGCTCAAAAGACAGCCTGGCATCCTCGCCCACGCGGCATCAGATAACGAAAGATCATGCGACCGTCGATTCGATTTCCGCATGACTTAACAAATAAGAATAACGCTTCGGAGTTAGTGTTAGACGACGGTATGAGATCCCTAGAGATCTACTCCAAAACCGAGGCGTCATTACCCATTAATGCAGATTTGACATGTTGTCAGACCGATGCAACATCCAAATTCATGCAGTAATAAGAATAAGATGGCATCTAATCCATGCGGCCGAAAGACTGATGCGCAAGCCCCCATCCATATAAGCCCCACTGGTGGATGCTCCCCTAGCACCTCCTACCTTACATGCCTTCGTGTCATGGCCAAAGTATATATATATATATATATATATATATATAACAACTTTGAACCTAACTTTTAAATACAACAATTGTTATACAAAAATTATTTTTTTAATATAATTTAATCACAATTCCAACTTTTGACTCAACTCATTAAATAATAAGAATAACCCAATCAAAAAAACCAAACCAAATCGACTTAGACTAATTTCAATTGGGTTTCAGTTTGAATTTTTGAAATTTTGGTTTACTCGATTTTGACAATTTCAGTTTGATTGAAACCGATTAAACCAAATGCTCACACCTACTTGTGAGTACTGATTCAATGCAAACTAACACTAGAAGCCAGCTCATCTTACATTTTGATTTTAAACACTTAAGCCAGCTCATGACAGTACAAAAATGATAAACAATATTGTTGCTAATATAAAGTTATATACATTAGATAATTGGCAGAGTAACAATAATTGCCCAAGTTTTCTTGAAGCACGGATATCCAGTTTGATCTATGCCAAGTATTGACTACAATTGATCTATACTACATGGAAGCAGATAACACATAATACAGAGGCACAAATTAAACCTGATGCTTCCCTCTTGATTCTCTGAGGTATACGATCTGAAGGCACATCTGAGCTTTCATCTGAGTGAACCCACAGTGCTAATGCAGCGATCAGAAGTAACATGAATTGGCCATCTTGTGGCTACAGCAGCTCAGCTTCTTCCTGGTCTCCTTCAGCATCCTCAATTTCATTTTCTTCATCATCTTCAGGTGCATCTGGATCTACTCCCTGCACAGGCATAAACCCGTACTAAATGTCACTGA
Source organism: Iris macrosiphon (assembly GCA_036927795.1). NCBI lineage: Eukaryota > Viridiplantae > Streptophyta > Magnoliopsida > Asparagales > Iridaceae > Iris > Iris macrosiphon. Next base: position 45,712,507 of record JAYESA010000004.1, read on the forward strand.
TCTAAATTTATTTGCATAAAATCACTTTTTAAGGCTGAATAAGGAAACACATGTACTGTGACATAAATTTGTTTGTTCGCCAGCTGGGATGAGGAACAGACCTTCATTTGTTTTTCTAGACGCTCTAAACCCTTTTTTGCAGCTTCATTTTGTGGATTAATCCTGGAAGTAGTCAAGCAGATAACAAAACCAGTAAATATGAGCACGAATCAAAATCTTGAAAAAGCAGCCAACAATGACAAAACAAAGCATCAGCATAGCATTTCTATTATTACTGCTCCGAAACGTGGGCTTCGATTTGACTGCTGGAAGAAAGTGGAAAGGTAGTCATAAGGGATTATGAACTGTGGGCATCCTGACTCATTTACATGTTAGCTTCGCGTCTAACAACCAATGAATCACTTACCTTAAAGCAGCTTGATAATGTGATAAAGCCTCAGAGAGCATATTCGTTGCTGCAAAAACTTGTGCCAACTTAATGTGGAGAGAATCATCTGCCCAGTCCTTGAGATACCTCTCAAGTAAAGAGACAGCATCCTTATTTCGTCCCTCAACAACATGTAGCTCAGCCAAGGCTAAAGCAGCTCCAAGGAAACCAGGTTCTAGACGAAGAGCAGATTCATAAAACTTCCTTGCCTACATAATGGATCAATGAAATTTGATCAGCTGAAGGAACAGAGATCTACTGCAATTTCACACTGAATTAGATGTCGTTCACAATTAAAATATAGAGAATACGAAAAAAAAAAGTGTCACTTGGGCGGAAGGAGAACGGAAACAACAAGAATTGCTTATATTACCAAATGGGTAAAAGCCTTTTAGTTCCTCGTAGGTCAAGAATATTCTTTCTGAGGAAACATGTCGTCGTTCTTCTCAATTTGAGGTATAAAGTATTTGAAAAAGAAATGTCAATAAAATATAATAAACTAGATCTAAAATTGCTGACAAGTAATAATATGTATAATATAATTTGAACCTAAAAATAATCTCAAAAGAATAAAATGAAAACAAAAGAAAAGAGTTAATATACAACCAAGGATACATGGATTAGGTCAACTGTTGGTAAAAGTTGTAGATAGTTTTTATGGAGTCTAGAGAATGAGAAATCGACTTGAGAGGATAAGAATTAGATCAACTATTTTACTGCTTTTGCAGGAAATATGTACATCTCATATTGGTTTACCCCATAAAAGTTGCAGCTAGGTAACATAAAAGTTGCAGCTAGGTTACAAAGTTACCTTCTCCCTCCCACCAGAATTACTGGCATGTACATCACCAACTAATTTGAGAGCTTTTGCTGATTGAGGCATGACCTTCATTGCCTCACGAGCAGCTTGCAACGCCTCCTTGATTTTAGAAAGTGCCAGATAAGAACGAACTAAGCCTGCAACAATGATTACATGATGAAAAGCAAGTTATAGGAATACAAGCACAACAACAGCAACATGCTCACCTTGGTAGGACCTCAGATCCGGCCTTAACTCCTGAGCTGCCCTAAAGGCTATTGCAGCCCCATCTGGTCGGTTGAACGACAAAAAGAGATTACCCTGACAAGCACACAGCAGTCAGTAAATATAAAGAGTAATACAAGATCTGAATCTGCAAAAGCAATATAAATAAATAGATCATTCACTTACCTTCACTATATGTCCTGATATGTGTCTTTCATCAATTCTGATGCTCTAATGGAACATAAGTACAGTGATTAGTGAGACATCTGATGAAATACACAAGAAAAAGTTTATAGCTTAATAATGCAAACCTTCTCAGCATAAGCTAGAGCTCTCCGTTCATCTTTCCTTTCCCATAATACTGATAAAGCAACATAAGTTTCTGCCCTTCCAGGGTCAATATGCAACAAATCATGCACCAATTTATTTAGCTTGGAGTGGTCAGACTTCGCTTTTAACAGCATTGCATACTCATCCATATATGTCATAAGATAAGGATCAATTGCGCGAACCTGTGAGAGACCCAAAGTCGCATTCAACACTCATATAGCTAGAATGAACTTTACGACAACCTAATTACTTTCAGCATACCTTCTCAAAATTCATAATCGCATCTTCATTTCTTCCAATAATAGCTTCAACCTTCATGTAAAATATATAACCAGGTGAACATTAGCACGTGTCGAGGTTATAAACCATTTAGTAAAAATTAAAAACGGAAGAGGAAGATAGCAGAAGACTTATCCTTCGACTTTGTGAGCAGGCGTTCTACGAAAAGATTGTTCTTAAATTAAATCTTGCCATAAGTATAGTTTTCATGCATGCTTCTAATGTTATTTTGAGAATTGAAACTGCTCATAATAACACATTTTACTTACAATTATGTATATCATCATATAGATTGAAATGAATTTAGAATATATAAATTTTAGTTACAATTTCAGAAATCCATGTCCTTTAGTTGCAATATATGAATATAGACATAAATTGGTTGGATACACATTAATTAATTAATGACAAAAAATTCAGAAGATCATGTCCTGTTATTATCTTTCCATCAACGAAGCAAATACTATGGAACAAAGTTCGTTGTAATAAAATGAAAAAACATTTCAGGGACACACAGCTATAGTGTCCAATACACAGGAGAAAAAATGAGACCTAAAAAATTGTTTATTTTTTTAATATGAGGTCAGTACTTCGAGTGTAATGTAATTCAAGGGACTTCAAAAGATTAAAAACTTAAAATAGCTCGACCAGAAACATCAGTACTTCAGGTGTAATGTAATTCAAGGGACCTCTCTCTCACTTAGATGCCATTATTAAATTCTGATAAAGGTTCCTTTGAGAAATGATTACAAGCCTTACCCCATGGAGAAACTTTAGCTTTTGATCTCATTTATCATCATAAATTCGCTACTATTGGCAGCAGCAGCAGCAACAACAAAGCCTTAACCACAATTTTTTGGGGTCGGCTAATTGAACCTCTGCTTTATTCAACTCTTTTAAGGGCCATGTCAATTGTAACATTAACAAAAACTATATCTTTTGTTACAGCCTCATCCCAAGTCTGTTTGGTCAACGCCCCAGATCTAGCAGTCCTTTAACCAATATCGCATCTATTGGTCAACGTTGCACATTCCAAAACCACCTGAGAAGATTTTCTCTCATCTTATCCTCATTTGGTTTCACCTCCAACTTTCCACGAATACATTCATTTCTAATTATATCTTTAAATGTAATTAACTCATCCATTATAGCATTCTCATTTTTTAGCTGCGTTAATTTTTGTATGTTTTTCAAATGCCCAACACTCCAAACCATAAAGAATGACTAGTATTATAGTTGTCTTATAAAATTTTCCATTCAATCTCAACAGAATATTGTGACCGCAAAACACTCATAAGTAGTCTAGTATTTCAATCATCTTGCTTTAATTCTATGAACATCGTTCTCAATCTCTTCATCTCGATGCATGATTGATCCTAAATACAAACAACTATCCCTACTTTGTATCTCTTGTCCATCAATGCAGACCCCTTTTTTTTTACATTTACATAAAGTTACATGTCGTAGACTTTGTTTTCGTCCTAGAATTCTACTTTAGAGTCTAATCATTCTCCGTACTCATCAACTAGTACAATATCATCAAAAAACAGCATACACCATGGAACTTAATCGTGAATATGCCTAGTAATTTCATCCATAACTTGAACAGATATGTAAAGACTTAATTTTGATCCTCAATGTAAACCAACATTGATGGAAAATAGGACATCTCCTCCAATGGTCCACACAATACTTTAGAATACATATATCTAATAGTCTCAATATAACCTTTGGACTAGTTTTTTCTTCCAAATTCCACCACAATATCCATACATTACCATAAGCATTTTTCTAAGTCAATAAAAACCATATGTAGATCCCTCTCTCAAAAAAAATTCGATTAGCTTCGTCGTAGATATGGTTTCCATAGTAGATGTTCCCAACATAAATCAAATTGTTTCATTGAAAATCTTTTTTCGTTTTTTAGTCTTTGCTCAATAACCTTTACCCAAAGTTTCATTTTATGACTCATAACCTTGATTGTCCGATAGTTAAACTCTGTATATCATCATTTTTATATATGGGTATTATAATACTAATTCCCCAATAATTTTATTTTCCTAGTCCTTAGGATTTGGTTGAATAAAATAGTTAATCATATCAAACATTTTCTCCTAATATTTTCAAACCTCAATAGAAATATCATCACCACCTAAGACTTTGCGACCTTTCATTTTCTTGAAAGCTTCCTTAACTTCGGTAGTCTTGATTTTGTGGAAAGAGCAGTAATGACATATCCCAACTTAACACAATCTGATTACTATTGTTCTTTATCAAACCATATGTTACTCCCTAACGTGCAGGTGTAAATTCATGGACATGCATGCAGGTTTGTATGTTCATGCGAATAGGAGCTTCACAGTTTTATAGAATAACCAAAATGGTAAAATCTTTTCCAATGACATAATGGATCTTTCAAGTGGATGGTTCACAGATTCATCAAGATCCACATCACATAATATATCAGACCAAAATAAATCTCTCTTGGCACTCATCATCAAATCATAGCATATGTGCACTATAGGAACACTACCCTTATTCTATCATGCACATATTAGTATTAGGTATTATCAAAGTTTAGGAAAGTTCTGTGTCTGCCCAATGCTACAGAGTCATATTCAAAGAAATATCATAGTATCTTGTGCTTTGCAGGTCAATATCTAAAAGGTTATACCAAAAATAAGGTTCCTTCGAACAAAAAGGGATTATACTTTTTTCTCCACTGGGAAAACATAGCACACTATTTTGAAATTTGAAGAACTATATATGCTATATTTAAGAGAGAGAGAGAGAGAGAGAGAGAGAGAGAGAGAGAGAGAGAGAAGGGGGGGGGGGGGGTGTTCTTTGGATAAATTATAAAAAAAAAAAAAGAGCAAAGAAATATAAGAATACAAATAATGGTGCACAAAATTTCCTAACGTTACAAGTAAAAAAAATTTGTAGCTCCATCACTAGATAATATGTCAGAGGGATGTATAATGGAAAAGCTCACCATATAAGAGCACAAGTCAAATGGCGTAAAAGAACTCGTAAATTGATAGTGAAAAAAGTAACCGAAGTCCACTTAACAAATCAGATAGTCATCTCTAACCTTTGCAATCTCCAATAAGATGTGAATGTTATTCGGAAAACGTTGTAAGAGATCACAAAAATGTTCAAGACCACCTACAAAATATTAGAAGTAAAGGGTTAAAGAATAGCAAGCAACACAATGTTTTTTAATTCAGTACATAATCGATGGCCTACAAAACAATGCATAAAGCGGACTTTATATAGGTCAGAATTAGAAATTAAATCTGACAATCCCAAAATGAAAGGAATTGCAAAAAGATACTACAGTAATCATGTTTTATAAGTTTGGCATGACTTTATCAGGACTGAAGCAGCTGCCATTTCCACCATCTATTTATTGTACACATGGCCTCACAAATGGTTCCAAAGGTGTTTATATGAGTGTATCTCTATGTACCTAAGTTCACAATGATAACTGGTAATGCACGCATAATTGTACATAATGTTTCATGTAAATATTAACAGTTTCAGAAGAACAGAGTTGCTGCATTGTTTATAGGGAGCTGAAATATTGGCAAGCCATATACATGAATATACAGATTCTAAAGAAAGAAGGTACTCATCTACACACATCTAATACATAAATCTAATCATCCAGGCCTTTTCAATTGACATTAGAAATACAACTGAACCACATGAAGTAAATATTTTGGTGCCTGTTAGGCTTACTTCCCTTACTCGGGATGGTATTAGCTGTGGAATCATTGACCACAATTAGGATGGGATTGATCAACTAGCAGAGAAATTAAAATGTCCAAACCAAGCTGCATGAGGGAGACTACAGCATTACCTTACAGTCATTATCATGTAAAATCTTAGTTTTAACATAATGAAATTTGTTATATAATGTACCTTTGTAATCATTCGTTGCGATGCAACATTGAGCCTCCACGTATCGCTGTAAGGACATTTATTAAGATATTCATCAAGTACGTAATGAGGACATATATCTTAGATATACAAAACTACGAAAGAATGAAATAAACACATCCATATTGTATTGACAGAATTGAGAACACAGTATATGACCTAATGTAACTCAGTTAAGGTAGCAGCTTACAATCACACAAGGGGGCATCCTTGGATGATCCACACTACTCACTGTAATCTATATTCCTTGAAAACATATAGATGAGAAATCAAGTAGATATAACCCATTAACTGTACGGCCCCCATAGCACACACTGAGCATAGTTATTATCAAAGGCGCACCCGAGGTGCACCTGAGGCGCACGAGGCTCCAGCCTCTGCGCCTCAGAAATTGTGAGGCGAGGTGCCCATTGTGAGGCGTGCTCCTCTTAGCCTCATAGTGAGGCTCATGCCCAGTTGAGGCCATATGCTGATTTATGTTTCTTTTTACCTGTTATTTAACAAACGAATTACTTTTCCCGTGAGTAGGGACCACCGTCGAACTAGGAAGCACAAACACTCCAAAAATGTGGCCGTGTTGTGTCAGACATGTCTCGGACACTCCAAAGACACGTATTGGACACTCCAAGATACACTAGGACACACCAAAATAGGTGCAGTGAACATGTTGTTCGTCCTTACCGTGTTGGATATGTGTCCATGCAACAAGATTGTTGAATCTAACACTTAAATCTCTCTCGGAAACTGAAAAGTCTCTTAACATCATAAGAAGAAAAGAAAAAAAGAAAAAAAAAAAAAACTAAACTCTAAGAAGCATCCCTGCTTGATAGATGAAATGAAAAAAAAAAAAAAAATACATGATTTGTAGTTATGCCCGATAACCACTCAACATCTATTACATAAAGTTATATATGATTTATACACTATTTTTTAAAAATTGAATATATGTGTGGCCTTCATGAGGTTCAGGCCTTCACCTTACGCTTTGGCCTTTTACACCCTTTGCGCCTAGGTGTGCATGCGCCTTTAATAACTATGACGCTGAGTGTGAAGATCCCGAAATATGAAGGATAAGTTGTGATCTCGAGTAAGGCAACTCATGAAAAGACTATAACAAGCACCAGGAACAGAGTGACTTTAGAGACTAGATGTAATCAATACAGTGCCATAGCAAATAACCATTATGGTTTCCCTATTATCCACCAATATATATGGGGAAACGAAGTATTATAAGAAGTGATAGATCCTGAAGTAACATGATCAGTGGTACCAAAGTCAAGTATCCAAGAAAAAAGAGATGCATGACGTCTTAGACGCCATAGATATAGGAGTAGCGAACATAGTATACCCGTATCCGTAGGGATGCTAAATTGCCTCAATCGACACAACTATAGGGTCGGATGAGTAAGTAGAGGATGAAGTAGTTACGGCCACAACTATAGACGAGAGAATACCGGTAGAGTGTAGTAAAAGGAGAGGAGGTTGCCACGGAACTACAAAGTCTCAAGTTTAAGTGCGACAGCCAATGCACCACCACCTCAAAGATAAGAGCTAGATGCATGGTTTTTACCGCAACCAGAAGAAGATAGGAGATATGTTGATCCGTGAGACGGAAGAGTAGATGTCGAAGAAGAAGAGCCAAATGTGGTGAGACGGAAGTGCAGATGTTGAAGAAGAAGAGCCAAATGTTTGCAAGAGAGTATCTATAAAGGAAAATTGAGACTGGAGCTGCACCTAAATTTCTTTGACGGTATACAGAGAAGTAACCATACGAGAGAATGAATCATCAAAGGAGCTATAGCTAGCGGATGACCTTAGCATCACATTGGAGCTAGAGAGAAATAGCAATGTCAAATGACAAATCGTTTGTAAGATGGTAGGATATGGCACGATAGAGTGGGCGCAACAAAGGTAGTGGATGCCAATTAGAGTCTGAGACTAATATCATCAAACGATATTCATGCTATAAGGAAGGGATTTTGGAACTGGATGGTAAGGAATGTCGCTAAGTCGATGGGTATGTCGTTCGGATGAAATGGGTACGGGTTAAGTAGGTTAGGGATCATGTATAAAGTTTGTAGCTTAGTGAGTTATGGATCGGTATGTATAGGGAAGGGGGTTCAGATCTAGACATGTAGACAAAGGGTGAGAAAGAAAACTAAGATTATGTATTCCATGAGGCGGCAAGCAAAGGGTGTGGGGAGGAGATCAAGGTCGAGGTCCTAGAGGTTGAGGGTAGAGACGGATATAGGATTCGGATCTAAGGTTCGAGGCGGTGACATGTCTAGGATGGGCTGGGAGGCAAGGCAGATCTAGGTTGCAATGGCACTAGAGATTGACACTGAAGGTAGGAGGGGTTGGGTTCGGGCCGATGTCTAGGCTAATGTGGTACGACACCAAGGAGAACAACGGGGTCCTGGGGAAAGGCAACGATTGGCTAGGGTTATGTTTTGGATAGGAATAGGGTTATGGGTAGGTTTTGGGTTCATATCTTGAGTTAGGGTAAAGGAAGGAGGTGACAACTAGAGTTTTGAGAGAAGAAACTATGAAGGCTTGGGTTTGATGGTGGTCGATAGGATTTTAGGGTTTTAGGATGGCGAAAAAGCTATGCTAAAATTCACCATGTTCTGATACCATGTTGAGAAGTCGACTAAAAATAATGGATTTATTTCATTTAGGAAAAGTGACTATAATGTATATGAGAGAGTTTCAGTTACACATATTTGTTCCTTATGAGACAAAAGGCTAATTGGTTGTCCTTAACTTCTTTATGTTATTCGATTTTTTTTTTTCTTAGGAGCATCCCAATTACATACAAGCTCTAGAAACAAAATTATCCATATAAGGAGATATGACATGACCACTTTGAATTGCATGTAGCAGCAACCTTCTATCCATCTTTCTTTTTTAGAATGTGAAGATGACAGGATTTCATGTGTATTTTGCTACTATTCTATTTCAAGTAAGGATGAATAGTATTTGGTAGCTATAAATAAGGGAGATAGACAAAGGTATAGTTATCAGGAATCAAGCTCATGAGTCATACAATAAAACTTTAGAAAAGGTTTATTAAGCAAAGATCAAAAAGATAAACAACTATTTTTTATCATTACTGTGAAAGGGAAGAATCTTTTCTTTTTTTGAATTCCCGGCATAACGCTCGGGACTTTGTGCACACTGCATTGTATGCCTTTGGGCCCACTGCCCCCCAACTCCCACCATTTTATAAATGGAAGGAATAATACGCTCCCACCATTGTGAAAGGGAGGAATCTTGTGGAAGCAATCTAGTGACCAAAAAGATAAATGATGAACTTTAAAGAGTAGAAGAAAGAATTGAAATTTTCATTGACTTAGAAAATGCTATAATAGAATCCCTAGAGAGATTATGTAGTGGGTTTTGGAAAAGAGACAAGATTCTAGTAGTTATATTCAATGTAATATTAAGTGGTTTTCATTGTGTGCTCGGTCTACGTCAGACGATTACCTGTTAATTGGATTACTCAAATAATCAGATTAAGCAGATGATTACTTGACCGATTAATCAATTAATCTGATTAATAGAACAATGGTTATATTGAGATTATTAAGAATATGTATGACACAGCTGAGACTAGCGTGATATTGAGATTTGTAAGAATAAATATGACAGAGCGGAGACTAGCGTAAGAACTAGAGGAGATATATCTCCATTTTCATTGCCATATACTACATCAAGGTTCATCAACAAGTCATTACCTCTTTGCTTTAGTTATCAGTAAACTTAGAAGGCACAAGATGAAGTTCCATGGGGTATCTTACTTATTAGTGACATCGTGCTGGCCTATTAGATGCTGAGACTAGATAAGGGGAAGTCCAAAATAGAAACGTAGAGGGAAGCTTTAGAGCATCTAAAGGCTTTATATAGCAGGAGACAAACATAATATATGAGATGTAACTTTTGTATAACATCTAGGAGAAATGAAGGAGTCTAAGTGTGATTGTTTCCACTATTCATGATCAACCATTCACCATCTATTGAGAAATTGAAAATAATGTTATTCATAGAATTAAGGTGAGATGGAGGACAATTGAAGTAGAGGAGCCAGTGTTCTAAATGGCGGTCGAGACGGCCGCCTAGGCGGCGCCTAGGCACTAGACGGTTGTTCTCTGCACCACTTTTACCATTGGCGGTGGAGTAGGCAGCCGGCAGTTGTCACGCCCCGACTCCGTAAAGTCGATAATCGTCCCCCGGACGTGATGTAGTGTGTGCCTAGGTTGCGCAACGCACAAGGCAAGAAGATAAAACATATAGTTTTCATATAAAACACCGAGTCGCAGCGAAAGATTTATAGAGTCAATATGAAACACTCAGAATAACGAAGCGAAGCTCTTTTATTGATAATTGCAGCGGTTACAAAGGCTTGAATAGCCCCATTGAATATGCCAAGTTGGCTTACAACACTCGTTGATCTTTCTTGCTTACAAAGGATTTCCACCGTTCCATACATCATATCTTCGTATATCTAAGCTAAGGCCTCAGCACCCGAGTACATGAAAGAGGATGCCCACAAACGTGGGTCAGTACGCAACTTGTATGGTAAGCAGGATAACACACTCGTCCAAACCGACACTAAATGATCATGGCAAGCATACGGATTATAGTGATCTTTCTATTTAAAATTTAGATGAATTTCAGTTCATTGAGGCATGCATCAAAAGCAGTAAAGCAGGTTTCGCATGTAAATATTTCAGTTATGAAAGCATATTTGTATTTGAATCATTTAAGCAAACAAGCATATTATTCTCGAATCTCGTTTTGTAACTAAGCATGTTATATTCGAATCGTATCTGTAACGCTTGAAACACATTGAATTGCTTCACTTTATCTGTGGCTCTTACCATAACCCGATTTGTACTGCACTTGTCCGAGGCAAAGTAAACGCTCACTAGCGCGCCCACCCTTGCATATGGCAAAGTGCATACTCTTTATCTATATGAAGGTCATTGGTGATATTGTTGCCACCATGAAGGACTATTATGGGTCATTGTGGTAGTCCTCCCAGTCGAGTTGTGAGCCCTCTGGAGGTCCGCAATACCGTGTGCCATCGCACATCTTATCTAATTTTCCCCCTAGGTAGACTCGGGTTCGGTGCGACCGAAATGTCGATCCAGGAAAACGGTTTTTCCTTGTGCACAAGTTGTCCATGACCATGCAAATGCATGAATTATTATCTGACGCAAATGCATGACACGGAGCAGAATTAAGCAGTATCGTTTATGAACTTATGCAATGTTTCCAACTTGTATTGCGAGGACCAAATCCTACTCGTCCCACTATATTTCCAACGCCTCTTCCATTGTAAGCACGGTCGATGAACAAGTCCAACTCGTCCCACCAAATTTCCGCACCTTATTTCTTCCGTCCTCCAAATCATTATTCAGTGGCGACCCGTAGTCACCAAATATTCCGAGGCACCTTGCCTCAATCGATGTTTCAGATATATTCCGATTAGTACCAAGTAGGCACCCTAAATATTTCGATTAGTACCCAGTAGGCATCCTAAATATTTCGATTAGTACCCAGTAAGCACCCTAAATATTCCGAGGCATAATGTCCTTTCCGATATCGTATTTCGCTTAGACCCGAAGGCCTCGAGGTACTAAGTTACCGTGCCGCTTCTCGACAAAGTGTTCCATGGTGCCCTATCCCTGATCGATAGTTTTGTGGCACAATTTTATATCCGCCACAGTTGCACGATTCGAACCGCAACTGCATGCTTCGTTTGACGATGTGTTCTTATGATATTCTCGTGCACGGATGCACGTTTCCATCTCCCGTTCGATACTCTTGTGCTTGATGCACGCCTCGATATTCTTTGTTTCAATGTCCTATCTTAGTGTTAAATGTAATTCCGACTTGTGTTTATCCGAACTACGCACGTTGGATCTATGATATTGCATAGCACGAAATGATGTATTTTATTAAGCATGAAAGAGTAGAGGAAAAGGGTCAGGGCCCACTCACTTTTACTTATCTGATTAGCAGTTCTGTCGAGTTGACAGAGCCTATCGCTCCACTTGAGTCAATACAGCTTATCCCCAAATATTTGTGGTCTGATGCGAAACACGATTTACTTAACTGGTATAACCATAAGAGCATGTCGTGCTTCTCAATCATCCGACCCGGACGGATTCAAGGAAGACTACACAATCGCTTAAGTCCCGCTATTTATGCCTCGCTCTAAACTAGCCCACTGATTTCGTTGCACGATACTTGACTCCGTGCTTCTGCCCACATCGAGACGATAAATCGAACCTCAAAATGTTCTACGTAAAGCCTGTAAATGAAACCAAAACCCAAATCAATACTTGTTCCCGAATCCGTCTTATCGTAATGCAAGCAACTCATTGCCTCGTTCACATTCCAACTTATGTTATGCAACCAACCTAAATGTCTCGTTTCAAACCGACTCAGCGTAATGCACAATGCGGAGCGGGACATTACAGCAGTGGTTTAACGGTGTAGGCGGAGATGAGACGGCGTAGACGGGCGCCTAGACGGAGCAATACCTGACTAAATGTTTTGGCAAAATAGTTTTACAAGCATTATGGACCTATAGTTCACTTTTACAATACTAAAATTTCATAAATCTTTGTTCTACAACTTAATTATATGCATAAAACACCCTTAAAATATGCATATTATGCAGAAACCAGTGTTAAAATAGTAAAAATATCGAAAATGTATCAAGCGTCTAGGCGGTGCCTAGGGACCTAGGTGGTAGGCAGGGTCAGCCCTAGGGCAAGCCCAACAAGCCCGCTGGCTGGGGCAACCCCCTATTCATAGGACCATTTCTACCTCGGCCAACAAGTAGGCATGGACAAAAGAACATCCCAACTTTCAGTTTTAGCAAGAAAAAAAATCCAGCGGCTGCTGCATCCGCACAGTGAAAAAATATTTAAAAAGGAAACAAGAAATTGGTTTCTAAATTCTAATCCCTGGGTCAGCCGACTCAGCCCTTCCTCTCTCAATCTCCTCCTCTTCTCTTCTCTTGTCTTCATTCTTTTTTCTCGCGCCAACTCTGGCTCTCGAAGAGATCTCATCTCGTCCGCGCCGACAAACATCAATAGGTATTTTTCTCTCCTCTCCCTCTAATTTCGAATCTTCGATTAGGGTTATAAACTTTGAGTTTTCATGATCTGGTACGTAGAGCCCCAAATAGAAAATCTTCATTCTTATGTTTTGTGGACTTCAAATTGGTATGATTATTGCTGGATCAGTTGCTGAATTATTTCTGAGAATATATTCTATAAATTTTTGAAAGATCTCCATTCGAATCATATCCATACATGGCCAAAATGCAGATATCATGATTCATGAAGTTACCCTGACCAAAACATTTGCTGACAGAAGGTGTAGCTAGCCTACTAAACATATCTACTTCTTTGAGAATCATATCCATAGCCAAAATACAGATAACATGAACTTACCCTGACCAAAAAATTTGCTCATAGAAGAAGATGTAGCTATATATACACACACACACTAAACCAAACCACACGGATGGTTTATTATGATTACAGGTACCAAACCACAAAGTATATTACAACTCCATAAGTTACTTTTGACCAGAAAAAAATATGTTACATTTGCAATCATCGTAGGGTGGTCTGCAAGTTCTAAAAGCATTTGAACAAGAGTAAGAAGCCCCCACCTCTCTAATCTCAGAATCATTGCCATCATCTGATCTCCATCTTCTCCATTAACTAAAATCTATTAATGTGAAAGTGAAGCGCCAAATGCAATTTCTATAAATGGTTCTTATGTTTTATATGGCTGCTACTACTTTTCCAGACTTCAGTCTAGTCTGTAAATGGTTCTTTGACCCGGATTGTACTAGTTTATAAAGTATCATGGCCGGACTTACTTTTTTATTGTTATTTTTGTAATCAAGATTTTATAGTATAGTTCAAGTTAAAAGCACAAAGTAATCTTGATTTTACCCACACACAAAAAATCTCTATGCTTTTATTGTAATTATTTTTTTCAATAAGGATCAAGGGACAACCTAAATTAGTTTAGACAAGGGCAACCCAAGTCCCTGGGACGGCCCTGGCTGTAGGCGGACCCTGCAGTGCCTAGGGACCTAGACGGTAGACAGACCCTCTCCGCCACGCACCTTCCTACCGCAGTTTAGAACCTTGAGAGGAGCCCTTTTGGAATTTTCTGATCATGTTCGTATTAGGGATGTACTCAGTCAGTTAACATACGGATGTGCAATTTTGACAACCGAAGTGGCTTAATTTTGACAACCAAACTGGCTTAAGTCTTGTTATACAATTTATATAACCAAAACCGACTTGCAGTCCCCCAAAAAAAATCTGTTTGGTTAACTGACTAGGCTCGTGGGTCGGTCGGTTAATTTGGTTAATAAACGATGGACAAAAATTCTGTGGAATAGCTATTATATCTTACTGACCAAATCAATTTAGCATGTTATTTTAACAAAAAATTCTAAATTATGAAGATTTTTAGGCCCAAATGCCACGTTACAAGATTTAAGTTATTCAAGAACTTAGCCCAAATCAAACTATGTAAAGCTCCCCAGAATCTTTTCTTAATATAGTAATATACTTGTATAGCTAACAAATATAAACTATTTAAAGTAATTTCTATTAGGTATTCGGGTTGGTCGACTAATTGCCGGTTAACTCAAGTTGGAAACACTAACAGACACGACTAAAAAAAATTTAAAAGTTCATAACCGAACTGACCAATCCTGGCATGGGAACCGACCAAACCAATGTAAGTTGAAAACAATAACCGACTCGACTAATAAAAAATTTAAAAGTTCATAACCGAACTGACCAATCCTTGCATAGGAACCAACCAAACCGATGTCGGTCAACCGTATTTTTCGGTTAATCATGTCCAGCCCTATGTAGGATACCTTGAAACTGAAGGAAAGCTGTACAAGAAAGCAATAAGACAAGACATGATTTACGGGTCCAAATGTGGACGGTTAAAAAACATGTCAAATTAGCGTCGTTGAAATGAGAATCTTGAGGTAGATGAGTAGGATTACATTAAACGGTATAAAAAATGATGCATTGTTAGAAAGTTGGAGATGTTGATTGTGGATAAGATAAAACTGTTTAATATGGTTTAGACATGCAACTGAAACCAATATGTACACCCCAATTAGGAGGGATAGGCTATTACTCGAGAAGTTCTAGAGCTACTGTAGATATAAGAGAAATTAGATTGACGATGAAAAAGAATATAGCTTTTTTTCTAATTTGGAAGAGAAAATGGCACATAATAGAGCTGAATGGAAGATAAGGATTTATGTAGTTGGCCCATTAAATGAGATAAAAACTTTGTTGTCGCCATATTTTGCTATTATCCTACCCTCATGATTCTAGGCATCTGATCAACAACAATATATTGGCAAAAGTGCCAGTTTGTAAAGTTCTTTTATTGCTAAGGAAAAGAAAGCAACCATGTTGGCACCACTTTCCTCTGAACAATAGGTGAAAGTTATAAGCCAAAAGAAAGGCCGTATCAAGTTTATCATCATCCTATACTTTTGTTCTTTAGACATCAAAATCCATACTTCACTAAATGAATACTTTAGCTTGTTGAGAACATAAATGCTATTCCTTAACTGAGGCATGTATCCTAACTGATATTCATGATAAATTATGTAGAGAATCTTTTAGCTGCACTAGAAGCAACAAGCAGAAAGTTATTTAGAACCAAGAAAAAGTATGACATTAAATTCATAGCAAAATGTAGGTTGGTACTTACTTGCAACCAACGGGAAGTATCCAAATGATCAAAAGGTGGCCTTCCTCTATTAGGTGTCTAAGAAGCAAAGAATAATAATATAAGTTACAAGTCAATGGCAGAAAGTTAGTCAATGAAATCCTTCCAACAGAAGAATACTGAGACAAATATAATTAAGAGTTCTTCAAAAAATTGTAATGTTACTACAAATAAGAACTAGTGCCACATGATCATGCCAAGGAGATAAAAAAAATTATGCTTTGAAGTTAAAACCATTTCATTCAGTAGAAAACGAAATAAGCTATAGAAAATGATGCAACCAAGACAAATACTTAAAGGGACGTCCAGCGGAAAAATCATGTAAAGCGGGGTGCATTGCAGTTCTTGAAGACCATGAAAAAGAGCAAGGCGGTAGTAACAACCAGTAAGCAATGTCCCAAATATTCTCAGTCAGTGTTATGAACTTTTCCTCGCCAACGCTTCCTATTAGCATAAATGTTCTAACAAGTTAGCATAATAGTATTCCCATACAGGAGAGAAAACGTAAGTCTACATGGAATAATATACAAATCATAAAAATTGAATAAAGCAGATGAGAATATGACGGTTGTGAGAAAGCGAGTAGGGTTAGACTACTAGAATAAAGAAGATTGCAGACACTAAAACACCGCATGCAAATAGGATGAGTTATGACCAAGGTTCAAAAAATCTGTTTATACCTATATGAATCTGCTGTACCAGATCGGATTTGAGCTGATCTGACCCGAAACTGCAAATATTTATTGATATCGGCCAAATATGTAAATATCTGCCTGCATCGGATATATACAGATACACATATGATACCGACAATAGAGTAACATTTTCAGTTATCTACCGATTTATAGCCAATACAAGCTGATTTATGTCCAATATGATACGATATAGAGAAAAAAATTGGCCAAATTTTGTGAACGGTTATGAAATAGTGTCCAAATTTGCAAAAACAGACTGATATATGGACAATACATGCCAATGGAGACCAAACTTGGCCTGAATTGGCAAAAGGTGGCTAAAATTAGGCTAAAACTTGCAATTAAACCAATACAAACAAAACAAATGGTCACAATTGGTAAAAATTGACTGAAATTTGGTCAAACTTGTTAATACAATTTGATACATGACTGATACAAACCATAATTTGGCCTAAACTTGCAAAAACATGTTGAAATTGATGAGAACTTGCAAAAACAGGTCTATACATGATGAATTTTTAGAGGTGAGCGTTTGTTTATTTGGTTTCAACCGAATCGAAATAGGCAAAACCAAATAAACCGAACTTCTAAAAATCCAACACCGAAACCGAACCGAAATTAGCCATAACCGAAACCAAACCGACGATTCGGTTTGTTCGGTTGGACAATTTTTTTGTTTAATGGGCCAGGCACAGTTGGGATTGTGGTTAAATTATATCGAAAAATATATTTTTTATACATACGCTTGCTGTATTTCAAAGTTGGCCCAAAGTTGGACTAGTTGTTAAATTACCAAAATTGGGCTTTAAAACAGTATTGTTTTCAAAATATACATAAAAATATATACATTTTTAATCATAAAATATACATAAAATTAGGATATTTACATAATATTGAATGTTTTATTCGCTTTTCGGATCGAAACCGAATAAAAAATTTTAATATTTCCAAAACCGAAACCGAATCTTTTTCAAACCGAACCGAATCTCTTATTCGGTTCAGCCCTCAGTCCAAAACCGAATAATGCTCACCCCTACAAATTTTTGCCTAAATTGGCAAAAATAAACTTAAAAACGGTTAGAACATGTGAAAAAACTGAAATTGGCCGAAATATGCCTTATATTGGTCAACAGTAGGATGGATGTGGCTGAAACAAAAGCCTAGAAATCAACGAAATCCTATGTTGCCAAAAGTTGGTCAAGCATTATATACTTGATTTGGTTTAATTTCATTTCATGATCTGAAATCATGTTATAATTTCATCATGCAATTATTAACGAAAACCAACATATAAGAGCACAAATAACTCATGAAGTTACGTTGCTTTAACATTTCTTTTCTTATGTCTAAAGAAGTTCTCTAAGACTAATTTAGAAATTATATGAAATACCAGAAATCAACATTCCAATACTCCAATCCACACCAGCGAAATTGTTGAAACAACCGAGAATAATCACAGAGCATATCCAATACCGATATGGAAACGAATCACGTACCTCGGCGCCTCACTTATAGGATGCCAAATTTAATAATTTCAATGATATAATGGTTATGCACTCCCAACTTACACATACAATAAAATCAAACAAATGCACCTAGCACGTGTTGGTGATATATGCCATCAAGTATTAATAGAATATATTATCATTCTAGAAAAGTAAGTCTCCAGAAATCTAACTTCAGGGCTCATCATACTAGCAGCACAATGAGATATTTACCTGAGGAAGAAGTGAGAGAATTTCCTTAGATGAAGTTCCTAATTCTGCCAAAGCTGCAATTGCCTCCAAAACATAAGGACAATGCCTGCCACAAGCATAAGGGAACAAATGTTGAGTCCATTGTCAAAAACCGGAATTAACTAAATCTCAGATTTATCAGGGAAAAATGGGTTGAACAGAAAGTAGTTCCATGCCTCCAGAATTATACATCTTATGCACGTAAGTAGATAGCACAATTCTAGAAGTTATAAAGTCATAGTTTGAAACAGTGCTAGTAGGGGAAATTACCATAATACACAGTGGCACCATCTTAAATCTAGCTTCGATAACATATTTTAACACAGTTAAATAAAAATAAAAAATATGACTTTGAGTGTGCAACGATGTTCATGCTAGTGGCACATCAAAAGGTAGAAACCGTAGAGTAACATGTTATTCAGGATAGATCAGCCATATAACACAATTCAGTAGCATGCATCACGCTACCAACCAACAATATATTCTACCAGTTGGGTCATCAAATCCAACCTGAGATAAAAAGTATGAGATGACACTACAGAGATAAAAAGTATAAGATGACACAATAAACACGGGAATATGGATACGGCACTGGTATTGGCCTATCCTAGAGTATTTGGATGTCCATATAGTATCATACGTGGATATGATATGACAGTGTTTTAAATTTCGCTTGCGGAATCGGTGCGTCGGAGGGCCGCCTAGCACCGCTTTTTTTTTTAATTTAAAATCTGGAATCTGAAATTTGAAATCCATAATACAAATTTGAAATCCAAACACGTTATAGCTTCTAAATCCAATACAATTCACAATTTTTTTTAATTTAAAATTTAAATGTTCTAAAATATAAATTCAATCTTAAAACTCAAACAACATATCCACAATACAAGTAATCAAAAAAAAATTAAAAACCGCACGACAGAACAGGGCCGCCTAGGGCCGAATAGAGCCAACATGCACCAAGGACCTCCGACTAGAGGATTTTCGGTACGGCGGGGGCCGCCTAGCTGCCTAGGCGCCGTCTAGACCGAAATTTAGAACACGCATAATGACATAAACAACGAAGTCTTTATCCTAAATTTTTGGGATCGGTTGTTTATGTCTTGTTCTTCCATTCAGCTTTGATAACGGTCATGTCCTCTATAATACTAACAAAAAGCATACCCTTCTTTAAAACTGCAATCCATGTTTGTTTAAGCATACATCTCGTCCTAACGGCTCCTTTAACTACAATCTTATCACTCCTACTTAATGGAGCATATATTGGTCTACCTTAGAAGCCAGAATATCATAAGAGGCCAACAAATCTCAGTAAGAACCACAATTCAACAGTTCTTACTTAAGAGCAGTGTTCTAAATGGTGTCCGTCTCGGCCGCCTAGGCGGCACCTAGACGGTAGGCGATCGCTCTCCGCACCGCTTTTGCCGTTGGCACCTTGGCGATGGAGTAGACGGCCAGAGGAGGTTTGACGGCATGGACGGAGGTGAGTACGTGACACGCAGTATACTCTAATTCAAATTATGTAGTAGAATGAGTTAGGCGGCGGTGTAAGCGAACGTCTAGACGGAGCAATACCTGAATAGATGTTTTGTCAAAATAGTTTTGCAAGCATTATGGACCTATGAGTCACTTTTACATGACTTAAACTTCATAAATCTTTGTTGTAGAACTTAGTTATGCATAAAAAATTCTTAAAATATGCATATTATGCAAAAACAGTAAAAAAATAGTAAAAAATACCCAAAATGTATCAAATGCCTAGGCGAAACCTAGTTGTCTTAGGCGGTAGGCGGACCCTTTCCGACACGCACCCGCCTACCGTCATTTAGAACATTGCTTAAAAGCGACTTGGAGCTCGTTTCCCTAGCGACGGGAGCGTGTTTCCCCGGCAATATGAGAACTTCCCACAACATGACCAGAATTTTAAAAGAGAACATTTTAGAGAGTTGAAAAAAATTTAATACGCGTTCATCAAAGTAACAAGAAACTATAGATTACTTACCTTAATATCATAAAAATTACTATGCGAATGGTCTCTATGTAACTTTGAACTGAACTTTATAAACTATAATAAATATTAAGATATCTATAAATTTTGATAACAATAATTAATAAACATAAAAAATTTATTAGCGCATGCTCCCAACTTTACTCTTCTAAGTAGAGTCACACTCCCTCGCTCCCGCACCCACCCCTACTCCCGCTTCTGGCTTCTAAGATCTACACTGCATATGTCCAAACCACCTAAAACGATTTTCTCTCATCTTGTTCTCAACGGCGTCACCTCTAATTTCTCACGAGTAAGCTCATTTCTTATCCTATCATTCAATGTATTACCACTCATTCATCTTAGCATTCTCGTTTCTCCATCATTAAATTTATAGACATGTTTCTTAATTGTCCAACAATTTGATCCATAAAACAAGGCTGGCCTTATGACCATCTTATTTTTCTTTCAATTCCAAAGGTATTGTTGGATCAGAAAGTACTCCAAAAACATTCCTCTATTTCAACCATCTCGTCTAAATTATATGCATGACATCCTTCTCGACCTTTCAATCACGATGAATGATTGATCCTAAATATCGAAAATTACCACTCATAGGTATCTTTTATCAATCTATGCGTACTCCTTCGTTTCTCTTTTGCCTTTTTGTTAAAGTTATGTTTCATAAACTATATGTTTTTGCCCTACTAATTAAAATAGATTTCAAAGTTTATCTCCGCACTTCTATTTTTGCATATAACTATTTTCTTTACCTTCTGTTATGACATGATATGGCACTTACATTGGAGTCTCCATTCTTTCTAGAGTCAAATTGCCTTAATTGGTGCATCACAAGTGCAATTCTTAAAATAGAACTATTCTAACAAATTTGTTTTAGATGCTTGCAGCATTTTACAAACATTCATACTGAAAAGTACAAACAATAAACGACAATAGATAGGACTAATCATAAAAGTATTGACCGCAACAACGCATAAACATAAACTACAAATATCAAAACATAAAAGCAATGTGTATAAACCAAGCAGATTTCATTCTCAAAACTAGACTTCTGACCCACGAGAATCTTACATGAAAATCTTTCGAATAAAGCATTGCATGAAGACAATACCCAGAAGCTTCCTGATCACCACCATTTGGATTGCTCCATCTTCCTTTTGGAAGTTACAAGTAGACGTCATAAAGTATTGTCTTTACTATAGGAGTAAAAATTAAATAAATTGGATGTATTATTCTAAGAAGGTGAAAAGTATGTAACTGATGCATGTATGCATTTGCTTCCTTATAAACGTAACCATTTGTCATGACGGAAAAAAAAGATGGAATGAGATAGAACGGAAAATAAATTGTGTTAACTTTTGAAGATGGACTTCTTCTCTTTCATAGTTTTCTTGTAGGCGGGCTCCTATAGGTAAATCCATTATTATCCTTTGTTGCAAAGTTTTTCCTTCTAGTCCTTCAACCTTATGGTATCAGTTTGGTTGGTATCATGGTTAATCGTCGTCAGCAAACAGCAAAAGTTGACTATCTTGCTGCTCGGGACTCGGGAGTGCGCGAATTAAGAGACATGGAAATGGACGAACTAAGAAGACAAGTACAACTACTCCAAGAGAATTTGTAGCGCATGAAAACTTTCCATGTGATGACGTTCGCCATGTCTCTAAGCATGAAGCTTCATATCGTGAGGACTTGTGGAGGCAAGTTGAATATATGAAACAACGTCTTCATTAATATGAGGTTCGTATGAGTGATAATCTAAAAAACAATAATCAACTAGCTTCTATTTTAATGTTGACAGTGTTGAGAATACCATTGGTTAATTGGGAACTTCAACCGCGCTATACGATGATTATCCAAATCACACATAAGAGTTTTACCATGAGATTTCAAATCGTTCACATCAAGATCTCATTTAACTATTCTATTGGGTCTCTTGTGGAATTTGGAGCTTTGTAATTGGAGCTTATGTTGACCCGTTTGATCGTGATAAGTCTCAATCGGATTTAGCATGGATCATCAAAGAATGACACTCCAACACTTTATTAGTACTCGGTGGGAAGAATAGATGGAAATCATTAACAAGGTTGGAAAATATACAGTAGCACAATGGAGAAAATTGAAAGAGCTACAACATTTTCATGTTGATATCTTAAACTCGAGGAGTTCTCTCCAACCAAGGGAGAATGACACGGAAATCTTTCGGATAAAGCATTGTATGAAGACAATACCTAGAAGCTCCCGGATCACCACCATTTTGATTACTTCATCTTCCTTTTGGAAGTTACAATTAGGCATCATAAAGTCTTGAATTTACTATAGAAGTTAAAATTTAATAAATTGTATGCATTACTTTAAGAAGGTGAAAATTTATGCAACTCATATGCATTTGCTTCCTTATAAATGTAACCATTTGTCATGATTAAAAAAGATGGGATGAGATGAATGAAAAATGAATTGTGTTCTTATCTTTTGAAGATGGACTGCTTCCATTTCATAGTTTTCCTTTAGGTGTATTCATTTGTTGCAAAGCATCATGTTCAGTTTAAGGTAATGAAACTTATGTAAGGTACACCATCTAGAACAGAACTGCGGTTTTTTTAGCCGGAAATTATCAAAAGCAATCAAGTATTCGTATATTTTTAATTGTGAATAGATTTATATTCATGTATCAAATTAGTCTCCGGACAAGAATGTAGCAACAATTATGGAATGTAATTGAATATTGTCACGAATCAAGTCTTTGTTTTAAATTAGTTATCAACAGTGGGATTAGTTATCAACAGTGAGCTACATTGAGCAATTGATTAAATGTCTGGAAGTTTGTCCTGTGTCTGGCCAACGGATAACCAGCATCCATCATCTCAAATGTAAAATAAGTGAAAATAAAGAGCAGGGTAAAGGGGAAATACTTGTTTTCTTCCTAAGGAGCAAACAATCTAAGCACTGCCAAGCTGACGGTGATAGTATCAGGTGTTTACATGCAAACATAATCTAATCAAATTTGTTCTTAAAATTACTATATTACATAGTATCTTACATATTATCTGTTGGAAATTGCAATTAAACATTAGGATGTCTTCCTCAGTAAAGTGGGATAGGCTACTGAACACATTTCAAAGTCGTGAAAGCTTCAAAAATATGACCAGCAAACATGACTTCAACCCTCCATGAGTTGGTGGTGACTGGCCTAACCAAGACACCCATGGATTATCGAGAAGCTTCAGATATCCTCAAAGGCCAGTTGGCAAGAAGAGAGACTAACCTTAATTGATCAAGAATTTAACAATATGCAACCCAAGGCAACCATCAGAGGCGGACCAGAAATTCTTTAGAGGGAGCAAAAATACATTAAAGCAAAGGCAAAACTAAGGTGGGTCCGCACCTGGCAACCATCCAGACTCCAATAGATTAAAAAGAAATTTAGAAAAGTAGGGAATTTAGCAAGGTTCTGTTGTAACTTGTAACGACTTGTATTCATCTCTGAGGCACACATCACAAACCAATGAAGACATGCATCCATATACTACTATCTTTAAGAATATTCAAGAATTACATATCTAAGATGCATAAATAACAGAAATCACCATCATCCAAGACTTTTCCATCATAATTGATGTGGCTATAGAGAAAAAACCCTATATTAGAATATTTTGCCAGAATTATAATCAGAATCAACCAACTACGAACCTGGCATTGTCAAACTCCCGAAGCATCAAGACCAACAAAGGACTTTTTCTAAACGGAAAGGAGACGAGAGTGCTGCTAAAATAATGTCACTGACTGAGAAACATGGATTAACGTATTTGCTGACCAACATCTTTGGCAAGAGGTGAAAGACCACTTTGACAAAACTGACATTGTCAAACTCCCGAAGCATCAAGACCAACAAAGGACTTTTTCTAAAAGGAAAGGAGACGAGAGTGCTGCTAAAATAATGTCACTGACTGAGAAACATGGATTAACGTATTTGCTGACCAACATCTTTGGCAAGAGGTGAAAGACCACTTTGACAAAAAAGAATGTCCTCCATTCCTCTGGTAGGATTTATCAATGAATGAGCTTCTAGGATTCACCCAAGAATGAACAAGGAGATGACAGGATTATACTTGTCAAATATTGGAAAAATACAAAGAAGTAAAATGATCATTTAGTACAAATCAGAAGACCAAATAAATAGGAAAAATAAATTTCCCTGATTTTTTTCTTTCTAAGAGGCTGTAAATCGCTTAGAGACCATCCATATAATATTACTTTCTTTCCAAGCATGTATTATGTTTTTTCTCCTGTTCCAAATTTCAAACCTTCCTACTTCTTTTACAAGAAAGAAGCTGAGGCTCTTAAATTTCCTAGGGCTAAATAGCCATCCTTATGGCTCCTTGGTAAGGAAAAAGGAGCGAATCCCATGTATTAGTCCAATACTGCTTCCTTCATATTATTTTAAGTCTCGTGTGCTCATCTAATATTTGCCCCTTAATAAATTTTGTATGTTAATCTATTGAAAGAAACTTAGGCTAGAACTAGTCTGGCATGCTTTTAATGGTCCAAGTGAAAAGCTGAAATGGAATAATTCAAACTAGAAAACTTATTAAAACAAAAGCATCGATGTCCCTGACCTCAAGCAATCCTTGTAACATGTAGTAGCAGCTCGATTATGCCTAGAAATGCGTAGTAGCTTCGCCATGGTAAGATTCATTCGTAGAGTTCTTGATTTGGGTGGAATTCCTTCCATCTGAACAATGAACAAAGCTATAGTTCAAATTATGAATGACATTGAATCTAAGTGAAATGATCATTACATAACCAGTAGTTACATATAGGGAACAAACACTTAGTTAAATAGTACTTTGGTGATTCATGTGGATATATATATCTATGCATAATCATGTTCTCAATAAGCAGATCCTCTCCCATCAACGACAACACCCTCCATAGACACATGCACGCGCGCAATTTCCCAACCCACATAACATACCGCGAAATAAAGGGCTAAGACCTCTGCTGAAAATTACTATAGAGATGTTTGGAAAGTACAGTTGCTTAATAGGAGAAAAGTACACATCAGAATTCAATGTTTTCCAGTTAGACACGTTACACCAAGCACAAAAGATAAAAGCACAAATATTCAGTCATAAACGAAAATTGAAGTCCTTCCCAACTCCTAAGAATAAGATAAATAGGGAACATACAAGGCAAAACATACTGTTGTATTGTGTAAGTTCAACTTATCTCCAAAACCAGAAAGGGGACAAAAAGATAAGTTAACTGAAGTTATTCATATGATGGACAAGGAGTAGCAATTTGCATCTCAAAGTAGAAATTAGATTTTCTACACAGATAAAAGTAGACATGAACGCTCAACCTTAAATATAGATATTGACTTATGCACGTGCGGATCGTCTGTAGCAAGTGTGTTTTGAACAATTTACATCCATGTAGAGAAATTACTAGAATATTGACCAGTAGATTGAAAACCAATCTAAAATAATATGAAATAGGCCTATATAAATGTTTGATCTTAATGATACAGCTTTTCTCCAGGTGGTTGTAAAATGGAGATAATAGCCCTAAACCAAATAACTGTTAAAAATATATGTTGCACATTTACAAGGTACGATATAAGTGTGCATACAATGCATACCAGGAATATGCATTGTATCATATGAAGAATTTTTTGTCAGCGGGTGCTTATAACAACCAACAAGATTACCTAGAATGCAGAACGTAACAAGATTACCTAGAATGCAGAACGTAGTGGAACGAGGAACGAAATGGGAAACCGCTTGTTATGAAATTTGAAACAGTGAGGATAGGCTTCTTCCTTTATCTTAGGTGGAATAAAATGTGTTACTTTTGGAACATCGGACGGTTACGATTTTCTTTTGGAACGTGCATATTATCTATAGTTTCCCTAACTCTAAGCAAGGATCAATTAACTTATAACTTAAAAATCTTGCTGCCCAAGTGGTTGGTTGCTACTTATTCACTTCAAATCCAAAGTCAAGTGATACAATAAACTATAAGGAACCTGAAAGTCCATATGTATTTCCAAAGTTCTTTTATATTTAGGAGCTTTTCGTATTCTCTCTTCCTCACTTTGTCATCTAAGAAGTTGGCTGCCATCTAGCCACTTCGAACCCGAAGACCAAGTGTACAGCAATAATGACCTGTAAGGAATACCAAAAACCCCATATTACAAGGAACCCTGGGGGCTTTTGTTTTCTCGCTTCCCAATACGCCAGCAAAGTGGTTGGCTGGCATACATACACTTTGAATCCCAATCCCAAGATAAAGCACATTTATATTTCCAAGGGAATGGCTTTAATTTTCCACTTGGTCTTTGGAACGATCTAAAACACTGCTTTTATCGGTCTGGAACACTGCATTTACCGTTTCTGAATGGTTTCGTTCCACAATTTGGAACTAAAATTGCAAAACGCCAATCAATGAGGGTTTAGAAATTTATGGGAACTCTGCCCTACTGTATCAAAAATTTGCGTCTGAAGTTCTGAAGAAACAAAGTAGTTGATAGGTAGTTAGATATCAGGATGTGAGTTGTAACAAAAGTACTAGTGTGCAAAATGCAAAGATAAATTTTGGTCTGTGTATTTCTTTAAGCACCACTTTGTTGCAATTAGGTAGCAATTTTAGTTTTCATAACTCAAATGTAACATTGAAGGAAAACTAACAGACAATCCGAATCGACATGCAAGTCATTAGACAAAGGCATTGCTGATGAGAGAGTTAGTTTCATACTTATTAGTCCTTTTAGGAGAGAAGAAAATGCAAAGATGGCAATGGAACAACAATCTATTATTGCACACACAACTATCGTATCAATAGTCAAACAGATTGTGCCAAATAATTAGAAACAAAGCTTTAAGTGTAAAAATGAAATGAAATGAGCATCTCACTGTGACTACTGGTAGTTCAAATGCCATATTTATCGTGAAATAGTGATCCTTGAGAGGCCTTACGAGAGCTGCACATACGTCTCCAGGAAGGTACCACTGGTAAATCTTGACATTATGTGTGTGCTTGAAGATATAAACAACTATCATGTTAAATGTAGAAATTTTCAATTAAAGTGCAGATAGTGATGGTGAATCTAACCTAATCATGCGACAGAGTTTCCTTTTTGAGTACTGTAAATCACTTATATACATGAATTCAAGGGTTTAGGGCTCCAGAAAACACTGCAAGACCCAAAAAAACTTAGCTTCTAGATGGTAAGCTTCGTTCACTGCTCTTGGTTTTATATCTTTTATTACTTGATCACTTAATGATTTTTGAGAAACCTATCATTGATATAAAACAACCACGTAAAGCTCCAGGAGGATACCACAATATTTGCCATCTGTGTAATGAACTATCGTGTCAACGTGGAAAATTTAAGGGAAGTGCAGAAACTCATGGTCTAGATATACCATGACTTTGTGCACAGTTGTCTAGAAGTCTTGTAAACCTATCATGATATAAAACAACCACGTAAAGCTCCAGGAGGATACCACAATATTTGCCATCTGTGTAATGAACTATCGTGTCAACGTGGAAAATTTAAGGGAAGTGCAGAAACTCATGGTCTAGATATACCATGACTTTGTGCACAGTTATCTAGAAGTCTTGTAAACCTCTTAATACATGAATTCAAGTGTCCATGGGGCTCAAGCAAACAGTACGAAATGTATTTACCTTGCAGATGGTGAACTCTGCATGTGTTCTGCTTCATGTCATTTTTCTCACGTGCTAAGCAAAGTTATAGGACTATATTAGTTAGCAGATAGCCAGCATAAAATGCTGGGATGTAAATGAAACTGATTCCTGCAGACACTTGTTGGGCATCATTTACTAGCAATTTAATACATCAACATAACCTTGAGTGCAATGGTAGATGAGAAAGAGGCAAGTTGCTGTCATACGAAATAGCAAGTTCGACAATACAACCACATTGAAACAAAAAGAGTGGGCTATCCCACAGAAGCGGCCCAGTAATGGACGAGTCAAGGGATCAAACAGACCATAGACAAGAATGATACCAGAAGATACTCCAAAAGAATAACTAGAGCAGCAATTAGAGCATAAGAGCACTTACAAAAAAGGGATGGAGCTGATGGATACAATGACTTAAAGAGACGAATGGCAGAAATATTAGCATAGCTTGTTTACAAGAAAGCAAGTAGTTCCAAGGTTACTTGGAACGCTCCGGTACGCGGAATGAAAACAGGTACATAGCACGCTGGGGGTTATGGTGCGCGGTATTTGCGGGTAGTCTGCTTCAGAATGCTTATCCGAAACACGGTACGTTGAATCGGAATGTGGAACATTTTTTAGGGACACATATGCAATATAATATATTATATAATCAAATAAAAAAACATGTTCATTATTTGTAAACTTCTTAGCAACATGTAAGCCAATATATTAGGTCACTGGAACGTGGAAACCATGTACCAGTTCGCCAGTGTACCACATTTCGGTACATTCGAACTGATTATAGTTCGCCACCTATATGGTGAATTCCGATAGTATTGAGTAGTTCACTGGAGAAAATGGAAACATACAACTAAACTTCATCATACTGGGAAAGGGAAACATGGAAATGGATGAACATAGTTGTTATTAAGCGTTGAAATGCTAAAATATGATAGAATAATGTGTATAAAGCTTATATCAGGATGAAAGAAGACCAGAACTGTTACTATTTAAGTGCATGATGGAGGATTAAATGAAGATTTGAGAAGAACACTTAAACTCACAACAATTGACTCAAGAAACACCGGAAGGAGAGAAGGATATTTACACAAGAAAGCTTGAAGACCGCATAAAGAACTTAGTAAAGGGTTATGTGTGAGTTTCATTTGCAATCTTATAATAATAACAAATAGTGTCGTAAAAAGTAATATATACTGAACTAAAAATACCCAAAAAGATTCTTTTAGGTTACGAGAGGTGGATCTTTCAAGGGAAACAAGTAGACAACAAACAAGGAAGGTATAAGAACCAAATTGTCTTAAGAAGCAGAAGGAACAATTGGGATAAAAAGGAAACCAAGAACAACAAGGTTGAATTTTAAACGGTACATGGTTATAAATTTTAAACGATTAAAACAATAAAAAAGAGCATGGAACTTGGATGAAGAAACTAAAAGTGAAAGAAAGTATATATCAGTTGTAATAAGTATAAAAAATTACTATTAGAATGTAAGAATTGAAATTCAACACGAATTTTTAGTTTATTGATGTAAAAAACATAAGCCGCCTCAGTACATTTATAAGAGCAAGTTATGATGCTCCTTTAGCCCAGGCGATGTGGACTAAAGTGGGGTATACAATAATAGTTAACTAAACTTCCTCATAATATGGAGTATAGATATCAATCATTCACAGCTTGGATAAGACTCGAACAAAAAAGGTCGAGGTAGTTGTTTGGTGAGGATATTTGTCGATCTTAGCTCAAGAAGACACATGTTGTATGTCAAGTTTCTTTTTTGTTCTCATGAATAAAGTGACAATTTATCTCGATAGGCTTAATCCTTTCAAGAAAGAATAGATTCTCGGCAATATGGATCATTGGATTCTCGACAATATGGAACGTGGCCTTGTTGTCACAAATCACAATAGAGAGCAGCTTGAGAAGAGGGGATGACTCCAAGATCTGTAAGGAGTAAGTTGAGCCAAATTAACTTAGAAACAGCATGTGCCATGGCTCTATTCTCAGTCTCAGCAAAAGAACGAGCAACTACATTCCGGTTCTTATTCTTCTGTGTAACAAAATTCTCTTAGAAAGACAAGGTAAGCGTTGGTAGAGCGAGATCATCAATTGATCCAGCAAAGTCAGCACCTGCTAAGACTATGAGCGACTGTGTAGAAGGTCTATAGCCAAGGTCATGTCTAGGAGTTCAATTTATGTAGCGTAGAATCCTTTCAACAATACGAAGATGAGAGGTCAAAGGATTCTGGATATATTGGTTCACCATACTTACAGCGTAGGCAATGTATGGGCGAGTAAATTAGCATCCTAATCACGCGTCTATAACGTCATGGGTTAGATAGAGGAGATATGATGAAGGGTTCAATCTGGATAGTTTGACTGTGAAATTCATAGATGTGTCTGCTAGTCTACAACCTATAAATCATATCTCAGATAGAAGATCTAATGCATATTTGTACTGAGAAAGCTGTAATCGTCCAGAACTCCGTGATATCTCAATACCAAGAAAGTATCCCAATGGCTCAAGACCCTTTGTATTAAAATGAGAAGCTAAGTGTTATTTCACCTTGAAAATGTCAGCACAAACATCTCCAATGATGATTATGTCATCCACGTAAACAAGTAATATGACTATAACATGAGACCTCTGATGTGTAAACAAGGACGTATCTCAGCTGCTACGAACAAACCCAATATGTTGCAAGACCATGATAGATTTGCCAAACCATGCACGTAGTAATTGTTTCAGACTATACAGGAACTTCTCTAGGAGGCAAATCATAGACTCCCTTGGTCGTTCAAAGCCTCTAGTCAGTCGCTCAAAACCTGGAGGTTATTGCATAAAAATAGTTTCTGAAAGATCATCATTAAAGAAGGAATTCTTTACGTCTAACTGATGAAGAGTCCAATTCCTAGAAACTGCCAAAGATAAAAAAAAACTCGAACAAATGTCAACTTAGTAAGATGTTAAAAAGTGTCAACATAATCCAACTAATACACTTAGGTAAAGCCCTTAGCCACTAAACGGGCTTTGAGCCGATCAACCAAGCCATTTGGAATTTGTTTAACAGCAAATATCGACTTACATCCAACTAAATTTTTTATTTGGCGGCAAGGGTACCAAAGTATAATTAGAGTGCAGCGCATCAAGTTCCTCAATCATAGTGGCATGTCAACCTGGATGTTGAAGTGCTTCCTAAACAAAAAAAGGAAGAGTGATGGAAGACAGATAAGAAACAAATGTACAGTCCGGTAGAGTCAAACGGTAATAAATACGAAGTTAGAAATAGGATGGACGTAGTACAAAAGCGTTACCTTTGCGAAGATCAATAGAGAGACATAGACCTTCATCTGAAGTCAATGAGGTGGAAAAGTAACAACAGAATGTTGCATTGTAGTATTTGCAGAAGAATTATCGGTGATACCAAGAGAAATAGTGGTAGGTGAAGAAATGACCTTGTCCCAACGTCTATTCACCTGGGGAAAGAGAACCAAAGACCTAGACCTAAGAGAGATAGGAGAAATAGATGTATCAAATTCAGAGGAAGCAAATAAAAGGAATAGGAATCGTGGACAATAAAGATGTATATGGTGTATCGAAAGCGAAATAGGTTTGATCCTCGAGAAAAATAACATCACAAGAGACAACCATCTTCGAAGTAGTGAGATCAATCAAACATATCATTTATGTGTCCAAGAATAACCAACAAGAGATCAAAGACATCATAGCACCGTGTCAAAGTAACGCAGCTTCAAAGACGAGAACCTAGCAAAATACCTCAAGCAAGCACAAAACCAATACAATAATGCAGATGGCGTCGAGGAACCATAGAGATCTGTGAGGACTGGAGAGGGAGGTGTCTAGAAAAAGCCATTAAGGACAGCAAGGTTAGGGAGGAGCTTGAAGGAAGTGTTGAAGCTTCGTCGTACGCGTCTGATGTAACCTTGTCGTAGGCTTTGGTAGTATTGTCGTAAGTAGGCGTCTTAACCTTGTAGAAAGTTGCACATTTAGCTCGGGGGAGCTGGTATTAGTTGTAGCTCCACCGAAGGAGTATTAGTTGTAGCTCCATCGAAGGAGTTAGCTCTGAATGATGTTATTTTAAACCTAGGTTCGTTGTACGCCAAGAAGTGCAGGACAATATCAAAGGAGTCACCTTAGAGCTGTCATAAACATGTCTATAGATGTGTCCAAGAAGTGCAGCAGAACTCCTAAAATGAAATTATAGTATCAAATTATGCACAAATTTAATAGTGCTTAAGAAAGGTGAAAGAAATTCCATGTCTGATACCGACCGAGCTAAGTAGTATGCTGAATAAATTTACACCTAGATTTCTTCATTAGTCAAAAATTATTTGGCAAATCTGACTTCAATGGCAGGGATTAACTACATAGAATTAATAAGAAAGTTAAAAGGAAAAAAACCTCTGCAAGGGCAGCACGGTTCTCACTCAGTGCACAATAACAGAGAGTAATTTTGAACTTCACCTGGCAATATGAAGACAACATAGAAGATACTGTTACCCAAATAAGGATACTAAAAAAGAGGTCATAAAAATGAGAAACATACATCATATTCATTAATTGAAGAGACATTCATAGAATTAGGAGAAGATGATCTGCTTGACGTTGATAATGAACTTCTGGAGGTGGCTGCCTGTTTAGGAATAATCTTGATATGTTGCAATGCTTGTTTGTACATACTCTGCCAACAAAAGAAGCAAAGTTTAGTAATAAGTAGAGTCAATTTCAACCTGAGAAAGTGAAATCACATGTTCCATCTATAAAATATTAAAACAGTCCAGACATCAGATCAGACAGAAAGAGCGCAAAACCGCAGAAAGCCCCACAACCTCTCATGATCAGGAGAAACAAAATCATTAGCCTTGTAGCACTAGTTAGAGTGTGCAAGTCTTGCAGGCTAATCCAATGACCTGATCCCAAGCCAGTGAAAGGATTACTTGTGTAATGGTTAGGTTTGGGTCAATAATCCCAACTCGATTACGCTCAGGTATAGTTGGGTTTCACTGCCAAGAAACCAGCCCCAAACCTAAATGTAAAATACAAATATCACCTCAAACATGATCTTTCAAAAACAATGGTGAGATCTAACAATAAAACAAACTAGGACCTTTAATCAAATCTAATAACCATCTCATAAAGTTTCCACCTCTCTTTGCCTTCCTACTCTTAGTCGTTGATTTCAGTCTCTTCTCCTTTCTCTTCAAGAACCCAGAATCGATCGCCTCTCTTCAACTTTCTTTTCTTCATCATCAATTCTAATATCTTCCTTTTCATATACAGAGAAACGGACAAAGAAGGTGAAGAAAATAAAGCCTCAAAAGGGAAGGTAGATATGTGCTCTTTGTATAGGTGACTTAGTTCTCAAGATTGGAAAGAAAACCGCAAATCAGAAACAAAAAGGACAATAGTTCATCAGGGTATTGTTTCTTTTGGCCAAATTAATCATATTTTTGCATAAATCTTTGCAATGGCTACATGATAGAGGACTATCATTATGTCTTTTCCTTAATTGGAGAAAAAATAAATCATTTGAATTTAATTTATTGTTTTGGTTCAAATATCTGGATCATTCAATGGCTTTTTTGTGTGATTCTTGCTGAAATTGGAATTTTACTTACAAATATATTGCATGAGTTTATGCTTAACCAACCTTATTTTGTCGTAATTGAAGTAGAAAGGTACACAAACTTTGTTCTTTTGTTGCTTTTTTGTAGAAGGTAATTTTAAGTGAATTTGAACATGACATCTACGTCTAGACTACATCCAAGCTTGACCTGTCATAATCTCAGCTTGATATTAACACGAAATGAAATTTCAGATCAGAGTACAGGTTGGAGGTCTTTTGAGGTAGAAATTGGGAGCCGTGTGGATGCAAGCTGGAAGAGGGGTAGCCTACTGCTCATAGTTGTTTCATGGGCCAGTGTCGAACTACCCTACCCAAGGTTACCACAACATGGAACATTGTCGAGTGAGGGACGAAAATGGGAACGACTATGCCACTTGGTATGCAACGGGGAACAATGGCAGTAGACTTCTTTGAAACAAGTAGGTGAAATGAACTGTGCCAACTACGACTAAATTTTCTTTGATTTGAAGTGAAGGTCTTACCTCTTGATAAGTGCAGTGCACAATGTAGTTTTTCTCCACTAGTGTTCCTAATCAAAACAATCAGAAGTGTGCAACTATGGATCATTTCAACTATGGGATTGTTATTCCTTTTAGGATTGTTATTCCTTTTAACTCTTTTGGCTTAATGTGTCATGCAATTCCCTATAGTAAATTGCACCATCTTATCTCTTCGTCTATACTCTCTATTGTCTAGTAGAACTTGGAGGCAGTTCCTTGTTTGCATGAGCTTAGAATGAACATCCAAAAGATAGGTCGACCTGCCTTCTAAGGTTTCATGGCATGAGCCATCATGCTCATAGATACTTCGTGACATCAGGTCGATAGTCGGTCCTGAAGAAATTTGCCAAATCTTTATGGAGCTTTTTATGTTCTATAGACGACCCAATTATGATTGGAGAAGTCTTTGATGAACATGGGTGATTGGGTTTGAAACTTAGGAACACTACGGTTATGTTAGCGTTCTATAATGAAAACGTTTGACGATTAAGAACAAAAGTTTCGGAACACATAGCTAGGGAGCGATCTATGGCAATTATGGTCCTACATGTTGGCCCATTAGATCTCAATCAACTTGATTTTGATAGTTAACTAAACTATGTTTCGATATGTCGCAAATATGATACAACTGTATGTAACTGAAGACTCGACGATGTTGTGACAATTGTTGGTTGTTCTGCGTCAAGTTATTTATTTTATCAATGTAATCTTCATTTTTATTGAGTCTAGGACTTATGTACATCGAGTCGAACTGGCATACTCAAGTCCACTCAAATAGCCTGAAACCCATCCACATATACAAACTCAAATCAAATCAAATCAAAACTAGCCTATACACAACTTAGAATATTCTGAAAATCATCCAACCGAACTCGGACCGAACTCAGTTTTGCTAATTCAGAATATTGGCCAGTTATGTAATCGCTGATTTTATGGTTCCAACGTTCGAATTTTTAAATGCTTGGGTACCAAATTCTGGTCGAACTATGTCCCATAAAACCCTATAAATGGATTTCCACATTCCTACTCCCTCATCTCTTCTCATCTTTTTATTCTATAGTGAGCAAATCCTCAGAGCCTAAACATTCCTATCTCCAAGATCAACTCCCCAGCCATCTAGTGCCAAGTGCGATCTCGGTTTAGAAGTCTGTCAGAGTTGTAAGAACTTGGTTTAGCAAGTTTTCTCTCTAGCTGTGAAGTTGCAAGCTTTTGTATCAAAGCTTGTGGTTGTAAAGAAGTGGCAAGCCTTCGGATCAAAGCTTGTGATTCACTATTGGTGATTATAGTGGATAAAACTTCGAACAAGAGTTCTCGGGACTGGATTAGTCCTCCACAAGGAAAACCAGTATAAAATTCTCGGTGTCATCGTATTGTGACTTCTTGCTTATCTGCATATTTCTTATACTTGCAATATTTCCATATTTGCTTACATTATTACTAGTTGGTAATTGTCTTTACTTAATAGAAATTTTAAATTGGTAATTATATTATGATGCAGACACACGCACTCTATTCACCCCCCCCCCCCCCCCCTCTAGAGTTGCCTATCAATCATTCACTACCTCCTACCGCCAACAAAGAGCTATATGTTGTATCAGGTCATATAGTATTGGAGGACATTCAATGAGAAAAGAAACAACTGTTCATACCAACCATCAACCATTTTAGTAATATCAGCCACAATCCAAGCTCCAGCAGGCAAGAGACATGAAGGGTCAGTTTGGCAACAGGAAAGTAGGAAAATAATGGGAAGTACACCTACTTTCCATCCGCAGTATTATTTGGCAACCAAAAACTTATTTTGGAAAGTCCATGCCAGATAAGCATATTTGGAAACTAC
The DNA here is from genome assembly GCA_036927795.1 of Iris macrosiphon. Classification (NCBI taxonomy): domain Eukaryota; kingdom Viridiplantae; phylum Streptophyta; class Magnoliopsida; order Asparagales; family Iridaceae; genus Iris; species Iris macrosiphon. The sequence goes on from JAYESA010000004.1 coordinate 45,748,453, forward strand.
TACCCTAATTAGTTTCCTATCCAAACCATGGAAAGTCACAAACTCTTTATAGCCTCTTTAAAATTATTATTTTATTTGACTTTTGGGTTTTCTATGCACACTTTAATTTAATAGTATTTAATAGTCCTTTTTTAATATTGTTTTAATTGTGACATTATCTACTTTTTTATTCCATAATCACGAGTTCAACATTCAGGGAATAATTCGGTAAGGTCGGAAACTTTCAAATTCGGGAAATTCAACAAGTTTGACAAAATAAATATAAAATATATTAGTATTAGTGATTTACAAATGGTAATGTCTATTGGGTGATTATGTATTAAATTAAATTTTATTTCAATTTTAGTAATTCAGTTATTTGTATATATAATATATAAATATAAAATTAAGGTTATTGGTGAATTGACCCGACCCAACCCAACCCATCAACCACCCAATGACAATGTTTATGACTCCATAAATACTTCCAATTCCCAATGGGTGGCTTGAATAAGCAACCCAATGACAATTAAGTGTTGAAATAAAGTTGAACACTAAACTCTTTATGTTTTTCCATTTCCAATTCTCTTTCCCTTCTTTACTGACAAAAAAAGTAACATTTTTTTTCTAGTTTGTTCACAAAACACAACATACAGTCATCAAAGCTTCTTTAGGAGACTTAAGCTCCTCTTAAGTATGATTAAGAAAACATGTTTCTGACTTGAGCTTCAGCCAGTGAATTGTTTGAAAATTCGTACAATTTGCAAAAATATGTTAAGTTCGCGAAGAACCGAATGATCGTGCATTTGTTCATATCTTCGTCGATTTGCGAATTATTCGCGGAATTATTGAAAAATCTATGAATATTGTAACTATGCTTGATTCTAGTTTCAAACAAACAAACAATCTTTTTTTGTTTGAAAACATACTTTCACTAGTTTCCAGAAACTCTATAGAAGCTAAGTTTCCAACTTTCTCCTACTTTCTGGGCCAAACAGGCCCATAGTGCATGTCCTACTTTCAGTAATATTGTATCATGTTGAAGCACAAGAAGGCAGCAAGAAACAAGTTGAGACGTTTTTTTGAGAGTCAGAGACCGCTCTTGGGGGCTCACAGCTTGTTGGTAGCCTTAAATATTCAGTACGTTTTCCATGAGTATTTATTTGATGTAAGTGGAGGATAGAGACTTCAAGTGAGAGATGGAAAGTTAAAGAAGGGATATGACAGATTCTGTTATGTTGGGCCACTGCTTAACAAAAGCGACCTAATTGTACATAGGGGCCTATTTTGTTGGTTGGATTAGGGAGGCATTTATTTCACGGGTGGCACAACAACTTCGGAAGGAAGACACATCAGAACCTATGGTGAACTTATTGGCTACAAATAAAGTACGTCCCAGGAGGCTCGTAAAGAGGTGCGTACTTTTTAACACTTTGAACCACATAACTCCAGATTGGGATTATATATACCTCTTCCAACAGCTGTAGAGGCAATACAGATTGGTTTATTGAGAGAATGTCGTGGACTAGGCAAAAAAAGGCCATCTATTTGTGGACGATGGATTCAGCAAGATGCAAGGAAAGCATTATCCATGAGGAAGCTAATAACTTATTCTTCAAGAGGGATTCCGTACACTTTGGTAAACCTAGCTACATTATCATTTCAGAGCATGATAGTAGGTTTCTCAGTGACTTCTAGCTATCCTTATAGGAAGCTAATAACTTATTCTTCAAGAGGGATAGTGTATAGTTTGGTAAAACTAGCTACATTATTATTTCAGACCGTGATAGTAGGTTTCTCAGTGACTTCTGGCGGTCCTTGTAGGCCATGGTTGACACGAAATTTGAAGCGGAGCACTTCCACTTCCACCCTAAGACGGAGGTCATTAAGTTGACCATGCTAAACTTTTGTGAGGCCACAATTCCAAACATACACAGAATTGAGATGGGAGCATTCTGTATTTCCATTGTGCATTCAATAGAGCCATCAATAGTTAAGAGCAGAAGTCTTCCTTCGAGGTCTGTTTAGGGTATTTAAATCTTTGATGCAGCGGTTGTTCGATTTGATTATGGAGTAGTCTTTGGTACTAGGGAGTTAAGTCCAAGGATGCAGAAGAAAAGCCAGCATGCATTGATTTCTGTATAAGATCCAGAAAATACATGTTGCAGTTAAGGTGCCATTGAAGAGGTAGTAGCATAAATACAAGGAGAGACACATATGACAGGCATCCTGTCACATGACTTCCAAGTGGGTAAGCATAGTCTAGTTTCTAGTTGAGCAATGAGCATTAAGGAAAAAGTAGAAAGATTAAGCCTATGCCACAGTCCTTCAAACTTTTTTTGAATAAGTTTGGACAATATGCCTTCTTTTGATCTACCCTTAAATCAATCAGTATTCGATGTTAAGAACCTCAAGTTGCTCAAGCCGGTTGATGTTGAGTGATGAAGATATACAGAGGCCCTACTTCCCACACTTGTTCGATGAGAAGGAAACTCCGTGCAAGGAGGATAACAGAGAGGAAAAATCATAGGGCAATGTGAGAAGCAATCACATCCTAGCATGTCGGAAGGCAAGGGGACCTACCTAACCGAGCAAAGTAGTACAACAAAGAATAATGAGGCAGAGTTCTTCCTACTCTATAGTTTTGAGCTTGTCAAGCCGCAGTTTCCCAAATTGAGGAAGCCATGATCAGAACAGGATTTCTCGGGTGAATTGTGAAGTTCGTGACTTGTACAAGGGACAAGTTCAATGTCAACATTGGGGTCCAAAAAAGCATGGAAGACGAAGTGGAAGAAGAACCAAGTAAATCGCATACGTAGTTCACTACAAACCATTCTGAAAGGCATTCACTAATAAGGCCATAATTTGGAGACAAGAAGTTTCGACAATAAACCAAAGGTTTTGAAAACTAGACTTCTAGAGTTCATTTCGTGTATTCAAAATTTCAGAACTTTGGATTAAAACAAAGGTTGTGCAAACTATAGTCTATAGGATCTAGTAAGGCCCCCGCCGAGAATGGTTGTCCACGCAGAAAATGTGAGTCTAGAAGGTGTACCAACCGAAAAGAGGAGTCTAGCAAGTATACCCACCAAAAAGAGTCTGGCAGGTGTACCAGCCATGACAACAGTCTACCGGGTACACCTGTCAAATCTGGGAAGTTTCTATATGCCTACCCCAAGAGTTGGTTTGGCTCACTTTTATCTCGGTTTTCCTATGTATCTTGGGTTAGGGTTTTTCCTATATAGCCTTAGTTTTACCAGGATGTGTGCTGAAGTTTCCTTGGATGTAATGAAAGGGTTGTAAATTTAGGAATGCTCTAGAAGTAGTTGACCTCTTTATAAGGTAAAGATTCCCTCATTGTATATCATCCAATGTACTTTTGTCTTATCAGTAGAGAGAAGAAAAGGTGAAAAAGAGGTTACTATCTCCATGAAACTATTGTCTTTGTCATAACTCATCCATAAATTAACCTCACTTGCATGGTGTTCTAAATGGCGGCCGCCTCGACCACCTAGGCGGCGCCTAGGCGGTCTCTCTCCGCACCATTTTTCGGTAGGCGGTGGAGTAGGCGGCCAACGGAGCTTTGGCGACGTAGGCGGCGTAGGTGGGGACCTAGGCGGAACAATACCTAACAAGATATTTTGGTCAAACAGTTTTTCAAGCATTATGGGCCTATGGTTCACTTTTACAAGACTAAAACTTAATAAATATTTGTTCTACAACATAGTTATGCATGAAACATCCTTAAAATATGTATATAATGCAAACAACTGTGGTAAAATAGTAAAAAATATCCAAAATGTATCAAACGCCTAGGTGTCCTAGACGTTAGGCGGACTCTTTCCGCCGCATACCCGCCTACCGTCGTTTAGAACCTTGCTTGTATCTCAGTACATCAACTAGAAAGTTAGGAACTCCAAAACTCCCTTTCAGTAGATTCATGGAATTATTTCAATTCAACCAATCACCTAATAGTTCCACAAGAATAACAAATAAACATTTTTCTTGTGTGCAACTAACAAAATCTTACTTTCAAGAAACATAGTCTCATAGATAAAACAATAGTCCCAACCCCCTCCTCCGGCACACCCCAAAAAAATGATGCAAACACTGACTACCACATAGTAATTAGTCTACTCAGGAGACACGTTTCTGTTCGAGACATTAAGGCTTACGAGCACATAATCATAAGCTAATTTAGAATAGCTATAGCATCCAGATGTACAAGAAGTTCACATACATCGAACAGAAAATTGCTCGAAGCAAGCAATAAAAGATGGCTGCTATTGGTAACCTCAATCTCGAAAAAGAAGGAAAGAGGAAATAAGATTCTCCAAAGATACAAAAATGAATAAAATACTAACAAAAAAGTATCCATAATAAATAACAATCTTTACCAATGCCCTGCGGAATTCCTTCTCTCCAAACAATGCGTCACCTTGAAGCACCTATGGCAAAGAACATAATTTTCAAAGAGCGGGAAAGATCAGAACATATGAAAATAGGCCATGTAACATCTTATAATAATCTTCAATCTGTATTTGAACATAGCTTGTGAAAAATTGGCAGAGCTCTTTGGCAACGGATAAAATAAATGAGGAAAAAGCATTAAAGTAACACCATGGATCAGAGTTTTTTACATGAAACACTTCAGGAATCACCTCCGGTCTTCTACGGATTAGTAGGGAACAAGGTAAACAATTCAACATTCATGTAACACTCACTAAATTAAAATTTTAGGTAACTCTCGCCTAATTGAAGTTATTGGTCTTTCCAATCGCTTATATAGTAAGCTACTAGAGAGTATTAAAATAGCACCATGGGTCTGAGTTTTTCAGTAATCACCTCTGGCCATCCAGGGATTAGTAATGGATAAGGTCAACGACTCAACATTCATGTAACTCCCACTAAATTGAAAATTTAGGTAACTCTCACCTAATTGAAGTTGTTGGTAGCCAATTGCTTATGTAGTAAGTGACAAGAGAACATTAAAGTAGCACCATGAGCGATTTTTTTACACGAAACACTTCAGGAATCACCTCTGGCCTTCCAAGGATTAGTAGGTTAGGAGGTCAACAAGTCAACATTCATGTAACTCTCACCGAATTGAAATTTTAGGTAACTCACCAAATTGAAAATTTAGGTAACACTCACCTAATTGAAGTTATTGGTCTTTCCAATCGCTTATATAGTAAGTGACAGGAGAGTATTTAAGTAGCACCATTGGTCTGAGTTTTTCACATAACACACTTCAGGAATCACCTCTTGCCATCCACAGATTAGTAAGGAACGAGGTCAACAACTCAACATCCATGTAACTCTCATCAAATTGAAAATTTAGGTAACTCTCACCATATGGAAGTTATTGGTCTTTCCAATCGCTCATATAGTAATGACAGAAGATCACTAAAGTAGTACCATGGGTCTCTGAGTTTTTCACATGAAACCAAGGTTCTTGATATCGGATACCGGCCCAATAACGTTTTGGGGATGCCGATATGGATATCTATACTTATATAAGATATATCAGGAGATATGACCATGTGGAGAAGGTATAGGATAATAATTCATATCATATATGAGATATAACAAGAATCGGAGCATTCATATATATCTAACAAATATCCATAAACAATTATCATAATTGAGCTACTCAAAAGTCAAAAGCCAATTGTTTTAACAAAAGAGAAGAGAAAAGGTAAGTGCCGCAATAGTAGCCAACTCACCGTCAGGCGTCAGCCCATAGATTTCCCTGAGACGCTAACCCTGGAGTGGGCCTCGCTTGGAGTGTCCTGAGGCGCTAACCCTGCGCCTAGGAGCAAGGCGCGCCTTTGACTACACTGAGGAAAATAATCGCTTTTTTCTCTCTTGCAAGAAACGCTTTTGCAATTAGATTTTTTTTCTACGGGGTTTAATGGAAGGAAGGTCATGCGATAGATATATGCATCAAATAAGTGTTAAAAAAAGGATTTATAGACAACTAATAGACCGAGCAATATACAGCTTAATTTGATTATTGCGTAGCTGATTAATCAAATATTTGAAGTGGCCATGTAATTGGATTAATCGTCTAAGTAATTGCTATTAATACGTAACCAACATGGATCATGTGCATAATGAAAATTGCTTAATATAAGATTGCTCAATTTGCCCAGTATACACCATATAGGCCGGTATACGGGCCTGCATGGTTCGTTTATCAGTTTTTTTTTCAAACCAGTTAGAGAAACAGTATTGGTTTGCCCTTTGAAACCTATTATACCGGCCAATATACTAATCATACTGGAAGATGCTCTGAACAGTGCATGAAACACTTTAGGAATCACCTTTGGTCTTCCACGGATTAGTAAGGGACTAGGAGACGAGGTCAACAACTCAACATTCATGTATGTCTCACCAAATTGAAGTTATCGGCCTTTCCAATCACTTATATAGTAAGTAACAAGTGAGCATTAGATTAGGACCATGGGTGCGAGTTTTTCACATGAAACAATTCAGGAATCACCTCTGGCCTTTCATGGATTAGTAAGGGACGAGGTCAACGACTCAACATTCATGTAACACTCACCAAATTGGAAATTTAGGCAACTCTCACCAAATCAAAGCTATTTCTCTTCCCAATCACTTATATAGTAAGTGCAGAATTTTGAATGTAAGAGCCTTAGTGATGACGTCATACTTGATGGCCTCCATACAAAAAATTGTAGATCTATCATCTAACATTCAGCCACTTGGGATTGGGACAAGGGGCAGACTCCTAGAAGAGGCAGCCGTAGAGAATTTTCCGTGGTGGGTGAAAGCCTGAAGGAGCAATGCCACGTAGAGGTAAAAGGCCCACAGGTCGTGCACTTCTTTTCTCAAGGGATAGCCAAACCATTGCGTGGAACATCATACAAGATGACAGTTATAAAACTAAGGTCCGTCCTTACACAAGTTATAACGTAGCCAGATAAATGGTCTTAGGAAGCATGTGAATTCATTTTACACCACGAATTTGCAATGCTACACCTAGATATCTTAATCGAAGAAGCCATTCAACAAGAGGTGGCTCTTTAACTAGTACAGACATCATGCTTACGTCAAGGACTCCGTAACTATATTTATGGAGAATCCGGATATCAGTGCATGTCCGTGTGACCCCGTAACTATATTTATGGACACTCATGTCCGTGTAATGTCGTGTCAAACACGTATTGGGAACGGTACAGACACTCCAAAATGTGTGCCGAGGTGGCCGTGTGCATATTTTGTTGTGGCATAATCATGTGCATGCACTATAGAGTAGTGAACATTATGATAAAACGAATCAGGAGAACAAAAGCACAATGAAGAACCTAACTTAGAACTATTCACAACAAAATAAGACGATCAGAACATAAAATATACGCTTACCAAACTCTCGGCCTTCATATATGGATTGTTTTCCGAATTGGCGGCTGAAGAAGAAACGAGAAAACACCCCTGCCATAGTAAACAAAGAAACCAGTCTAAAAACGCCAACTTTATAGCCATTCCAGTCTCTTACCAATTTCTTGACCTAATGATCATTATATTTTAAATTTTCACGTACTCAAATTTGCAAATTTCATGACCTAATCATCATTTCAAGTCTACATCTGTTCCAGTCTCAAAATTGCAAATTTCTTGACCTAATCATCATTACAATCCAAAAATCACAACTCTATAGCAGCCACGTCCTCAACATCGCAACTTTCACGACCTAATCGTCATTTCAATACTATAGTTGTTACAGTGTCACAATTGCAAATTTCTTGACCTGATCATCATTGTACGGTGCGCAATAAAAAAAATTAGGGTTTAGGAAACGAAAATTACCAGCATTTGAGCCGAGTCGAAGAGACCATTGTCAAGGAGGAGGGTCATCTGGTCCTTGGAGACGTCCATTGCTGATTCCTTTGGAGTTTGATCGATCACTTGTTGGGAGAGCGAAATCCCTCCCAAAAAATTTGGTTCAATGCTTTCGAAAAATGATATGAAAGAGTGGAATTCCACTCTTTCAAATTTGGGAGAGGAGGAACCTAGAAATTGTGACAAGTGGGTCGTGTGTATATTGTATTGGGTCGGCGCGGCCTAAAAAGTGTGTATTGGGTCGGGCGGCCTCAAATCCACTCCACCCGGCCCAGCCCGGTCAAATCCGGATTAAGTTGGCCTGGGCCGATCAACGTGCTAATTTAGCCCAGGTCACTCCTATATCGGATTCAGGTTGAATTTGGTTTACAAACCCGCAAGTCTGGTCCGACTTTTCAGCCGGTCCAAGTCGGACTTGCACCGAAAAAATGGTCTACGAAAAAAAAATGGTCGATTTGGCCCGACCCAACTTAGAAGATGACACGGTCAGACTTGGGCCCTTACTCGGTTCCACCCACCCCACCCCCACCATCACCCACCTTTGGGCCCTACTGCCACTGTAATACTTTGGTAGACCACCCCCCCCCCCCCCCCCCCCACCAATAGCCATATTAGTTTTTTGGGAGATATTTCATGTGATGTCATGTTTCACGGGAGGTATTGTGTTGGTTGGTTAGTTTGAATAGGCTGATTAGATTTGAGTTGTACGAGAAATTACGAGATTTGTACGGTGATACGGGCTTGCTTAATTGGGTCAAATTTGATGGTTTATCGTGCAGGACTCACTTGTATGGTTATACCAATTAAGAAGATCGTGCATCATATCAAATCGTCTCTTGAGGAATTTTTCGGTCTACATGATCAGGATAGAAAAGTAATTCATCATGAAGAGTGGTATTGGTCATTCTTTCATTTATCCTCACACTTAATAAAAGAATTCCAGTTGCTTCCATTGTACAGTATTGATAAGATAAAGGAAGTTACTTAAAATATTATGGTTAGTTGAAATGTTGGATCAATAAACCGTGGTACATTTATGCATGAAGATGAGGTATCTAGCCCTTGAATGGGTGTTTCGTATTGTTGTACTCAGACTTTCTTGGAGAAAGCGTGATGTATGTGGTTTGGTACAATAGAATAGTTGTGATGGTTTGGGACCAATGGTTCGTCAATCGAAATAACATCGAATGAAAACTAAGATGTCGCTAGAATGTACTATTGTACAAGTAGAGATTGTATTGCGTTTACATTTAATTTCCATTAGAATACATATTATGTTCCTGGCTATAGGGCATACATATTTGCATGGTTATGGACAACTTGTGCACAAAATTTGGCTTTCCACGGACGATATTTGACGCACCATATCCATGTCGACCTAGAAAAAATTATATGAAAACGTGCAATCATGCACGAGTTATTCATAGACCTTCATTGAGGCTAGCTACATGTCCTGAAAGGACATATTGTAATACCATGGATAGTCCCTTCGAGTGCAGAGATCACCGATGACCATCGCTACATACTAATGACAAATATTTTACAGATTTAACATATTTATGTAGGGACAGTATTGTGATAGTTATATTATTATTTCTAATCATTATTTTGATATGAATGTATAAGTCAGACGGGAGTAAGATATCACTGTAGAAGTGATAAATTTTAATGCTATATTTTATATTGTCAATTATGAATTGTTAATGAACCTAGTTCCAAGTAGAAAGAAATAATAATAATAAAATTGCATGCTCACATAAATGTTGTGTTGGTTTATGTTAGTTTGGTTGCCATGCTCACTGGTACATTTTTCATTGTGCTAACCTCTCCTTCCATGGGTGCAGGTAGTCTCTTGGACATTTCTGAGGTGTCGAAGAAATCGGCTGGTGAATTGAAGCTTTACTTTGGAAAGTGATATCTTTCCTATAAAAGAAATAATATATGGAATAATATAAATCATTTGTAATCGTAAGTTGTAATCGTGAGTTATATGTCAAGTTGGCATAAATTCAGTTGGCTATTGAGAGCCTTTATACCATGCTGCAATTATCAATAAAGAGATCATTTTTATATATTTTGCTGTGATTCAATTATCTGCTTACTTTCTGCTGCAATAACCTTGTTTTGAGATTAAATATCAATTGTGTACAGCCATGACTTGTACAAGTATAATTTAGACTTGTACGACATCGTATCCAATGACGATTTTTCGGTTCTGCAGAACCGGGGCATGATATAATTGTACAGAGTGCTGTTAAATTTTCTTGGACCCTCATTTGGTTCATTTTAATTATAAGTTGCTTCCTCTATCGAAAGTCTATTGACCCTCCATGATGCTCTACTGAAAGTTCCATATAATAAGTTTATATATGTTGTGATGGAAATGGATATATTTTATTAACTAGTAATGATACCGTGAAACAACAATAGATCATTAGATTAAACGGTATAACAAGATGATTGGAAAACGAAACTTTGAATGTTGGAATATAAAAATATAATAGGTGTGCTACAATAGGATATGAGTAATGGTATATGATTATAATAATAGTGATAAGTCTATCTATTAGGGATGGGTTAGTGTCAAGATTTAGTTTGGAGTTATGTCTGTTGAATACGATTTTGAGTGCCCCTTAATCATTTGGGTTCGTTTGATCAAAAGTAAATTCATGACAGTTTAATATTATGTGGGATGAGAAATTTAAAAAATTGTAAAATGAATGACTTGATTGAAACAAAAAAAAATGATATGCATTATGTATTTGACGTTGACTTGAATCGGTTAAATAAAGTTTCGAATTCAGTACAAATGGTTTTGTATTACTATTGAAGACTTATTAGGAGAACAATGTGAAACAAATAATAAATGATGATTTGATCGATTGGATAAAATCGTATATTGAGCATTAATAACTTGATGTACAATTGAAAGTTAATTGAAATGTTTATTGATAACCCTAAGGATTTGGAAAGTTGTACTCTTCGACCTAAGACGGTCTAAGGCCAATATAACCTGAGGTGTGGAGTAGTTACTCTTATGCCTAGTTCGATGCATGGTATCAGTTGAATGTAATTTGATTAATATAGCGTAATGTGTGGCCTTTTCTTAGTCATATTAATAATGGATGGAATTGTGATGTAACATGAATTGACAGATATTGGCTCTAAAAAATTATGGTTGTTTGGATAACAGTTAGTTTAGCATATAAACATGTTGAGCTACAAATAGATTTATGTTATTCTAGTATATAGACTAGATAGATTGGTCCCTAATACGAAATTTTGTAAGCTTGATTATGTGACCTTGTGTATAATATATATGGATTTTAGTAGAACCCAGTTTATCGAAATGTAAAATTTCTTTATGAGATCTCGAAAGATGTGATACGAATGAAGTTGATAGTTAATATGATTTGCTAAGTTGACATCTAATTGACTGGAATGGATTTTGCAAAGCAGACTTACTTGAATGATTTGAGAAATATCTTTACCTTATTGATTGGTTAATAAGTCTACTGTACTGTATGGATAAATTGAACACATAGAAACTTAAGTATGATATAAGGATATAAATTTGAGTAAGTATATGATTAATGGATTTTGAAAATGATAAACTGAAATTTAAAATTTTGGATTAGTAAATTTTACAGTATTGTCTCAAGACTTTGACTATGAAGTCATTTTGTTTAACATCATCGATTTTGATATAGTCCAAAATAATTTTGTCGAGTGTAGCTCCCCTGGAAAATGATTATTTTCTTGATATGTTTGACCCTAGGCTGCCATAAACCGAGGTGATTCCGACCAAACACCATCTTCCCCTCTAAACCATGATACTCTTAATATCAGTATCAATATTTATTGCATCCACCATATCAGTGAAGGAGACCAGCGCACTAACAAATTCATCATTGATGGGCGCGATTCATGTGTGGAGAGTGACAAAGATAAATCAAGATAATTTCTTCCATCAATTAAATTGCATAATTATTAATAACATTAATATTAGACATTGTAGAAATTTACTTCTTATCATGCACCCATTTATTGTGTCAAGGTGTTGGGTAGCAAATCACTCATATATTACTACTAATTTTCATGAGTTGAAGTCTAAATCCTTTCTTAAAATCGACAAATTTACTCCAAAACCTTTGCACATGTCTTGCATCACAACAAACTCAGAATACATGATTAATAGCTCTATCACAAATACGACTAAATTAATCGTTTAAAATATATCGTTGGCATAGTCTAAAAGTTTGAGTTTTAGAAAATTTTGAAACTTTGAAGGGGGGTCATGTTGGCGCAAAAAAAAATCAAGTTCCAACCTCACGATCTTCAAACCTCTTATAACATATCGCTTGACAGGTGGCACGAAGCGCCCCCTACGAGGGTCAAAGACGGGGGCAACACCCCTCATGGGGGTGGGGGGCGAAGCCCCTATTAGAAAAAAAAACGCTTAAGAGAAGAAAAAATATAATCTTCCACTGAATTGGACAAGAAGAACCATGTTGGAACTATATTTCAGCATGAAGGCTAGGGCGTATGCACAAGAGCTGCATTCCAGCGTAAACGACATCCACGCTAGAGCTGCATTCCAGCATGAAGGGTATACACGCTGGAGTTGCATTCCAACGTGAAGGGTGTCCACACTGAAGCTACATTCCAACGTGAATGGTGCATTCTAGCATGAAGGGTGTTCACGCTGAAGCTGCATTCCAGAGTGAAGAGTGTACACATTGGAACTGCATTCCAGCATGAAGGTTGTCCACGCTAGAGCTGCCTTCCAACGTTGATTCATTTAAGTGACATTTAAAGCGCAATCAGTAAATAAGGAATGTTATGAAAAACAAGACATCTTTCATCTACGCAATGACTATCATCATTACAGCATCATGTGAACAATCATAATGTCAGCCACTTGGCATATGATCCTCGCTTCACGCATAAACGTTCATCACGTTGGAAGATGTTACACTTGAAGAAGCCCAAGCAGTGATGGGCTTGCCTTCCAGCGGGAAGCCATCCACGCTAAAATGATAAAGCAGAATTAAGTCCATTTTAGTGGGAACTGAACAGTCAGTCATTTTTGGAGTTTCGGCTATAAATAATCTTGATTTTTTGTGCAAACAAGGAGAATAGAACCAGAACTGATACACCTATACTTTGTCCAACAAATTCCTTTAACACTTTGTGCATATCGCCTTGTATACTTGGCCTTCTCCACGAGAATTCTAAGGTGTCTCCTTTGGGTCGGCTACATCCTCGCCACCTCTAGTAGACGTGTCATTAAAGAATATTGAAGTTGCTCTCAAATAGAATTTTTGAAGTTCATATCTATGAAGGAGAAAAAATCACGTCATCCTTGTGCATGAAGACGTATCGTCAACGGGACAAAGTAGTCACGTACTGACTAGACTCCCACTGCTACTCTCTCCAAATCTGATACTTGTACTTAGAATTACTGTAATTACATCCATTATAATATGATTTTTTTTGTTAGAACAAGTTATAAATTTTTTCTTAAAAAAGAGTTGTTTCTCTCTTTTCTATACAAAAGCAAGTTGCATGCAGACATTCATGGAAACTTGAGCCAAATAAAACAAAAAAAAATTTGGGAAGTCCGCGACTTCCAAATATTTTCTTGATGCAACACTAGTATCAACGTGCTCTCCGACGAGATGTAGTGCCCCGTTCCAGTTCCGACCAGGAGACGCACTATGTAAAGGCTTGTGGCTAGTCTGACTCAATTTAAACTTAATATCAAATGACCATTTCGGCAACGACTCCATTCGGACGAATAAAAGAGAATTATTCCAACTCGTGGTTTGACTTATGTTGGAATAAGTCCTAAATGCAGTGGACTGCGTCTCGGCGAGTGAGCTCCATATAAGAGTCACTTCGACGGTATCGGTCAACTGTTGCTTTTCTTGAACGTTTTCGTTGCGAGATTTTGGATGAAGTATTTTCGTGTCACTTTTTGCTTTCGTTTTCTAAGGAATTTGCTAGGACGGATTGGAAACGAATTCTAACACGATGTTGGTATTATTGCAGGAACGCGCGTAGTTGACGTTTGATCGTAGCAAAGCGAGTCTCCTTCCTCAGTACATTCTCTAATCGGTGAGGGGGTTCAGTTCCTTCTTCTCTACTCGGTCGCGTAAACACATACTTTGCCTTGAATACGTTCATATCGACGATGTTCGGTTGAATGTAAATATAAATGTAAGCCACAATGCATGCTTACCACTAAGGAATAGAACATGGGATAACTGTAATCGTCGAGTGTATCCATGCGCACAGCCTATAACATAAGCTTCATACACGGAGCCAACAATTGTGGTTCAAAACTACGAAACTGTCAAGATGGGATACGATGGTATCTCAAGACGAGATATGATATCTTAAGAATCGATTTTGGCATGGTGCCTCAGAGTATTTGGCGCATACGGGTTTGCCAAATCGGAACATACGACTTGGAGGAAATATTGAATCTGTCGCATGAGTACATAAACAATACTGCTTAATTCTGTTTTGTGTCATGCATATGTTTCATAAATAAACTGTTTCACGCATTCGCATGGTCATGGACAACTTGTGCACAAGGTAAGATGTTTCCTTAAAACGGTATCCGAGGCACCGAAACCAAACCGACCTAGGAAAAAATTAAGAAACGTGCTTCGACACTGCATTACGTGACTTTCAACAGGATTGCTACCCGGGCTGATAGGACGTGCCGTAATGTCAAGAATAAGTCCTTCATTGTGTCGATTATCACCAATGACCACATATAAGATGAAACGCATGATAACATATTGTCTTATGCAGGAAGTAAGTATCTATGTTTCAATGCAGGGACGCGCGCATCGGGTGAATAAGCGATCACCGATGTGCGCGCTATAAATTCAATTTACTGCTTTCAAATGTGCCTATGATATGAACTGCAAATTCACTATAGTTCCTTATAGCAAGATAACATTCAATGCATACTTCCCTTTAATAAACAACGTCGGTTTAGGCGAGTGGACTTGTCCTGCTCACCAGTACAAGTTGCGTATTGATACCCAACATCTCAGGTGTCAAAAATGCGGAGGGTACACGGTACTAAGCTGAAGCTGAAGAACGAAGAGGCGACTTGAAGCTCTTTCTATTTTGAAGTATAGATGAAGCTCAATTCATTTTGAAGGCATTTTGTAACAATCTATACAAATGTTATAATGTATGAGACAACAAGTATTATTCATGGCAGCTTGTTTGTTCTTTTGTTATTTCAAGCAATGTAGCCATTTCGGTATAAGCAATGTACTTCATATCAATATAATATATTTCAAGTTATGAATGAAAAGTTGTTTCTTCCTATTCAAATAATGCATCTCAATATTTCTGGTGTAATATGACTTATACTATGTGTTTCAAACAAATTATCAAAAATACACGTTCTTGCTTTGTGCGTTGCGTAACCTAGCATCACGTCCGGGGGACGATTATCGACTTTATGGAGTCGGGACGTGACACGAGACACAAGAGATCTATAAGAAATGGCGGGTGGAATTACCAAAGATCATCAATCTATGACTTCTCTTATACGAACCCAAACTTGATAGATTTAGCTAAAAAATATGTATAGATGCTAATCTTGTTTTATGAAGCTTACATGGAAGACTTCTAGCTATTATTAAGGCCTATATACATTTTCTTTTCTGCTCCTCCTCCTCCTCCCTCTTCTCCAAGATTTTTTTTCCCTTTATTCGTAATAAATTTTGCAAATGGCTTAATGGGTAATGAACAAATTATTTTTTGCACGAAATAAGGAAGCGGGCTACTGAAAAGCATTACGAGATGGGAATGCCTAATCTCAACCTCCCAAAAGACTATCTCATATGTATGTTTGGAATAAGTAACTTAGATGAGGTATCAATGGAAATTCTCCGAATAGCTTAGATGGTTGTCTGGAATCGAGTTGCAAAGGTTCCAAAGGTTCCTAGATGTTATCCTGACAGTGATAGAAAGATCACTATGATTCCATAGTCTGTAAGAATATTCGAGGAAAATATCATCATGAATTTTTATGGAACTATGACCACATTATTCTTAGGGGTTGTTTGGTAACCGGTATTTGGAGTGAAATTTGCTCCAAATCTGGATTTGATATGACATCCCACATTTCCTCTGCTTGGTTTACTTTTGGATTTTGGATGAAATCCCACATCTCCTAAATCCTCACTTATCCACCACATTTGGTTTGGAAAAAAATAAAATAATATATGGATTATTTACACTAACTATCCCTAAGTTTTGGACATATTACACGGGGTACCCCTATTTTTAAACAAATTACACTGGGGTACCCCTACTTTAAGATAAAAATTTAAAGTTATAACACCAACTACCCCTATTTTTAATTTTTTTTTTCTAAAGGGAGGGGTGGTCAGTGTAATTACTTTAAAAGTATGGGTACCCCGTGTAATAAGTTCAAAACTTATGAGTAGTTAGTGTAAATAACCCTTAAAATTAATTTTTTTTATTTTAATTAAAATAATTATCATAATTTTTATTATTATAACATATTATTCCTACTACTACTACTACTAATAATAATAACAATTATTATTATTATTATTATTATTATTATTATTATTATCATGATCATTATTATTATTATTATTATTATTATTATTATTATTATTATTATTATTATTGTGCATTTAAAATTAAAATAATAATTATTGTTATTATTATTATTATTTTAATTAAAAATATTATCATGTTATTATTATTATTATTATTATTATTATTATTATTATTGTGTAATTAAAATAATTATCATAATTTTTATTATTGTAACATATTATGATAATTTTAATCTAACTATATATGCATCTCCTCACATAGTAAAATAATAATAATAAATTAAAATCTTTCAAACTATATGAACATATAACAAATCGTAAACTATATTCAAAATTCAAATTATATTCAAACTAAGTATATGGTATTATCTAACCATCCAAAATTCTTGAACATATATATAACAAATCTTAATTAAAATATATTCAAAACATACTTAAAATAATTAATATAATTTAAATTATTATTTAAATTTTTAATAATATTACAGTTTTTTTAAGTGTTGCACGTTGAACATGAGGAGTTTGTTCTATAAGAGGCCCCCTAAGGGCTACCTCATTGCAATGCCCCACCACAACTAGGAGATGTTCTACTGAGGTACAAGGATCCTCGGGCCAGCCTGCGGAGGCCTAACCTGAGGGCCCTCAAGAAGAAGATGGAGGCAAGGACTGAGTTGCTAGGTTACCATCAATAGCTATCAGACCTGCCCTAATATTCATTTACACACGGACGGATTCAGAAATTATAGTCGGGATGGACTTCCATAAATTTGTGTGGACTAGAATTTAGCCAACTCATATATATATATATATGGAAAAAGAAAGTATCTTTTGGGTAGGCTTCAGCCCAACCCAACCTATGCTTGGATCCACCTCTGCATACACACCACCTCTGCATACACACGCACACAATGAGTACTATCCAAGAATTGGGGATTAGTGCTTCGTTAGGGATGAATTGTCCACTTCCCCAAAATTTCACAAATTACTGCACATGGATCACAAGAAGAGTCAGATATCTAGGGATAGAAATCTAAACCCATCAAAATGTAGAGCAAAAGTGGATCATGAATAAACAATTACCAACAAAACAACAATTACTATATCATACAAACAACCTAAACTATTACACAAGTAAAATAATGTTACATCCCCGTCGTGTCTGCACACACGATAAAAAGATTAATGGCCATTTGCTACTTATGTCAGATGGTGGGACAATAAACTACGAAGTTGAAACTGAACAAAGCAGTCATTTCATTAGAGTCTATTTATGTTTACAGATGCCAATTGTAATCAACACAGTGAATTAGTGGGGCACGACAATCACTCTTCTTCAGGTTCCTCCTCTTCCTGCAGGAGATTTTCTCTGTTGTCATGAGCCCAGAATCCACGCACATCAATGAGCATACTGGCAACAGTCCCACCCTGCTTGCAGGCTAGAAGATCAGCAAGGGTTATCTTAAGGGGATCGGTCGGTTTGACCATATCCCATATTTCATCCCTTACATCTTCAATGCACAGCTCATAGTTTCCACCCTCGATCCATTTCTGGTGTACATCTCTGTGGAACAACAAAAAAGGCGCACACAAAAACCAGGGAAATGTCAGTCAACTAGACCAAATGTAGAGAGTTTGACCTTCTGCATAGTGCAAAACGGAACTCTAAAAGGATGCAAGAATGCCAGACTATGTGGGTGTGCAGTTGAATGTGTGTGTTTGACATCCATTTGGGACATGTTCTTCCTATATATTCCATGTTCTTTTTTAGTTTGAACAAGGCAAAGTTCATTTTAACACCATTTATGATAGGTCAGGCATGGTTAGGATGCAAAAAGTATAAGCTTATTAGAGTGAACATACTGTCTTGTAATTTGAAACTTGCTAAACTTTCTGGCAGTACTGCAAGAAGGAAATTACAAAATTTTGATGTAGGAAGATTGTATCGGGATAATATTCTCTCTTGTATGCACCCCTTCTTTTCTTCCGTAGGTTAAAACTGTATAATCCAATCTCAAAAGGGTAACATCAGGATTCTTAATTGTTAGTCTCGAAAAAAAAAAAATCTGCAGTTTGGAATTGTGCTCTTCCCTCTGCGTAGTGCAGACCAGCCCCTTGGGTAGATATGAATGTAGAGGCAAAATAACTCTAAAAGAACGCACCGCGCCACTTTTTAAGAATATCTATGAGCATGCATGCACGTCTATGTTTGTATGTATATGCGGGTGTGCCATGCAGTTGACATGTCATAATAAATCCATATTGTTTGAACAAGGTATACATAATCATGGTTAGGATGTAAAAGCAGAAAAGATATTATATAATGAAGATACTGTCTTGTAATTTGAGACTTGCAAAACTTTCTGACAGAAGTGCAAGCAGGAAATTACAAAATATTTGATGTAGGAAGAACGTATCAGGATAACATCTCGACTCTTGTATGCAACCCTTCTTTTCTTCCATAGATTAGACTGCCTGTAATATTCCATGGGTGTGCACACGTGTTCTGTGAAAGCTGTGTGCAAACACGTATGTGTGTGTGTGTTGCGTCCATTTATGGCATGTTATCGCTATATAATCCATGTTTGGTAAAGATTGAACAAGGCAAAGTTCATGTCAACACCATTTTTGATGTGTAAGCATTGCTAGGATGCAAAAAAGGTATAAACTTATGAGTGAAGATACTAAGTAGTAAGTTGAGACTTGCAAACTTTCTAATACCATATTGTTTGAAGAAGGGCAAAAGGTTATGTTAGAACCATTGATGATACATAATGGTTAGGATGTAAAAGCAGAAAAAGGTATAAGCTTATAAAATGAAGATACTGTCTTGTAATTTGAGGCTTGCAAAACTTTCTGACAGAGTGCAAGCAGGAAATTACAAAATATTTAATGTAGGAAGATTGTATCGGGGTAACATCTTGACTCTTGTATGCACCCCTTCTAGTTTTCCATACGTTAGAACTCTAGACTTCAATCTAGATAGGGTAACATCAGGTTATTAATTGTCAGTCTCAAAAACTTTCAGCCAAGCAGTTTGAAAAGGTGGTTTTCCCTTGACAAAATAATATTGATGGGTATTAATAAAGGTAGTTGGTTGGGTGTTTGGCCTTGGGTTTACCAGGCAAGTACTTACACATGGCTATCAACAAATAAATAAATAGTACTGATGTGCACCACACTATGCAAAAATCTCATCCTTCATATCAGACCAAGGCAACTGGACCAAGTCATCATAATTAATAAAGCACATTGATCTAGGGCAGGTTAGGAGTAAAGGTGCAAATAAGGAGAAGGTACCAATTTAAAAAAACGAGATAATGTCAACTCCAGCTGTTAATCCTCTGTAACTTGGTGCCAAATCATGTGCTCTATAAGACACCTACGTCACCGGTCACAAGTATGCGCACTCAAAGACCCTTCATGCAAAAGAGCAAAAGAGAGTTATAGGAACTTGGAGACCCTTCCAAGTACCCTAGAGTAAGTACTTACACAGTGGTTAAGCCTACTACTCCCGTACTACAAACCAGGGGAAGTTGTGAAACCCCATACTGTACCACGGCCCACGGTAACTATGGGCCCCATACTGTACCACGGCACCACGGCCCACGGTAACTATGGGCATATTTTCTAGCCCCCTAGTCCAGCCTCAAAAAACATAATAAGAAAATCAAGCATACATCCACCATCCAACTTAAGGCCATGTAGGTTACAGTTAAGCAGACACTATACAGATCAGCTTAGGAAATAGCCTAACTCAACCCCATCTTTGCAAGTTGTAAATGAACAAAATAAATGTAACATAGAAAAACTCAATTTAGGGGCGGAGCAGAAAATTCGAATAGCTTGACCTAAATCAAATAAGTCTTATGCTTGTATCTCATGCTGTATAAAATTTAAACACTGTCACCATAACACTTGTGAAGAACCAACACATTAGCAATTGAGAGTTACTAGAGTGATAACAAAGATGGGGAGAGGAATATCAATCAATCGAAGGGAAATGCATTGTAAGAAAACTATGTCATGCCATCTACAATCAGAAGTGAATGTTGCACCTCTAGGAAGCGCAAGCTCTCGAAAATGTTTGTCCCATGTCATATCAATGTTGGACACATATAAGACATGATACAAATGAGAAACACTCCAAAAATACACTAGGAACAAGTTAACTCGGCACGAGACCGTGTAAACGTATCCCTATCATGTCGTGTTGCATTTGTGTCCATGCAATATAGGGTGCACCTTAATGCAGATCATTAACTCAACCATTTAAAAGATCAGTATTAGAAGTCAATACTATATCCAACTAAGCAACATAATCAGATTTACAGCATTCAAATTTACCTAGAATTCAATCACCTAGTAAAAAAAATAAACAGACCATCTTTATTCCATCTGTGAAGAAGACCATTAAACATAATATGTTGAACAACCCCCAACCATACCAAGGGAAATTAGATGTAAAGATTCGATTTACTAGTCTATCTGGGATTTGACTACTGTTTTTACTCAGTTAATGCCATCAAATTGGTAGGTTCACTTCGTGTAAATAAACTTGAGTAATTTTCACCGAAACTGTATGAATATTCAGAATCACACTCAAATTCTACGTGGCACAATTATACTAATAAAACTTAATATCTTTTGACCCTAATTGCTACTGTTGACTGTTAAGGTATGGTGACTAGGAAGCAGGTGCTTCCCAGAAAAATAAAATGTCAGTATGCTGAAATCAACAAGGACTGAGTGAATAACTTGCTGCTTAGACTTCTTACAGAGAGTCGACAGCATGATTCAAACCCATTTAAGCTACAAGTCCCTCTGTGCAAGCATGAGTGAGTGCATATGCCCAAGTAGGATCTGTCTATAGCAATATTTTTGTCCTCAAGTTCAAAACAGTCAAGAGATGACTTATCAATTAAACCAGTCAGCGAGTCGCTTGTATCCAACTTCATGATACCTTGTCAATTAAACCAGTCAGCAAGGAATAATAAGAACCTAGTTTGTGATACAGCTTACCTGAAAAGGGTATGAATATCAGCTGTGGTAAGGAAACCTCTTCCTTGAAGATCAAGGCATCGAAATAAGTATGTCATTCCTTCAGGAGTGTCTTTGTTTTCCAGAGCCAAAACAAAGTCCAGAAAGCTTTCGAAGTCCATCTCACGAGAATTACCTCCTCCAGTTTTACCCCGTCGCACATGCTCATCAAATGCTATAAATGAACAAAAGAAATGTAACATAGAAAAATTCAATTTAGGGGCGGAGCAGAAAATTCGACTAGCTTGACCTAAATTAAATAAGTCTTATACTTGTATGTCATGCTGTATAAAATATAAACTGTCACGATAACACCAGTGAAGAAGTTTTTGTCCTTAAGTTTATGCTTGTCTACGCTACAACTAAATCGTCTATGTTTTACTTAATACTTAATAGAATTTCCCATTTATTATTCCAAACAACATGGACGTTCAAATTTCAAATTTGTGTAATTCACTAATAATTATTTTAGAAATCATAGAGAATACTTGGAGTTCAGGAATAAGTTATAAACATTTAATCAGTCAAATTCTTAAGGGAGTAGGTTATAATATTTAAAGCACTATAACTCTTTGAGGGAATAAGTTATAAACATTTAAAGCAAGGTTCGCAGTATCAACCGATACGTATCAGTTGTATCGTATCATTTTTAGCATGTCTGATCCGATACTCACCCCAAACAATACCGACCAATACCGAAATTATGGCTTTCTTTTACAATAAAATCGGAAAAGAAATCAATAAAATAAAATAAAGAGAATTATGCCAAAAGAACAATGTCGACACAATAATTAGATCTACCGATGCGGAACATGCTAACAGATTGTTGATAAAATTTCTTATTAACACAATGTAACCATTACATTTCTAGAACTCATATACTATTCACAACATTGATACATCTTAATATTATTACGTTTAAAAGTAGGGGTACTTTGTCAAAGCAAGTAAAATAAGAAACAATATCTATTGCATGGTGAATAATTCAATAATGTTGAGTATTATTCTTTAAAAATAATGAGAAACAACAAATAATAGATAATATTATGTCTAATTGTAACAAATAATTTATAGTTTTAAAGATAATTTCCTATATTTGTTGGTTCTTGGAAACCAAGAACTCCGATACCATGATCTGAAACCACAGAAACTGCCAAAACTGATACTCATAAAAAGGATCTGAAACCGATTCCAATACCGATACTGCGAACCTTGAACCTTGACTTAAAAGTCTGGCAAATACCCA
This sequence comes from Iris macrosiphon, assembly GCA_036927795.1. Taxonomy (NCBI): domain Eukaryota; kingdom Viridiplantae; phylum Streptophyta; class Magnoliopsida; order Asparagales; family Iridaceae; genus Iris; species Iris macrosiphon. The sequence continues at coordinate 45,771,211 of JAYESA010000004.1, forward strand.
TAAGCAGGGAGATCCATCTACTTATCATCTGCCTTTATAGTAGTAGCCTGGTAGGCATGGGTTAGGTCTCCCTGAAACCCTACAAATTATGAAAAGTTTTCCGTTATAGCTTTCTACCAGCAGAACCACAGATTGCCAACAGAAGAAGTTAGATGCTCAGGTTAACAAACCTCAAGGGCATAGAGTACAAATATTCATAGAGTTGTACTTTTAGCTGTCAGGTCATATATAAACCTTGTGCAAAAGTAACAATCATCAAAAAAGAAATACTAATGACTATCTTGATATATGTGTCACGACCCGATCCCAATAATCTGGGTCCAGTCGGATCATGCCCAGCCTGCACCGTTGTGAGACGGCGGCAGTAAGCTGTATCAATCCATAGTAACACACAGACATCCAGAATACAAGAAGGAAATTCAATTATTTTATTACTAAGTCTGAGAGAAATTCTTTTACAAGCAAAGATTAAGCAAACATGGTCCAGGGTTATTACTTCAACCCTGATTATTACAATTTGGAAATTCAAAGGGAAACAACTAAATATCGGCCTCCTGGCTAGGTTCAGCTAGGGCTTCAGAACTCTGATCCGGACCATAAAAGGTATCATACGCCTCATCGTCACCGCAATCACCTAAAATTGTTAATCTCCAGTCAGGAGGGAGCAAGAACATATATCCAATTCCAGCATCTTAACGATAATTAAAATGATGCAATGAGATAGTTTTGAACCATATTTATATTTTTGTTATGCAACAAATATGAAACAAGAGCAGTAAATGTCGATGAAGCAATGATGACAACTACAATCACTAAAGTGTTTTGAGAAAAGTAGCATCCCGTGGCCGGTCTGGGTTGGAGGCAATCTGTGTTCGCGTGAACACGGTGCGGCGTCAGTCCAGTGAGGTTGGACTTCAGCTATCCACAATGATGCAATAAGGGGGCTTTGACCACGGGTGCTAACTTTTACTCCCCAGTTCCCGAGGCAATAGTCAATGAGTCAATGAGTCAATCAATCAATCCATCAGTCAGTCAGTCGGTTCCGTGAAATCAAGTGTCATCTCAATATATCTATATGACATGCAACATATTTAATTACAACTAAAATACCAGTTTTGAATTATATGAAACTTGCCTGGAGTTGGTTTGGTGACGCGAGTGAGAAGTCGCGACGGTCTTAACCTTAGTTACAGGGACCTACAATCATTAATAATCTGATTTTAGAATTAAGTCAGAGGGTTTTAATTTGTCTTGATTAGTTAACTAAGTTAATGATTTAAATCCAACGATCGATTAAAAATAATAATTTGTAATAGTAATTTCGTAAAACAAAACCCCTTTTTAATAATAATAAAACTTATTTATTTTATTCGTAGAGAATATTTTATGGTCAAATATCGTTTTGTTTCTAATAGGATAAATAGGAAGGAATGATTATAATAAAATAATATCGTTTGTTTTTAGCAATTAATTTATAAGAGAAATAATATTTTGGAAAATATATTATATTTTGAATACTGAAATCATTTCAGAATTATATATTAAATAATTACTAATTAGTATTTAAATACTAAAAATTCATTTCGGAAATTATCTATTAAGTAATTACTAATTTATGAAATATTTAATAAGGTTTTTATTTTATTATATATATATAATGAAATTACTATGGAATATATATTTTTCTGAAATAATAGGAAAACCTTAGAATTGTTAATTGAAATTATATATATATTTTCCATGACAGTAGTGCATAATCAAATTCTAAACTATCAAATTCTAAGTAATTACTAATTTATGAAATATTTAATAAGGTTTTTATTTTTATTATATATATATAATTAATATACGTATTAAGGATCGTTGCATTAAATCGTTAATTAATTAACCAAAACTAACAATCATTACATCTACTAATTAACTATAAACTACCAAAACTAAGCTATCCCGGGATTGACAGAGCTTTATTCTGTCAGTCCCGGTCGGACAGGGTAGCGGTTTTGGAAGGGACAGGGCGTGCGGATAGGGGCACCTACCGGAAAACTGATGGAGGAGTACCGAGGGGAGGCCTCGGACTCGGGATCGGGGTATTTCTAGTCCGATACGCGGATCTGCGTCCGTATCGTGTCCTGGACGCGTGTCCTGGCTCGAATCCGCGTCTGGGTCGTGTCCGCGGCGTGTCCGGGCTCGCTGGGGATCACCGGAGGCGGGTCGAGCGTCGGCGAGGTCACGGCGGGCTGCGGCGAGGGGCGGCGAGGTCAGGGTCGACGTCGCCGGTGCTCGAGATGCGGGCGGCGCCGGCAGCGGTCGCTGGAAGCTGCTCGGCAGCGGGTCTGAGGGAAGAAGGAGGAGGAGAACGATGGGGAGGGCGGCGGTGGAGGGTCTGAACGGCGGCGCTGCGCTGGACGGCGCAGGGGCGGCGGGTCTCGGGGGTCGCCGGAAGCTGGCCTCGCCGGAGAGGGTAGATCTAGGGTTAGGGTTTAGTGTTCGGGGGGGGAAAGGAGGCGGTGATGGGGTCTTAAATAGGGTTTTCGAGGGAGGCTCAGCCGGGCGTCGAGGCGGAGGGTCCGGAGTGGAGGGGCGACGTGGGAGGCGGTCGTGGCGCCGGAGAATGCGCGGCGGCGGAAAATCCGGAGGAGGCAGTCGTGTGAGGGGAGCGGGTTTGGGAGATGCGGGTCGGGCGCGGATCCGGTCAGGCCGACCCGCCCGACCCGCTACGGCACTGGGCTGGGCTGGGATACATTGGGCTCGGCCCACTGGGCCGGGCCGGGCCCTAAACGGAATAATAAAAATAATAATAATAAAAATAATAATAATAATAATAATAATTAAACAGTAATTTAAATAATTACTTTTTAGAAATTAGTTTTTAGGCTTTTTTTTAAAAATAGGTCTGAAGCCCAATAAAATCCCAGAAAATTACCCCAAGTCCAGTTTTCTATTTTACACCCAAAAATGTTATTTTCATGATATTTTAATATTATTAATTAACAATAAAAAATCCTTTATTAATTAAAAGCCATGATTTTAATTTCAGAAAAAATTGCCGAAAATTCCAGAAAATTGGGAAAAATCCAGATTTAATAATTAGGAAAAATTCAGGGGTTTACAACCTACCCAACTTATAAAAATTTCGTCCTCGAAATTACTATAATAGAGGGGAGAACAGGGTAAACATGCCTTAAAACAGATGAGGGTACTTCTGCTTCATCTCAGCCTCTCGTTCCCAGGTGGATTCGCCTGGGGAGTGGTGGAGCCACTGAACTTTGACCAGTGGAATCACGGTGTTCCGCAACTGCTTTTCCATACGGTCTATGATCCTCACTGGCTGCTCTGGTACTGTAAGACTTGGCCCAATCTCCAACTCTGAATGATCCAGGATGTGGCTCGGGTCTGGAATGTAACGCCTCAGCTGCGATACATGGAAAACGTTGTGTACGCCTTCAAGATTAGGTGGTAACGCTACTCGGTATGCCACCTCTCCAATTCTGCTCAATATCTCGAATGGGCCGATATACCTGGGACTAAGTTTCCCAGCTCTGCCAAAACGGATAGTTCCTCTGGTGGGGGAGATCTTGACGAAGACACTATCACCTGCTTCGAACTCCACGAGTCGGCGACGGCTGTCCGCCCAATGTTTCTGACGATCTTGAGCCACCCGAAGTCTGTCTCTGATCACCTTGACTTTTTCAGCCGCATCTGTAATCATCTCAGGTCCCAGCATGACTCGTTCTCCTACGTCGTCCCAAGCCAAGGGAGTGCGGCAACGACGTCCATACAGAGCCTCGAAAGGAGTCATGCTGATGCTGGCCTGGTAGCTATTGTTGTAAGCAAACTCTACCAAGTGTAGGTGGTCCTCCCATGATCCTCCAAAATCCAGGACGCAAGATCTCAGCATATCCTCTAACGTCTGGATGGTTCTCTCCGACTGTCCGTCGGTCTGTGGGTGATATGCAGTGCTGAACTTCAGTTGGGTCCCCAGACTCTCTTGCAAGCTCTTCCAGAAGTGAGAAGTAAAACGGCTGTCTCGGTCTGATACAATGCTCACAGGAACTCCATGTATCCGGACGATTTGCCTCATGTATAGGGCAGCTAACTTCTCGGTGGATAAACCAACCTTGAAGGGAATGAAGTGGGCAGACTTAGTTAATCTGTCTACGATCACCCAAATAGCGTCCTTCCCTCCTTGGGATCGAGGCAATCCTGACACAAAATCCATAGTGATGTGCTCCCATTTCCATTCTGGAATGGGCAGCGGCTGAAGAAGTCCTGCTGGTCTTTGTCTATCTGCTTTCACCTGCTGGCAGATCAAGCATCTGCCAACGAATTTTGAGACATCCTTCTTCATTCCATACCACCATACGTGCTCCCGTATATCTCGGTACATCTTATTTGCTCCAGGGTGGATGGAATACTGTGAGTGATGCGCTTCCTGCATCAGCTGTTCCCTCAATTCACCAGCAGGTACACAAAGTCTGGTGCCATTCCTCAGTGTTCCGTCGTCTGAAATAGAGAATCCGTCCAGTGTGCCAGCTAACACCTGGTCCCTGAGCTTGCACAATGCTCCGTCCTCGAATTGAGTCTCTTTGATTTTGTCCATCAAGCTAGACTGCACTTGCAAATGCATCATGGGGAAATCAGCGCCGGGCACTATTGCTTCCCGTCCAAGCTTCTTCATTTCCTCTGCAGGCAATACGAGTTCTAGTCCCAGCTTCTCCATGTCCTCCAGTAGGTACCGATCGGTCGTCAAGAACATCGCCATCGGATATCGACTAAGTGCGTCGGCGACCACATTAGCCTTTCCGGGATGGTACTGTAGGCTGATATCAAAGTCCTTCATGAGCTCCAACCATCGTCTCTGACGCATGTTGAGCTCCTTCTGTGTAAAGACATACTTGAGACTTTTGTGGTCCGTGTATATCTCTACCCTTTCGCCGTACAGGTAGTGCTTCCACAGCTTCAAGGCGAAGATGACTGCTGCTAGCTCCAGGTCATGCGTCGGGTAGTTCTTCTCATGAGTCCGTAATTGCCGGGAAGCATAAGCAATTACCTTTCCATGTTGCTGGAGCACACATCCTAATCCTTTGCCGGACGCGTCGCTATAAATTGAGAATCCTCCTGATCCTGAGGGTAGCGACAAAATTGGTGCTGTTGTTAGCCTTCTCTTCAGCTCTTCAAATGACGCCTGGCACGCTTCGGTCCAGACGAACTCTTCATTCTTCCTGGTTAGCTTGGTCATGGGCTCAGCAATTTTTGCAAAATCCTTCACAAATTTTCTGTAGTATCCAGCTAAGCCCAAGAAGCTTCTGATCTCTGCAACTGAACTGGGAGTATTCCATGTCTCCACGGCAGCTATCTTCTTGGGGTCCACTGATATGCCTTCTCCTGTGACAACGTGGCCGAGAAAGTCCACCTTGTCTAGGAAAAATTCACACTTGGACAGTTTTCCATATAGCTTCTCCTTTCTGAGGGTTTCCAAAATTATCCTCAAATGCTGCTCGTGTTCTTCCTTGGTCTTCGAATAGATCAGAATGTCGTCAATGAAGACAACGACAAACTGGTCCAAGTATTTGTGGAAGACCTTGTTCATGAGATTCATGAACACTGCTGGGGCATTTGTAAGACCAAAGGGCATGACCAAGAATTCAAATTGTCCATACTTGGTGTTGAATGCCGTCTTTGGGATATCTTCCTTCCTCACCTTGATTTGATGGTAACCCGATCTGAGGTCTATCTTCGAGAAAACCTTAGCTCCACTCAGCTGGTCGAAGAGGTCGTCGATCCGGGGCAGCGGGTACTTGTTCTTGATAGTGATGTTGTTCAATGCCCGGTAGTCTATGCACATTCTGACTGTCCCATCCTTCTTGGGTACAAACAAGACTGGTGCACCCCAGGGTGAGGCACCGGTCCTGATGAATCCTTGCGCCTGAAGCTCGTCAATCTGGTCTTTCATTTCCTTAGACTCCTTGGGATTCACTCGGTAGCAGCGTTGGGAGATTGGTGCTGCGCCAGGTATAAGATCGATCGAGAATTCCACATCTCGATCAGGGGGTAGCCCTGGAAGATTGTCTGGGAAGACGTCTATAAATTCTGCTATGAGAGGATGAGGGGGTCCGGTTTCTTCAGTGATGGATGTGTAGGACACAAATTCCACGCCTTCAGGTGCTCGAATCACTTTGAGTTTAGGTCCTCCAGGTGGACCTAGAGTTACGCAGCCTTCTCGACAGTCTATCAGAGCATGGTGCTGACTAAGCCAATCCATGCCCAAGACTACGTCATAGTTTGGCAAAGGCATTATTAGGAACTGAGTCTGAAACTCATGTCCTGAGATAGTGACTGGGCAGATACAAGTCTCACTAATGGGTATTGGTCCTCCACCAGTCATAACTCTACAGATTATCTTACTTAAGCCAGTAGCTAGATGGTGTGCAGAAATGAAGTTTGCAGATATAAAACTGTGTGATGCTCCAGAATCAAATAATGCTAAGGCAGGGTGCGAATGAAGTAGAATGGAACCTGCGATGACATCTCCTTCCGTCTCGGGTTCAGCTTCTGGCTCTTCCACAGTCAAGGCAAAAGCTTGCCCGGCTCTGTGCTGGTTGTAGCGCTGCTGCTGGGTAGGCAGTGGACCTCTCTGCTGTCCAGCTCCAGTTTTGTTGTATGCCGTGGGGCAGTCCTTTACTTGATGGGTGGCAGATCCACAAGCAAGGCAGTGTCCCAATTTCTTCCTGCAGATCTCTGCGGTATGACCTGGCCTTTTGCAGTAGACGCAGTTGACCGCCTTTGGTTGGTTGTACTGATGCGCTTTGTTGGCCGCTGCTGGCTGTTGTTGCTGGGACTGCTGGGGATAGGAGGGCCTATTGTTGTTGTTGCTGTGCCTCTTGTTGTTGCCCTGATAGCTGTTGCTTGACCCTGGATGCTCCCTCTTGGGTCGAGCAGGTGCACTGGCCTCTACATCTTGGGCCACCTTCAACATCTTGTCATAAGTCTTCGCACCGTTAGCAGCTACTAAGGTGCGGATCTCTTCACGTAGCCCGTGCCGGAACTTCTTAGCACGTTCCACAGGGTTGTCCACCAGGTGGCTTGCAAACCTGCCAAGCCTGTTGAACTCAGCCGCATATTCTTCAATTGAGCGGTCTCCTTGCTTCAGGTCTTGAAACTGCCTTCCCATAGCTTCGAGGGCAGCCTCTGGAAAGAACTTCCGCTTGAACTGCTTCTTGAATAGCCGCCAGGAAATCCCTCCAGCTCGAAATCTTGGCTCGTTGCGGTACCAAATGTTAGCCAAGTCCCTCAGCTGGAGTGCTACGGCCTCAACCATGAGGTCGTCTGGGAGTCGAGCGACGCTGAGGAGTCGCTCCATATCATCTAGCCACTCGTCTGCGTAGATGATGCCTTCGGTCCCCTTGAAGGGACGCGGGTCCAACTTCTTAAAGTTTTCTACAGTTCCAACCTTTACCTGGATAACAGGTTTGTGGTTAGACTAGAAATTCATTAATGGAATCCAAGCTTTTAAATCCTTAATTACCTTGGCAGGCTCCTGTTCTGACCGGGGTGTTCCTAGCGCTGCCATGGCTACATTATGGGCGTTCTCCATGCCCTCTCTCATAATCGCGGTCTGCTCGCGATTTGCTTCTGCTTGGGCCCTCTGGGCTTCAAGAACTCCTCGTAGCAGGCCTACGAGTTCAGCGGGGTCCACTGGCACAGGTGGTGCAACAGGAGGAGTCACATCAGCTGGAATTGATGTGGTCCTGGGAGGAATAGGTGGAGCTGTATGCACTACTGAAGTGTAGGCAGCGCGGGGAGCTCTTGCAGCATGGGGGCGATCTGTGAGCTGCAACGGAGAGGGGTCGGACTGAGCTTGATTCGGGGTGTGCTCAGAAGACGAAGCCTCTTCTTCGGCTGGGCCGGAACGGGTTGTCTTTCCTCGTGCCATCTTCTGGAAGGTTTTAGGAAGCAAGCATAAGCAATGTAACCTATGTTCTATAAGCAAGCAAAAATAATGGTACATATGTATAGATAGAAGAATTTTGGTCCTATGATGTGACAGATTGAAATTTCTCCAGAATTCTAAGTGTTCTAATTGTTTCTAGAGTCTGTTTTCCTAAGGTCATACTAAACCTAAAGTCAAGGCAAGTCGGTTTGTTTGGCCAGCCTAAGTTGACTAGACCAAAGGTTGTAAACTAGGACCTGCATGGGCCACCACTGAAAACATGTCACGACCCGATCCCAATAATCTGGGTCCAGTCGGATCATGCCCAGCCTGCACCGTTGTGAGACGGCGGCAGTAAGCTGTATCAATCCATAGTAACACACAGACATCCAGAATACAAGAAGGAAATTCAATTATTTTATTACTAAGTCTGAGAGAAATTCTTTTACAAGCAAAGATTAAGCAAACATGGTCCAGGGTTATTACTTCAACCCTGATTATTACAATTTGGAAATTCAAAGGGAAACAACTAAATATCGGCCTCCTGGCTAGGTTCAGCTAGGGCTTCAGAACTCTGATCCGGACCATAAAAGGTATCATACGCCTCATCGTCACCGCAATCACCTAAAATTGTTAATCTCCAGTCAGGAGGGAGCAAGAACATATATCCAATTCCAGCATCTTAACGATAATTAAAATGATGCAATGAGATAGTTTTGAACCATATTTATATTTTTGTTATGCAACAAATATGAAACAAGAGCAGTAAATGTCGATGAAGCAATGATGACAACTACAATCACTAAAGTGTTTTGAGAAAAGTAGCATCCCGTGGCCGGTCTGGGTTGGAGGCAATCTGTGTTCGCGTGAACACGGTGCGGCGTCAGTCCAGTGAGGTTGGACTTCAGCTATCCACAATGATGCAATAAGGGGGCTTTGACCACGGGTGCTAACTTTTACTCCCCAGTTCCCGAGGCAATAGTCAATGAGTCAATGAGTCAATCAATCAATCCATCAGTCAGTCAGTCGGTTCCGTGAAATCAAGTGTCATCTCAATATATCTATATGACATGCAACATATTTAATTACAACTAAAATACCAGTTTTGAATTATATGAAACTTGCCTGGAGTTGGTTTGGTGACGCGAGTGAGAAGTCGCGACGGTCTTAACCTTAGTTACAGGGACCTACAATCATTAATAATCTGATTTTAGAATTAAGTCAGAGGGTTTTAATTTGTCTTGATTAGTTAACTAAGTTAATGATTTAAATCCAACGATCGATTAAAAATAATAATTTGTAATAGTAATTTCGTAAAACAAAACCCCTTTTTAATAATAATAAAACTTATTTATTTTATTCGTAGAGAATATTTTATGGTCAAATATCGTTTTGTTTCTAATAGGATAAATAGGAAGGAATGATTATAATAAAATAATATCGTTTGTTTTTAGCAATTAATTTATAAGAGAAATAATATTTTGGAAAATATATTATATTTTGAATACTGAAATCATTTCAGAATTATATATTAAATAATTACTAATTAGTATTTAAATACTAAAAATTCATTTCGGAAATTATCTATTAAGTAATTACTAATTTATGAAATATTTAATAAGGTTTTTATTTTATTATATATATATAATGAAATTACTATGGAATATATATTTTTCTGAAATAATAGGAAAACCTTAGAATTGTTAATTGAAATTATATATATATTTTCCATGACAGTAGTGCATAATCAAATTCTAAACTATCAAATTCTAAGTAATTACTAATTTATGAAATATTTAATAAGGTTTTTATTTTTATTATATATATATAATTAATATACGTATTAAGGATCGTTGCATTAAATCGTTAATTAATTAACCAAAACTAACAATCATTACATCTACTAATTAACTATAAACTACCAAAACTAAGCTATCCCGGGATTGACAGAGCTTTATTCTGTCAGTCCCGGTCGGACAGGGTAGCGGTTTTGGAAGGGACAGGGCGTGCGGATAGGGGCACCTACCGGAAAACTGATGGAGGAGTACCGAGGGGAGGCCTCGGACTCGGGATCGGGGTATTTCTAGTCCGATACGCGGATCTGCGTCCGTATCGTGTCCTGGACGCGTGTCCTGGCTCGAATCCGCGTCTGGGTCGTGTCCGCGGCGTGTCCGGGCTCGCTGGGGATCACCGGAGGCGGGTCGAGCGTCGGCGAGGTCACGGCGGGCTGCGGCGAGGGGCGGCGAGGTCAGGGTCGACGTCGCCGGTGCTCGAGATGCGGGCGGCGCCGGCAGCGGTCGCTGGAAGCTGCTCGGCAGCGGGTCTGAGGGAAGAAGGAGGAGGAGAACGATGGGGAGGGCGGCGGTGGAGGGTCTGAACGGCGGCGCTGCGCTGGACGGCGCAGGGGCGGCGGGTCTCGGGGGTCGCCGGAAGCTGGCCTCGCCGGAGAGGGTAGATCTAGGGTTAGGGTTTAGTGTTCGGGGGGGGAAAGGAGGCGGTGATGGGGTCTTAAATAGGGTTTTCGAGGGAGGCTCAGCCGGGCGTCGAGGCGGAGGGTCCGGAGTGGAGGGGCGACGTGGGAGGCGGTCGTGGCGCCGGAGAATGCGCGGCGGCGGAAAATCCGGAGGAGGCAGTCGTGTGAGGGGAGCGGGTTTGGGAGATGCGGGTCGGGCGCGGATCCGGTCAGGCCGACCCGCCCGACCCGCTACGGCACTGGGCTGGGCTGGGATACATTGGGCTCGGCCCACTGGGCCGGGCCGGGCCCTAAACGGAATAATAAAAATAATAATAATAAAAATAATAATAATAATAATAATAATTAAACAGTAATTTAAATAATTACTTTTTAGAAATTAGTTTTTAGGCTTTTTTTTAAAAATAGGTCTGAAGCCCAATAAAATCCCAGAAAATTACCCCAAGTCCAGTTTTCTATTTTACACCCAAAAATGTTATTTTCATGATATTTTAATATTATTAATTAACAATAAAAAATCCTTTATTAATTAAAAGCCATGATTTTAATTTCAGAAAAAATTGCCGAAAATTCCAGAAAATTGGGAAAAATCCAGATTTAATAATTAGGAAAAATTCAGGGGTTTACAATATGTCATCTATAAACCTTCTTTATACTGTAAAGTAGATATTTGCTCATTATATACTTCCATCATCGTCACCATCCAAGCCTTCTCTCTCCCATCAAAACGGGGATAAATTATGGAGCATAAGAAAACTCCAGAATTGACCAAGTTTTTATAACCCCACTGACATCTGCCTTATGTGTTGGTGTCAAATTCCTAATCAAGGTAGAGCATATTTTTAACTATTTGACAAATCTATATTATGATTCTATCATGTATGTATAGCTACGGATAATGAGTAATTGGAATGGGAAGATGAAAAAAGGGCATCCCAATGCCACGAGACTCCCACTTACACAGGGTCCGAGGAGGGTCACGACGTATGCAACCTTACTCCCATATACATGGAGAGAGGCTGTTTCGGTGACTCGAACCGTTTCAGTGACTCGAACCTGCATCCTCTAGGATGCAAACAGCAAGACTGGTGACAATTTATGCTAAGGCCAGGTGGCAGAAACACATTCTCATCCAAAGGTTGAAAGGGGAAATTTTTAAATGGGACCAAGAGTCAGACAGAACAACATTTATATATATATAATTTTCTTAAAATAAGGTGGCCCACGGTCACTGAAAGTCCATCCATGACTCCGTCTCTGACTCATGAAGGTGGGATACGATCCAAGATGTAAGATGAAGCCTGCTTTCAAGATCTAAACAAATTAGCTTTATACAGCAAGTTCAAGGAAATATTTATAAAAGCAGTCCCTTGATATTCCAAGTTTTCATTAAAGAGTAGTCCCTCAATCATAACAAAAGCAGAGAGAAAACATGAAGTAGCACTTCTGTATTATAATTCAACGCTACTGTTTAGTATCACAATATGATTGAATAGGACAAAGGACAATAAAAAAAGAAAATACAAGGTAGCGAAAAGAATATCTTAAGGTGAGAAAAATGCAACCTCCAACAATAACATTAATCATGCATGAAATGATGAAAAACGTGAGGGTGAGGAATCATTGCAGTTGCTATCTATAAGATACTAACCCCTTTCAATGAAGATTTCAGTGAGTGTCCCATCTGCATATTCCTTCAGCTCTTGCTTGCTTAACGTCCCATTCATGTCTTTGTCCAAGGCCAGAAACATATCTACAAAGCAGTGGAACATAGCAAGCAACAATGTTTAACATAACTGCCTTTACTTACATAAACAAATTTTACGTGCTTACGAAAAATCCAAATAACACATTATAACAATAATGTGCATGATGTCCTCTTAAAATCGAAAGAGAAAACAAAATGTCCAAAACAAATGCTTCATCTACTGGATCCCTAGTTTTAACTATAACAAGATGGCAAGAACTTTCAAGTACAAAGTACATAGAGAACTAGTAAAACTCAAAACATGCCTAGTGAAGATAGACGCCAATCTTGCAGAAGAACCTCACAATATTGAAAGCCTGAACAGATGAACAAACATACTGGATAGTGGAATCATGACATGTAAGCTTTGATTAAGGAGAACAGCATAAATTCAATAGCATTTCTGACTTGTAAAGATTGTTTTTAGATAACATCTACACACACACATATACAATGTAGTAGTGCAAATAGGTGAAGCATTCAGATCAAACATGGATAAAAATCATGTAGAAAATAGATGAACATAATTATTAGGCTTCATTCGCACATCAAGATATAAGAGTTCAAAATCAATGACCTGAGAATAATTTGATAAGTGCTTCTCTAAACAGGATTGTGATGAGTAGCATTTTGAAATTAATGTAAGCCGGTAGTGAAATATTCATCATTACCAGATATGCAATCTTTACACTTTTAAGTGTACCAGGACAGTATAATATGTGGGCTATGATCTTGTTTAAACGATAGATAACAGTCAATTCATCTACAAATATAGAGAAGAAATATGCACTGCATACATGTAATTATGCCAAAGAACAAATAATTAAGATACACAACTTGAAAACTTGACATACCGCATATCCGTTGAGCAGACGTCAAAGAGAACCAATTCTCTGCCTGTTCTGTATCAGTAACTTCTTCCTCACTTTCCTAACAGAGAAAATTTTGAATGATTTAGCCCCGAGTGAAAGATAAATAAGGATTCTAGCAGAGGAATATAAAGTATTTTAATTCCATCTGTACATAAGATACGGTGAAATTTATGGCTTATGTCCACCTTTACTTTTTATACCTGTTCAAAGTGAAGGCTATGTTGTCACTAGAATGGGATTAATTCTCATTAGGCATCTTGGCCTTACAATATATAGGGCATACAATCCATGTGACATCACTAATTACGTCAATAAACCTAACTAGAAATGGGAAATACATCAATAAATTGAAAAATAAGATGAGTGAATCTTCTCTTCAACAATACCAAATAAAATGGCTAATATCTGAAGGTATTGTACATATAATATAAGAAATGTCTATAAAGTAATCAAAGAGGATGTGATGATTGGATACTTGTCCTACTATGCCAAACAACAAAAATTGCTTGCAAAGCTGGCATTTCAAGTTCACTAATTGATTCAAGATGCTCATCGCTTTTCAATCCCCTAATATAAGATTTTTTTGTTGAAGAATCATCCTACCATTACAATATCCTGCCTTGCAAAAAAGACTTCATTCAAGAGTATACGTTTGTGTGGATGAGAGTTCTATTAATATTTAGGTATATTGATGATTATATCAAGTTACACACCCCTCAAATTATCAAAAATATTTTATTCTGGAAACCTAAACAGTTTGATAATGGAGAAGGGCTCTTGATGCTGCTATTCTTTGAATAAAAAAGCCAAGTGTGACAATAATGCATAAAAAAGCCAAGTGTGACAATAATGCATTAAAAAGTCAAGGATGTTGAATCGTTGCCAGGAAATATTCAAGCCCGAAACTGTAAGAAGTTATAATAGCGTGAACGGTATAAAGCTAAACAACATTAGGAAGGGGAAAAAAAGGTTCATGGTTTGCAAGCAAATGGTGATCCTCCGATCTTTGGAGACAAGAAGCTATGACGGTGGGCAGATAAAAATACCTGGTGCAGTTCCATAAGCTCTTGGAGACAGTTACTCAGCAGCACCTTCTTTATGCATGCCTTACCTGTGAATAATTCATAAAAATTTGCCTTGAGGTGAAACATTAGCATCTTAAAAACCAGTTTTAAGTCATGGACTGCAACAGTTCTATAGAAATTTAGGATGGTAAGGTTTCAGACCTCGCCTATGAGGATCACAGAAGAAAAAGAACTTGTGTGCAGCTATCCTACAGTACATATTAATGAAGGCTGCAGGCATATCACGCAGTTGTGCTAGGTTTGGAATAAGACCTCTTATATAGGCCTCCATTTCCTGCAAAGTAGACAAGATTGCAGTAAAACCAATTTGCAACTAATGGACCATCCTTGTTAGATGAAAGTATCTTGCTTTTTAAATTAATCATAAAAATCAATGAATATGGAATTAAGATCCATACATGAGCTTGAAGAAAGCCGTCAGAATCTTCATCAAGCTCACTCATATCTATTCTAGCTTGAGTAAGTGATACCTGAAAAAGTATAGAGTTGTGAATATCCCAAGCATCTCTTATTCGGCTAAACATATACCAGCATACATTTTAAATGTACATCTACATCAAATGATAACATAAAAGGAAATCCAGATCTGAAAGAGGAATACCAATTTATTATCGGGAAGGAGATAAGAGGTAGAAATTCCAATTCACTTGCTTAAACTATAACTGTACAGAAGCCAGGAACTTCAGAAATTGTTAAAATGGCCATCAAAAGCAATCACTCTACCCCATGACCAAGTTTGGTTTCATCCAACTGCCTAATGGAGAGAAGGTTGCTACAAATCTGAACCTCTTTTTGCAGCATGCACATCATGGTTTCTACCAAAATCCCCATCTATTTGCTCAGTCTTCACTAGGGAAAAAATTCCTACTAGAACAACATGGTGATACTCTTTATGTTCTTTAAGCATAAATTTATAACTGAAACTTAAAGCTACATTGAAGAACAAGATAATGGGGTGTATCAAGTTGCATCAATCCTAAGAAAAAAAAACAACTCTCAGGTCAAATATATATTTACCCACCAATTTGGTAAAAGATACCGCACAAAAATTGGGCTAATGTAATCTTGAGAACAATAATTACCTGGTCATGGTTCACTTCGATTCACAGTAGGGGTATGCGGTACGCTACTTTCCCTGGTACGCAGTAAGGGTAGGCTTCATGAGTACACACTGCAGTTCGCTTAAGAGCAGTTCACACACACAGACACGTGTGTGTGTATGTGTGATTCGTACCAAATCTAATAACAACTTACCCTTGAATGCTCCCTTCCACGATTAATTTATCTTATTGTCGTTTTTGTTACCATTTGATCCGTATGTTGAACTTCATCTTGTAAGATTTGGATCGCCTGACCTCAAGTCCCCACTAGCGACAACATTAGCAGTAGACCCGAAGAAGATCGAGAAAGTGGAGTCATGGCCTACCCCATATTCGGTAGCAAAAGTACAATTTTTTTTGGGACTTGCAAGATATTATCGGCAGTTTGTGAAGAATTTTGCTAGGATTGTAGAGCAGTTGATGAGATTGACAAGGGCGGGCAAAGCACTTGTTTGGACATAAGAGTATCAGGCTGCTTTTGACAAGTTGAAGAAGAGATTGACTATAACACCAATTTTGACTTTGCCTTCAAGTACATGAGGATTTGTGATTTATAACGACAATTCGAGAAAGAGGATGCGTGTTGGAGCATGATAATAAGGTGGTGGCATTTTCTTTTCGTCAATTACAGCCACATTAGAAGAATTATCAAGCACACGAATTAGCAGCATAGCATAGGTCTTTGCATTGAAGTTGCCGTAGTGTTACTTGTACGGAGAGCAAGTTCAATTTTTTACGGATCAAAAAGGCTGAAGTATGTCTTCACATAAAAAGAGCTATTGATAAAGGACTTTGATCTCATACTAAAGTATCAAGCGCGGAAATCGAACGTAGTGACCGATACTTTTGAGTAGATAGTCACTAGCTATGTATTTGACGATGAACCGACATTTATAGGAGGACTCAAAAGAGTCTTGGTATTGAGGTGTTTATACCTAGGATAAAAGGGAAGATGATAAATTTGTAGATTCACTCTACGTTGATGGACATGGTTCGGGAGGCACACTTGAGTGACGAGGCATTACATCCACTCAGAGCACAAGGCGAAGCAGGATTGACATGATTAGTTTCAGATTCAGGAGGATAGATCATTGAGATATGGGGATAGATTATATGTGTCTAGTGGTGAGTTTTGATTGGAGATTATAAATGAGGCGCACAACTCGTGGTACTCTATTCATCATGGAGAAACAAAGATGTACAAGAACTTGAGAGATTACGTATGGTGGTATGTTATGAAGAGAAAAGTGGTCCGGTTCACTTCGAAATGTTTAGTGTGCTAGCAAGTTAAAGCAAAGAACCAGAGACCCGAAAGATTTCTACATCCCCTACTCATTCCGGAGTGAAAGTAGAAACATATCAAGATGGACTTTGTGACCGAATTACCGAGAACGCCTAGTGGGAAGGATGTTATATAGGTCATAGTGGATAGATTGACAAGGTCTGCATATTTTATACCATTTGGAGTTGGAACTTTTGACGGAGGGGTTAGCAGAGTTGTAGATCATGCAGATAATTCGACTACACGGAGTTCCAGTGAGCATTGTATCGAATAAAGCCTCGAGATTAATCTCACACTTTTGGTAGAGTTTAAATGATAGCTTGGGTACATAATTGAAGTTTAGCACTGCTTATCATCCACAGACAGATGGACAGTCAGAACGGACCGTCCAGATGTTCGAGGATATGTTGGGTATGTATACGTTAGATTTTTTAGGGTTATGGGTCGATCATCTACATCTAGTGGGATTCTTATATAACAGCGGTTACCAAACAAGTATCGAGATAGTCCCTGTTTGAGGCGTTGTATGGACGTAGATATCTATGTTGGGATGATGATGGAGAGCAAGCTTTGTGGGGACCAGAAATGGTGGTCGATGCAACTAAGAAAGTTAGCAAATTCAAAAGCGACTTCAATTGGCACAAGATCGACAGAGGCATTGGACAGATACCCACCGGAGGTTTTTGGAATTTTAGCTTGAAGACTTGGTATTTTGAAGATTTCAACGATCAGAAGTACTATCCAATTTGGTAGTTGTGGAAAGCTTAATATAAGTTTCATAAGGTCTTTTGGTATAGTAGAGTAGAGCGTATTAGAGCTTACCAACTAGCATTACCATCAACGTTGGAGTGAGTACACGATGTCTTTCCCGTATCACAGTTGAGAAAGTATGTAGCAGAACCTAGTTGTATTATAGACATTTTAAGATCAAAGATGGGCCACTTTGCCGTATCAGGAGCAACTGGTGGGTATATTGGATCGAAAGGTCAAGGTAATGAGATCTCGGACCATCTCATTATTACGAGTAGCATGAAGGCACCATTCACCTGGAGTGTCGACATAGGAACGTGAGGATGAAATAGCATTTTCTCATTTTTTGAGGATTGAGGTAAATTTAGTATTATGTTTGTTTGATTGCTTTTATTTTGAAATTTTGAGAACAACAGTTTTATAAGGTGGGTAAGATGTTATACCTATGATATTATAGAACATAATTAATTAATCAAATTATATGCAATGGAATAATTACGTAGCGTATATGTAAACATGTAAACGGGTTACCAAGACAACGTTCCTATACTTGTTAATAGTACAAGTAAACAATATAGACCTTAGATTCACTTAACTAGCCCTAGAACACTTATATATGACTCCAATTCTAGATTTTTCGTATATTTCTTAAGAATTCTTTCGAGAGAAAACTCGTAAAAAAATATTAAATTAATGATAATTCAACGGAGTGTAAGAAACCACTTAACACTCGTACCATAGAATCCCTTCAAACTTGGCATACAACTTCCTAATAGTCTCGAATATTTTCCATAAATTTGTATATGATTTTTCGTAAGTCCTTTGTTATTTTAACTACCCGAGAACTATTTTTCATTAATTAATAAATCATGGAAAATTAATTTCCTAAATAATACAATATTTATTAATTATTAAACCCTGTGGACTCTAGTTTTAAGTTATAGATCAGGGTCGTTGGATCTAATCTAACCGGTATGTTTACTTTAAATCCGGGTCATATTTTATTTTTCGGATTAATTTGGGCCAGTGGATCAACTTTCTAGTTGATCCAACTCATCCATTCCCATACATACACCAACTTATCTGTATATAAATACATCATCACATACCCAAGCACCCTAACCCTAATCGTTGTTATCAATCCGAGACTTCCCCACAGTTGTTCTCTGTTGTTTGGCCACCAAACGTCGCGCTACCACCGTCGTTCTCTCCGCCCCGATGTCCTCTCCAACCTGAGATCGGGCACGACCGACCACGAGGACCACTTTGCTAGACAACAGCCGTGTTTGTGCATCTAGTTTATGTCAGATTTTGTACGGCCATTCCAGTACATGAAAGTTGATTCCGTCTTCATCAATGTGTTCATGACGAGATTCACCGTAAAGGGTGCAAGTTTGGAATACGAGTTTTGATGAGGAACGAAAACTCCTCCAATTTTTTTGTCATCGTTGTCGTTTTTCCGTAAATTCACAATATTTTCTAAAACTCTGATTATTTTCAATTTCCATAATCATTACATCTAATCTAAATAATTCATGTGCCGTAGATTGATCGAACCCTAGTTCAATTAACTAACTCAATAAGGAACGTAGATTACTTAGCATGCAAGTAATCTTGGTGGACAAGTAACCTCGATTACTTGATTAAGAATCCTAATTTGTGTATGCGATCTTAGACATAAACTTGCGGGGTTGTATGGATAGACTGTATGTGCTAGCTTGTTTACTTGTGTAGAAGAGGAGAGACTGGTAGATTCTAGAATGTGGATTTATGGTTATTCGGTTGCGATTGACATGCGAGTATATATATTTAACGTATTGCATTACCTTTATAATACATTTCAAGTATTAGCATTATCTTGCTTCTTCGAGATTAGATGTTCATTCTTGTTTATTCCATGACCTTGTACACGAAAGAGTCTCCATTATGATATTATTCTAGTATATGTTCACCTATAGTTCTAGTTTATCATTACTCATGTTTCTATTGTTATCGTGATCAAGATGGTAAGAGATGGGTGAGGGGAATACAACTATTAGGTGTGTGGTCATTACACATGCGTCTCCAAACTATTGATCACCAAAAAGTTAGCTAGTATTGTATTATGCTCAAAACCTGACTAGATAACCTAAAATTACAGATTCAGACAATATATATATATATACCAAAGTGCTAGGTGAGGATATTACCGCAGTGCAATACCTTGTTCCTGACTCTTCCTTTGGTGATCAATAGTTTGGAGACGCATATGTGATTCAAACTAGTTAACTTTTTGTTCATATGTGATTCATACTAGTAAACTTTCTCATGTGATTCAGACTAGTTTCCTTAGTTATTTTAATTTGCTTGAGTGACCTTTTTCATTCAGCGGGTTTGTTCCTGATATGACATATATTTAATATTTATTTGGAGAATGATCTTGGACTGGTTGAATCATGATTTTAGTTATTATTTATGTGGAACTTTAGACCATATCTTGTTCATTTTTCCTCCTTGATTTTAGTTTATTTGGATGTTGAATGTGATGGATTAATAGCTTGATGTAATGGGTTATATTGATGTGTTAACTTATAGACAATTTTGCATATGTATTTGGAACTCTTAGTAGAAGTATCATAGTAAGCATAGGTTGGGGTATTATGCATTCGTATCCGATTATTTTGGAGCGGGTCGTGACACAATTTTTATGGTGTCTCTGTGTGTGAGGACTATATCTAAGGGTCAAGTAAACAACCTTCAGGCGAAAAATCAAATGTACGGACTCGAGAACAAACTTAAGACAAGGATAGTTCTGAAACTTCATGACAAAAATATGATCCAGAGCGTATAAATAAAAGTTAAAACAAGCAAAAGAAATCTCAAGACAATGAAGTAGAGACAATAAAGTACTGGGATACCAAGTTGTAATAAACTTTAGTGTTGCTAATTTCACTTGCAAATAAGTAAAATTTAGCTTACAAATAGGAACTTTATATGTTACAACTTACAAAAGAGAAGCTGAGGGAAGTAGTGGTCAAAACAAAGATAACAAAGCCAATAAGCTTTAGAATGTTATTAGCTACGACATCTACTTCAGATCCAAAGAGCAACAAAATGTCACAAGGGATGAGGCAGTCATTACATAAACATAATATAGTAATAAGAAACGATCCATAACATCATATTCTAATCAGCACTAAGAAAATGACAATAGAGAGAACCAACAGACAGGTCCACAAGTTCATATATCTAAGGGTTACAGGAAATAGTTCATCTTTGACTTCATTGAAGTTATACTTTTAGTATCTATGTATATAATTATTAAGATACATAATAGCGCTATCATAAATTATAAATAATATAACCCTTTTTTGACATGACAACTGAGTTCTGCATGAGATTCCAAGGCTACTTTCCTACTTTAAGAGGCAACAGGCAATTCACATAAAGTGATGAAAATAGAAAAACGAAAACAATTATCTAAGCATGCAAACACAATTTGGAAATCAGTATATAGAATAAGCAATCAAATGGATACAAACAAAATTCTTAAATAATTTTTTAAAAGTCATAAACCTAGGAAATCCCCTAGAGAAGGAACAGAACGCACCGTTCGCATCACATATAGATAGAATGGTAGGATAGCAATTCTTCCAGATTCATCTTTCTCAAACTTCATAAAATTTGATGGGCTGAAAAATCGCCTGCACTTGGGGCCAATTTGCTCACTGCAAACAGATGCAATATGACAGAAGTCTTCATAGTTCATCTGCAAGAGGACATATGATGTGATATGAATAATATTACCAGTAGAATGCTAAGAGCAAGAGCTAGAATAAAGTTATACATCAACATGAACTATGGATATCCAAAGGCTAGCAAGCTTATTGAATATAAATGCAAAGTCGTCATCTCATCCCTCATCAACACTCTAAGCGCTGTGGCAGGTACTTCAACATAGCTCATGTCCCCCTAAAAAAAATAACAGCGGATAGGCTATGTTTGGAGAGTCATTAGAAGTTTAGCAATAATCATATCTGCCGATTTGCATTGCCATTAGTGATGGGCCAAAGGCAAGATTACTGATTTGTAGAAAACAACACCATGAATGGAAATTGATCACATCAGATAAAGTTGAGTATGGTAAAGAATAAAATCATTTAAATATGTGGTCTATAGTTTTGTTCATAACCTGGTTATTTTATAACCATTGCCAGTTACCAGCAACTATACAGAAAAAACTTTCGTGTAATTTATGAACTACGGAGATGTAGGCTGTCCTTATTCTTTGGTGTCCAACAGATCTAACTAGAAAGTAACTTAACTCCATCCATTTCAACACCTCGTACTCATGCCATCCTACAAAATTACAAATCCTTTCAACTTACTCATTTCGCGCTACTACCTGATAATTCACGATCATTTTTCATACCATGTAAAGTTCTTTCCAATTCTACTCTACCAATTATCTAAGAGAATAAATGCCCTCCTTATCTAACCATTTGGCAATAAATTAAATTCTCTCTAAACAAAACGTATTAGGTCATAATTCAACTTTTGCCCGGTGGTTAAATGGGCCCTTGCAATGATAAGAAATGAGAAACTTTCTTTGTTGTGTCCAAAAAAATTGATGGATTAGCATTAGATGTATGTCCACATTGGTGTCGTTACCATAGTGCATGTAACATGTAGTTGCATCAAGTGTGATACATAAGGGCGGGTGATTCCCCACATTGTTGTCATTATTACCATAGTGTATGAGCATCTTGTGATGTATAAACGACACAAAATATTCGCTCTTATATTCGTATTATGGTATGTTTATTGCCTAGTTGCTCAACTTGAAGGCTGTTATCCTAAGGTGAATATAACATAATGTTAGTTTGCAACATATTTCCGCTTTGTGCTTCTCAAAATATATTTCTCTCCATCCAATTTTATGAACAGTTAATAGATCTCAAAATATTTGAACACTATATAGTTGGATTATATATTTGATCCACTCCAAGAGTAGAGAGTAGCACTTAGATAGGCAGGTTTTATAGAGGTTTAGTAGACAATTTTCTCTTGGGGATTAAAACTTACAATTAGATTCTAGTCGCCACTGACTTGAGCTAGAAAGACAAACATAAGCAAATTGAGACAGAATCCAACTGACTTTAGGTTAGACCTGTCAATTGGGCCAGGCTGGGCAGGCACGAGCCCGGCCCAAAAAAATGGCCCATGTGCCGGCCCGGCCCGGCCCACTATATCGGGACGTGTCGAGTCTTATATCGGCCCATAATTGAGGCCCGGCCCGGCCCAAAGCCCGGGCCCGACCCGAGGCCCGGGCCCGACCCAACCCGACCCGAGGCCCGGCATAGCACGCCCCGAACATGCACTGTAGGGACATCTCTATAGCAAGAAGATGTATCTACAAATTATCCCTTATAGTAACTTAGTTGTAAATAGCTATGATGTATAACACAAAAGATCACATAACTGTGAATTGAAGCATCTTCTACTACAAGAAGAGTGTCAAATTACCTTTGATGTTGTTGACGGTCCGTATACTTACGAAGCAAAATAAGCATATGTAAAGCTTTTTTTTAATAGACTAAGGACTAAAGGTTCCAATAGACTAAGGCCTCAGAGAAATAACCATATGAAGCATCTTCTACTGGTTCCAGTAGATAAGTTTTTTTTTTTTTTTGAAGTAACGGAATATGTAAAGTTGGATGTATTGCAGAGGCACATGTAAGATTCGAGGCCGAAGTTATATGTATGTATGCATGTAAAAAAATGTCTCTTATCATGTAAGCCTACTACTAGTAAGATTTAGATGAGCATTATAATCTATGTAAGATTTGGTCATGTATCTAGTTGAATGAAAACCCAGGCACGACCCGGCCCGGTCCGACCTGAAGTCCACCGTGTTGTGGGTCATGTGCCGGGCTGGGCTCGGATTTTCACCCTTAAGCCCGGCCCGGCCCGGCCCGCTAAATTGCAGGGGCCTAAGAGGCCCGGCCCACTTGACAGCTCTACTTTAGGTTGCTATGTCCACAACATTGGGTTGGCTAAACATCACAATAATATAAAAGGTAAAGGTTGACTAAGACTTCCATTCGACGGCACTCAATATAAAATCAACCCTTTTGACTCACTGTGAACACTTGAGCATGGATATTTCAGGGATTAACCATTAAATGAGGAAGCATAGCTTATGTGACAATAGTATGAGGAAAGGAATCTGGAGTTCCTTTGAAAATGCAAATAGTGAGCCTAGACTATTGGATAAGACAATAAGTAAAGTTAACATTTTATATATAACACAAATGTGTGTATAATGTAAATATGTACATTGTAACCTACATTAATCTTGCAATATCATATGTATTTTCTGTTTTATCTTTTGAAAATGAAATTAATGGTATGATACTGGGAGCTTTGTCAGGTTGAGCTGCACAGTTGCAGTACGGAACATAACTCCTGCCCAGCAGAAGCCTTCATCTAGATTCTGTAATATTTGAATACGTCCTGACAACCATCAATAGGGTTAAAGAAAGGGAAGAACAGGAAAGAATAAAAAGGGGATAAGAAAATGCCCCATTCCAATTCCTTGCAAGTAAAGTTTGAGGAATTCCAAATTTCTGATTCCAGGAATCTGTGGATTGAGTTGACCAAAAGCCGTAATGGTGATATTTTCTGGGAAAAAAAATTGCAATCTAAATTTACTTATCTTGCTATGTTTTTATTGTTTTTATTGTTTTTATTGAAGTGGAGATCAACATATTCAGGAAACTGTTGCATGCTTATTTATGGTGTACTTTTACAATAAAAGAGTTTAAAATGCAATGACCAATAGTTTCAACGTGTGCAGCAGGAAATTTTATTTGATATTTCCATGTACTGTAACACTAACAACAGTGACATGCTGATAGATCTACACATTGATGGCTAAAAGTACAGTCCTGCCAAATTTCCGCTTCCCACTTCTCCAGTCAATTAACAATATGCTTGCCAGAAGTTCAAGAACAAGTGTAAGTACCTTTTCAGCACCAGTAGCATCATCAATAACACAATTTTCTCTTAAACAGACCCACATTGCATCAAGATCATCAGCATTCAGGAGAAGCTCTGATTGTTTCTGCATGCATAAAGAGAGCTTAATAAAAACTTAAGGTGGGGTAAAAAAACAGAGAATCAAAGGTTCACTGCACATAAGAGCGCAGTAGACTCCAACTTCAAAGTTCAAAGAGACGATTTCCGCATTAAAAAGTAAATGTAAAGGCTAAATATAACCATGTTACAACACTTGATTAATTCTCACAGAACTGTACAAAATTGAAACCATTCATAAATGCCAAGATCAAAAGAAGGATACATGTGAACCTAATACCTTTAAAAATCGATATTTTGCCAACCTTTGCACCCTATGACTGATTGATCCTTCTTCAGGCTTCTGTTAGGAATATAAACAGAAACAGACAATCATAAGATAGCATTCTGGGACAAGGAATGGAAGAAAGGAATGAAACATTAAAAAATTAGCATACATACAGGAATTAGGAAAAAAAGGAAAAAAAAAAAAAATCTTGAAATCAAGTTTTATAAGAAGATGTTTTAAGCAAACTAAGCTTCCGCATTGTTGATATAAAGAAGCATACTAAGACTTCCCTTGAGGTACAACATGATACAGTTTTACATTCACTTAATTAGCCATCTTGGGAAACAAGTAGCCATAGTAAACACACCCAAGAAATAAACCTACTAGTATACCTTTTTGTAGAAACTCGGAATTGAGCCTGCTTCAGCACTTTTTTGTTGCCGTTCCTTAAATATCTCGAGCAAAATCCTTTTCGTTTCAAGCTCTGCCAGTTAGAATAGTTAAAGTTAGAAGGATTACTTTGTACAAAAGCAATTTGACTATAACTTTTCTCCATGATGATGGGAAAATACATGAAAAAGAAAAGGCAAATGGTCATAGAAATCTAATTACTCGTAGGAAGATCCTTGTAATAAAAATCTTAAGAGGTAAGAACCAAAGAGCCAATAAATACATCATCTGCAGGTGTAGTGCTATTATAGCTAAGAAGTGCAAGTTGGAAGTTCCAAACTTTAGAAGTTTGAAGTTATATTAGAGTGCAAAGTAGCCTGGCCTAGCAGGTTTGTGTAGTGTAAGAACCATTGTCCTTAGAATGTCCATTCTTCTACCGTGCATAAACCTAGGAAGCAGTGACACAAACAATCCATAATATGGCGCCATGTCGGACAAATATTGGACACGACAAGGATACTCCAACACTAGGACACATCAAAACTTATGTCGTGTCTCTGTCACCATGTCCATATCGTGCTGTTTTTAGGTGTAAACCCAAACCTACTCAAAACAAATCATATCATACCTCTACCTCGGCAACAATTACACTTGCCCAACCAGCAAGTGGATGTAGTTCGGCTAAATTGACTCATCAATCCCTCGTCTCCTTGCGAAGAATACCCGCAGGTTTACAGAACCTTGCAACTTTGTTTTGGTTGTGAAGAAAGTGAGGGGAAGGGGAAGGAAATCAGAAGCTTGTTTCTACAGGATCATGATTCTATTTGCTTTCCTCCCTTTTATTTCTCCAACTAATTCCACCTCCAAGTGGCAAGAGAGCATAGTGTGTCATGGTGAAAAGCCACTTATGCGCTAAGCTCCATTGGCCCTAGGGAGCAAAGCAAAGTGCTCGTATAATAATAAGAAATGATGAGGCCTCCGACCTAAAAATTGTTTGTATTGCTCTATTACAAGTTGCACCTGTTCGCGAGTGCGCCTGTCAAGCGAGCACAACCTGCTCGCCTCGGCGTGAGCCTAGGCAAGCTTCTAATGACTATGGGCGATAGATATGTGCGGTGATTAATGCTCACAAGCCCTTCCTTATGGAAGCAGCTTGGTTGACCCATAAAGTCCCTAATAAAAAATAAGTCCTCAAACAGCACCACGGATCAGAGCACCACATTTGTCCTCGGCAACTGAATGCATGTCACTAGTCCAGGACAGAATCCAGGAGTCTGAAGCCAGCATCATAGAAGTTCAAAAAAAAAAAAAAAAAAAAAGATTTGGCAGTGATACGAATCAAAGTTCCAATTTTTATGAGGGAACCCACTTCTAAATCAACACTAAAATACTTTCCAAAGGTCACAGTCTCCGTAACTATAATTTAGCCCTAAAATCGGAAATTTGATCGCAGAATCCTCAAATCAAGCATATAGGGAGAGGGGAAGGAACTGACCCATGAGGGCTTCGGATCCGAGCCCGGCGCCGGAGCCGATGAAGCGGCGGAGGTTGCGGACCCACGGCATCGACGACGCCGGAGGTATCTTCTTCTGTCCGCCGCCGGCGGAGGCATCGTGGGACCCCTCGCCGTCGCTGGCGCCGCCGTACATCGCTTCGCCTTTCCCTGTTCCCGAGGTTCAGCAGATCAGCAGGGGGGAATCTAGGATTTGGTGGAATGGGGGAAAATTAGGGTTTCAGAATAGAGAGCAGCAGCAGGAAGAAGCAAAAGGCGAGTTTGGTGAAGAAAGAACAGTGCGATCGGTGTCTGGTTCCGTTTTAAACCCACCGTTGCGATTAGGCTGCCGCTTGAGGCACGTGATGTGCACGTGCACACTAAGAACACGTTTTAGGAAAATTACTGTGGGCACCCCAATACTTAGAAGGCTGGTGATAAGGGCACTACTAAATACACTTGGGGCTAGTCCAAGATTAGGACTAGCCCATTAATGAATAAAGTTTACTCATACTAGTCCAAAAGTTTACTCATACTAGCCCAAACATTAAACTCTCTTCCCAAACCCTCCAAATTTCCACCAGAACCCTCCCCCCTCGTCTCTTTCTTGTCGGAGCCCTCCTCCTCCACTTCTTCCTCCTCCTCATTGTCGATTGCTTCCAAACTCTCGAAAGAATCAATGTACAATTCTTTCTTTTCCTTGTTCTATTGCATTTCAAAAAATTTCCAAAAATTATAATAATTTCTATTGCATTTCGAAAATTTTTCAAAAATTATCTTTCCAATCTTAAAATTAGGACATACAAGTCATGAATGTAGTTTCGGATGTAGTTTCAACGTTTTTCTGGAGTCTCGTACCCGATTTTAGGGCATACAAGTTCGACATCCGTCGAACGTATGGAACAGAACCATGCGGGACTGTAAAATTTTTTACAGTCCTATATATATTGTGGACTGTAGAAATTTCTACAGTCCTGAATGTTGAATAAATTTTGGGATGTTAAAATATATATCTTTTTTGTCATATAATCATGACCTTCGGAAGGGCATTGAGGATGAAGGTATCATAAGAAGACGCCATACTGCGTCGATGTGTAAGGAACACAATATTCAGCGTACTGTTGAACCAGCTCTCACTATCCGCGACCCCGAGGCACGCCCTGAAGTTAGGAAACGTCGATTGACGAAGAAGATTGTAACTCGTTCGAAGAGACGTGCTCCTAGTACTCCTAGTACTTCTGGTTCTTCTTCCTCCTCCGATGAGGACATACCAACTGTCCAAAATCGGCCAACTGATGGTTCAGGACCTTCTCAGCATGCAGATAGTCCTGTCGAGACTGCCACAAACTCTCGAAAATTGGGCTACTGATGGTTCAGGACCTTCTCAGCAGCCAGATAGTCCAGTCGAGACTCGTCTAAATGGTTGCTCTATGTTACCGTCGATCGAGAACCATATTGCATACCAAATATGGAATAATCCGGTAAGTATATTATGTTATGATAATTTTATATATAGTTGTAAGTTCTAAGTTCATCCAACTTTTTATAGATAACTACATTTTATATATAGGTATAAGTTCATCATCCAATTGTTTACTTTTCAAGAGAGTTTTCGTATGTTAACGGTGATCAACCACGGCAAAAAGTGTAATATATGGGGGTTTGAATTTTGGGGAGACGGTGTAAAGGCTAAAATCATTCCCACCGGTTTACAATTGTCACGCCCCAGTCCCAAAAGTACACGGGACCAGGCCAGGTGGCAATAGCCAGCTGACACGTCTCCGAGGATATCCCAATTTAATGGATCCTAACAAAGAGTGCTACGCTGTCCTAAATCACTAACAAGTCCAATATCAACAACAATAGGTAATCTAATCTCATCCACAAATATAACTAAGAAATACTGAAATAAATCTGAAAATAAATATCAGTCTGAATATCATAGTACAAACCCAAAGTGTCTGGTGGGAACAAACCCACTACTATGACGAAATAAAAGTGCTAAAATGATAGATAAACAGTAATGACTAGGGCATCGACTGACTAGATAATGATGCTCCAATCATAGGCAGAAGGCCTACCAACTGATCATGAAAATTCTGACGGTAACACATCTAGCTCCTTCACAGTTGCGTACCTCGTCTCCTGTCCGGGTCCATACACTGTGGGATAATATGTCTCGTCCAAATCTGGAAAGGAACCAGGTCCTCAGAGGGACGTAACAAGATACATAGAAGCATGCCATATATAATTACTGAATAAAATAAAATAAAATAAAATAAAATAAAATAAAATAAAGGGTGTGCTAACCATCTAAGTGAATGCAATGTGAGGACAACATTGGTACGTATGGGTAGGCGTAGGTATAACGTCCAACACTCCGAAGAGCATGGAATCTGCATAGTATAACGTCCCTATCGCTCCGAAGAACGAGGAATCTGAATAGTATATAAAGAAAAGGGAAGAGGAAAGAGGCCCTGGTGAACCGTCCATATCGCTCCGAAGAACGAGGAATCTGCATAGTATATAACGTCCATACCGCTCCGAAGAATGGGAAATCTGCATAAATGGAGTCATTGGATCCGTGGTTCCTCCGGATACTACGGATTCTAATGTGTATATCCCATATGCCTATTAGTTGTCCTCCCCGCCCAATATAGATATACAAGCCGAATACTCGACGTGCATACCACGTATCTATATGCCAAGTCTCTACAAATTATAAAATCCTGAATTGCGTACTAACCGTGATGCATATCACACGCACCGATAGCTAGTCGAGTACGGGAACCTGCATCCCAATATAAATTTTTTACCGTGAAACGTGTATGAGTGTCAGGTCTCGGAAGACATCGGAGTATCCTCCCATTGGGGTGAGTCTACTAGTGACTAGGTTAAGTACACTACTCGACGCATCCGTCGACTGCACCCGAGTCAATCTCGGACGCACAAAGTTGTATAAAAGAAGCAACAAGATATCATACAATATTTGCATATTTTAAATTAAACAGTAAATATGACAAGGTATCTTGCCTGGGTCCTCAAGTTGTGAATGCCAATATCCTGCTCCTGCAGTATCTCCTGGCTGGTCCAGTGACCCTAAACATACAATATAATATAGCAAATACTATCATCAGACACTAAAGCATTACACACAGAAATACTACGCTGCTCTTAGGTACTGACGCAAGGGTCACTGCTGGTCGACTACAGAGTCGCGTGTGCATGTAGCTAAGATACACACGTGTCCTGTTCTCAGTTACCGTGTACCTCACGACAATAAATTACCGAAGTTATGTGTAAACCCCCTGATTTTTCAGAATTTTTAAAAGCAATTTTACATAATTTTCTATAATTTTTGGAATTAAAACTAAGGTATTTTAAAATTAAATGATTTTTAAATAATGTTAAATAATATTAAAATATTATGAGAATAATAGTTTTGGGTGTAAAATAAAAAACTAGACATAGGGTAATTTTTCGAAAATTTATTGGAACCCGGAAACATTTTTTAAAAGACCTAAAAACTAAGTTTTAAATAAACCAAAATAAACCCTAGAAATAAACCTGGTTCAACTGAACCAAGCCAAACCAAAACAAGTTAAACCGAACCGAACCCAACTCTTAACGGGGCGGGTCGTATCTGAATTGAACCCGACCCGGACCCGTTAACCCAACTGAAACCCTAACCCCCAAACCCTTCTTCCTCCGGCTACCGCTATATAATCCTCTCCTCCTCCCCCTACCGCTCCTTTAATCCCTCAACCACCACCGTACTCCGCCTCCCTTCTCTGCTTTAGCAGCCCGAGACCCGCTCCCAGCCACCCACCGCAGCCACCGACTCTCCCAGCCCCGCTCCGTCGTCGTCCCCGTCGAAACCCCAGCGCCACCGCCACATTCGGCCACCCCGACCTCGGTCTCCCCTCCTCCACGATGACCTCAGCCGACTCCGCCCTCCTTCGACGAAGCCCCGGTGCCCCTGTAGTCGAAACCCTAACCCTAGGCACTGTACAGTACTATGCCGTGTCGCGACGCCTCGCGGACACGAGAAACCCAGTTCTGCGTAGCCCTGTTCAGGTACCCTTTTCTCTCTCATCGTTGTCCCATTTTCTGTTCCGTCTGTTGTGACGCGTAGACTGCGTAACCCTTTTGATTCCCATGCAACCCGCTCGGTGTGTCGCGTCCTGTGGCGATCGCGAACTGCGATCCAAAAACAGGAAAAATAATACCCTATTTTCCCCCGGAACTGAGTTTGTCCCACCAAACGAGACGACTTTGTCGTGTGCGATCTTTACCGAAAGGTACGCACCGTTGATACGGACGTGCAGAATTTCGCAGAAGTTGATTTGGATGTGCGTGCACACCAGAATCAACGCGTATCCGCCGACAACGCGTCGTATCGATCCTGTTCCAGAACATATTGTAACTTCGTGTACACACGTCGGATCAAAACGAAACATACGCCATCGGACTCGTAGCAATACGCTGGTCCTGTGACCCAAGTTTGGTTCGATTCTGAGAACGTTGACAAAATTACGTATAGTGGGCCCCGCGGCTCCACTTGACGGACGATTTTGTGACCGACTCATCAGAATCCAATTCTGGAAGTTCCGTTGGGTTCGTATCATCGTTATGGACTTGTTGACACTAAGTTGGACAAATTTAGAGAACATTAGTTCTGACACATTTTTTGGTGCGAAACGGACCACATGTGCACCCCGCTTTGACCAGAAACTGTGATTTTTGCTCCTGTGTCCAAATTGGACTCAAAGACAGGCATTTTAGCTATTTAATATTTTCTGAACCTGTTGGTGATATTTATTTCAGCTTTTGGAGGAGTACCTGCAGAATCCACTGATACAGGGACAGCTATTGGTATTCAAACCCCGGGCAAGTGTACCTTGCCAACAATGCAGTTTTGTTACATATTTTCTTAATTCATTTATATTGTTATACATGCTTAACCTAGGACCGTGTGACTTTACTTAGCGTCTGATTAATAGTCGGGTGCCAACACCGTACGTGGAGTTGTGAAACGTCACCTAGAGATGGATATCGTGACCCTTTAGATTCTCGTGCTTGCATTATCAAGTATGTTATACCCAGGACACCTGACACTTTCATGAGAAAGAATCTTCCTGAAATATTCAATGTGAGTCGGTGTAGGCTGCAGGATTATGACATAGACATTATATTCATAGATATTGTATGACTTGCTGCATTAGTTATGATCTTACGTGACATGTACATAAGACGTTGTGGACATGAGACGTGTGATTACATTGGGTGGGGAGAGACACACAGGCTACAGGCTATTTTATTTATATATATTTATTATTGTGAGGTTGTAGACTCTACATCAGAGATAGTCCCATTACGTGATATTACTGCTACCGGCTCCCCGACACAGAGCTTGTAGCGGTCTCAGCATGAGTTCTAGTGATGCTCTCACTTGTATTTCACATAGATGATTACATAGTTACCCTATTTATTTTATTTACTCTTGCATTGTATTTATTTTGGCTTGTATTATTTTGTACCTTGCTATGTCCCCTGAGGACCTGGATTCCGGATGATGTCCCCAGGTTTAGCGGAGGATTTCTATCCCGAGGTTTACGGGACAGCAGCAGAAGTAGGAGCAGGAGTTGATACAGGAGCTGTACCGATTCCCGAGGATGGGGTGATGGCTGAAGACTTTTCTTGAGTATCTGTGTTTCATACTCAGTATCTACTTTATTCAGACATTTATGTTTTGGTCTGTTGAACCATTGTATCAGATTTATATCGGGTTGTTCCCCGAAGTACTTTGTTGAGACTGGTTGTTGATTTTCATTTCTTATTGCTATTGATAATATTTATCTTCTATGGATGAGATTAGTTTATGGCATGTTTTAGTAGACTTTATTTTACAGCTTAAGTACGCCCTGATGGATCCATTAAATTGGGTTTGTCTATTAGTGTGTGCTGCTGGCCATTGCCACGTGTCTAGTCCCTCGATATTTTGGGACTGGGGCGTGACATAGTTTTTGTGGTGGCCCATGCAGGTCTTTAACTAAATTGTTCGATTTCAACTTAGGGACCGAGTAAGCCTGCACTAAGGATAGGATAAGTTATAGGATCTCATCCATTGTTTGAATCATTTTTGAACTCTATATCGAATTCGAATTAATTACTTGATTTGCATCCTGCGTTGATTCCTCTGCGCGTTCTTATAGTTTATTTTTATGCAGAGTAATGGATCCAATAATTGGAGATAAGAATCCCTTGGGTATGCCACACGATGTTGTGGTTACCTATGAAGACGGAGTGACACCAGAGAATAGAGGACAATCTTCTCAAAGCGATCAAGCCGGCCAGCATAATTCAAGGTTCCGGCGTGATGACATCCCACCTCCGCCACAGTTTACTCCACCGATGTCTGTTTTTCCACCAGGACAAGCCATGGACGGGCAGCAGATGTTTCAAATGTTTTATGCCATGATGCAAGCCCAACAACAAGTTCAACAAGAGACTCAGCGTCATGAGGCAGAGTATTTGATAACCAGCCTAGTAACCGCATTGGAGCAGGCGAACCCACAAGCTAGGCGACCAGCGACGGGATCTATCACTGATTTTCGTTACCTCAAGCCTCGTACCTTTTCTGGCAAGGAGGGGCCAACTGAAGTTCACGAATGGCTCACGAACACACAACACCAGTTGGAAGCAGCTGAACTTCCGAGGGAGAGATGGATGACTGCTGTCAGGATGCAGTTGACTGACAATGCACATCATTGGTGGCTATTAGAAGAGAGGAGGCTCGGACAGGACCGAGTCACTTGGGAAGAGTTCTCCAGACTCTTCCAAGAGATGTATATCCCAGCTGTTGCTCGGTCGGAACTCCGAGACAAGTTCAACCGCCTTATCCAAGGCAATATGTCGGTGGAAGAGTACAATGCTGAATTCATTCGCCTGAGTCGCTTCGCCCCTTCTCTAATTCCTACCGAAGAAGAGAAGGCGGAGAAGTTCTTTGACGGACTCAAGTTCGAGCTCCAGAGGATGATCGGATCTGTTGCACCTACATCGTATACCGACGTCCTTGCTGCAGCACGACGCATGGAGCGTGTCACTAGAAGGGAGTCAAGTCTGAAGCGGCCATTCACATCAGCACCATCCAGGGCATCATAGGGGGATTCTGCAAAACGACCCCAGAGGAATCTACCAGAGAGAGCAGCACCTAGGGCCATATCTCTTCCTACTTGTCACTACTGTGGCAAGGTCGGCCATATCGAGAGGGAGTGCAGACGCAAGTTGGGACTATGCCTGATTTGCGGATCTAACCAGCATACAGCCAAAGACGGCTCTGAACGCAGAGAGGGAGCACCAATACTAGCTTTACCTGCACCAAGGCCAGCTTATCAGCATTGGGAGCACCACAGACGAAAGTTGGAGGAGTCAGACCACCAGCCCCAGGAGGGTATCAGCAGAGGCCACCACTGGTACCACAGGCAACACTATTTCAGCAGGCTCGGCAGCAGAGAGGTCCAGCTCAGGGACGAGGACAAGCATTTGCATTGGCTGTTGAGGAGGAAGCTACTGTAGGAGAAGTTATAGCAGGTACTATATTAGTAGCTTCATTACCTGCTGTAGCTTTATTTGATTCTAGAGTATCGCATTCATTCATAGCTGCTAGCTTCGTAGCCACCCATAGAGTAGCTACCGCACCCATTCCGAAGACTAAGAGAATTCTTACGGGAGGTAGAATTATTCCAGTTAGTGACATCTGTAGATCTTGTTTGGTGGTAGTCTGTGGAAGAGAGATGCGAGCTCAATTTCTGATCTTTTCCATGCCGAATTATGATGTTGTACTTGGTATGGATTGGTTAAGTCAGTACCATGCGACCCTAGATTGCCGACTTGGACGGGTTATATTTAGATCGCCTGGACATCCAGAGTTTGAGTTTCTTCGGGGAGCCATAGAGCAAGGTGTTCAGCCTACTCTTAGGGTACTATCTGTAGAAGGGGAGTCAGGTAATCCAAGAGTCATATCAGAGTTTGTGGATGTATTTCCTGATGATCTTCCAGGTTTACCACCTGATCGGGAAATAGAATTCATAATAGACTTAACTCCAGGAGCAGAGCCTATCACTTCATCAGTATATCGGCTAACACCTAAGGAGTTGGTGGAATTGAAGGAACAAGTTGATGATCTTCTGGAGAAGGGTTTTATTCGGCCCAGTGTTTCACCTTGGGGAGCACCCATACTATTTGTACCGAAGAAGGATGGAACAGTACGCCTGTGCATTGATTACAGGGCACTAAATGCTGTAACCATTAAGAACTGGTATCCCTTGCCACGCATTGATGACTTATTCGATCAGTTGAGTGGTGCTAGGGTATTCTCGAAGATTGACCATAAATCCGGTTATTACCAGATTAGAGTGAGGAAGGAGAATATACCGAAGACAGCCTTCAGGACCAAGTATGGACATTATGAGTTCTTAGTAATGTCGTTTGGTTTAACCAACGCGCTAGCTGTGTTCATGAGTTTGATGAACATAGTTTTTCATCAGTACTTGGACAAATTTGTGGTTATGTTTATTGATGATATTCTAGTATATTCCAAGAGCCACGAAGAGCACGAGGAGCATCTCAGAATTGTGCTAGAGACGTTGAGGCAGGAGAAGTTATATGCCAAACTCAGTAAATATGAGTTTTGTATGGATAAGGTGCCTTTCTTGGGACATATCATCTCAGGAGAAGGACTTTCAGTTGATCCGGAGAAGGTTGCTGCGATAGAAACTTGGCCTACACCTACATCAGTTGCAGAAGTGAGAAGTTTTCTCGGACTTGCTGGATATTACCGGAGGTTCGTAGAAAATTTCTCAAGAATTACGGAGCCTATAACGAAGTTAACACATAAGGACCTGGAGTTTGAATGGACAGAAGATTGCCAGAAGGCCTTTGAAGAATTGAAGAGGCGATTGACAACAACACCTGTCTTGACTCTTCCTTCAGGGTCAGGAGGTTTTGTTGTTTATAGTGATGCGTCAGGTAGTGGACTAGGATGTGCTTTGATGCAACATGGCAAAGTTATCGCTTATGCATCGAGACAGTTGAAGGTCCATGAGAAGAACTACCCAATGCACGATCTTGAGCTAGCTGCAGTAATATTTGCACTGAAGATTTGGAGGCACTATCTTTATGGAGAGAAGGTAGAAATCTTTACTGATCAAAAGAGTCTGAAGTATGTATATACTCAAAAGGAGCTCAACATGAGACAGAGACGTTGGATTGAGTTGATGGTAGACTTTAATATAGATCTGCAGTACCACCCGGGAAAAGCAAATGTCGTAGCAGACGCACTCAGCAGGAAGCCCACGACTTATTTCTTGACGATGCAGCTGCAGCTATTGAAAGATCTACAGGAGCTCCAGATAGAGGTTGTTTTACCAAGACAAAGTGGCTTGCTGGCTAATCTTGAAGTTAAGTCGTCACTTGTGGAAAGGATTAAAGAGACATTGCCCATTGATGCTAGATTTCAAAGACTTAAAGAGAAGACAGAAGCAGGCATGCAAACGGGACTTCGCATACATGAGGATGGGACATTGAGGTGCGAAAATCGCCTGTATGTTCCAAATGGAGAATTAAGACAGGAGTTAATGACTGAAGCACATAGCTCTATGTACTCTATTCATCCAGGAGGAACAAAGATGTACCGAGATTTAAGGCAGTACTATTGGTGGCATGGAATGAAGAGGGAGATTGCACGATTTATGGTGAAATATTTAGTATGCCAGCAAGTAAAGGTCGAGCATTAAAGGACTGCTGGTATGTTGCAGCCGCTTCCCATACCAGAATGGAAGTGGGAACATATCACTATGGATTTCGTTACAGGATTTCCAAGAAGCCCCAGTGGAAAAGATGCGGTATGGGTTATCGTGGATCGACTCACTAAATCGGCACACTTCTTGCCATTTAGAGTTGGACAGTCCACGGAGGTACTAGCCGACATGTATATACGATAAATCATAAAATTACATGGAGTGCCGGTTAGTATTGTGTCGGATCGTGATTCAAGATTTATATATCATTTTTGGCGAAGCATGCAAGAGAGTCTTGGCACCCGACTCAAATTCAGCACTGCTTACCATCCACAGACAGATGGTCAATCGGAGCGCACGATTCAGATCTTGGAGGATATGCTACGATCGTGTATGCTAGACTTTGGAGGGTCTTGGGAAGATTATTTGCACTTGGTGGAGTTCTCTTACAACAACAGTTATCAGGCAAGCATCCGGATGGCACCATTCGAGGCGTTGTACGGTAGAAAGTGCAGATCGCCGATATGCTGGAGTGACGTTGGTGAGCGTCAAATACTGGGTCCAGAGTTGGTAATGCAGACAGTGGAGAAGGTAAAACAAATTCAGAATCATCTTCGTGCAGCTCAGGACAGACATATGCATTGGGCTGATACACACAGACGTCCCCTGGAGTTCAAAGAAGGAGAGCACGTATTCTTGAGGATTTTACCCACTCGAGGTACTATTAGATTTGGGAGCAGAGGCAAGTTGAGCCCAAGGTACATCGGGCCATTTGATATTCTGGAGCGCATTGGTGAGGTGGCTTATCGTCTTGCATTACCTCCATCCTTAGAGGGAGTGCATGATGTATTCCATGTCTCACAGCTGAGAAGGTACGTGACTGACCCAAGTCACGTAGTCGATCATTCTGAGATCGCAGTGGGCCCTAGCCTGAGATATAAAGAACAACCAGTTGGCATACTCGACATCAGTGAGAAGACATTGCGAGGACAGACAATTAGACTGGTTCGTGTAGCTTGGAAACATCACTCTCCTGGCGAATCTACCTGGGAACGAGAGGATATCATGCGCCAACGTTATCCTCACTTGTTCGCAGATGTAGGTATAACCTAAGCATTCTTGTAATTCCCATAGTTCTTTCCTTTAGTAGTTTATTCCTTGATTGCGAGGACGCAATCTTCTTAAGGGGGGTAGATTGTAAACCCCCTGATTTTTCAGAATTTTTAAAAGCAATTTTATACAATTTTCTGTAATTTCTGGGATTAAAACTAAGATATTTTGAAATTAAATGATTTTTAAATAATGTTAAATAATATTAAAATCTTATGAGAATAATATTTTTTGGTTTAAAATAAAAACTAGACATAGGGTAATTTTCCGGGAATTTATTGGACCCCGGAAATATTTTTTAAAAGACCTAAAAACTAAGTTTTAAATAAACTAAAATAAACCCTAGAAATAAACCCGGTTCAACTGAACCAAGCCAAACCAAAACAATTTAAACCAAACCGAACAGAACCCAACTCTTAACGGGTCGGGTCGGATCTGAATTGAACCCGACCCGAACCCGTCTGAAACCTTAACCCCCAAACCCTTCTTCCTCTGGCTACCGCTATATAATCCTCTCCTCCCCCTGCCGCTCCTTTAATCCCTCAACCACCACCGTACTCTGCCTCCCTTCTCTGCTCTAGCCGCACGAGACCCGCTCCCAGCCACCCACCGCAGCCACCGACGCTCCCAGCCCCGCTCCGTCGTCGTCCCCGTCGAAACCCCAGCGCCACCGCCACAGTTGGCCACCCCGACCTCGGTCTCCCATCCTCCACGAAGACCTCAGCCGACTCCGCCCTCCTCCGGCAAAGCCCCGGTGCCCCTGTAGTCGAAACCCTAACCCTAGGCACTGTACAGTACTGTGCCGTGTCGTGTCACGATGCGTCGCGGACACGAGAAACCCAGTTCTGCGTAGCCCTGTTCAGGTACGCTTTTTTCTCTCCTCGTTGCCCCATTTTCTGTTCCGTCTGTTATGACGCGTAGACTGTGTAACCCTCTCGATGCCCATGCAACCCGCTCGGTGTGTCGCATCCTGTGGCGATCGCGAACTACGATCCAAAAATAAAAAAATAATACCCCATTTTCCCCCAAAACTGAGTGTGCCCCGCCAAACGGGACGACTTGGTCGCGTGAGGTCTTCACCGAAAGGTGCGCGCCGTTGATACAGATGTGCGGGATTTTGCAGAAGTTGATTTGGATGTGCGTGCACATCGGAATCAACGCGTATCCGCCGACAACGCCCCGTATCGATCCTGTTCCAGAATATATTGTAACTTCGTGTACACACGTCGAATCAAAACGAAACTTGCGCCATCGGACTCGTAGCAATACGCTGGTCCTGTAACCCAAGTTTGGTTCGATTCTGAGAACGTTGACAAAATCGCGTATAGTGGGCCCCGCGGCTCCACTTGACGGTCGATTTTGTGATCGGCTCATCGGAATCTAATTCTGGAAGTTCCGTTGGGTTCGTATTATCGTTCTGAACTTGTTGACACTAAGTTGGACGAATTTAGAGAACATTAGTTCTGACATATTTTTTGGTGCGAAATGGGCCACTTGTGGACCCCGCTTTGACCAGAAACTGTATTTTTTGCCCCTGTATCCAAATT
The DNA here is from genome assembly GCA_036927795.1 of Iris macrosiphon. NCBI lineage: Eukaryota > Viridiplantae > Streptophyta > Magnoliopsida > Asparagales > Iridaceae > Iris > Iris macrosiphon. Next base: position 45,810,134 of record JAYESA010000004.1, read on the forward strand.
GGACTCAAGGACAGGCATTTGTAGCTATTTAATATTTTTTGAACCTGTTGGTGATATTTATTTCAGTTTTTGGAGGAGTACCTGCAGAATCCACTGATACAGGGACAACTGTTGGTATTCAAACCCCAGGCAAGTGTACCTTGCCAACAATGCAGTTTTGTTACATATTTTCTTGATTCATTTATATTGTTGTACATGCTTAACCTAGGACCGTGTGACTTTACTTAGCGTCCGATTAATAGTCGGGTGCCAATACCGTACGCGGAGTTGTGTAACGTCACCTAGAGATGGATATCGTGACCTTTATATTCTCGTGCTTGTATTATCAAGTACATTATACCCAGGACACCTGACACTATTCATGAGACAGAATCTTTCTGAAATATTCAAGGTGATTCGGTGTAGGTTGCAGGATTGTGACATAGATATTATATTCATAGATATTGTATGACTTGCTGCATTAGTTATGATCTTGCGTGACATGTACATGAGACGTTGTGGACATGAGATGTGTGATTATATTGGGTGGAGAGAGACACACAGGCTACAGGATATTTTATTTATATATATTTATTATTGTGAGGTTGTAGACTCTACATCAGAGCTAGGCCCATTACGTGATATTACTGCTACCCGGCTCCCCGACACAGAGCTTGTAGCGGTCTCAGCCTGAGTTCTAGTGATGCTCTCACTTGTATTTCACATAGATGGTTACATAGTTACCCTATTTATTTCATTTACTCTTGTACTGCATTTATTTTGGCTTATATTATTTTGTACCTTGTGTCACGACCCGCACCCGGAAGTTCGGGCACGAGTACGTGGGTACGTCCAGCCTACGCCGCAGAGTCGGCGGTAGTACGCTGTCTAGGTCAATCCATCTAAATTAAACTAACTCATTCACAATTAACATAGGCAAGATAATAATGAGAATGAAACTTAAGATTTGCAAACAGAATTAAATGTGACAGCAATTCAAGTGTTTAATACAGAAATTCCAAATGAAATCGGGGACAAACCCGATTAAATAAGATAGAAAACAAAATAAAAGATAGCTAAAACTAGCTACTCAGCAGCAGGGGTCTCCTGGGTGGGTTCTGGTTCTTCATAAGTATCATCTGTCCCCTCATAGGGACCATAATATGTAGGGGCAAGGTCCTCATCATCGCCTAAATCAACAGATCCAGTCAGGAAAGGAGCAAAGTACACAGTGCACAACAAGGTTAAACTAAATATTTATGACAATTAAGTATTGAGTATCAAGTTAAGGAATTTGCATAAAAGAATGTCAATATCTCAGAGTCACAACTATAACAGGAACATGAGAAAACAGAAGTAAATGAGCAGGAATGAAACTACAACAGACAGCAAGAAATATAACATAATCAGAAATTATCTGTATGAAACTTGTGTTTGTTTTTAGAATACTTAGTTGGCATGTAGGGGTTTATAAGGCTAATTGGGCCGTCATAGACGACTGTCAGTCAGGAGTAATCAAGTATCGGGCTGATGGTACATTCGCGTATCCACAGCTAGCAGTCAGGACCTAGGGAAGGGTAAACTACATGCCTTTCAGTACTCTCCCACCCGACATGATAACAAGACATGAACTAACATATTCAAGACATGAAAATCCAGCATTTCTGACACTAGGTGTAATCATCAAGGGTACTAGTAAAGCAGGAAAGTAATTATCACAATATAATTAGATTTAACTTGAAGTGCAGGTACTTGCCTGTTGTTTGGATCTGTTTAACTTGGTTCTTGGGGAAAATTTCCAGAGATGAGTCCAAAAGCTGAAATAGACATTACCATCACGCTCAGAAGATATCAAATAGATGGAAACGCCTGTCCTTGGGTCCAATTTGGAGACAAGGGCAAAAACGGTAATTTCGGGTCAAAACGGGGTCCGCCGGTGGGCCCGCTTTGCACCGAAAAAAATGTGTCCAGGTCAACGGTCGCCAAATTCACCAAACTTAGTGTCAACAGGTCAGGAACGCTGATACGAACCCAACGGAACTTCCAGATTTGGATTCCGATGAGCCGAACACAAAATCGCCCGTCGAGCGGGGCATGTGGGGCCCGCGACACGCGATTTCGTCAACGTTCTCAGAATCGAACCAAACTTGACCCACAGGACCAGCGTATTGCTACGAGTCCGATGGCGCAAGTTTCGTCTCGATCTGACGAGTGTACAAAAAGTTAGGGTGAATTACAGAAATTGCGGATACGGGGCGATGTCCGCGGATACGCGTTGATTCCGGTGTGCACGCACACCCGAATCAGCTTCCGCGAAGTCTCACACGTCCGTATCGACGCTGCGCACGTATCTGTGAAGACCGTGCGCGACCAAGTCGTCCCGTTTGGCGGGGCGTACTCAGTTTCGGGGTAAAACAGGGTCTGGTTTTTCCTGTTTTTGGATCGCGGTGTGCGATCACCACAGGACGCGGTGCCCCGAACAGTTTGTCCGGACACCGAGAGGGTCATACAGGCTTCACAACGCAATTTGCAGAATCGAAAAAGGAGCTACGAGGCGAAAGTTACACATACCTGAAGGGGACCCGAAAACAGGATCGAAAACGTGTCCGAGTCGTGTCCGACACAGTGTCCTGTGTCCGACACAGGAACAGGATTAGGATTAGGGTTTCGGCGGATTGGCGGCCGTAGGCGGCGGAGGGAGGCGGCTGGACGGCCGGCGAGGGCGGGGGGTTGTTCGCCGGAGCGAGGCGCGGCGTCCACGGGGCGGCGGCGGCGCTAGGCGACCGGCAGCGGCGGTGGAAGCTGCTCGTGCTGCTGCTGCGGTTGCTGGAGTCGCTGCGGGCGGCGGAGACGGGCGGAGGAGGCGCTGGCGGTGCGGGGGAGGAGCTGGGCCGGTCGGCGAGGTGGTCGGCGAGGCGGCGGCGAGCAGTGGCGGAGCGGGGCGGCTAGGGTTAGGGAGTGGGGAAGAACGGCCGGGCTCGGGGGCTTATATAGGGAGCGTAGGCGGTTGCGGGGGCCGGGGTAGGCGGAGGTGAGGGGGGACGTGGGTGCGGGGAGCGCGGCGAGCGGGGCGCGGGACGCGCGGCGCTGCGCGCGGCGGCCGGCGCGAGAATCGGGCCGCCGGGTCGTGGGGACGGGGCTCAGTCGGCGGGTCGGGTCGCTGCGGCGGGTCGGGTTGGCTGACCCGACCCGACCCGATACGAGCGGGTCTGGGCTGGGCTGGGTAGCGGGCTGGGCCGCGGCCCAATGGGCCGGCCCAGAAAGAAAAGAAATAAAAATAAATTAATAAATAATAATAATAATAAATAATTAATTAGTTAAATAATTAATTAATTAGAAAATTAGTTTTTAGGCATTTAAAAATAGGTCTGAGGCCCAGAAAAATCCAGAAAAATTACCCTAAGTCCAATTTTCTATTTTACACCCAAAAATGTTATTTTCATGATATTTTAATATTATTTATTGCCAATTAAAAATCATTTATTAATTAAAAGCCTTGATTTTAATTACAGAAAATTCACAGAAAATTCCAGAAAATTGGGAAAAATCCAAGATTTAATAATTTGGAAATTCAGGGGGTTTACAACCTACCCAACTTACAAAAATTTCGTCCTCAAAATTTAAGAGTAACATGGGACGAAAAGAAAAAGCCGAAAATTACAATATACCTCAGGGGTCAAAAAGATAGGGGTATCGCTCTCTAATCTCGTCTTCTCGCTCCCAGGTGGATTCGCCGGGAGAATGGTGCTTCCAAGCTACACGAACCAGGGAGATAACTTGGTTCCGTAGGACTTTCTCCGAGCGATCCAGGATCTCCACGGGTTGCTCTTGGTAAGTCAAACTTGGGCCTACTTCGAGCTCTGAGTGATCCAAAATGTGGCTGGGGTCTGACACATACTTCCTCAGCTGCGACACGTGGAAGACGTTATGGACTCCTTCCAGAGAGGGTGGCAATGCCAGGCGGTATGCCACTTCTCCGATTTTCTCCTGAATGCCAAAAGGTCCAATGAATCTTGGGCTGAGTTTTCCACTCCTTCCGAACCTAATGGTGCCACGTGTCGGGGAAATCTTTAAGAACACCAGCTCTCCAACCTTAAAATAGAGTCATAATCAAGTCTTAGTTCCATAATAAAATGTTTAAATTGACTTGAATTTCATAAATTTAATTACCTCAAATTCCAAGGGCCTTCGGTGGCTATTTGCCCAATGTCGTTGTCTGTCTTGCGCCACTCGAAGTCTATCCCTTATCTGTTTTACCTTCTCAGCTGAGTCGATCACCATCTCTGGTCCCAGTAAGGCTCTCTCTCCAACGTCGTCCCATGATAGCGGGGTACGACATCTTCGGCCATACAGGGCTTCAAATGGAGTCATCTCGATACTGGCTTGGTAGCTGTTGTTATAAGAGAACTCCACCAGATGTAAATAGTCTTCCCAGGATCCTCCAAAATCCAGAACACATGTACGGAGCATATCTTCAAGGGTCTGGATTGTACGTTCCGATTGCCCATCGGTTTGGGGATGATAAGCTGTGCTGAATTTGAGTTGAGTCCCCAAACTGGCTTGCAAACTCTTCCAGAAGTGAGAGGTGAACCTTGAGTCTCGGTCGGAAACAATGCTTACCGGAACTCCATGCAGCCTAACAATATGTCTGATATATAAATCTGCCAGCTTCTCTGTAGATAGCCCTACTTTGAAAGGTAGGAAGTGTGCCGACTTGGTCAGTCTATCTACTATCACCCAGATTGCATCCTTTCCACTAGGTGTCCTTGGAAGGCCGGAAACAAAATCCATTGTAATATGTTCCCACTTCCACTCCGGAATGGGTAGTGGTTGAAGCAATCCTCCAGGTCTTTGTCTCTCTGCTTTGACTTGCTGGCACACTAAACAACGGGATACGAACCTGGCTACTTCTCTTTTCATGCCATGCCACCAAACATGCGTCCTCAGGTCCTTGTACATCTTGTTGGCTCCTGGATGTATAGAGTACTGCGATCTGTGCGCCTCTTGCATAATTTCTTCCCTTATGTCTCCTTGAGGTACACATAATCTATCGCCATGCCTCAGTGATCCGTCTTCATGAATTCTGAATTCTTCTACTAATCCAGCTTGCACTTGACCTCGAAGGCTTCGCAGGCCTTCGTCTTGAAACTGAGTCTCCTTGATTTTGTCTATTAAAGTAGACTGAATCTGCAAGTTCATCATTTGGCCCTCTTTTCCTGGGATAATTACTTCAATACCTAGACTTTCCAGGTCCTCGAGCAAGTGTCGGTTCAAAGTCAAGTACATCGCCATAGGGTATCTGCTTAGGGCATCAGCAACTACATTGGCCTTTCCAGGATGATATTGAAGGTTGATATCAAAATCTTTCATTAGTTCCAGCCACCTTCTTTGCCTCATGTTCAGCTCTTTCTGGGTGAAGATATATTTTAGACTTTTATGATCTGTAAATATTTCCACCTTTTCTCCATAAAGATAATGTTTCCATAGTTTAAGAGCAAAAATGACAGCTGCCAATTCTAGATCATGAGTTGGATAATTCTTTTCATGTGGTCGAAGCTGTCTAGAGGCATATGCTATTACTTTCTTATTCTGCTCTAATACACAACCTAGACCTTTTCCAGAAGCATCACTATAAATAGCGAAACCTCCGGTTCCAGAAGGTAAGGTCAGAATAGGGGCAGAAGTCAGCCTTTTCTTCAATTCCTCAAAAGCATGCTGGCATTCATCAGTCCAGGTGAACTCTTCATCCTTCCTTGTTAACTTTGTCATGGGTTCAGCAATCCTAGCAAAGTCCTTTACAAACTTCCGATAGTAGCCAGCTAGTCCCAGGAAGCTTCTAATCTCTGCTACAGAGTCTGGAGTGGGCCAGGATTCTACTGCCGCTATCTTCTTAGGATCTACTGCTATTCCATCCCCAGTCACAACATGCCCCAAGAATTCTACTTTGTCTAGGAAGAAAGCACATTTGGATAATTTTCCATAAAGTTTTTCCTTCCTCAAAGTCTCCAATGCTAACCTCAAATGTTCTTCATGTTCTTCGGGGGTCTTGGAGTAGATCAAAATATCATCAATGAAGACCACTACAAATTTGTCTAGGTATGGCTGGAAAACTCTGTTCATTAAGTTCATAAAAACTGCTGGAGCATTCGTCAACCCGAACGGCATCACTAAGAATTCGTAATGTCCGTTCCGGGTATTGAAAGCAGTTTTAGGGATGTCTTCTTTCCTTACCCTTACTTGGTGGTATCCAGACCTCAAATCAATCTTTGAAAACACCCGAGCTCCACTCAACTGATCAAATAAATCATCTATCCTGGGCAGGGGATACTTATTCTTAATTGTTAAGGCATTTAAGGCCCTGTAGTCAATACACATTCTGGATGTTCCGTCCTTCTTGGGCACAAAAAGTATTGGGGCTCCCCAGGGTGAGACACTAGACCTAATGAACCCTTTGTCCTCTAGCTCTTTGATTTGTTCATTTAGTTCTATAATCTCCTTTTTGTTGATTCTGTAGGGATTCTGGGATACTGGTGCTGCTCCTGGCACTAAGTCAATGGAGAATTCAACTTCGCGGTCTGGGGGTAAGCCTGGGTGATCCTCAGGGAAGACATCTAGGTATTCAGAGATGATAGGTGGCAATTCTTCTGTTACTAGGGCTCCACAAATTTTGTTATTACCCATTTCTCTAGATCCTCTAGTAAATTCATATTCTGGCTTGCTAGGGGGTCTGAAGATTACACTGCCTCTGTGACAGTCTATGGTGGCATGATGTTGACTTAACCAATCCATACCCAGTATAATGTCAAAACTGGGCACTGGCATTACAAGTAGTCTAGCATACAGTTCTCTTCCACATAATGTAATAGGACAATTGTTACAAGCATCACTAACCGGAATGATTCCTCCACCGGTAATGATCTTATAACAATTCCTAAGGGGTTTAGTGATTAAGTTGTGCTTCATAAGGAAATCTACTGACATGAATGAATGTGAAGCTCCAGAGTCAAATAAAGTAATAGCTGGTATTGAATTTATAAGCACAGAACCTGTAATCACGTCTGCTGTGGCTTCGGCTTCTTCCAGAGTCATTGCATAAGTACGGCCTTGCTGCGGTGCACCCCTCTGTTGCTGCTGTTGGTGCTGAGCAAAGCGTTGCTGTTGAGTTGGAAGCGGGGGTGCTCTCTGTTGTGCTGCTGGGGGCCTGGCCTGGGCTGGGGCCTTGGGTCCAGCCGTGTGTCCTTGAGCAGCGGGACAGTCCCTCATTTGATGCTCTGCTGAGCCGCAGTAGAGGCAAGCACCTAGCCTCTTCCTGCAGACTCGCCAAGTGTGACCTGGTTTTTGGCAATAGCCACAAGGGGCAGCTTGTTGGTTCTGTCTTTGAACCTGTGGTGCTGGAGCTCGAGGGGGAGGACGCTGATTTTGCTGCGGGGCCCTCTGCTGTTGTTGCTGTTGAAAAGGGCGTTTGTTGGGTCCCACATTTCCGGTATCTCTTTCTCGCTTCAGTTTGTGCCCCATGTCTCTCTCAACGCCTTGAGCCACGCTCAAGATCTCCTCATAGGTGCGAGCTCGGCTGGTGGTGACAGCAAGGCGGATATCCGGAGACAGCCCCTTCTTGAATCTTCGGGCTCTGTCCTCCGGGGTACGAACCATGTACTCCGCAAAGTGGCTTAACCTGCTAAATTCAGCAGTATATTCATCAACAGTCATGTTACCTTGTTTCAGTCTCTCGAATTGGCTTTCGAGAGCTTCCCGAGCCACTTCGGGATAAAATTTCTCCTTGAATAGCCTCTTGAAGTCCTCCCAGGTGACGTCGGGAGCAGATAGTTGGGGTTCATCTCTGAACCAGGTTCGAGCAATGTCGAACAGTTGCAAGCTGGCGGACTCCACTTTGAGGTCATCGGGAACCCGGGCAGTCTTCAGGAGTCTCTCGACATTCTCTATCCACTCATCAGCGTAGAGAATGCCCTCAGTTCCATAAAATTCCAGAGGCCTAAGGTTCTTGAAGTCTTTAGCACTTCCTGGCCTCTTGAGTGGCGACTCCTGGGACTTAATAGCTTCTGAGAGGCTGGTCCGCAGAAGTGCAGTCTGTTCCTTCTGGGATTCCACCAATCCCTGGAACACTCCAAGTAGTTGTGCCCCATCTAGAGTAACTGCCGGAACAGATGGAGGCGGTGGAAGTGCAAGAGTCTCGGGCACATTCTGTTCAGCTGGTTCTGTTGTGCCTCCTACTGTGTTCCTGGTCTGGACCATTCTGAAAGATTAAGGGATAGGAGAATCAGAATAGAATACTTGGAAATCAAAGGCGATAGAAAAATTGAGCAGAAATGATATCAAGAATTGAAATAAGGACCCTATACTGTGAATGAGCTTTTCCTAGAATCCTCAATATTATTCCATACCCTGTCCTAGGGTATTACCCTATTTAAGGATAGGACCTGCATGGGCCACCATAAAAACGTGTCACGACCCGCACCCGGAAGTTCGGGCACGAGTACGTGGGTACGTCCAGCCTACGCCGCAGAGTCGGCGGTAGTACGCTGTCTAGGTCAATCCATCTAAATTAAACTAACTCATTCACAATTAACATAGGCAAGATAATAATGAGAATGAAACTTAAGATTTGCAAACTGAATTAAATGTGACAGCAATTCAAGTGTTTAATACAGAAATTCCAAATGAAATCGGGGACAAACCCGATTAAATAAGATAGAAAACAAAATAAAAGATAGCTAAAACTAGCTACTCAGCAGCAGGGGTCTCCTGGGTGGGTTCTGGTTCTTCATAAGTATCATCTGTCCCCTCATAGGGACCATAATATGTAGGGGCAAGGTCCTCATCATCGCCTAAATCAACAGATCCAGTCAGGAAAGGAGCAAAGTACACAGTGCACAACAAGGTTAAACTAAATATTTATGACAATTAAGTATTGAGTATCAAGTTAAGGAATTTGCATAAAAGAATGTCAATATCTCAGAGTCACAACTATAACAGGAACATGAGAAAACAGAAGTAAATGAGCAGGAATGAAACTACAACAGACAGCAAGAAATATAACATAATCAGAAATTATCTGTATGAAACTTGTGTTTGTTTTTAGAATACTTAGTTGGCATGTAGGGGTTTATAAGGCTAATCGGGCCGTCATAGACGACTGTCAGTCAGGAGTAATCAAGTATCGGGCTGATGGTACATTCGCGTATCCACAGCTAGCAGTCAGGACCTAGGGAAGGGTAAACTACATGCCTTTCAGTACTCTCCCACCCGACATGATAACAAGACATGAACTAACATATTCAAGACATGAAAATCCAGCATTTCTGACACTAGGTGTAATCATCAAGGGTACTAGTAAAGCAGGAAAGTAATTATCACAATATAATTAGATTTAACTTGAAGTGCAGGTACTGGCCTGTTGTTTGGATCTGTTTAACTTGGTTCTTGGGGAAAATTTCCAGAGATGAGTCCAAAAGCTGAAATAGACATTACCATCACGCTCAGAAGATATCAAATAGATGGAAACGCCTGTCCTTGGGTCCAATTTGGAGACAAGGGCAAAAACGATAATTTTGGGTCAAAACGGGGTCCGCCGGTGGGCCCGCTTTGCACCGAAAAAAATGTGTCCAGGTCAACGGTCGCCAAATTCACCAAACTTAGTGTCAACAGGTCAGGAACGCTGATACGAACCCAACGGAACTTCCAGATTTGGATTCCGATGAGCCGAACACAAAATCGCCCGTCGAGCGGGGCATGTGGGGCCCGCGACACGCGATTTCGTCAACGTTCTCAGAATCGAACCAAACTTGACCCACAGGACCAGCGTATTGCTACGAGTCCGATGGCGCAAGTTTTGTCTTGATCTGACGAGTGTACAAAAAGTTAGGGTGAATTACAGAAATTGCGGATACGGGGCGATGTCCGCGGATACGCGTTGATTCCGGTGTGCACGCACACCCGAATCAGCTTCCGCGAAGTCTCACACGTCCGTATCGACGCTGCGCACGTATCTGTGAAGACCGTGCGCGACCAAGTCGTCCCGTTTGGCGGGGCGTACTCAGTTCCGGGGTGAAACAGGGTCTGGTTTTTCCTGTTTTTGGATCGCGGTGTGCGATCACCACAGGACGCGGTGCCCCGAACAGTTTGTCCGGACACCGAGAGGGTCATACAGGCTTCACAACGCAATTTGCAGAATCGAAAAAGGAGCTACGAGGCGAAAGTTACACATACCTGAAGGGGACCCGAAAACAGGGTCGAAAACGTGTCCGAGTCGTGTCCGACACAGTGTCCTGTGTCCGACACAGGAACAGGATTAGGATTAGGGTTTCGGCGGATTGGCGGCCGTAGGCGGCGGAGGGAGGCGGCTGGACGGCCGGCGAGGGCGGGGGGTTGTTCGCCGGAGCGAGGCGCGGCGTCCACGGGGCGGCGGCGGCGCTAGGCGGCCGGCAGCGGCGGTGGAAGCTGCTCGTGCTGCTGCTGCGGTTGCTGGAGTCGCTGCGGGCGGCGGAGACGGGCGGAGGAGGCGCTGGCGGTGCGGGGGAGGAGCTGGGCCGGTCGGCGAGGTGGTCGGCGAGGCGGCGGCGAGCAGTGGCGGAGCGGGGCGGCTAGGGTTAGGGAGTGGGGAAGAACGGCCGGGCTCGGGGGCTTATATAGGGAGCGTAGGCGGTTGCGGGGGCCGGGGTAGGCGGAGGTGAGGGGGGACGTGGGTGCGGGGAGCGCGGCGAGCGGGGCGCGGGACGCGCGGCGCTGCGCGCGGCGGCCGGCGCGAGAATCGGGCCGCCGGGTCGTGGGGACGGGGCTCAGTCGGCGGGTCGGGTCGCTGCGGCGGGTCGGGTTGGCTGACCCGACCCGACCCGATACGAGCGGGTCTGGGCTGGGCTGGGTAGCGGGCTGGGCCGCGGCCCAATGGGCCGGCCCAGAAAGAAAAGAAATAAAAATAAATTAATAAATAATAATAATAATAAATAATTAATTAGTTAAATAATTAATTAATTAGAAAATTAGTTTTTAGGCATTTAAAAATAGGTCTGAGGCCCAGAAAAATCCAGAAAAATTACCCTAAGTCCAATTTTCTATTTTACACCCAAAAATGTTATTTTCATGATATTTTAATATTATTTATTGCCAATTAAAAATCATTTATTAATTAAAAGCCTTGATTTTAATTACAGAAAATTCACAGAAAATTCCAGAAAATTGGGAAAAATCCAAGATTTAATAATTTGGAAATTCAGGGGGTTTACACCTTGCTATGTCCCCTGAGGACCTGGATTCCGGATGATGTCCCCAGGTTTAGCGGAGGATTTCTATCCCGAGGTTTACGGGACAGTAGCAGAAGCAGGAGTTGATACAGGAGCTGTACCGATTTTCGAGGATGAGGTGATGGCTGAAGACTTTTCCTGAGTATCTGTGTTTCATACTCAGTATCTACTTTATTCAGACATTTATGTTTTGGTCTGTTGAACCATTGTATCAGATTTATATCGGGTTGTTCCCCGAAGTACTTTGTTGAGACTGGTTGTTGATTTTCATTTCTTATTGTTGTTGATCATATTTATCTTTTATGGATGAGATTAGTTTGTGGCATGTTTTAGTATAATTATTTTACAGCTTAAGTATGCCCTGATAGATCCATTAAATTGGGTTTGTCCATCAGTGTGTGCTGCTGGCCATTGCCACGTGTCTAGTCCCTCGATATTTTGGGGCTGGAGTGTGACATTATGGGTTTACAAAGTTACTTACGTTTAGTACAATTACATGTCCTTATTTCCCATGTTAAGTATACTTGGTCTATGTCTAAGTTTTTAGGTGAATTACAAGTCCTTAATAACAGGTCATAACATTTGGGTAATTACTAACGTATTAATTATTATCTAATCTAATTAACATACATGCATACACATCTATATTTTACATGATTTAGTTTATGTCCATGCCACGACACATGACACGATGACTCGATGATACAACAATACAATGACCGAAAGAGGGCAGTAGAGTGTTTACCTAATCGTGGCTGAACGAGGGGGGGGGGTATGTGCTCGTCGGCGGCTGTCCTCCGACGTTCGACGGAGCTCCGGCGTCACACAGGAACAACGGCAGCAGCGGCAATAACTGCAGCAGTTGCAGCAGCGACAGCAGGGCCTTGGCAGCGGCGACAGCGGCCTGGGACGGTACTGGGATGGCGGTCAAGTCGTGGGGAGGGTGGAGCTCCACTTGACAGTGGTAGTTGGCAGGGCTGGAGACGGTGGTCAGGGCCGGGGGACAGTCGGGATCGGTTGGGGATGGTATTGGTGCGGGTGATGTTGATGTGGGTGGAGGTTGGCGGTGGTGTAGGTCGGAGTGGCCGGCGGTGTTGGGGTGGTGGAGACGATGGTCGGGCAGCCTGAGGTGGTGGTGGTGGTGCTGTCCAGTTGGGGTAGGGGAAAGGGGTGCTTGGGTTTGATGATGAGGAAGGGTTCGGCTAGGGGTTTGCTAGATGTTTATGATTTTAGGGTTTCCAATAGAAAATGTGTATTTATATAGGAGAGAGAAATATGGGCTGACCTCAAAGTTTGGGCCAGCCTGGACTCTTTGGGGTGGGGACTGGTCCACATGAAAGGGTATAGGGTGTACATGGGCTTGGTTGGGTCTTGCTTTGGGTGAGTTTGGCCTCTAATTTATTTTAATTAAAATAAATTGCATATGGCGTTCTATTCCCAATTAAAAATGCATGAGATTAAATTTGGGTGGGACACAAGAGTCATGGGCGTAGCAGGTTCCGAATAGGTTAATACCTTAATTTGGGTTATAGGGAATTGGGTTGAGGTTGTGCCTAAATTTCAAATGGGAATGGACAATTATGAGAAATTGGATTTATGGAATAATATATGGACGTTTGTGACGGATATTGCGTAGCTAAAATGAAGCACAATATTGAGTATTTAAAAGTTACACAAGGGCCAGATGGGTAGTCTGGCATATCTAGGAGATGTGTATGAACTTTGTTTGAAGGTAACTACTAATATAGAGCTCCAAACATCGAAGTAACGGTGAGGTGTATTAAGTCACATAATTGTTGTACATTAATTCTAATTGTATCCAAATTAATCCTAGTCTCTCACTCTAAACTAAATAACCCTAAATTTGGTCGAGGGGGTTTACAACAATATTTGGGTAACTACTCATATACGACGGTGGATAATGCACTCATATCAGCATTTGTAGAACGATGGCATCCAGAAACCAACACTTTCCATCTACCAAACGGGGAGTTGACGATTACCCTTGATAACGTTCATCATATATTGGGTCTTAGGGTTGATAGTCGAGTCATGATGAATCATACTTTTGACGAATCGAGCATCAACTTTTTCGACCATATCGTGGATTATGTATTAGGGTGTCTGGGAGTTGATGTGGCTAGTTTTACCACCCTTTGAGACTTCAAGAAGTCGTACGGACTTCCTTTAAAATATTTGGAGAAGACATTCGCTGATCCGGACCCCGAAGTGGATAATAGCGATAATGTGGCCTGTAAATATATGTAGTTCATCTTAGGGACTATCGGCATTATGGATAAGTCTGGAACGTCGATACATGCCAAATATCTCCTGAATTTTGACGACATAGACACGGTGGAAGAAATATCTTGGGGAAGCGGTATAGTAGCATACCTTTACCGTGAGCTTGGTGCGGCATCCCACGTCGGTTCCAAGACAATATCCAGATGCCAGACTCTACTCCATGTATAGATATATCTTTATCAACTTGTATACATAATAAAAAAAATTATTGTTAATTTTTGGACTAATTTTTTTAACTTGGTTACGTGAAGGCATGGATATATGAGCACTTTCAAACCCTGCAGCGGGCTAAACTTAACCGAGGGTATGACGAGCACCTTCCTAGAATGTGCAGATGAAAGCCAACTAAGGAAGATGCCAAACGTCTACACACATTGGCCGTCCTACGGAATGCACTTGAAGATATGACGATAGAAGAGGTGAATTGAGACCTAATTTTTTAATGTTGGTAATAATTTACTAAATTATGTTATGCTAAATTTTATGCGTTGCAGATTATTTGGGATCCATATCGTGATTTGTGACAGACAAGTCATCCATTGCAACAAGTCGCTTTATATCACGGTCTGATAAGTTGTCATGAAATCGAGGAGCCTTATATGCCTGATAGAGTGCTCTGTCAGTTTGGCTACGTACAAACAGTCCTGAAGCGTGCATTAAAAATGATAACTGCTCCGCGAGGTACAAAACTGCTAAACTATATTTCTGCGACGTTCAACTGGGTCTCGGACTTCTTCACTGAGTGGCAACGTCACGTTATTAGAGAAACTGAACGACAAGCAACAGTAAATATGACGGAATATAGCGACGACTACCTCGCCTACTACACTGGTGTCGGACTACCTACGTTGTTCAAACGCGGAGGCGATATTGTACGTATACCATCAGATCTTCCCCTCAAATCTGTCTTGTATACTGCATTAGTCAAGATGGTGAGCAACCAACTTTCAGTTTGATATATGTAAATGTTTATAACCTAACAAATTTTATGAATTCTCACCAATAGGCTAGGAAAGTGAAGAAGTTGGGAAGAAGCCTCGTAAGTTACCAGGGTACGAATTATATGAAAATTGTCACGCCTCAATCTCCCACAAGCTCAATAGTCTCCGCTGAACGTGAATCACCACGTTGCAGCTTCCCCACAGGACCATCGTTCTCATCGGGACGTGATGCCGTACGAGCCTGGAGTTACGCTCGTACAAGGCGATGTTGTCAAACACCAAAGTTATTATCGAAACGACCAAGTTACAGCGAAAGTCAAGTATTGTGTACCAAGCACACATCAGAGTATACACAGCGAAGCTCTCAATAGGGTCCAAATAAAATGCCACAAAGGCGATATAATACTCTTGCTCTTTTCTCAAGCCCATAAAGGTACTTACCATTCATACATTATGTCTCGTATATCCAAGCAGCGCCACTACACCTGCGTACCTGAAATAATATCCATAAACGTGGGTCAGTACACAGCCATACTGGTGAGCGGGGTAACCCACTTGTCTAAGCCGACACTAAGTAAAATAGTGAATGCAAACAGTTATATGGTGATATTTCTAGTTGAATCCTAGATTCGTTTCATGGCATAGGGTATGACATGTTAAGGAAAGCTGTAAATCAAGTTAAGCATGCAAGCATTCAACTCAAGCCAATCGACAAGCAATATATAACCAACTCGAAGGAAACTAGCATGCAAACCGTTCTACTCAAATCCAAGCAACACGAGAACCTATCGAACCATTTCCAAGCCTCAATATCCATCCTCAATCCAAACCACAATACAATCTCAATATGCACACTCTTGTCGAGGCAAGGTGGCCGCCGCCTACGCGAAAAGCACAAACCAAACCAAAGTAAAGCAAACAAACTCTTATCTATATGAAGTCACTGGCCAAGCCAAAAAGGACTTTGATCGGAATGATCAAGTGCAGTTCTACCCGATCCAGACCGAGTAGCTAGCCCGCCTGGTCGTATCGAACTACCGGCACCGCGCCCAAGGCACGTTACCATTGTCTCCTCCATGGCCGAACGGTCCCGGTGCTCCGGAGCATATCCCGTTCGAGGAGACGAAATCCTGTGCAACACAGGTTGTTCGTGACATGCAGACACAAAGTAGGTATGACGAGAGGATCGAACATTCTCGCCCCACCAAGCGATCCTAGACTCATCCAACCAAATATCCAACCAATATCCATAACCAAATATCCATAACCATTCTCCAACATATAGTCCAAGGCACAAATCTCAAGTTATTTCCATAGGCATAATGCCGCTTCTCGACATAGTGTTCCAATTGGTGCAACACCCCACGCTCAGAACAATCCCATGGCACAATGCCCCAACAATGGCACGATGCCCTCACCGATGCAGTTATTCGATTTTGAACCATAACTGCACGCTTTGCTTGACAAAGCGTCCAAGTGATACTCGTGTACGGATGCACGCTCGCTCGCCCGAATTTCCGATGTTCCAACCAAGATATATGATTCCAACTGTCCAAGCATAATTCCATTTGTTTCTCCAACTGCACCAAATGTAATCCAACTCTAGCTCCAACTAACCCGCGCGAAAACCAATCAAGCCACAAACCTATCCAAGCAAACGACGTACACTCTATGCACGCCTCAGTGTAGTGATTTCCAAGTCCCAGTCCAAGTATTCAAGCCTTTACGTGTGTTCCATATTATTAGGCATGAAGGAGTAGAGGAGAAGGGACAGAGCCCACTCACCAAGTTTGATTTCGTTAAGCATTATGTCCTGCCGATACGGCCGATCCCTTGAACCCGTGGTCCGATGCAAAGCACGATCTACTCAACTGGTATGACCATACGAGTAGGCCGTGCTCTCCAAATTATTCGACCGATCGGACTAAGGAAGATGGCATTATCGCTCCAATCCAGCTATCCCAGTACTGCTCTGAACAAACATATGTTTCCATCGAACTCCGCTAGCGATCTGTACATGAAACCAACTCAAATCAATACTCGTTCCCAAATCCAACAAATCAAAATGTAACCAGCTATTGCTTCATTCAGTCCGACTCAGGGTAACGCACCGTGCGGTTGTGGGACGTTACAGAAATTAATGACGAGCTACAACAAATCGACGACACTGAAGATTTTTCTTTCTTGGAAAATAGAGAGCAACGTACAAAGAGGCGGCATGAAGTTTAGGCCATGTTTCAAGACATGTAAAACTTTGCTGCAGTTTGTATTTTGATACATGCAAAACTTTTAAGTTTTAAAACTTTGACTGGTTATGTTTTATTGGAATTTTTGATTGGTTATGTTTTGTTTCGAGACTTATTTAAGTTGTAAAAATTTCATACAATTTGTGTTTGGAGACATGTTTGAAGAAGAACTTTCATACAGTTGTTGGTTATTTATTTGTGTTTCGAGACAGCTACTTTTATGTATAAATGTGCAGAGACAGTGGCTAAAACTAGGACTGTCAAAATCTGGACAGTCCTGGTAGCTATCAGGACTGTCAAAATCCTAACAGTCCTAGTTTTATATAAAAATTTGCAGAGACAGTGGATTAAAATTAGGACTGTCAAAATTTTGACAATCCTCATAGCTTGTTGGACTGTGAAATCCTGACAGTCCTAGTTTTAGATATAAATTTTTAGTGGGTTAAAATTAGGACTGTCAAAATTATGACAGTCCACATAGCTTGTGGGACTGTCAAAATCCTGACAGTCCTAGTTTTATATATAAATGTGTAGACAGTGGGTTAAAACTAGGACTATCCAAATTTTGAAAGTCCACATAGCTTATTGGACTGTCAAAATTTTGACAGTCCTCAAAGCTTGTGGGACTGTCAAAATTTTGACAGTCCTAGTTTTATATATAAATGTGCAGACAGTAGGTTAAAACTAGGACTGTCAAAAATTTGACAGTCCTAATTTTATATTGGACTGTCAAAATTTTGACAGTCCTAGTTTGACAGTATATAAATGTACAGACGGTGGGTTAAAACTAGGACTGTCAAAATTTTGACAGCCCTCAAAGCTTGTGGGACTGTCAAAATTTTGACAGTCCTAGTTTTATATAAAAATGTGCAGACAGTGGGTTAAAACTAGGACTGTCATAAATTTGATAGTCCTGTTAGCTTGTGGGATTGTCCAGATTTTGACAGTCCTACTTTTATATATATCACAATGGGTTAAAACTAGGACTGTAAAAATTTTGACAATCCTGTTTACTTGTAGGACTGTCCAGATTTTGACAGTCCTAGTTTTATACAGAGAGTGGGTTAAAACTATCTATATAAATGTTGGAAAAGATACCAAAGGTCAACATACATGACTCATTGCACAACATACATGACTCATTGCACAACATACAAGATTTTGGGATCCTCCATCTTCATCATCAAACAGTTCAACATACAGTTCTAGTTTTATTTCTTTCATTGCACAACATACAGTTCAATATACATGTCACGTCCCACTCCCAAAAATACGTAGGACTAGGACACGTAAGCATGCCAGCCGCATGTACATGGCAACTCCAATATATGGATACCATGATACACACGTACGCTGTAATATGAATATCAAATCCACAAGTGGTATAAATCTATCACAAGTCACAGGGTATAATCTAAATCTCATCCATGAAAATCAATATAAATAAATAACCAATATCTATGAAACCATATCTCAATACAAAGTATCTAAAGATGATAGTTGGATGGAAACAAATCCACTACCAACTAGGATGTAAAAGTGCAACACAACAAACACAATATAAGAATACCAGCTATCAATCACGGGATCGAAGAGAAGACATCCTCGAAACATATGTAACCATCCGAATCTGCGCTCCTGCGAATACTCAAGAACAGCGACACCTGGAAGGGGCCAGGTCCTCAGAGGGACATAACAAGATACATAAAAGCATGCCAATAAAGTACTAAAATAAATATCCAATGGGTCACCTAACCGTCTAAGTGAATGCAGTTTAAGAACAACTTTCCCCACAAGTGGGCTATCTGGCTGAAAACTAGGATTGGCATGGTTCTCTTGGAGATCCAGGGGCCTCAAAGCATACCGTCTTTTGAACGGCAGAGGCCGCCAAGTAGTATAGGGGTCATCACCACCCGTATCTCCGGCGGAGAATCCGGGCGCACAATAGAAAAAAAGTGCAAAGGAGCCCAAATGCGGTACTTCTTGTTCTCTCCACCCCATGCTCTAAGCATGTCACATCCATGACACGATTTGGTTCATAGCCTATCTTTAGTACCCTAGCCCAATCCTGCAACCAAACAAGGACAAGGATTGGACCACTGTACTACAATAGGCTATGTCCATGGACCTCTAATAACCGCTAAGTCTTTTAGCATACAAAGTTTCTATCAGCAGTTATCCCAAACGCACGACCCACACGTACCAATGATCAGTCAATACATACATCCATGATCTATATGAGACTGACAACTTGTGTAAAAATGTGTCACAGTCAAATGAAACCTAATGATGCTACATGAAAATGGGCCAGTCTCATAAACAAGGTCAATGCAAATACATAAATAAAAACATATCGCGACGACACTGTCGCGCGCATTTTATATAACAGTTAAAATATATGAACTAAAGACAAAAAATAAAGATGCATGCAACATATGGAATATAAATAACAGTACAATGGCAAGGTATACTTGCCTGGCAAGAAGCTGCAAAATATAACGTCCAGATATCCAACACACAGGACCAGAAGCTATGGCCTCAGAATAAATGTCTCCGGATGCTGAAATAGATATCACCAACGTTCCCAAAATAAGCAAAATAGCTAGAAAGCACTTTCCTTTCGTCTAATTTGGACACAGGGGCAAAACGGTAATTTCGAATAAAAGTGGGGTCCACTAGTGGGCCACTTTGCACCGAAAAGTGTGCCAGTGGTAAAGGTCTCTAAATGGGACAAATTATAGGTCAAACGAACTCTAAAATGTCAATACGAACTCAACGCTATGTCCAAATGTGGAATCCGATGAGCCAAACAAAATTTTGCCCAAAAAGTCAACCGTGGGGCCCGCCTATTGACGACTTGGTCAATTGTCTCAGAATTGCATGAAAATTGGGTCACAGGACCAGCGCGATACCACGAGTCCAGTGGCGCAAGTTTCGTCACAGTCTGACGAACGTGCACAAAATGCGCACGACTTTCGCAAAAGTTACGACACGGGGATTGTCCGCGGATACGGGCTGATTCTGACGCCCACACGCGTCCGAATCAGTTTCCGCAAAATCTCACATGTCCGGGTATACTGTGCACACTTTTTGGTACACTTGGTACACGGCAGGACGGTCCCGTTTGGCGGGGCACGCTCAGTTTCATAATTTTTGAAAATCTAAAAAAAGTGAATTTTTGGGGTTTTCCAACGAATTTAATTCTACATACAACAGTTAACAAATTAATATAATTGACAAAAATTAAACTAGGTCAAGTAGTCTTCGCATATCAAAAAGAAAAATTGAATTCGGATCTCTGTGGTGGGAGATACGAATCCGGGAACATAGGTGGTCACCACAGTTTTTTGTGACACCAAAAAATTGTCATTTTTTGTCAACTTGGACGCTATTTTCGCCTAGGGTTATGCGCTGTTCGAGGTCAACTATCATACAGATATTGGAGAGGGTTAAGTGAGGATCATACCGGTGAAGACGGGGTCGAGTTTGGTTCAGCGAGGTGACGGAAAACAGCGCTGGAACACAGGTAAGTTGCTGTTGAATTCTGCAGTTTGCGGTGTTGCGCGGGGTCGCGGTCGTCGGGATCGGTTTGGGCGGCTGGAGACGGCTTGGCTGGGCGGTTCTGGTGGCTGAGGGCGGCCTCGCTAGGTCTAGATGGGAAGAGGTGGAATTAGGGTTTAGGGTTTGGTTGAAATGATATGTTATATAAGAAAAGAGGGAGAGGGTATCGTGTATGGCCGCCGGGGGGGGGGGGAGATTTATTCTGAGTTGTTGCTGCTGCTTCTTATTAAGGGTGAGAGGGTTTTGGTTTGTTGCTTTCCAGCGAGTGGGTGTGGGCTCATGGGTAGCGGGCAGGTTAGTTCCTTAACGGGTAGGTGGGTAGTTAGGGCTTGGGTAGATCCAATAGGATTTAATTGTTTTCTTTTTCTTTTCTTTTCTAACTTTTTCTTTTAATATATATATATATATATATATATATATATATATATATATATATATATATATATATATATATATACCCATAGAAAAATCGAGAATTATATTATTGCATACCATTAAGCTAGTAACTGTCCAAAGGGTCTCCTACATGAAATAAATTAGGAAAAATTTATACTTGCTCCATAAATCTCCTAAATGCACGAACACCTAAAATAAAAATTAAATAAAATCTATTTTTCCTAATTCGCTCATAATTACTGTAATTAGATTAATAATTAATTAAAAAAAGTAAATACAGTTTTTTTTAGGATTAGGAGTTTTACATTCTACCCAACTTATAAAAATTTTGTTCTCGAAATTAAAACTAAGCCACGGTAGAAAGTCAAGGATGGTATAAGATTTGCATTGTTTAAAATACAGGACTAGGTTTAAATGAGGGGCGATGTTGCGTGTTGCACATTCCAAAAATTCATGAAGAAGATTCACATGAACGAAAATAGGTTTCTTCATGTGTCATGTCCAATGGTGTGGAGACCTCAATGCACCTTTGCATAAAAGCACCCAACATTTGGAAAATTGTACAAAGATGAAAATTGGGTTAAATTAATAAAAAATTAATGCGCAAGGTGTTCGAGAATTAATTAGAAGTGCATGGGGCTAAAATTAGGTGGACGCAAGTGTCATGGACATAGAGGCCCATGCTAGAATATTATCATAGATTGGGTTGTACGAAACAGGTCAAAATTGTGTCTCCAATTTCGATTGGAACGCACAAGGATACAAAGTTAGAATTATTTTAGGATTAAGAAATAACGTCTGCGATGAATGTTGTGCGACTAAAATGTAGCACAAGAAAGCATAATTATAAGTTGCATAAAGGTCAGAATAGAAGGCGGACATGTCTAGGACAAGGGTGTGGAAATTGTAGGAAGGCATTGACTAGTGAAGTGCTCCAATTATCGAAGCAATGGTAATATGCGCTAAGTGGTATAAATATTGTATAATTAAATGCCGTGTCCTGTTTCTAATTGGATTCAAATTAGCCTTAGTCTCACTATCTAAGTCAAGTAGGTCTAATTTTGGGTGAGGAAATTTACAATCTAGCCAACTTAAAAATATGTCATCCTTGAAATTAAAATAAGGTTCATGTACATAGGACAAATCAATCGCACCCTCTTTGCGATAATTAAAATTCTAATCAAATCCATCGTAATTACTTCAAGGTTAAGATAATCACTGTTCCAATCAAAATTTAACCTATTGTAATCTCTTCTCACTTTTTCAAATTATCAATATCCCAATTTAAATTAAATTCATATAACATCTTTCAAGAATTAAATATGCATATAAATTTTACATCATGATCTCCCACTATCATAATCTCCACTAGAAAACAATTCTAGTCCAATATTATTCCTATTTTTCACTTATGAATTTTTTTATTTTTTTATTTTATTTTTTATTTTTTGTATTCTTCAAAATTTTAAATTCAATTCACATCCTCAATATTTCAAATACGTAATCCAACAATCAAATTTTTATCTCTTAATTCAAATCATCAAATTATAAAAATTTTAGATTCAATCCACCAATGTTCAAGTCTGAAATTCTATATTTATCCTCAAAATTCGAATTGATGATTTACCTTCAATATTCAAAATTTAAATCATGTACTTAAAGTATAAATATTTGGTCCGACATATCAAGGTTTCAAAATTCATTAAGTACTCATCATCTAACTCCTCCTTCTAAAATTCTCCATATTTAAAAAAAATATCTTAATCTCTCCATCTAATCCTACTTGATCACAATCTGAAATAATTTAACCTCAAATTAACAATGCTACTTCTACCCAACTTAGAATTTACCCATCTATCATATAAGTCTATATACCTAAGAAAAATATCCTCGAATTTTAATCATGCTATTCAATCCTCAAAACTTCAACACCAAATATATCATATATGATATGCCCTTAATCAATTATAAAAGATAGTCACCAAATAATGCGATTGGCCTATGGGTATATCTAGTACTATATGTTTATCAAACTTATACCAAGCACGAGGTTTCGTCTTTCCGAAATAAGGGAAGACGGAGATCAATCATAAAGAGTTTAAGGGGAAGATAATAGATTGGAAGTATGGGATCAAAGCGTTTAAAGAATTCAATGGAAATTGTCAAGGCAGTTGTGGATTGAAATCTTATTTTGGTAATTCCTATTCACATGCTCGTATCAGTACAATTATGTAACTGATATGATATGCTCAGACATATCTAGAGGGCAAGTACATTCGTCCACTAATCACTATATATCTCAATCCACGTAAAGTAGTTATGCGAAGGGGGAACCAAGCGCACTAAGGCTAGCTAGACCTTAATACACTGGTTCTGAAATATATTAGTGTAGTACTCCAATAATACATGTCATGAACAAGCTCGATAAAGAATAAGCTTTCAAAACTAGGCTATAATAGCAGCATAAGTCAAGGTAGTACAGAGATTATAGATACGTTGGATTATGATGAGAGAAGTTACAAAATAATTCAAGTTCACAGAAGAGATAAGACTCCACAATCTCAACAGTTATCATACTAACTCCTTGTCTAAGTCGCTAGTCGACCAAATAGGGGCATGGACCTCTAAATTCTACCGTATGAATAAATACTGTCATCTTAAGCTAGCATACAGTTAATGTCGTTCAGTTACACTTCAATAATAGGTCAAATGACTATGTGATACTAGATTTTGAGGTATACTACCCAACTTATAACAATAAACTAATACTGTAATTATCTTAAGGATACCGTAGAAACTCCTGTTAAGGTCTACAAGAAGGGGTCTTGGTACTTATTAGGGTATCCTCTTATATTACATAGGTCATGGTCGTCTTAAGTCTTAGTCTTAGTGCAAGTGCCAATAGTAAGAATGGAAGGTTACTGGCCTTCAAGGGGAAAGGGGATATAACTCGTATCGCGGTGGGGTACAATTACACAATTTGAAAACTAAGGGATAATCATCAGGTTACAATCTATAAGAATAACTTAAATCATCAAGTTCTAACTACTAAGCACATAATTTTAAAATTTAACATTAACAACTATAATCCTAGTATATGTCCTTAACACATAATAAAATCACTTGGTCTATAATCAGAGGTGTCAGGTGGCACGAGTTGAAAGATGGAGAAAAGAATAACATAATTTAGTCGTCGCGCAATTAGCGAACGCTAAGGTCGTAGAGGAACAATATATAAAATTAAAATAGAGGGCTCTAGATAGCATCATGGTTTTCTAAGGGGGAGTGGTATGCTAGTTGCTATGTTCGAGGCATGATCAAGGAAAAATTATTGATTACATTCCTCTAGGCTTCCTAAGGTGTTGTCTACTAATAATAAGACAATGATTTAAGTTTATAGTTCTCCAATACTATCTAACTATGAAGGTTAGGTTCAGTCCTAATTTTTCAATTTTTTGGTTTTCTATTGGTTCCTCAATACTAGGGTCAAACATTATGGTAAAACTTCTAGCTACTCTAGTAGTGTCTATACTACTCTCAAGTCTTCATAATACATCAAGGGGTAATGGTAAACCAATCTATAGATAAGGAATTCTAGGGTTCACTAGATATTCTAAACTTAGTAGTGTGTCAGCACTCTAGTTGTACTCTTAATTGGAAGGTTACCCTACTTATTATCTAACAACAGGGAATTCTATATTCTAGGAGAGGCTATACTCAAGAAACTAATAGGGAAGCACATGAATCAAGCAGGATACAAATTATTCAAATGGAATGGATTGGAAGGAGGATGAGTCGTAGTCAATGTGGATGAGATCCTATACTCTAGTCCTAGGTGCATGCTTGTTCAGTACAGTAACGTAACCGATACAGGGCATTGTCGACAGATACGCGTGATTCCGGTGTGTACGCACATCCAAATCAACTTCCGTAAAATCTCACACGTCCGTATTGATGGTACGCACCTTTCGATAAAATTAGTACACGACTAAGTCGCCTCGTTTAGAGGGGCGCACCCAGTTCCGAAAAAATTGGGTTTGTTAAAAACTAAGCTTTTTGGTCAATTTTACCCTCGAAATAATTATAATCTACAGCTCAATAAAATAAACTAAAAATAGGGTTTAAAACTCGGTTATACGGTCTAAATTACTATTCAGGTAAATTTTAGAAATAGTTAATAGGTTGCACGTAAAACCGTCGTGAACTTGCGAGTTTGGGACCAATTTCTGATTTTCAGAAATAAGGGTTTTTTTTTCTGTTTTTGCGTCGCGGTTTACGATCGACACAGGACGCGATATCCCGAACGAAGTGTACGGGTTTCGAGAGGGTTACGTAGCGAACATGATGCCATAGTCTGTTCGAAAAATAACGCGATGAGGAGAGAGAATTACTCACAGGAACAGGGGATCGAAATCGGCTATACGTCGTATACGCGGAATGGCGCGGCACGGCGATTGCGGGGCGGCGGGTTGCTGCTCGGTTGTGGATCGTCGGCGTGCTGCGGTGTTCGTCGGAGGTAGCTCGGGGTCGTGGCGGGGTAGGTTGGCCGAAGAGGAGCTCGGTGGCAGAGGCAGAGGTGGCGGTGTGGTGGAGTCGGGTGGCCAGGTCAGGCTGGGGGTTTTCGCCAGAGAAGAAGAAGGGCGACGGAGGATGGCGGAGACAGGGCAGCTTGGTTGGCCGGGGTTGGTGGCGGCTGGAGTTGGCTGGTCGCGACGGAGATCGGGCTGAAGGGGTGATGGCGGTAGCTGACTGCGGTGAAGGGGGCCAGGGTTCAGTGGTGGTGGAGATGACAGCAGTGGGGGTCGTGGTGGTTGGGGTGGGTTTTATAGGGGGAGCGGCGTCCGTTGGCGGGGAGGGAGTGGTCGGGATGTCACCATCCCATTTCCAGAGCCGGATAATTTTTTTTATTTTAATTTAGTTAATTGTGTATTATTTATAATTAATTGTATTTATAATTAATTATTGATTGTATTATATTTTTATTAATTGTTTTAGGATTTTGGCTAGCCTGGACCCATGTCAGACCCTAGTGGACCCATGTCCGACCCAGCCCACACCCCTGTGAGACCTATTTTGGGTTTTAGAATATTTATTATATTTTTAGTGGGTTAGTTGGAGAGATTTGGAGTTAGTTTGAGTGCTTTTGGAACCCGAAATCCAAAACCTAGTTAGGAGGGCATTTTGGGCATTTTTGACTTTGCGAAACCCCTTATACTTGCTGTGGCCGACCCTATCTCCCCATTCCCAGACCCGTGCAACAGCATGAGCCTCCCCATTCTCTTCTTCTTCACT
The DNA here is from genome assembly GCA_036927795.1 of Iris macrosiphon. Taxonomy (NCBI): domain Eukaryota; kingdom Viridiplantae; phylum Streptophyta; class Magnoliopsida; order Asparagales; family Iridaceae; genus Iris; species Iris macrosiphon. Next base: position 45,836,108 of record JAYESA010000004.1, read on the forward strand.
TCTTCTTCTTCTCCACTCTTTCCTTCTTTTTCTTTTCTTTTTCCCACCTTGATTCCAAGTAAGTTTTCTTCTTTTCCTTCTCTTCCTTCTTCCATTTCTTACTTTTATGTTAACCCTAACCCTACATTCTTTCCCAACCTAGGTGGGTAGAGCTTAGATTTGGTGTTGGAGCTAGATTTGGGAGCTTGGAAGCTTGGTTTGGTGGATTTGGAGCATTTTGGAGATTTTGGCTTGGGATTCCAACTCCCAAGAGGTAAACACTAATTTTTCCCTTGTAATTTCTCTTTTATAGTGTAATTAATAGTTTAGAACCTTCCTAGACCCTTAGGCTATCCGTGGGAGGAAGTTGGAACTAGTTGGGTTGTGTTTGGAGACTTTAACACTAGGTTTTGTGTCAATTTCGGGTGGAATCCGAATTTGGCCCAATTTTGGGTGATGCCCTAGGTTAGACGGACCTAGGTAGACGTTGTCGGGTGTCTTGAGGGTGAGTGCGTGTCTCCGTTCGGACACGGAAAGCCGTGTCGCAGAGAAACGGGTATTTCGGGCATTTTTTGGATTTTTGTCGTCGCCGATTCGAAGTGCGTGTGCGTTTTTGCCACGGACATAGAATCGACGCGGTAGTATTTTTTCTAGGATCTAGACATCGTTTAGGACCAGTAGGTAAATTTTGGGCCGATTCCGAGTTGGTTTGGTGTGCGTTTTAGGAGATTTTTCGAACCGCACACCGCGTGTTCGTCGAAATGACCGAACGGCCATTTCAGCGTAGTTTTCTAGTTTCGGGCTTGTGCGCGCGTTGGATTAGTATCGGGGAGTGTGTGCTAGAATTCTCGGGCTATATTTTATATATTTATAGGTGTTTGTGCGTGTCGGGGTCGTTGGACGTGCGTTGGTGAGCGTTGTGGGCGTTGTGTGCGTTGTGTTGTGTGTTGTGTCTGTGTGGTGTTTATATATATATATATATATATATATATATATATATATATATATATATATGTATGTATATATATTTATGCGTATTTATATATATATATATATATATATATATATATATATTTCTATTTATATGGGTGTTTATATATATATATATATATATAGATATATATATATGTTTGAGTGTGTGAGTATATATATATATATATATATATATATATATATATATATATATATATATATATATATATATATATATATATATATATATTAGTGTATATATATATATAGATATATGTGTGTATATAATATATATATATATATAGATGTGTGTTTATATATATATATAGATATATGTATATAATTATATGTGTGTGTGTGTTGATATGTGTTTGAGTGTGTGTGTGTGTTAGATTATATATAAGTGTGTGTATATATATATATCTAGTCGTATATATATGTATGTGTATATATATATATAGGTATATAGGAGTGTGTGTATGAGAGAAAGGGGGGGGGGCAGAACTGGGCAGAGCAGCAGCTGCTGCTGTGGGGCAGCAGCCACCACAGCAGCAGCAAACAGAGCAGCTGCAGCAGCAATTTGAAGCATGGGCAGCAGCAGAAGCACAGCATCAGCAGCAGCCATTTGAGCAGTAGCAGCAGCAGCAAGGTTAAGGGACAGCTAGCAGAGCAGCAATGCGAGGGAGAGAGAGAGAGAGAGAGAGAGAGGTATATATATATATAGATATAGATAGATTGATACATAGTTAGATAGTAGAGGGATAGATTAGATAGATAGATAATAGATAGATAGGTAGAGGAATAGAAAGATAGATATATAGTTATATATCTAGATAGATAGATAGGTGGTTAGATAGATAGATATCTAGATAGCTAGTTAGATAATAAGATGGATAGATAACTAGATATAGATAAATATAAATTGATAGATTGATAGATATACTAGATAGATAGATAAATATATACCTAGATATACTAGATAGATAGATAGGTACATACATACATAGATTAATAGATACTTAGATGGATAGGTAGATATCTAGATGAATAGATACTAGATATCTAGATGGATATATAGATATAGATAGATAGTTAGATTATTAGATAGATAGATAATAAGATAGATAGGTAGGTAATGGATAGATAGATAGATATATGTATATCTAAGGTATAGATATATATACCTATGGCTATATATATATCTATAGATATCTAGAGAGAGAGATATATAGATATATAAATAGATATATACATAGCTAGATAGATAGTTAGATATCTAGATCTAGATATATATATTTATAGGTAAGGTAAGGTATATATGTATAGGTAAGGTAAGATACATAAGGTATGTGTATATGTGTATATATGAAGATATATAGGTATATGCCTATACGTATTAGATATCTATATTTTAGCCTAGATTATAGCTAGATATATATGTTTACGCATAGTAAGTTAGCTAGAGGGGTAGTCGGGTTGAGTTTAGAGCGGTATCTCAATACCTTGAGATACCGAGGTATCTCAATACCTTAAGATAACCAAGGTATTGAGTTTCGAGCGGGGTATTTGAGCAATAGCCTAGGAATATGTATTGGAGTGATTTTTATATGCTTATGTGTATATATTTACGCGTGCTAGCATAGGTTTTAGCGGATTTAGGCGGGGTGCGTAGCCTAGGTTGAGGTATCGGATACCGAGGGTATCCCGGTATCTCAAGGAGGCGAGTTTGAGAGTTTCCTAGCTTAATTACCTCGGTTTGACCTAGAATTTCAGGAGCACCCTAATTTGACCCAGACTTGACCGTACTTGACTCGGTTGACCGCCAAAGTCAACTTTTGACCTAGTTTTGACCCAAAGTTGACTTTTTGGATCTAGAGTTGACTTTTTGACCCAGATTTTACCGGTTTGACCCGTTTGACCTAGAACGACCCTCGATATTCCTGTATCTTTACCTTTATGCACCAGTGATTTATATATTTCTTGTTTCATACTTGCTTCACTATTCTTGCTACTTGCTATAACTATTTTATAGTTTTTATCATTTAAATAGAACTGCTGTTAGAGATGTACTTGCTCCAGTCCTGACTGGACATATTTTTCAGAGTATCCGGAGGAGTGGTGTCCGACGTTTTATGGACCTGAGTCTGTCGATGGTGCAGACAGAGACCCTCTAGTTTAGGAGTGATTTCCGGGTTGGTAGCCGGGATCACTAGGACCTTGTTGTTAGTTTATTAGCTTTAGTACCGGATTTGTCTCCGATTTTGGATTGAGACCTTGTATTGTATATTATTTTGGATGATGTATTATTATTATTGATGTTGTGGTTGTGGTTGTAGTTGTTGGTTAGACTTTGGAGTTGTTAGTCTTCTTGTTATCTTATCGTGCTTAGATTCGTGATTGAGTACTTGATTATCATTATGATATTTGCTCCTCCGTTTGGAGTTGAGATCTTGACAGGATTATATATTGATTGCGTGGTTGCCCTCCTTTTGGAGAGGTTATGGCAGATTTTTTGTGAGTTATCTAGATAGTTGACCTAGACAGCGTTCTACCGCCGATGCTGCGGCGTAGGCTGGACGTACCCACGACTCATGCCCAATTTTCCAGGTGTGGGTCGTGACAGGGGAGGCGGCGGTTGTGGGAGTCAGAGCGGCGGGGAGGCGGTAAGACGCGGGGAAACGGTCAGGGAGGAAGTCGGAGAGACTCGGCGGTTAGGGATCGGGAAATTGGGGTTACTATAGCGGAGGCGGGTCGGGTTCGGGTAGGCGGGTCGGGTCGGGTTCAAATCTGACTCGTTAGAGTTGGTTTGGGTTGGGTTGGTTTATTAATTAAACCGGTTTGGTTCGGTTCGGTTCAGGTTGGTTCATTTTGGTTTAATTAAAAATATTATTTTTAGGTCTTTAAAAATAGTTTCTGGGCCTAATAAATTCTAAAAAAATTATAGTATGTCTAATTATTTATTTTATACCAAAAAATATTATTTTTATAATATTATAATATTTAATAAAATCAAAAAAATTATTTAATTCCAGAAAACATTGATTTTAATTAGTTAAAAATCATAGAAAATTCTCGAAAATTTATTTTAAATTTTGAAATTTTTTGGGTGTTTATAATCTACCCTCCTTAAGAGGATTGCATCCTCGCAATCAAAGAATAACAAAACATAACCGGTCAGGAGAGGTGACACGGTTGCAAGACATGTTCGAAGCACAATACAAACAAAGAATCCTGATCGAGGAGAAATCGAAGGATGAGGGTTAAGCAGAACACGTAGCAAAGGAATAAAAACATTTTCCTAGGGAATAAAAGATAAGTAATACAAGAGTAAAGAAATATGGATAAAGCAAGAAAAATTATAGCTTAGAAAAACTTGGGTATCAATTACTAACAAGTTCAAAATACTAGGTTTAGTCTAGGAAAATGAATTAACAGGCACGTGCTAAAGCAATGCTAGGAATAGATAGCTAAGAATAACTTAAATCTTACGCGCATTCGCTAATCCACGAGTCTGTGCGTCTTCTATTGTCATCACAAAAGCTTGTCCGCGTCCTTGTGGTGGTGTCTTCTGTTGTTGCTGGGCCTGCTGGAAGAGTGCTGATATGCTTGATTGCTTTGTTGAGATGATTGTCCTTCACCAACTGGTGTCACTTCATCGTCGTAGGTGACAATTGTAACTTGTGGTACTCCTGCGGGAGTCTCGTTGCTTGCTTGTGGATTCATTACTCTGCATCCAAAATAAACTATAAAAGGCGCACAGGGGAATCAAGGCAGGATGCAAGTCAAGAAATTCAAATCCGATAGAGATCAAGAACGATTCAAGTAAGTGGATGAGATCCTATAACTTATCCTATTTTTATCGCAGGCGTGCTCAGTTCCTTAGTTGAAACCGAAACAATTTAGTCGTAGACCTGCATGGGCTACCAAAAAAACCATGTCACGTCCCAGTCCCAAAATACCGAGGGACTAGACACGTGGCAATGGCCAGCAGCACACACCGATGGGCAAACCCAATTTAATAGACCCATCAGGGTGTACTTAAGCTGTAAAACAACTATAAAGGTCTACGATACTAATCTCATCCACAGAAGATAAATACAATCAATATCAGAATAATCAAGATAAAATAATAATCAACAAGTCTCAATAAAAGTCTTGGGGAACAACCCGATAATGAGTTTGATACAACAGTTCAATAAACAGGAAATATGAGTCTAACAACATAAATGACTGAGTATAAAGCAGATACTCAGGAGAAATCCTCGGCGATCACCTCATCTTCTGGTATTGGTACTACTTCAACGTCTGCTCCTGTCCCGTATACCTAGGGATAGATCTCCTCTGCTATATCTGGGAACATAATCCGGATTCCAGGTCCTCAGGGGACATAGCAAGGTATAAGAATAACTCAAGCCAAATAAATGCAGTATATAAATGAATCAATAGGGCATACTATATAACCAGCTATGTGATATGCAAGTGAGAGCATTAATCATACTCAGGCTAAAACTACTAAAGGCACTGGGAAACCCATAGCAGCATTTATTATCTCGAAGGGCCAGTACGTGTGCCAAAGCTCTGTGTCAGAGTCTAAGGCACTCCCAGTAATTTATTATATATATATATATATTCAACCTTTAGTATGTTAAGACTCTCCCCACCCAATGTAATCATACGTCTCATGCCCACGATGTCTCATGTCCATAACACGCAAGATCATGACCTCTAACTAATGCAACGAGTCATAATGATAGCTAAGCATATGTATTGTCTATGTCACGAATCCTGTAGCCTATACATAATCACCATGAATAACTCAGAAGATTATGTCTCATGAATAGTGTCAGGTGTCCTATGGTATAACATACTTGATAATACAAGCACGAAAATGTATAGGGTCGCGATATCAATCTCTAGGTGACGTTACACAACTCCACGTACGACGTTGACACCCGAATCTTATCCGGACGCTAAGCAACATCACACGGTCCTAGGTTAAGTATATATATTACATAAATAAATCAAGATAATATTATGAAGCAGGTACTGTAAGATTGGCAAGGTACACTTGCCTGGGGTTTAAATTCCAACAGTTGCTCCAGTATCAGTGGGAACTTCAAGTACTCCTCCGATTGCTGAAATAAACACTACCATCATGCTCAAAAGATATGAAATAGTTAGGATTGCCTGTCCATAAGTCCAATTTGGACATAGGGGCAAAATTGACAGTTTTTGGTCAAAACGGGGTCCACATGTGGCCCACTTTGCACCGAAAAATGTGCCAGAGACAAAGTTCTCCAAATTCATCAAACTTAGTGTCTACAAGTCCAAAACGATGATACAAACCCAATGGAATGTCCAGAAATGGATTTCGATGAGCCGATCACAAAATCGCCCGTCAAGTGGAGCCATGGGGCCTACAATACGGGATTTTGTCAACGTTCTCAGAATCGAACCAAACTTGGGTCACAGGACCAGTGTATCGCTATGAGTCTGATGGCACAAGTTTCATTTCGAAATGACGAGCACACACAAAGTTACAATGAGTTTCAGTACAGGGCCGATATAGGGCGTTGTCGATGGATACGCGTTGATTCCGGTGTGCACGTACATCCAAATTAACTTTCAAAAAATCCCATACGTCCGTATTGACGGTGTACACCTTTCGATAAAATTCGCATACGACCAAGTCACATCGTTTAGCGGGACGCACCCAGTTCCAGGAAAATTGGGTTTGTTAAAGACCAAGCTTTTTGGTCAATTTCACCCTCAAAATAATTACAATCTACAGCTCAATAAAATAAACTAAAAATAGGGTTTAAAACTCGGTTATACGGTCTAAATTACTGTTCAGGTAAATTTTAGAAATAATTAACAGGTTGCACGCAAAACGGTCGTGAACTTGCGAGTTCGGGACCAATTTCTGATTTTCAGAAATAAGGGATTTTTTTCCTGTTTTTGCGTCACGGTTTGCGACCGACACAGGACGCGATATCCCGAACTAATTATACGGGTTTTGAGAGGGTCACGTAGCGAACATGATGCCACAGTCTATTCGAAAAACGATGCAGCAAGGAGAGAGAAATACTTACAAGAATAGGGGATCGAAATTGGCTATACGTCGTGTACGCGGAATGGCGCGACGCGGCGACTGCGGGGCGAGGGTTGCTGCTCGGTTATGGATCGTCGGCGTGCTGCGGTGTTCGCCGGAGGTAGCTCGGGGTCGTGGCGGGATCGGTTGGCCGGAGAGGATCTCGGTGGCAGGGGCAGAGGTGGCGGTGTGGTGGAGTCGGGTGGCCGGGTCAGGCTGGGGTTTCCCGCCGGGGAAGAAGAAGGGTGACGGAGGATGGCGGAGACAGGGCAGCTTGGTTGGCTGGGGTTGGCGGCGGCCGAAGTTGGCTAGTCGCGACGGAGATTGGGCTGAAGGGGTGATGGCGGTGGCTGAGTGCGGTGAAGGGGGCCAGGGTTCAGCGATGGTGGAGATGACAGCGGTGGGGGTCGTGGTGGTTGGGGTAGGTTTTATAGGGGGAGCGGCGTCCGTTGGCGGGGAGGGGTGTCACGCCCCATTTCCAAAATGTCGAGGGACAGGGCACGTGGCAATGGCCAGCAGCACGCACCGATGGACAACCCAATTTAATGGATCCATCAGGACATGCTTAAGCTATAGTCTAACAGGAATTAAAGCAATTGTTACAAGTCCCAGGTTATTCTAATCTCATCAACAACAGATAATCACAGAGTAAATGCCAGAAATAATGCAATAGAATAAATAAGCAAATCTCAATAAGTATCTCGGAAAATAATCCGAGAATATGTCTGGTACAACAAATGCAAATAGACAGGAAATAATCAACTGAAAATAGAAATAACTGACTGTATACGGCCACTGCTCAGGAGAAGCTCTCTGGTGCGAGCTCGTCCTCAGGTCCTAGTACAGCTCCTGGAAGTGCTCCGGTACGGTGTATCTCTGGATGGGTCTCCTCGGCTATACCTGGGGACATCATCCATTCCAGGTCCTCAGGGGACATAGCAAGGTACAAGATAACTCAAGCCAAATAAATAAGCAGTGCAGTAATAAATAAGCAATAGGGTAAACTATGTAACCAGCTAAGTGATATGCAGTATGAGAGCAGCACAAGAACTCAGGCTGAAACTACTACAAGCTCTGTGTCGGGGAGCCGGTAGCAGTGATATCATGTAGTTGTCTAGCTCAATGGGAGACTATGTAAACACCCTAAAATTTTTTTAGATTTTTTTAAATCAATTTTGGGATTTAAAATGCATTTTCAGGAATTTACATAGGCCCTGTAGTGAGTTTGTAATTTTTAATTGCCAATAAACAACATTAAAATGTAATGAAAATATTATTTTATGGTGTAAAATAGAAAACCGGACTTAGGGTAATTTTCTGAGATTTTATTGGGCATCAGACCTATTTTTAAAAGCCTAAAAACTATTTTCCTAAATTAATTAATTAAATAATATTACTATTATTATTTATTTTAATTTTTTATTCGTCTTTGGGCCCGGCCCGGCCCAGTGGGCCGAGCCCATGAAAACCCAACCAAGCCCAAGCCTCCTTAGCGGGTCGGGCGGGTCCGCTCACCCGGATCCGCGCCCGACCCGGACCCGCATCTCCCAAACCCGCTCCCACGTTCGACCCCGTTTCCCGACTTCTCCGCCGGCGCCGGAATTCCCGCTGCCACGACCGCGTCACCCCCACGTCGCCTCCCCCTCCGGCCTCTCCGCCACGTCGCCCAGGCCGAGCCCTCCCCAGTTCCCCTATAAATAGCTCCTCCTCCGCCTCCTTTCCCCCGAAATCACCTTGCCCTAACTAGCTCCGGCCGACCACCACGCCTGAACCCTAACGCCCGACTCCGGCGCACCCCTCCGGCGACCCGAGACCCCCATCCTCCTCCCCGCCGTGACCTCCAGCGCCCAGAACCCCTCCTCCTCCTCTCACACCTCCCGCAGCCGCTCGACGACTGCTCGAGCCGCCGGCCGACCCCTCGGCGCCGCCCTAACCACTGTCAACAACCCCGCCGGACCACCCAGGGCCTCGCCGACCGACGGCCAGCCCCCCCAGAGCACCGGACACGGCTGAGGAACCCCGGACACGCCGCGGACACGACCCAGACGCGGATACGATCCCGGACACGCCGCTGACACGTCCAGGACACGAGCTCGATTCGGACTCGAAAAGCCCCGATTTCTCGGTCCCCTTCAGGTACTCATAACTTCCTGCTCGTAACCCCGATTTCGATTCCGTAAATTTCTACGCGAAGCCTGTATGACCCTCTCGGTGCCCGGACAAACCGCTCGGGGCATCGCGTCCTGTGGCGATCGCACACCGCGATCCAAAAACAGGAAAAAAACCAGACCCTGCTTCACCCCGGAACTGAGTACGCCCCGCCAAACGGGACGACTTGGTTGCGTGCGGTCTTCACAGATACGTGCGCCTCGTCGATACGGACGTGTGGGTTTTCGCGAAAGTCGATTTGGGTGTGCGTGCACACCGGAATCAACGCGTATCCGCGGACATCGCTCCGTATCCGCCTTTTCTGCAATTTACCCTAACTTCGTGCACACACGTCGGATCGAGACGAAACTTGCGCCATCGGACTCGTAGCGATACGCTGGTCCTGTGGGTCAAGTTTGGTTCGATTCTGAGAACGTTGACGAAATCGCGTGTCGTGGGCCCCACAGGCCCCGCTCGACGGGCGATTTCGTGATCGGCTCATCGGAATCCAAATCTGAAAGTTTCGTTGGGTTCGTATCAGCGTTCCTGACCTGTTGACACTAAGTTTGGTGAATTTGGAGACCATTGACCCTGACACGTTTTTCGGTGCAAAGCGGGCCCACCGGTGGACCCCGTTTTGGCCCGAAATTACCGTTTCTGCCCTTGTCTCCAAATTGGACCTAAGGACAGGCGATCCTAGCTGATTGACACCTTCTGAGCGTGATGGTACTGTTTATTTCAGCTTTCGGAGATATCTCTGGGAATTTCCGAAACCAGGACCTTAGTGGAATCCAAATTTCAGGCAAGTGCACCTTGCCAAACTTGCAGTCATTATTTTCATATTTTCTGTAAAAATACTCTGTTGGATGTCTTGTGAAATTCATATAAACTGTTTTAAACTGCTTAACCTAGGGAACGTACGACGTACCTAGTGCCCGATCATAGTCGGGTACTGACACCGTACGCGGTGCTGGGTTCGTCATTTAGCGATGGATTTACGACCCCCTTATTTTGTACTTGACCTCTCAAGTACCCTATAACCCAGGACACTTGACACTATCATGGACAGAATCTTCCCGAGTTATTCGTGGGGATTCTGAATAGGATACAGGACTTGACAGAGTTATTATTATTAGACAGTATGACTTGTTGCATTAGATATAATCCCGCTGACATGGACATGAGACGTTATGGTCATGGCTTGCGTGATTACATTGGATGGGGAGAGACACACAGGCTACAGGCTGTTCTATATATATATCTACTATTATTGTGAGGTTGTAGACTCTCCAGCAGAGCTAGACCCTTTACGTGTTATTACTGCTACCGGCTCCCCGACACAGAGCTTGTAGCGGTCTCAGCCTGAGTACTAGTGTTGCTCTCATTTGCATATCACATAGATGGTTAGTTACTTAGTTTACCCTGCTGATTCATTATTTATTGCACTGCTTATTCATTTTGGCTTGTATTATCTGTGCCTTGCTATGTCCACTGAGGACCTGGAATGGATTATGTCCCCAGGTTTAGCTGAGGAGCAGTATCCCGAGATATACGGGACCGGAGCTGAAGCTATTGCTGGAGCTGAACCGAACACTGAAGACGAGGTGACTGCCGAGGACTTCTCCTGAGTACCTGTTCCAGTACTCAGTATTTACTTCATGTTTACATCTTTTGTTCCTGGCCTATAGAGCCAGTTTAATTTCAGACTTAAGTCGGATTGTTGCTCCGACTGACTTGCTGTGATTTGTTGTTGATACATTATTTCCATTTGATTATGCAGTTTATTTCCTTTTCTTTATGGATGAGATTAGTGTGACTTGTGTAGTAGACCTTATTTACAGCTTAAGTACGCCCTGATGGCTCCATTTAATTGGGTTATCCATCGGTGCGTGCTGCTGGCCATTGCCACGTATCTCCAGTCCCTCGGCATTTTGGGACTGGGGCGTGACATGGTTTTTGTGGTGGCCCATGCAGGTCCAAACTAAATTGTTCGGTTTCAACTTAGGGACCGAACAGGCCTGCAATAAGATAGGTTATAGGATCTCATCCATATGTTTAATCGTTTTTGAACTCTATGTCGAACTTAATTTAATTGCTTGAATTGCATCCTGTTTGATTCCTCTGTGCGTTCTCATTGTTTTCTTTTGATGCAGAGAAATGGATCCCAGCCGTGGTGACGAGACCCCCTTGGGAACACCGACTGAAGCAGGGTTTACCTGCGAGGCTGGAACGACGCCGGATACCAGAGGACAATCCTCTCAGAGCAACCAAACTGGCCAGCCAAGTTCCAGGTTCAGGCGTGATGACATCCCGCCTCCTCCCCAGTTCCCTCCTATGATGCCTGTCTTTCCCCCAGGACAGGCAATGGACGGCCAGCAAATGTTCCAGATGTTCTACGCCATGATGCAGGCGCAACAACAGATCCAACAGGAGACCCAACGCCGGGAGGCCGAGAACCTAAGGAACAGCCTGGTCGCAGCATTGGAGCATGCACCAAATAGGCGGCCAGCGACGGGATCTATTACGGATTTCCGTCAACTCAAGCCCCGTACCTTCTCGGGTAAGGAAGGACCAACTGAAGTGCATGAATGGCTTACAAACACACAGCATCAGTTGGAGGCCGCTGAATTACCAAGGGACAAATGGATGACTGCCGTTAGGATGCAACTGACGGACAACGCGCATCATTGGTGGCTGTCCGAAGAAAGAAGGCTCGGACATGATCAGGTTACCTGGGAGGAGTTCTCCAGACTCTTCCAGGAAATGTACATCCCTGCTGTGGCTCGGTCAGAACTCCGAGACAGATTCAACCGCCTGATCCAGGGCAACATGACGGTGGAGGAATACAACGCCGAATTTGTTCGCTTGAGCCGCTTCGCCCCTTCTCTAATTCCTACCGAAGAGGAGAAGGCGGAGAAGTTCTTTGATGGGCTCAGGTTCGAGCTTCAAAAGTTAATTGGATCGGTCGCGCCCACCTCTTACACCGACGTCTTAGCTGCAGCACGTCGGCTGGAACGCGTTACTCGGAGGGAATCGAGCCTGAAACGTCCTTTCTCCTCAGCACCGTCCAAGTCATCACCAGGGGAATCTGCTAAACGGCCCCAGAAGACCCCGCCTCCAAGAGCAGCAACTAAGAACCTGCCTACTTGCCACTACTGCAGCAAGGTAGGACATATTGAAAAGGAATGTAGACGCAAGCTGGGACTCTGCCTGGTTTGCGGATCTGGACAACACTTCTCCAAGGACTGCTCGGAACGTCGTGAGGGAGTTCCGAATCGACCAGCTCCACCTGCAGCTCTTCCAGCTGGGGGAGCAACTCAGACAGGGCCTGGAGGAGCCAGGCCACCTCTACCACCTCAGGCAGCATTGTTCCAACAAGCTCGTCAGCAAAGGGGTCCCGCTCAGGGACGAGGTCAGGCATATGCACTAGCAGTCACTGAGGAAGCTACTGCAGGCGAAGTGATAGCAGGTACCATATTAGTAGCTTCAATTCCTGCTGTAGCATTATTTGATTCTGGAGCTTCGCATTCATTTATTGCTGCTAGCTTCGTAGCCACACATAGAATAGCTACCGCACCTCTCTCGAAGATGAAGAGAATACTAACGGGAGGTGGAATTATCCCGGTTAGTGATACTTGTAGATCATGTTCGGTAGTAGTCTGTGGCCGAGAGATGCGAGCCCAATTCCTGATCTTTTCTATGCCTGATTACGATGTTGTACTTGGTATGGACTGGTTAAGTCAGTACCATGCGACACTGGATTGCCGGCTTGGAAAAGTGATATTTAGACCCCCTAGCCTTCCTGAGTTTGAATTTCTACGAGGAGCTGTAGAACAAGGGGTCCAGCCAACTCTTAGGGTATTGACCGTAGAAGAAGATTCAAGTTACCCAAGAGTCATAACGGAATTTGTGGATGTATTTCCCGACGACCTTCCAGGTTTACCACCTGATCGGGAGATAGAATTCACGATAGACCTAACTCCAGGAGCCGAACCTATCACCTCATCGGTATATCGGCTAGCACCTAAGGAGTTAGTGGAGCTGAAAACACAAGTTGACGACCTTCTGGAGAAAGGATTTATCCGGCCCAGTGTCTCACCATGGGGAGCACCTATACTTTTTGTATCCAAGAAGGACGGATCTGTACGGCTGTGCATTGATTACCGAGCCCTTAATGCTGTAACTATTAAGAACCGGTACCCATTACCACGCATTGATGATTTGTTTGACCAGTTGAGTGGTGCTAAGGTATTCTCCAAGATTGACCTTAGATCCGGTTATCACCAGATTAGGGTGAAGAAGGAAGATATCCCAAAGACAGCCTTCAGAACTAAGTATGGGCATTATGAGTTCCTAGTTATGCCGTTTGGTTTAACCAACGCACCTGCCGTATTTATGAGTTTGATGAACGGGGTCTTCCATCAGTACTTGGATAAGTTCGTGGTGGTGTTCATTGATGATATCCTAATCTACTCCAAGAACCACGAAGAGCACGAGGAACACCTTAGAATTGTGCTAGAAACTTTGAGAAGGGAGAAGCTGTATGCCAAGCTCAGCAAATGTGAGTTCTGTATGGACAAGGTGCCATTCTTAGGGCATATTATCTCGGGTGAAGGACTGTCTGTGGACCCAGAAAAGGTCACTGCTATAGAAACCTGGCCTACCCCTACCTCTGTTGCGGAAGTGAGAAGTTTTCTTGGACTTGCTGGATATTACCGGCGGTTCGTAGAAATTTTTTCAAGGATTGCAGAACCTATGACTAAACTGACACGGAAGGATCAGGAGTTCATATGGTCGGAAGAATGCCAGAATGCCTTTGAAGAATTGAAGAGGCGTCTAACAACAGCACCAGTCTTGACTCTTCCCTCAGGGTCAGGAGGTTTTGTTGTATATAGTGATGCGTCCGGTAGCGGGCTAGGTTGTGTCTTGATGCAACACGGCAAAGTTATCGCCTATGCGTCGAGGCAGCTGAAGGTCCACGAAAAGAACTACCCGACGCACGACCTGGAACTAGCTGCAGTGATTTTTGCATTGAAGATCTGGAGACATTACCTGTATGGAGAAAAGGTTGAAATATTCACTGATCATAAGAGCTTGAAGTATGTTTATACACAGAAGGAGCTCAATATGAGGCAAAGGCGTTGGCTGGAGTTGATGGTGGACTTTGACATTGATCTGCAGTACCACCCGGGGAAAGCAAATGTTGTAGCCGACGCCCTTAGCAGAAAACCCTCGGCTTATTTCTTGACGGAGCAGCCCGAGCTATTAAAAGATCTACAAGAACTCCAGATAGAGGTTATTTTACCTGGACAAAATGGGTTGCTGGCTAACCTCGAAGTGAAGTCATCGCTGGTGGAGAGAATCAAGGAAGCTTTGCCCAATGATGCCAGATTCCGAAGGCTGAGAGAAAGAACAGAAGCAGGCTTGCAGACGGGACTTCGCATCCACGAGGACGGAACATTAAGATGCGGAAATCGCCTATGTGTTCCAAATGGAGAATTAAGGCAGGAACTGATGACGGAAGCCCATAGCTCCATATACTCGGTTCATCCAGGAGGAACCAAGATGTACCGGGACTTAAGACAATATTACTGGTGGCATGGAATGAAAAGGGAGATTGCCCGATTTGTGGCAAAATGCTTAGTCTGCCAGCAGGTGAAGGCCGAGCACCAAAGGACTGCAGGTATGTTGCAGCCACTTCCCATCCCTGAATGGAAGTGGGAGCATATTACCATGGACTTCGTCACTGGATTTCCGAGAAGCCCTAGTGGTAAGGATGCAGTATGGGTCATAGTGGATCGGCTCTCTAAGTCGGCTCACTTCTTGCCGTTCAGAGTCGGACAATCCACAGAAGTACTAGCCGACATGTATATGCGTCAGATCGTAAAATTACATGGAGTGCCGGTTAGTATCGTATCAGATCGAGACTCAAGATTTACATCTCACTTCTGGCGAAGCATGCAAGAGAGTCTCGGCACCAGGCTCAAGTTCAGTACTGCCTATCATCCTCAGACAGACGGACAATCAGAGCGCACAATTCAGATCCTAGAAGATATGCTGCGATCTTGTATACTGGACTTCGGAGGATCTTGGGAAGATCATCTGCACCTAGTGGAGTTCTCCTACAACAACAGCTATCAGGCAAGCATTCAGATGGCACCTTTCGAGGCGTTGTACGGAAGGAAGTGCAGATCTCCGATGTGCTGGAGTGACGTTGGCGAACGTCAACTACTGGGTCCAGAGTTGGTAACGGAGACAGTGGAGAAAGTAAAACAGATTCAGAACCATCTCCGTGCAGCCCAGGATAGACAGAAGCACTGGGCCGATGCACACAGACGACCCCTGGAGTTCAAGGAAGGAGAGCATGTATTTTTGAGGATCTCGCCCACTAGAGGTACTATCAGATTCGACAGCAGAGGCAAATTGAGCCCAAGGTACATTGGGCCATTTGATATCTTGGAGCGCATTGGTGAGGTGGCTTACCGTCTTGCATTACCTCCATCCTTAGAGGGAGTGCATGACGTATTCCACGTCTCACAATTGAGGAGGTATGTGACGGACCCAAGCCATATAGTTGATCATTCTAAGATTTCAGTGGGACCTAGCCTGAGATACGAAGAGCAGCCAGTGGGTATACTCGACACCAGCGAGAAGACACTGCGAGGGCAGACAATCAGGCTGGTTCGAGTAGCTTGGAAGCAGCACTCTCCTGGCGAATCGACCTGGGAGCGAGAAGATGTTATGCGGCAGCGTTATCCGCACTTATTTACAAAATCAGGTAACCTAAGCATTTTAATTCTGTAAATCTTGTCTTTATAGTTTACCCTTCGATTGCGAGGACGCAATCCTCTTAAGGGGGGTAGATTGTAAACACCCTAAAATTTTTTCAGATTTTTTTAAATCAATTTTGGGATTTAAAATGCATTTTCAGGAATTTACATAGGCCCTGTAGTGAGTTTGTAATTTTTAATTGCCAATAAACAATATTAAAATGTAATGAAAATATTATTTTATGGTGTAAAATAGAAAACCGGACTTAGGGTAATTTTCTGGGATTTTATTGGGCATCAGACCTATTTTTAAAAGCCTAAAAACTATTTTCCTAAATTAATTAATTAAATAATATTACTATTATTATTTATTTTAATTTTTTATTCGTCTTTGGGCCCGGCCCGGCCCAGTGGGCCGAGCCCATGAAAACCCAACCCAGCCCAAGCCTCCTTATAGTTTACCCTTCGACACTGCTGAGGAACCCCGGACACGCCGCGGACACGACCCAGACGCGGATACGAGCCCGGACACGCCGCTGACACGTCCAGGACACGAGCTCGATTCGGACTCGAAAAGCCCCGATTTCTCGGTCCCCTTCAGGTACTCATAACTTCCTGCTCGTAACCCCGATTTCGATTCCGTAAATTTCTACGCGAAGCCTGTATGACCCTCTCGGTGCCCGGACAAACCGCTCGGGGCATCGCGTCCTGTGGCGATCGCACACCGCGATCCAAAAACAGGAAAAAAACCAGACCCTGCTTCACCCCGGAACTGAGTACGCTCCGCCAAACGGGACGACTTGGTTGCGTGCGGTCTTCACAGATACGTGCGCCTCGTCGATACGGACGTGTGGGTTTTCGCGGAAGTCGATTTGGGTGTGCGTGCACACCGGAATCAACGCGTATCCGCGGACATCGCTCCGTATCCGCCTTTTCTGCAATTCACCCTAACTTCGTGCACACACGTCGGATCGAGACGAAACTTGCGCCATCGGACTCGTAGCGATACGTTGGTCCTGTGGGTCAAGTTTGGTTCGATTCTGAGAACGTTGACGAAATCGCGTGTCGTGGGCCCCACAGGCCCCGCTCGACGGGCGATTTCGTGATCGGCTCATCGGAATCCAAATCTGAAAGTTCCGTTGGGTTCGTATCAGCGTTCCTGACCTGTTGACACTAAGTTTGGTGAATTTGGAGACCATTGACCCTGACACATTTTTCGGTGCAAAGCGGGCCCACCGGTGGACCCCGTTTTGGTCCGAAATTACCGTTTCTGCCCTTGTCTCCAAATTGGACCCAAGGACAGGCGATCCTAGCTGATTGACACCTTCTGAGCGTGATGGTACTGTTTATTTCAGCTTTCGGAGACATCTCTGGGAATTTCCGAAACCAGGACCTTAGTGGAATCCAAATTTCAGGCAAGTGCACCTTGCCAAACTTGCAGTCATTATTTTCATATTTTCATATTTTCTGTAAAAATACTCTGCTGGATGTCTTGTGAAATTCATATAAACTGTTTTAAACTGCTTAACCTAGGGAACGTACGACGTACCTAGTGCCCGATCATAGTCGGGTACTGACACCGTACGCGGTGCTGGGTTCGTCATTTAGCGATGGATTTACGACCCCCTTATTTTGTACTTGACCTCTCAAGTACCCTATAACCCAGGACACTTGACACTATCATGGACAGAATCTTCCCGAGTTATTCGTGGGGATTCTGAATAGGATACAGGACTTGACAGAGTTATTATTATTAGACAGTATGACTTGTTGCATTAGATATAATCCCGCTGACATGGACATGAGACGTTATGGTCATGGCTTGCGTGATTACATTGGGTGGGGAGAGACACACAGGCTACAGGATGTTCTATATATATATCTACTATTATTGTGAGGTTGTAGACTCTCCAGCAGAGCTAGACCCTTTACGTGTTATTACTGCTACCGGCTCCCCGACACAGAGCTTGTAGCGGTCTCAGCCTGAGTACTAGTGTTGCTCTCATTTGCATATCACATAGATGGTTAGTTACTTAGTTTACCCTGCTGATTCATTATTTATTGCACTGCTTATTCATTTTGGCTTGTATTATCTGTGCCTTGCTATGTCCACTGAGGACCTGGAATGGATTATGTCCCCAGGTTTAGCTGAGGAGCAGTATCCCGAGATATACGGGACCGGAGCTGAAGCTATTGCTGGAGCTGAACCGAACACTGAAGACGAGGTGACTGCCGAGGACTTCTCCTGAGTACCTGTTCCAGTACTCAGTATTTACTTCATGTTTACATCTTTTGTTCCTGGCCTATAGAGCCAGTTTAATTTCAGACTTAAGTCGGATTGTTGCTCCGACTGACTTGCTGTGATTTGTTGTTGATACATTATTTCCATTTGATTATGCAGTTTATTTCCTTTTCTTTATGGATGAGATTAGTGTGACTTGTGTAGTAGACCTTATTTACAGCTTAAGTACGCCCTGATGGCTCTATTTAATTGGGTTATCCATCGGTGCGTGCTGCTGGCCATTGCCACGTATCTCCAGTCCCTCGGCATTTTGGGACTGGGGCGTGACAGACTACGACGTCGGCATAATATAAAATCAACCTGTAACCTGTATGTCTCTCCCCACCCAATATAATCACGCATATCATGACCATAATGTCTCATGTCCATGTCAAGCGGGATTATAGCTAATGCAACAAGTCATATAGTATCTTTAAATACAATATCTCTGTCAAGTCCTGTATCCTATACAGAATCACCATGAATGTCTCAGGAAGACTCTGTCTCATGAATAGTGTCAAGTGTCCTGGGTTCTGGAGTACTTGATAAGACAAGTACGAGCATTGTCGGGTCTCGATAACCATCTCTATGTGACGTTACACAACTCCGCGTACGGGTTGGCACCCGACTATGATCGGACACTAAGTACGTCACACGTTTCCTAGGTTAAGTAGTTAAAACAAGTTTACATATGAATCTACAAGAAATCAAGAAAAATACTATAACAGGAATTACTGAGAATTGGCAAGCTCTACTTGTCCACTGATGCATAATTAAGTCCAGGAAATAAATAGCAAGCTGCAGGGTTTGGCAAGGTACACTTGCCTGTGGTTCCGGTTCCAATTGTGGCTCTAACTTCAGCTGGATTTGCAGGTGGTACTCCAGTTGCTAAAATAAACATTACCATCAGATCCAGAAAATATCAATCAGCTAGAAACGCCTGTCCTTGAGCCCAACTTGGAGACAAGGGCAAAAATGACAGTTTTGGGTCAAAACGGGGTCCACATGTGGGCCCGCTTTGTACCGAAAAACGTGTCAGGGTCAAAGGTCTCCAAATTCACCAAACTTAGTGTCAACAGGTCAGGAACGATGATACGAACCCATGGAACTTCCAGAATTGGATTCCGATGAGCCGATCACAAAATCGCCCGTCGAGTGGGACATGTGGGGCCCACGACACGCGATTTCGTCAACGTTCTCAGAATCGAACCAAACTTGGGTCACAGGACCAGCGTATCGCTACGAGTCCGATGGCGCAAGTTTTGTTTCAATTCGACGTGTGTACACAAAGTTAGGATGAAATACAGAAAAGTCGGATACGGGGCGATGTCCGCGGATACGCGTTGATCCCGGTGTGCACGCACACCCGAATCGACTTCTGCAAAATGCCACACGTCCGTATCGACGACGCGCATGTATCTGTGAAGATCGCGCGCGACCAAGTCGTCCCGTTTGGCGGGGCGTACCCAGTTCCGGGGTGAAACAGGACATTATTTTTCCTGTTTTTGGATCGCGGTGTGCGATCACCACAGGACGCGATGCCCCGAGCGGTTTGTCCGGGCACCGAGAGGGTCATACAGGCTTCGCAACAGAATTTACGGAATCGAAATCAGAGCTACGAGCAAGAAGATATACGTACCTGAACGGGGCTCGAAAACCGGGGTTTAAATCGTGTCCGACACGACACAGGACACGTGTCCTGTGTCCGACACGGGGGGGGGATTAGGGTTAGGGTTAGGGCACGCTGGCCGAGCTCCGGCGGAGGGCGGAGCGCTGGGGGCCGGGGCAGCGGCGAGGCACGCGGCGGCGCGCCGTGGGACGGTGGCGGAGGCTCTGGCTGTCGGCGGCGGCGCCGGAGCGGTTACCGCTGCGGCTGCTGACTGCTGATGCTGCCTGTCAAGGAGAGAAGGGGAGGAAGGAGGAGGACGGCTGCCGTCGGCGGGGCACGGCGAGGCTGGCTGGGCTGGCGGTGGCGGAGCCGGTGGTGGTGCGGGCGGTGGACGCGGCGGGGAGGGGGAGCCGGAGAGGGGATAGACTAGGGTTTAAATAGGGCTGGGGGGGCCGAGAGAGGCGGAGGGGATGGCGGAGAAGGCGGGGGTCGAGCCGAGGGATGCGGGCAACGTGGGGGCGAGGTGGCCGGCGGAGCGGCGGGCTGCGCGACGCCGGACGCGGGCAGGGGGGACTGGGTCGTGCGGGTTGTGGGCGGGTCGGGTTCAGGTGGACCCGACCCGACCCGATAGGGGAGCGGGCTGGGCCGGCCCAATGGGCTGGGAAATGGGTTTTGGGCCGGGCTGGGAATTATAAAAATAATAATAATAATCCATAATAATAATTTAATAAATAAATAAATAAATAGTTTTTAGGTGTTTTAAAAATAGGTCCGGGGCCCAATAAATTTCAGAAAAATTACCCTAAGTCCAGTTTTTCATTTTACACCCAAAAATATTATTTTCATAATATTTTAATATTATATATTATCCGTTAAAAATCATTTAATAATTAAAACCATGTTTTTAATTACAGAAAAATACCAGAAATTTCCAGAAAATTGAGAAAATTCCAAATTTAAAATTTTTGAAAAATCAGGGGGTTTACAATCTACCCCCTTTAAGAGAATTGCGTTCTCGCAATCAAAGAATAACCGGTCAGCTGAGATGACACGGTTGCTAGTATTGTTCGAAACACATCACAAGATACTTAGGAAAATATCGTTTTCCTAAGAAATGAAAGTTATGCACTTTCCAGAGAAAATCTAGTTAAAGTAAAAACTACACTTTTATGTAAACCAGGTTATTATTAACAAGTTACAAATTACTAGGTTGGGGCTGAGGTCACGAACCAATTGGCACGAACTAACACAAGACTAGAAACGGATAACTACGAATCACTTACGCGCATTGGCTACTCCACGAGTCTGCGCGTTCTCCACGATCATCGTCAGGGCTTGCTCGCGTCCTTGCAGTCGATTCTTCTGCTGAGCCTGCTGGAAGAGTAGTTCCTGGGGTATCAAGGGTGGCCTCGGCTGATATCCTCCTGGAGCTGGTGGTAGGACTTCTTGAACTTCCGTTTGCGGTACTTCCAATGCTGGAGAGGCTGACCTCGGTACTGGTAACGCTTGTTGGTTTACCCTTGGTGCTCCTTCTCGACGCTCAGGGCATTCCCTCAGTAAATGCTGACTGGATCCGCAAGCCAAACATAATCTCATTTTCCGTCTGCACTTGTTCTCTATATGACCTCGCCTGTGACAATATGGACAGACAGGTATTGCCTGTGGAGATGCTTCTGGTGGCTGGTGTATGTGAGGCCTTTTTGCTACTTCTTCTTGTGGTGCTCCGGCTGGTGCTGACGTGGATGGCCGCTTCAGACTGGTCTCTCTCCTGATGACGCGCTCCATGCGTCGTGCTGCAGCAAGGACGTCCGAATACGAAGTAGGTGCAACAGATCCAATTAGTTTCTGTAGCTCAATGTTTAGTCCATCGAAGAATTTCTCAGCCTTCTCTTCTTCTTTCGGGATCAATATTGGGGCGAAGCGACTTAGACGAATGAACTCAGCGTTGTACTCTTCTACTGTCTTAGCATCCTGAGTGAGGTGATTAAACTTGTCCCGAAGTTCTGATCGAGCGATAGCTGGACTGTACATCTCCTGAAAGAGTCTAGAGAACTCTTCCCAAGTGACTCGGTCGGGTCCGAGCCGTATCTCCTCGGATAGCCACCAGTGATGTGCATTGTCTGTCAACTGCATTCTGACGGCAGTCATCCAACGTTCCTTTGGAAGCTCAGCTGCTTCTAATTGATGTTGAGTGTTGGTGAGCCACTCATGAACTTCGGTTGGCTCTTCCTTGCCTGAGAAGGTACGGGGCTTCAGCTGGCGAAAGTCGGTGATAGAGCCCGTCGTTGGTCGTCGAGTTGGTAGGTTGGCCTGCTCCAGTGCAGTTACTAGGCTGCGACTCAAAGCCTCTTGTTGAGCTTGCATTATTGCATAGATCATTGAAAACATCTGCTGTCCGTCCATGGCCTGCCCTGGTGGAATTACGGGCATTGGTGGAGTAAATGGCGTCGTTGGTGGATTGTTTTCCTGCTGGATTCTCGAGGCATGTTGTTGAGCTGACTGTCCTTCATCCACTGGTGTTACTTCATCTTCGTTGGTTGCCTCAGCATCTCATGGTGACGTTATAGGAGTCTCGTCGATTGCTCGTGAGTCCATAACCCTGCAACCAAAATAAACAATAAGAGGCGCACAGGAATCAAGGCAGGATGCAAGTCAAGAAATTAATTCGAAGTCGATATGGATATCAAGAACGTTTCAAGCAAGTGGATGAGATCCTAAACTTATCCTATTTTATTGCAGGCCTGTTCAGTCCCTGAGTTGAAACCGAACAATTTAGTCGTTGACCTGCATGGGCCACCACAAAAACCATGTCACGCCCCAGTTCCAAAATATCGAGGGACAGGGCACGTGGCAATGGCCAGCAGCACGCACCGATGGACAACCCAATTTAATGGATCCATCAGGGCATGCTTAAGCTGTAGTCTAACAGGAATTAGAGCAATTATTACAAGTCCAGGTTATTCTAATCTCATCCACAACAGATAATCACAGAGTAAATGCCAGAAATAATGCAATAGAATAAATAAGCAAATCTCAATAAGTATCTCGGGAAACAATCCGAGAATATGTCTGGTACAACAAATACAAATAGACAGAAAATAATCAACTAAAAATAGAAATAACTGACTGTATACGGCCACTGCTCAGGAGAAGCTCTCTGGTGCGAGCTCGTCCTCAGGTCCTGGTACAGCTCCTGGAAGTGCTCCGGTACGGTGTATCTCTGGATGGGTCTCCTCGGCTATACCTGGGGACATCATCCATTCCAGGTCCTCAGGGGACATAGCAAGGTACAAGATAACTCAAGCCAAATAAATAAGCAGTGCAGCAATAAATAAGCAATAGGGTAAACTATGTAACCAACTAAGTGATATGCAGTATGAGAGCAGCACAAGAACTCAGGCTGAAACTACTACAAGCTCTGTGTCGGGGAGCCGGTAGCAGTGATATCATGTAGTTGTCTAGCTCAATGGGAGACTACGACGCCGACATAATATAAAATCAACCTGTAGCCTGTGTGTCTCTTCCCACCCAATGTAATCACGCATATCATTACCATAACGTCTCATGTCCATGTCAAGCGGGATCATAGCTAATGCAACAAGTCATATAGTATCTTTAAATACAATATCTCTGTCAAGTCCTGTATCCTATACAGAATCACCATGAATGTCTCAGGAAGACTCTGTCTCATGAATAGCGTCAAGTGTCCTGCATTCTGGAGTACTTGATAAGACAAGTACGAGCATTGTCGGGTCTTGATAACCATCTCTATGTGACGTTACACAACTCCGCATACGAGTTGGCACCCGACTATGATCGGACACTAAGTACGTCACACGTTTCCTAGGTTAAGCAGTTAAAACAAGTTTACATATGAATCTACAAGAAATCAAGAAAAATACTATAACAGGAATTACTGAGAATTGGCAAGCTCTACTTGTCCACTGATGCATAATTAAGTCCAGAAAATAAATAGCAAGCTGCAGGGTTTGGCAAGGTACACTTGCCTGTGGTTCCGGTTCCAATTGTGGCTCTGACTTCAGCTGGATTTGCAGGCGGTACTCCGATTGCTGAAATAAACATCACCATCAGATCCAGAAAATATCAATCAGCTAGAAACGCCTGTCCTTGAGTCCAATTTGGAGACAAGGACAAAAACGACAGTTTTGGGTCAAAACGGGGTCCACATGTGGGCCCGCTTTGCACCAAAAAACGTGTCAGGGTCAAAGGTCTCCAAATTCATCAAACTTAGTGTCAACAGGTCAGGGACGATGATACGAACCTAACAAAACTTCCAGAATTGGATTCCGATGAGCCGATCACAAAATTGCCCGTCGAGTGGGGCATGTGGGGCCCACGACACGCGATTTCGTCAACGTTCTCAAAATCGAACCAAACTTGGGTCACAGGACCAGCGTATCGCTACGAGTCCGATGGCGTAAGTTTCGTTCCAATCCGACGTGTGTACACAAAGTTAGGGTAAAATGCAGAAAAATCGAATACGGGGCGATGTCCGCTGATACGCGTTGATCCCGGTGTGCACGCACACCCGAATCGACTTCTGTGAAATCCCGCACGTCCGTATCGACGACGCACATGTATCTGTGAAGACCGTGCGCGACCAAGTCGTCCCGTTTGGCGGGGCGTACCTAGTTCCGGGGTAAAATAGGGCGTTGTTTTTCCTGTTTTTGGATCGCGGTGTGCGATCACCACAGGAGGCGATGCCCCGAGCGGTTTGTCCGGGCACCGAGAGGGTCATACATGCTTCGCAACAGAATTTACAGAATCGAAATCAGAGCTACGAGCAAGAAGATACACGTACCTTAACGGGGCTCGAAAACCGGGGTTTAAATCGTGTCCGACACGTCACAGGACACGTGTCCTGTGTCCGACACGGGGGGGGGGATTAGGGTTAGGGTTAGGGCACGCTGGCCGAGCTCCGACGGAGGGCGGAGCGCTGGGGGCCGGGGCAGCGACGAGGCACGCGGCGGCGCGCCGTGGGACGGTGGCGGAGGCGCTGGCTGTCGACGGCGGCGCCGGAGCGGCTGCTGACTGCTGCTGCTGCCTGTCAAGGAGAGGAGGGGAGGAAGGAGGAGGACGGCTGCCGTCGGCGGGGCACGGCGAGGCGGGCTGGGCTGGCGGTAGCGGAGCCGGTGGTGGTGCGGGCGGTGGACGCGGTGGGGAGGGGGAGCTGGAGAGGGGATAGACTAGGGTTTAAATAGGGCTGGGGGGGCCGAGAGAGGCGGAGGGGATGGCGGAGAAGGCGGGGGTCGAGCCGAGGGGTGCGGGCAACGTGGGGGCGAGGTGGCCGGCGGAGCGGCGGGCGGCGCCGGACGCGGGCAGGAGGGACTGGGTCGTGCGGGCTGTGGGCCGGTCGGGTTCAGGTGGACCCGACCCGACCCGACCCGATAGGGGAGCGGGCTGGGCCGGCCCAATGGGCTGGGAAATGGGTTTTGGGCTGGGCTGGAAATTATAAAAAAAATAATAATAATCCATAATGATAATTTAATAAATAAATAATAAATAATTAAATAAATAGTTTTTAGGTGTTTAAAAAATAGGTCCGGGGCCCAATAAATTCCAGAAAAAATTATCCTAAGTCCAGTTTTTCATTTTACACCCAAAAATATTATTTTTATAATATTTTAATATTATATATTATCCTTTAAAAAATTATTTAATAATTAAAACTATGTTTTTAATTACAGAAAAATACCAAAAATTTCCAGAAAATTGAGAAAATTCCAAATTTAAAAATTTTGAAAAATCAGGGGGTTTATAATCTACCCCCCTTAAGAGGATTGCGTCCTCGCAATCAAAGAATATCCGGTCAGCCGAGATGACACGGTTGCTAGTATTGTTCGAAACACATCACAAGATACTTAGGAAAATATCGTTTTCCTAAGAAATGAAAGTTATGCACTTTCCAGAGAAAATCTAGTTAAAGTAAAAACTACACTTTTATGTAAACCAGGTTATTATTAACAAGTTACAAATTACTAGGTTGGGGCTGAGGTCACGAACCAATAGGCACGAACTAACACAAGACTAGAAACGGATAACTACGATTCACTTAAGCGCATTGGCTACTCCACGAGTCTGCGCGTTCTCCACGGTCATCGTCAGGGCTTGCTCGCGTCCTTGCAGTCGATTCTTCTGCTGAGCCTGCTGGAAGAGTAGTTCCTGGGGTATCAAGGGTGGCCTCGGCTGATATCCTCCTGGAGCTGGTGGTAGGACTTCTTGAACTTCCGTTTGCGGTACTTCCAATGCTGGAGAGGCTGACCTCGGTACTGGTAACGCTCGTTGGTTTACCCTTGGTGCTCCTTCTCGACGCTCAGGGCATTCCCTCAGTAAATGCTGACTGGATCCGCAAGCAAAACATAATCTCATTTTCCGTCTGCACTTGTTCTCTATATGACCTCGCCTGTGACAATATGGACAGACAGGTATTGCCTGTGGAGATGCTTCTGGTGGCTGGTGTATGTGAGGCCTTTTTGCTACTTCTTCTTGTGGTGCTCCGGCTGGTGCTGACGTGGATGGCCGCTTCAGACTGGTCTCTCTCCTGATGACGCGCTTCATGCGTCGTGCTGCAGCAAGGACGTCCGAATACGAAGTAGGTGCAACAGATCCAATTAGTTTCTGTAGCTCAATGTTTAGTCCATCGAAGAATTTCTCAGCCTTCTCTTCTTCTGTCGGGATCAATATTGGGGCGAAGCGACTTAGACGAATGAACTCAGCGTTGTACTCTTCTACTGTCTTAGCATCCTGAGTGAGGTGATTAAACTTGTCCTGAAGTTCTGATCGAGCGATAACTGGACTGTACATCTCCTGAAAGAGTCTAGAGAACTCTTCCCAAGTGA
Organism: Iris macrosiphon; assembly: GCA_036927795.1. NCBI lineage: Eukaryota > Viridiplantae > Streptophyta > Magnoliopsida > Asparagales > Iridaceae > Iris > Iris macrosiphon. Next base: position 45,862,818 of record JAYESA010000004.1, read on the forward strand.
CTCGGTCGGGTCCGAGCCGTGTCTCCTCGGATAGCCACCAGTGATGTGCATTGTCTGTCAACTGCATTCTGACGGCAGTCATCCAACGTTCCTTTGGAAGCTCAGCTGCTTCTAATTGATGTTGAGTGTTGGTGAGCCACTCATGAACTTCGGTTGGCTCTTCCTTGCCTGAGAATGTACGGGGCTTCAGCTGGCGAAAGTCGGTGATAGAGCCCGTCGTTGGTCGTCGAGTTGGTAGGTTGGCCTGCTCCAGTGTAGTTACTAGGCTGCGACTCAAAGCCTCTTGTTGAGCTTGCATTATTGCATAGATCATTGAAAACATCTGCTGTCCGTCCATGGCCTGCCCTGGTGGAATTACGGGCATTGGTGGAGTAAATGGCGTCGTTGGTGGATTATTTTCCTGCTGGATTCTCGAGGCATGTTGTTGAGCTGACTGTCCTTCATCCACTGGTGTTACTTCATCTTCGTTGGTTGCCTCAGCATCTCATGGTGACGTTATGGGAGTCTCGTCGATTGCTCGTGAGTCCATAACCCTGCAACCAAAATAAACAATAAGAGGCGCACAGGAATCAAGGCAGGATGCAAGTCAAGAAATTAATTCGAAGTCGATATGGATATCAAGAACGTTTCAAGCAAGTGGATGAGATCCTAAACTTATCCTATTTTATTGCAGGCCTGTTCGGTCCTTGAGTTGAAACCGAACAATTTAGTCGTTGACCTGCATGGGCCACCACAAAAACCATGTAACGTCCCAGTTCCAAAATATCGAGGGACAGGGCACGTGGCAATGGCCAGCAGCACGCACCGATGGACAACCCAATTTAATGGATCCATCAGGGCATGCTTAAGCTGTAATCTAACAGGAATTAGAGCAATTGTTACAAGTCCCAGGTTATTCTAATCTCATCCACAACAGATAATCACAGAGTAAATGCCAGAAATAATGCAATAGAATAAATAAGCAAATCTCAATAAGTATCTCGGAAAACAATCCGAGAATATGTCTGGTACAACAAATGCAAATAGACAGGAAATAATCAACTAAAAATAGAAATAACTGACTGTATACGGCCACTGCTCAGGAGAAGCTCTCTGGTGCGAGCTCGTCCTCAGGTCCTGGTACAGCTCCTGGAAGTGCTCCGGTACGGTGTATCTCTGGATGGGTCTCCTCGGCTATACCTGGGGACATCATCCATTCCAGGTCCTCAGGGGACATAGCAAGGTACAAGATAACTCAAGCCAAATAAATAAGCAGTGCAGCAATAAATAAGCAATAGGGTAAACTAAGTAACCAGCTAAGTGATATGCAATATGAGAGCAGCACAAGAACTCAGGCTGAAACTACTACAAGCTCTGTGTCGGGGAGCCGGTAGCAGTGATATCATGTAGTTGTCTAGCTCAATGGGAGACTACGACGCCGGCATAATATAAAATCAACCTGTAGCCTGTGTGTCTCTTTCCACCCAATATAATCACGCATATCATGACCATAACGTCTCATGTCCATGTCAAGCGGGATCATAGCTAATGCAACAAGTCATATAGTATCTTTAAATATAATATCTCTGTCAAGTCCTGTATCCTATACAGAATCACCATGAATGTCTCAGGAAGACTCTGTCTCATGAATAGTGTCAAGTATCCTGGGTTCTGGAGTACTTGATAAGACAAGTACGAGCATTGTCGGGTCTCGATAACCATCTCTATGTGACGTTACACAACTCCGCGTACGAGTTGGCACCCGACTTTGATCGGACACTAAGTACGTCACACGTTTCCTAGGTTAAGCAGTTAAAACAAGTTTACATATGAATATACAAGAAATCAAGAAAAATACTATAACAGAAATTACTGAGAATTGGCAAGCTCTACTTGCCCACTGATGCATAATTAAGTCCAGGAAATAAATAGCAAGCTGCAGGGTTTGGCAAGGTACACTTGCCTGTGGTTCCGGTTCCAATTGTGGCTCTGACTTCAGCTGGATTTGCAGGCGGTACTCCGGTTGCTGAAATAAACATCACCATCAGATCCAGAAAATATCAATCAGCTAAAAATGCCTGTCCTTGAGTCCAATTTGGAGACAAGGGCAAAAACGGCAGTTTTGGGTCAAAACGGGGTCCACATGTGGGCCCGCTTTGCACCGAAAAACGTGTCAGGGTCAAAGGTCTCCAAATTCACCAAACTTAGTGTCAACAGGTCAGGAACGATGATACGAACCCAACGGAACTTCCAGAATTGGATTCTGATGAGCCGATCACAAAATCGCCCGTCGAGTGGGGCATGTGGGGCCCACAACACGCGATTTCGTCAACGTTCTCAGAATCGAACCAAACTTGGGTCACAGGACCAGCGTATCGCTATGAGTCCGATGGCGCAAGTTTCGTTTCAATCCGACGTGTGTACACAAAGTTAGGGTAAAATACAGAAAAGTCGAATACAGGACGATGTCCGCGGATACGCGTTGATCCCGGTGTGCACGCACACCCGAATCGACTTCTGCGAAATCATGCACGTCCATATCGACGACGCACATGTATCTGTGAAGACCGCGCGCGACCAAGTCGTCCCGTTTGGCGGGGCGTACCTAGTTCCGGGCTGAAACAGGGCGTTATTTTTCCTGTTTTTGGATCGCGGTGTGCAATCACCACAGGACGCGATGCCCCGAGCGGTTTGTCCGGGCACCGAGAGGGTCATACAGGCTTCACAACAGAATTTACGGAATCAAAATCAGAGCTACGAGCAAGAAGATACACGTACCTGAACGGGGCTCGAAAACCGGGGTTTAAATCGTATCCGACACGACACAGGACACGTGTCCTGTGTCCGACACGGGGGGGGGGGGGGGGGGGGAAATTAGGGTTAGGGTTAGGGCACGCTGGCCGAGCTCCGGTGGAGGGCGGAGCGCTGGGGGCCGGGGCAGCGGCGAGGCACGCGGCGGCGCGCCGTGGGACGGTGGCGGAGGCGCTGGCTGTCGGCGGCGGCGCCGGAGCGGCTGCCGCTGCGGCTGCTGACTGCTGACTGCTGCTGCTGCCTGTCGAGGAGAGGAGGGGAGGAAGGAGGAGGACGGCTGCCGTCGGCGGGGCACGGCGAGGCGGGCTGAGCTGGCGGTGGCGGAAGGAGGAGGACTACTGCTGCTGCTGCTGCTAACAGCTACTGCTGCTGTTCTCTCTTCTCCGGCCGCCTCCGGCCAGCTCCGCGGCCGTCCACCCGCCGTCGACAACCCCTAGGGCCCACCTGTCAGAGGGTATAACCCTAAACCCTATATATATGTAATTATATATATATATTTGTATATGTATATGTATATGTATATATATATATGTATATATATATGTACATATATAGGTGTATATATATATATATATATATATATATATATATATATATATATATATATATATATATATATGTATATTTATATATATATGTTATATACTATTATTTACAGTATATTATACTGTATATATATTATATATATATATATATATATAACTATATTTTATACATATATATTTATATATGTAAATTTGTATATATGTATATATATATATAACTATATTTTATACATATATATGTAAATTGTATATATGTATATATATATCTATATATATAATATGTATACTATATGTTATATATGTATAATATGTTATATAAATACTATCATATACTATGCATTTTCCTTTTATTTTATTTTCTGCACTTAATTTCCTGCACCTATTATATATATATATATATATATATATATATATATATATATATATATATATATATTATCTATATCCAGCTGGATAATACAGCTTAAATATATATTATATATTTTTAATTCTTGTACTGTCATTTCAATTTATTATTTATTATATATTATTGTGCTGGATATTACAGCCTATCTATATATGCAATTATTGCACTTTATTATATATAACAGTGGTCACATATAGACCCTGATAATATTGCTGAATAGTACAGCATTTATTTAATGTATTAAAATTTTGTACTGTCTTTTCATTTTAAATATATACATCAGTGGATACACCCTGATATCATAATATTATTTATATATGGCAGAGGATATTCCCTGCTACTATTATAAATTCTATATATACCTGCATTTTTTTCTGTTCTGTATATACTATATATACTGCTATATATATATATATATATATATATTATATATATATATATATATATATATATATATATATATATATATATATATATATATATATATATATATATATATATATAACTATATTATATATGTAGATATAAGTATATATACATATACTTTATATCACAACTTTGATATTCACGAACCCTGTCTATTTTAACAGAAACCAACTTCAGTACAGCCAGTGACCCCCAGTCACAAGCACCCTCAACCCTGACTGGGAGATCAGGTTTTCAGTACTATCAAGGAGTAGGCAAGTATACCTTGCCAAGTTAATGTTCAAATTCAATTATTGATATCTGCTTTGTTCTTAAATTTCATATACCATGATTACCCGAGACTGCCTTGGGTACAGTCAACTGATATGTTGACAAAAGCATGTTTAACTTAGTCTTACAGACTCACCCTTTGCTGTGAGAGCATTCTAATATTCTCCTAGACCCTAACACGGGAACACGCAACATGGTTGCAATGCATATTGGGATGCGAGCTGCGTAGTTGATTAGCTACCAGTACGTGTGACCCGCATCACGGATTAGATTAATTCAGGAATAGTATGACTTGACATTTAGTTTTATTGGGATGGGAAAGATAACTAGTAGACGTATGGGACACCCCCTCTATAAATGTTTTATACTTTCGTACCATGATGGTCGATTGCAGAGTTCCCTCGAGTCAGGGGGCATATGACACATATACTAGCCAGTCCCCACGATTGGTGAACTACGTCAGCATATGTCTAGCCGATACAATCCCCATGCGTACTACAATGTCTTTACTTGCATTTCACTTAGAATGTTTAGCACCCTGTATTTATTTTCTTTATTCAGTAATTACATACTTGGCATGTCATTTTCTGTATCTTGTTATGTCCCACTGAGGACCTGGTTCCCTGCCAGATCTAGACGAGGCTTTCTACCCCACTGTGTACGGCCCTGATCAGGAGGCTAGATGTGTTACCGAGGAGGAGCTCGAGGAGACACCCTCAGAGAATGCTTGACCCTAGAGGCCTGCCACTTGGAGATGGAGATGTTTTGATCAGATAGACACTGCTTAGTCTACCTGATTTTTCTGTGCTATTATCAGTTTTTGTAGTAGGCTTGTAATCTCACCAGTTGTGTACTGTATCAGACTCAGTTTTTATATATATTCAGCACTTGCTTTTCTGACATTTTGTTGTGGATGAGATAGTTTGCCTGTGTTGTTCTTGTAGTATCTTAGGACAGCGTAGCACGTCCCTATGGGTCTATTCAAAATAGATTAAGTCCTTAGTGACGTGTCAGCTGGCCAGTGACACGTGGCCTAGTTCCTGACATTTTGGAACTGGGGCGTGACATTTCTATTGCTAGTTATATACACCTTACCATGCATTTGGAGTTGCTTTTAGAGTTATGTACTTCGCTCCAGTCCTGACTGGGCATATTTTTTTCCAGAGAATCCTGAGGATTTTTGCCCGACATTCTACGGGCCGGGCGTCGAGGAGTGTTGTGACCCGGAGACTGAGGAGGAGCCCATCGAGGAGACGTCCTTAGCACCCTAGCTAGCTAGGTGGGTTTTCCTGGGTTGTTCCCAGTTGATATTTTGGATGACTGTATTTATTATTTTGTTGCTTCTGAGATGTTGTAGACTTTAGACTTGGACTGTATATTTGGATATTGTACTTGCTTCTTTGGTTCTTGTTTCCTTGTGATATCTTATCGTGCTTTTACTCTTCCCCTAGTTATTGTGATTGAGGCATATATATATTGCGTGGTTGCCCTCCTTTTGGAGAGGTTATATTGTCTGATCATTGTGAGATATAGATATTGTGACCTAGAACGAACTTTTACAATATTCTACCGCCGATTCTGCAGCGTAGGCTGGACGTACCCACGACTCATGCCCGATTTTTCGGGTGCGGGTCGTGACACAACACGTCTACGAAGGACCGAGCCAAGTGTGTGCAATCAGGATGAGCCCAAAATAATGAAAGGAGTTCATCATTTTGTGGATGTCTTCTATGGTACTCCACGTAGTGATGCTCCCCAAGAAACTTCAATACTTGCTGTATCGCCATTCTTTCTTTCATACTATTACATTTTGCTCTCGCCAAACTATTATAGATCGTCCTCATGGTTGACTTGTTCTCATCTTCTTTTTGTCGCACGGAAGAATAAATTTGTTTGGGTGCAACTCTAGAAAGGAATAGTTCTTCAACCAACTTTCTCTCATCCTTCTTCAACCGTGCCACGTAGGCATGACCTGTAAGTGTCTTTGGAATAGGATGATTGTGTATTCCATTCTTAACTTCGATTATCCACTTCACATCTTCTACTTTTACAATCAACACCTTAAATGGACAACCACATTTTTTCGTCCCAACGTTTTTCTTGGGTATTTTTTTTTCAACAACACCCTTTTTTTACGATGCTGCCTGAACACACCTCCTCTTTCGCAGCCCAACTCTAAATATTTTTGCCCGGCCAAGATCTGATGAATTTTACAATGACAATGACTATGTTATGCCGTCTTCCAACTTCTCTGCACCAATCTAATACTTTTTTCTGGGATAAAAATTGAATATCCGTTGAGAATACCTTCTCCACATCAACCCCAATAGCAGGATGTACCACAACATCTGTACGAGGTTGGTCCTATAACCAATATAAAATAATCTAAAAATTAATAACTTCAAATAATTGGCAGTCCAAATTAGGACAGTTATAATATTTACAGACTAATGTATTGAGTAGACTGTAATTTTTTTTACAATCTTTAAGATTCAGGACTGTCACTATTTTGATAGTCCACTTAGTATATAGGACTGTCGAAATTATGACAGTCCTATATTTATATAGGACTGTCGAATTTTATACAGTCCTTACACGAACACTGTCGAAATAGGGTTGTCATTTTACGTACCGTACGTGCTTCGGAACAACCGACATGTTCTTCGGAAGGACCGGAGTGCTATTTAATGGATTGCATGATCCGGCTTATTCATAGAAGATAATTTTATGCATCGCTCCTACAATAGTCAAATAAAACTAAATATTTTTGTGACAATCGCAAAACTTATTTATCGTATGTTGTCGAAGACATACCGGAAGAATATTCGTTGAAAAATCACCAAATCAGAATTTTTTTTCCACTTGGGACCATAACTATCAAATTCCAAAGTTAGGTTTAGATTTTAGGACTTGAGAGAATGAGAGATTTCTTCATGTGAAGATGAAAAAGAAAGAAGAGAAATGATTTTTACTTATATAGATTGGTGTGGGCTAGCCCTAAGTAAGTTTGAGGAGTGGCAAACTTTTAATTTTAGAAAAAATTTAATGGGCAGCCCTGAGTATATTGTGTAGTGCCTTATCAAAAGCCTTTAAAAAGAACAAGTAAAGTAAATGAACACCTTTAATTTACGTTTAATTGATTTATACAACTCATATAAAACTTTATCAAAGTAAATTTGATATAGTGTTGGATCAAGTTGATCTACGAGACACCCAGGGACATAGGGATTAAAATTCTGGGGAAGCTGTGGTATTACATATATATATTTTTAAAATTGTCATGTTAATTTAACTTTAATAGCAAAAAATAAAGCAAAAAATTGTACAATTTTTTTTAAATATGTAAAATACTTAACAAAGATGAGATTCAGGTCTCCCATTCAAAAGCCTAAAGCACTATTACTGGAGTAGTTTATTCTTTTTTACATTGGATGGTCAGAATAATATTTATTTTAAAATTGTAAAAAAACTATATAGTAATCAACATTTATTTAAAATTTTGGGGGAGACCGTGCCCCCCCTTGGACCCTTAATAAATCTGACCCTGGAGACACCACTCGACCTATTACCCGTGTCTTTATTCCATGGCCTGATCAGCTGTCACGAAATCAATGAGTCGTATATGTCTGAGAGAGTGCTTCGCTAGTTCAGCTACGTGCAGACGATATTGATCCATTCATTAAAAATGGTGTCGCACCCAAGAGGAAAGAAGCCATTAAATTATGTGTCTGCGGTCTTTAACAATGTGTCAGCGTCTTGGGACGAGTGGCGTAAGCACGTACTCGGTATGGAGGAAGAGATAGAACTGTTCGCATGTGAGATTGTAATGATGACTACATGTACTATTACGTTAGATACAGGCTTCCGAAAGTTGTGAACCCATTTCACTCAGAAAAGGGTAGGCCGTTGACACAACTCCGCCAACCGTCAAAATCGGTCATGATTTTGGCATTAACTAAAATATAATAGTTAAAAATTTGTTGCTTTGTAACATTTTTATTTAAAGTTTTTCATTTTAAACACAAAGGAATAAAATGGTTTTTTCTTTCCTTATAGGTGAAAATATCTCAACTATTTTTTCTTCTTCCCATTTTTTTCATCATTCCTAACCAACATAGCCTTAATATTAGGGCTGAAAATCGAGTTCGAACAAAGTGTGTTCGAACTCAATTTGAGTAAACTATTGAACGGGTTTTATTCGAGCCGAGCTTACGATCGAGCTCAAAAATGGTGTTTGAACTCGGTTCGATTAGATACTTGAAATGATCAAGCTCGACTCGATTTAGCTCGCGAGTTGGGACGAACATGAACCGAGCTCGAGCAAAAGCCCCATTAAATTTGTATAAATCATTACATCGTTACTCTCAAGTTATAATTTTTTTTTTGTTGAATTACTTATGCTACTTACATAATACATTTACCATCATATAGAGAACAAAAAAAGAGCAAAATTTCTAAGACAACATTTATACACATCCACAAAAAACTATAACATATACTAAAAAAAATCCATAATACGAAAAATAGAGCCGAGTTCGAGCCCGTTCGTGAACAAGATCGAGTCGAACAATCTACAGTCGAATTCGGTTCGAACATCACTTCGAACGAAAAAAAATCGATCGAGTTCGGTACCGACCAGCCCACGAACGAGCTTCGAACAAAGCTTTGACCGAGTAGAACGCGAGCCGAACACGAACCATTTGAATCGTTTTACATCCTTAGTTAATATCTCTACTCTTTATAAAGAAGTTTGAAAATGGTTCAAAATGATATGTTTAAGCCGTGTGTGTGTGTATATATATATATATATATATATATATATATATATATATATATATATACTCACATAATAAAAAAATATAAAAATAAAATCTAACTAATTGTATAACTACCTAATATTATGTAACACCTCTAATTCATGTGATTAAGGTTAAGTCATTTTATGTGGCTGGATGAGTTCAATCATACGGACAACAATATCTAAAATAAATTCTAATTTAAATTATTTTCTAACAAATTATTTTATGTGCGTTGCAAGTTGCTAGTCAAAATAAAACTTTCCTCCTTTACGTAAATTCACTATATTTACTTAACTCATAAAACATTTTCTATTGAGTTTTTATCGGAACACTTTAAAACTTACTCGGGACTAGCCAAGATTTGGACTAGCCTAATTTAGAGAAACTTTTACTCGAAATAGTCATTTTCTTAGGGTTGCCCACCCACCTCCCTCAAAATCCCCAAATTCCTCCTCAAACAAAAATATTCTAATTTTCACACTCTCTCTTTTCAAAATCTTTTTTCTCTTTCATTCACTTCAAAACATAAACTTATTCCTTCTCCATCTCCTCTAATCCCAAACATCAATCAATTTCTGATATAGCACCCAAAGCTTCACCACAATCCATTTTTAAGATAAAATTTGGACGAATTTTTGAATTTTTGAATCCATTTTAGGATTTAGATATAAGAAAATTCATCATAGTTGAAGCTGAAAAGAATTAAGACTGCAAAAATCTTCTACAGTACTGAATACTCAGAAAATACAAAAAAAAACTACAGTGCTAAATTTTTAGGACTGAATTTTTTTTGAATGTACAGTTTTTTTTTTGGATTTGTAGGAAAGTCAAATTGTAACTTCTTTTTACGTTGACAGCTTACTTCTCCACAACATTCTTATGTTACGGAGACAATGAACACTATTTAATGTGGATGGGCATGGAGGAGTACCTATATTCACCGAAGAGACTTTGTCGTGTCAACGTACAATATTAATTATTTTCATGAAAAATTTGTTGAGCAGGAATATTTTTAATGGATCAATTATTTTTATCAGAAAGAATACTTTTACTAACAAATTTATTTGATAATATTTTACATGTTGGTGGTGTTGTTATTATGAGAATATTTTTACCGAACTCGAATGGCTCTTGTGGTTACCGAGAAAAGATATAAGATCCCGGCTGAATGACAGAAGATCAGTGGATCGAACCAGGAGGGCGTATTATTTCTTCCATTTATAAAAATGGTGGGAGTTGGGAGACAGTGGGCCCAAAGGCATGTAATACAGTGTACACAAAGTCCCGAACGTTACCTCGGACCCCGAGAGTTATGTCAGGAATTCAAAATAAAGAAGAGAAATCAAGCTGCAGAGTAAGCAACAATGTGAACAAAATATAATAATGCTCACAAATACGACATTAATGCCTATCAAAATCCATGCTTCAAATATTCTCACATAATTTGCCTTTAAGTTGTTACTGTTAGTTCCGAGGCTTAATTAAAAGATGGAAGAACATAGACCAGAAAGAGAGGTTCATGTAAACTTACAGTCTATTCTCTGTTTGATCCTTAAGTTGTAGTCGAGATCAGAGTTTCACACAAAAAAATTCTCTCTGATATCCACGATTCCAATGAAAAACTACTATATAAATCTCTGATTACAACTTCTGAGGATTACAAAACAAAGTATCAAAACTCTCGTTCTTCCTTACAAACGCAGTTGCAAAAGGATAGAACAAATTACAACCATGCAGAAGAGAAGAGGAAGAAGAAGATCGTAACAGCTGTTTGCTGGGGTGATAAAAATCACCGTTGCTCAAAACAAAATTTGTCCCACACGATTTGCTCCCAGGAACCAGCAAGTTCTGAGAAGAACTACTGGAATGCTCACCGTCACCTCTGTCACGAATTCGTACGAACTCCTGAACTCCAATGGCAGCGGCAAAACCTTACTCTCTCCGTGTCTTAATTTTTGAAGTAATTTCTCAAAGGGGTATAAAGAGAGTATTTAAAGAGTAGGGTGGAAACCCTAACCATAATCCTGGTCGCCAACAGATTACGGAAAGATAGGACCGAATTAAATTCAAATCCCACAAAAATTGGATCTAAATTAATGACTATATATTTCCATAATCGTTCAAATCCCGCAATTAGTGGGATTATGCGCCAACCATGCTCTCTGCGCATACGCGCACAGGAGCAGTTAGCCATAATTGCTCCTGCACATATAAGCCAGCAGCACAACGGCCCATGCACACATAGCTGCTCATAGCTCGTGCATAGCAGCACATAACACGCGCAAAGCCTGCGTATACGCCCGCTCATGCTCTCGCGCATGCAACTCGAGCATAAAATGAGCGCACAAGTGCAACTAATGCACACAAACTTCATGCGACGATGCTGACATGTTAAGTGCAAAGTGCGCCAACAAAGCGTCACTTTGCTCCCTTGAGCCCGAGCCTGAGTTCGAGTTCGAGTCCGATTCACTAAGTCCCTTTGGGGCTTAGCTCCTAAGAATTTTTTTTTAAGAGAGTGACAAAAAACATAAATGCTTTCTTTGAGGACTTAATCCTTTTTTTTCTCCTAGAAAAATACTCCCACATGGCACCCACATGTGCTCCACCATATCCCATATGCACACCTCAACACAAGCAAAGGATTATATTGAGATACCTACCTGAAGGAGTAGCCAATGTGGGACTATTTTTACTAGTCCAAAGGCAGAACCTCCAACAATTTCCCACATATCTCAATATATATATATATATATATATATATATATATATATATAGGTTGAGCATTCCCCACAGTGACTGTCCATTATACATTAAGATAGATGTCACTTACGACTTGAATCTTCCCGTATGGGTCAAATAACAGTATGATACAAGATTGGACTAAGTCTTGAATTCTACACCATGGTTGTAATTTTTTTCACTCACACAATGACATCAACTGTGCTTCCGGTTGCACATTAAAAGTTATGTGTACGTCAGGATTTGGTATATGTATTTTGGGCGTCTACAAGTTTACCCTCAAGAGACGGCCTATATCTCTTTCCATACACTCTAGGTGAGTTCTTTTAAATATCGTCATGGCATGAAGCCTTACGCTTTCTTGCGGTGCTACACCGCTACGACATGGCCCAAAGCCGAGGCTATACCTCATCGTGGTGTTATACCAATGTAGCATGAGAACACCAGCCTCTTTGTAGTGCCATACTATCCAGCATGAATCTTCAAGTCTGGAAGCTTCACATACGCTAGACACCCCCACACTCGAATGACATTCAAGTTGGGTCTGACTTTGAACTAGAGTTCATGAGGAGTGTCAAGCCCCAGTCCCAAAATACCGAGGGACTAGTCACGTGACAATAGCCAGCAACACAACTCCAATGAGCAAACCCAATTTAATGGACCCGTTAGAGTGTACTTAAGCTGTAAAACAAATACAATGGTTTAAGATACATGTCGTAGTCTAATTCTAATCTCATCCACAGAAAGTAAACACAATTTAATATGATAAACTAATCAATATAAAAAATATAGTCTATCAACAATTTTCAATAAAAAGTGTGTCGGGGAACAACCCGATAATAAGTTATACAATAATCCAATAGTCAAGATATAGAATAACTGAAAGCAGAAATAATTGAGTATATAACAGAATACTCAGGAGAAATAATCTGGTACAACCTCGTACTCTGGTGTCAGTACTGCTCCAGCGTCAGCTCCTGTCCATATATCTCCGGGTATTCCTCTTCTGCTGTACCTTGGGACATAATCCGGATCCAGGTCCTTAGGGGACATATCAAGGTATAAGAATAACTCAAGCCAAATAAAATACAGTATATAAAATAGATCTCAGGGCAAGCTATGTAACCAGCTATGCGATATGCAAATGAGAGCATCACTAGTACTCAGGTTGAGACCACTACAAACTCTGTGTCGGGGAGCCGGTAGTAGTAATATCTCACGTAATGGGCCAAGCTCTGGAATAGAGACTAAAGCACCACAATAATAAATATATATGTATATAATCAGCCTATAGCCTGTGTGTCTCTCCCCACCCAATGTAATCATACATCTCATGTCCACGACGTATCATGTTCATAACACGCAAGATCATGACCTCTAGCTAGTACAGCGAGTCATAATAATATCTATGTAAATGCAAGTCTTATGTCACGAATCCTGAAAGCCTATACAGAATCACCATGAATAACTCAAGAAAGATTATGTCTCATGAATAGTGTCAAGTGTCATATGGTATGACGTACTTGATAAAGCAAGCACGTAAAAATATATAGGATCGTGGTATCAACTCTCTAAGTGACGTTACACGACTCCGCGTACGGCGTCGACATCTGAATCTTGTTCGGACGCTAAGCAACGTCTCACGGTCCTAAGTTGAACAGGTACAATACAAAAGTATATATATATATATATATATATATATATATATATATATATATATAACTCAAGCAATTAATATCAAAGGAACTACTGCAGGTTTGGCAATGTACACTTGCCTGGGTTCTGAATTCCTTCAGTTGCTCCTGTAACAGTGAAATCTCCAGGTACGCCTGTAAACCCCCTAAAATTTTAAATTTTATTTTAAGTATTTCATTAAATTATTGAATTTCTTTAGAGTATTTTTATAGTTAATTAGAAAATAAATTTTATTGATTTAATTATATAAATACTCATTTAGACTTATTCCATAAAATATTTTTTATTATTTTAGATCATTGTTAAAGGGCGATAGATTTTCTAGAATTTATTCTATGTGCAAATGTTCTTTTTAAATTTTTATATAGTCTTATCTATATATGTAAATATATATGTGAATAAATAATAATAATAATAATAATAATAATAATAATAATAATAATAATAATAATATAGTAATAATAATAATAGTAATAGAAATAGTAATAGTAATAGTAATAATAATAGTTAATAATAAAAGAAAAAAATAAAAGAAAAAGAAAAAGAAAAAAACTTTAATACAAAACCTAACTAAACCTAGATTACCCAAACCCTAACTTAAAAGACTAACCCGTTACTAACCTATTCCTATTACTAACCCCCCAGCAACCCACTTCCCCCTTGGCCCAACTCTCCCTCCCCCTTTTATATATATATATATATATATATATATATATATATATATATATATATGCAACCATCAAACTCAAAACCCTAACCCTAGCCCGACCTCCGGACGGCCCCCGCGCAGACCGCCGCCCCCCGACGACCTCAGCTCCGACCACCGCCGCCCGGCGCCGCAGCAGCCGCCGCACCCCGCGCCGCAGCAGCAGCCGCCGCCGTTCGCCCCGCGCATGCGCGTAGCAGCACAGTTCCGCACCCTACTTCACGGTATGATCTCTCTCATCTCTTGTCCTTTTCTCGAGCGGTTTATTCGTGTATGTTCACAACCTAACCCTCTAGGATTCCCTTCAAGCGGTATGAGTTTTCGTGCCCTGGATTGGTAGAAAAATCGACCAAAAGTTGACCGAAAAAACTGACCAAAAATAGTCCAGAATTTTAACCCAAACTTCCATGTTCATGTCAAATTTGCCACCAACCTGTTTAATATTTTCAAAATCTAATTGAAGGGTTTTCTTTCCAATATAACCGACAATTTAACTGTTCTTTTAGTTTTTATTAATTCGTTTTATTTGTTAAATTATTCGACCTTCAAAACGACAAAAAACTTGGTAATTTAAAATTGAGATTTTGTGATACGGAGTGCGTCCCGCCAAACGGGACTGCCTCATCGCGTACCAGTTGCACCGAAAGACGCGTATGGTATATCCTGATGTGTGGACTTTCGCGAAAGTTGATTCGAACGTGTGTGCGCGTCAGAATCAACCCGTATCCGTAAAAAATTCCCATATTGCGACTTTTGTAAAATACTATCCCACTTTGTGTACGCTCGTCAGAATGCGACGAAACTTGCGTCATTGGATTCGTGGTATCACGCTGGTCCTATAACCCAAGTTTCACGCAATTCTGAGACAGTTGGCCAAGCCGCATATTCGTGGGCCCCACGGGTTGATTTGAAAGGCGAATTTGTGATCGGCTCACCGGAATCCAAAATTGGACATACCGTTGAGTTCGTATCGACGTTTTGAATTTGTTTGGCCTATAATTTATCCTATTTAGAGACCTTTACGTCTTGCACATATTTCGGTGCAAAGTGGGCCACATGTGGACCCCGCTTTGACCTGAAATTACCGTTTTGCCCCTGTGTCCAAATTGGACGAAAGGGTAGACTTTTTTGTCTATCTCGCTTATTCTGGGAACGTTGGTGGTGTTTATTTCAGCATCCGGAGACGCTCATTCTGATGCCATAGTTTCTGATCCCTTATGCTTGACGTCTGGACGCTTACACTTTGCAGCTTTCTTGCCAGGCAAGATACATTACCAAATTGCTTACAGTACTTTTGCATGCTTATCATATTTTTATATATTCATTATATATGTGTTTTCTTTCAGTCATAATTATATACTATATATGTTGACACACACTTGACACATAGTATCATGGAGGGGAGGACAATCAGTAGGCGTATGGGCTACCCACTCTGGTAAACCGTAGTAACTAGCACGCACTACGATAATTGTGTCGCGATGGTCGCTACCCTCGTGGTATGTCGGCTTCTGGTGTCACGATGGTCGCTACCCTCGCGGTATGACGGCTTATGATGTTCATGGACGTGTGTGTGAGTTGTAAGATAGATATAGTATCCTACACCTACCCATACGTCGAAAGGTTGTCCTCATTATGCATTTCATATAGATTGTCTAGTACAACGTACTTATATTTGTTTTGTCTATCATGCATGTTTTACTGTATTCAATTGGCATAATTCTATGTATCTTGTTACGTCCCTCTGAGGACCTGATCCCTTTCCAGGTGTAGACGATCTTGACTATTCGTAGGAGCACGGATCAGGACTAGCTACTTCTCTCTCTTTCGAGGAGGTCTTCTCTTCGAGTCTCATTGTTCATTAGATGTACTTATTTGGTTTATCTTATATTCTAGTTTGGTAGTGGATTTGTCTCCACCCAACTACTTATTCTTATCAAGCATTTTATACTTGATTCAGTTATATAGTTGATTGGTTATTTGATTCTGTGGATGAGATCTAGTTATGCCCTGTGACTTGTGACAATATATATACCACAGGTGAGTTAATATTCATATTACAGCGTACGTGTGTATTATGGTATCCATATATTGGAGTTGCCATATACATACGGCTGACATGCTTACGTATTCCTAGTCCTATGTATTTTGAGACTGGGGCGTGACAACGCCTCCGAATGCTGAAACAAACATTACCATCGCTCTCGGAATACATAAAATAGCTAGGATTGACTACCCATATGTCCAATTTGGACTCAGGGACAGAATTGACCCTTTCGGGTCAAAGCGGGGTCCACATGTGGCCCACTTAGCACCGAAAAATGTGCCAGAGACAAAGTTCTTCAAATTCATCAAACTTAGTGTCTACAAGTTCATAACAATGATACGAACCCAATGGAACATCCAGAACTGGATTCCAATGAGCCGGTCACGAAATCGCCCGTTAAGTGGAATCGTAGGGCCCGCAAAACTGTGTTTCGTCAACATTCTCAAAATCAAACCAAACTTGGGTCACATGAACAACATAACGCTACGAATCCGATGGCATAAGTTTCGTTACGAAATGACAAGCACATACACAATTATGATGAGCGTCAGAACAGGCCGATACATGACTTTTCGACGGATACGCGTTAATTTCGGTGTGCACGTACATCCAAATCAACTTCCGTAAAATTTTATACATCCGCGTTGACGATACACGCCTTTTGATATAATTTACATACGACAAAGTCGCCTCATTTAGTGGGACGCACCATGTTTCGAAAATTTTTTGGTTTAGAAAACCAAGTTTTTGGTCAACTTCAACCACGAATAAAATACAGCATACAACAAATTAAAATAAACTATTTAAAGAGATTAAAACTTAGTAACTTAGTTATGTTGTCTAATTTACTGTTCAAGTAAAATTTTAAAAATATTAACTAGGTTGGAAGAAAAACGGCCATGAACATGGGTGTTTGGGATAGTTTTCTGAACTACAAATTGGGTTATTTTTTCCTGTTTTGCATCGCGATTTGCGACCGACACAGGACACGATATCCCGAACTAATTATACAAGGTTCGAGAGGGTCATGTGATCTTCGCATATGATTCAACATATCGATATTTGGATAACTGTGCACAGAGATACTAGAGTGGGAAGAAGGGTACCTCACTGCTTGCTGCTGCTCGGAAATTCATGCGACTTGTGGTGGCAATTTTGCGACGGTGGTGCGTGGCGATCCGGCGTCGTCGTCGGCGGTGGCTTGTCGGGAATGGAAGAGGGTTTAATGGTGGATGAGGGGGTGGGTCTGGGGGTTTATATAGGGGTCGGAGTGAGCAGTTATGGGAAGGTGAAAGGGAGGAGTCGGCGGCAGTTTTCGGAAGAGGAAGTGTTCGGGGTCTGGGAGCTGAACGGGTTGGAGAGTTACGGTATAGAATGGAAAATGGGTTTCGGATTTTGGATTGATGGGTTCGGGTATGGGTTTGGGTTCGAATCCGATTGGTTTAGCATGGGTTGGTCTATGATGGTTCGGTTTGATTCAGTTTGGTTTGGGTTGGTTTATTATATATAAGTCATAAAAAAAATAGTTTTTGAGCCCAATAAATTCCAAAAAAATTACACAATACTCTATTATTAATTATACACAAAAAAAAATATAATTTTTGTAATATTTTAATAATTAATTTAATACACAAAAATATAATTCCATGAACGAACATTTATTATAATTAATTAAAAATTACAGAAATCTTCAAAAACTCAAAAATTCATAATTAAAATTCTAAAATTAAATTATAAAAATCTGGGTGTTTACAAGGAGTGACATCGAAAGTTGCGTACGACACTCTGTTCAGAATAAAAGTAGTCGTGAGCGCAGCTTCTCCCCAGAAGCAGTTTAGAAGACCCACAGTCAACAACATTGATTTTATCATCTCTGTCAACGTCCCTTTCTTCCTTTCTACTACTCCATTATATTGAGGAGAATAAGGATCAGTTGTCTCATTGATAATTTTATGTTCTCTACATAATGATGCAAATTCAAGATACATATACTCTCCGCCTCGATCACTTCTGAGTCTCTTGAATTTTGTCTAGTTTGACATTCAAGTTCAGCCATGAACTCCCTGAACTTCTATAATGCTTTATCTTTTGACTTGAGCAGATAGATTAACATGTACTTCAAAAAATCGTCGATGAAAGTAATGAAGTACTTTATTCCGGTCTTTGTGGATAATTATTTGAAGTCACAGATATCTGAGTGCACCAACTCTAGTAGATCTGTGCTTCAGTTCACTTGTTTGAATGATTTTCTTGTGATCTTCGTCTGCGCACAGACTTCACACTTCTCCACCTCCTTACCCTCACATTTGGAGATAAGCCCTAGACTAGACATATTGTTAATTCTTTTACAATGAACATGTCCTAGTCTATTATGTCACAACTCAGTCGGATACCCAGAAGAAACGACTGCATTAACATTATCAGTCGGAGTTAAAAGTTGAAGTTTGAACATCCCTTCAGTACAAAATACTTTTCCGAAGTATGTTCCTTTGTAGGACATAACCATTTGACCGGCGTTGATTTCCATCATCAAACCTGCGTTGCCGAGCAGACTTTTTGAGATCAGGTTCTTGGCTATCACTGGTACATACTTCACATCCTAAAACTTTAACGACTTTCCGAAGTCAAATTTGTACCACCATCTCAATCCCAAGTACTTCAGCTTGTGCCTTGTTCATCATCGAAACCTTCTCAGAGGTAGGCTTGTATGTGGCGAACTTCTTCTTAGAGCGAACATGGCAGGATGCACCAGTGTCCACCCACCAGTCGATGTTAACACCAGTTGAGTCAACCTGCACAATCATACCAACTATGTTAGTCTCATCTTGCTCTTTCGCTTTGGATCTGCAGTCCTTCCGGTAGTGACCCTTCTTGCCACAGTTGAAATAAGCCCCATCATTCTTAGGCTTTGGCTTGAACGAAGCCGACTTCGCCTTCATATGGTTGAAATCCTTCTTCTTATTATGAGAAGCCTTTTGCTTCCCTTGGAGTCTCCAACGTGCACCATGTTGGCCTTAGCCAATGTTTGGACAGAGATTCCACTTAGAGTTGAGCTCTCAACTCGTCTTCAACATGGATCTAGTGCATGGGGTGCTCCAGATCGACCTCCATCTTCTTACGGTGCATGTCCACAATGAAGCTGCTTCACCCAGGCAGGAGCTTGGCGACAATACACCCAATAATGAAAGCATTGACTAAGGGCATGCCATCATCCTCAAGTTTTTTTTTTATGTAACTTGAGAATTTTTTTGACTTGAGGCAACATCGTTTTGTCATCCTCAAATCGCATCTTCTAGACTTTTTCAGTCACATGGATCTTGTTTTTGTTCTCATCAGACTTGTAGTACTTATCCAGAGACTCCCAGACGTACTTTGTTTAGACCGCTTTGTTGTATGATTCCGCCAAAGAATCTTCCATGGAGTTCAAAATCAGCAGCTTGTAGAAGTTGTTGTCTCTCCTCTAATCATCTGCAATGTCGTGGCCTCAGCAACTCTCCGAGCATTATCTCCATCCGAAATATTAGGTTCAGGATCTGTCAACACGTAATCAACATTCACGAGTTGAAGATTGAGACAGACATTTCTCTTCCAGATGTTAAAGTGCTCCCCGTCAAACTTCTCAAGTTTGTTAAAAATTGTGTCAAGAAGATTTGCACGGTTGTTCTCCATCTTACTCGGATCTTACTTTGAGATTGTTAGTCCCGACGCTTAATCAAAAGATGGAGGAACAAATATCAGGAACGGAGGTTCATGTAAACTTTACAATCTACCATCTCGGCTCGGTTCGGCGCGCGTAACAGGTGCGGGTACGTGCCCACACCTGCGGGCGCCGAATGCCGATCCAATTTACTCTTCGGGTTCGGGCTGGGATCCAAAAATCCTTTTGCTGCTCTTTATTTTTTGAACCCATTTGGCTCTTTCAAATTTGAACGTTGAGACTCATGTCCAGATTCATTGAACCTTGCAACAGCTCTTTTGACAGCATTTTTCACGTTTTATTTGCTCCTTAATGGCCTGTTTATGAGCCATTAAGTACCCTGTCTGTGGCCAGATTCATTGAACCTTGCAACAGCTTCAGCCTATTTATTTGGTCTCCTTCTTCTTCATTTTTCACAGAAAACTCTCCTACGTGAAACCTCTATCTCTCTTCTCTCAAACCATTTTGTTATCTGAATCCTTGCTCTGGGCAGAGCTAAGTTCGGTCTCTCTCTCCGAGTTGTGTGCAACGAAGAGAAGCCGGTAGTCAGGAGGTTTTACCACTAGGAGCTTCCGAGAAACGTCTGTACATAAACCTCGGATCAACTCTTAGGGCAGTGCTTCGTGCACGACTTCCCCGGAGGCCGGTAACAAATTTCGTTTTTTTGTTTATTTTTTCTCTTATAAATCTCTGGAGAATAATATTTATTTATATTATAAGTACTTTTTAGTAACAAGGTTTTGACCTTTTCGGTTTTTGCAACCGACTTTAGGGTCCTTCTATCCACCAACTTTTCATTCTCTGATATCTTGTAACCATGGTAAGAGGTGCTTCTGTTCATTAACTTTTGTTTATCATCATGCCTACTCTGTTGATTTATCATTTGTATTTGGAAAAATTGGCTTGTAGCAGTTCATGAGCTAACCGATAAAACCTGTGTCAGAAGTGTCAGTTATGTCAAACTTCTTATTCCGGGCACAATCTTATATATCTGCTACCCGAAACCATGCCCCAGCAAAATTATTCGATGATATACCACCATAAAATTTGTAAATATGAATGCTCTACCAGAAGCAAGACAAAAATTCAGGTCCATTCATAGTATATATGACTTGGAGGCAAATTCCTGACCATTATTTTTTGCACAAAGTTTCTAGTTTACAAAATGGTTATTCCTCGAGGCCTTTTCTTCTAAACTTCTAGTAGTGACTGTTTGACGAGCTTTTCAAAGTCTAGAAAAAAAAAATACAATAGCTGGAAAATAATATCTTCACCATAGAATTAGTACAAAATATGAATTGCATTGTCACTTTTCCTGGTTAAAGAAAGATCAAGTAAAATATAGAATCAGTTAGAAGATATTCTAGCTGAGAAGAAGCATCATTTTTTTTGCAAATGAAAGGTTTGTCCAGCTCACCCAGGTACTATGTGTACTCTTAAGAATCAAGATGTGGTTCAAAGGCATTTTGAAAGTCTATAGCCTAGTACTTGCAATATAAAGTTTCTGTTTGAAGATGAAATTATAGACAACCACCATGATTAGAAGATAAATTTAGCGTTATTATTCTTTTACTTTTTTCATTTGTCATATATTAATTTATGCAGTGGTCTGCATACTATAGGTGAAATCGTACTTTTCTGTAAAATTTTCTGGAAAGACTGTCTTTTAGAGACTAAAGTACTCTTGTATGTTGATTAAACTACTATTCGAATCAAAATGGTAGGACTTCCAACTATATTGTTTGAATCATGGGTCATATTTCACACGTCTGGTGTTGATCAAGATTTGTTGCCATGGACAAAACCATTGTTAGAAATGGGTCATAACTATATGAAGATTTGAATGATAAGCTAATTTCTATTAGGTTCAAAGTTGTGGCATCACTTAAACTTTTATATAATATATTGCATGCATTTTCGAGTTGGACTGGAAATATAGCAGAAAATTTCTTCTCATTTTTATCTTAGAGCTAAGCCAAAGTGGTTGGCAACTTCCTAGAGTGATTTATTTCTATTTCAAAATTAACTTCGCAACTTGCAGGAAATGGATTACGTGGTCAGGGAAAGAACTAGCTGTTTTATTTACCAACGATGTATTCTCAAAGGAAGGGTGACTTTTGCCGACCTATGAAGAAGAAGGACGAAGCGTGCCATTTTCATTCTGTCATGGTGGGGTTTCCTCTTTTTTCAGAGCTTCTCCTTGGTTGCTTGGTGATCATTTGGGTGAACTCTGCTCCCTAATTGTTGGCTCTTTGTCTTCAACTTTCAATAGTACCATCAAAACTGTCACCACCACCTCAAAAACTGTCAATATCCTCAAAAACTGTCAAGAGAACCCTGAAAATGAAAGCATCAAACATGTGTCACTAATACAAAGTAGTTATTTGTAGTAACCTACATTTACTTGTAATTAATCCTAAATGGGTAGGGTGCTTCACTCATTGAAAGGAAATGCTTACATTATGGCACATGAATATTGCTCAACAGTTCACGGTTTTACCTGCAAACAACATTCTGAAGCGTGAATCAATGCAGGTTTCATGGAACTGTGCTTCTGAGCAAAAGTACTTTCACTTTCACCATAACAATCTTCAATATTTTTTCTCTTCTTCTGTTGGAGCAGATATATCAACCCGACTGTTACTAATAGTTGAAGTGATTGGGAGCTCTATTGTTTGTGGCTTGGTGTAGGATATAATCCAACATGTGGAAAATAACACAATTGTCCCTTAGAATAATTTACTTTGTTAACAGACTTGTTGGTCAAAAATTAAGAACAAATTTTTTAAAATGACTGATTGTGGGGAATTTTTTTCCATTTCAATAAATTTTCAAAATGCATGAACTTACAGAGTTGCTAATGAAGAGCAGTCACCAATCTCATCTGATATCAGTCCGGAGAGGCATTTTCCACTTAGGTCACTGCTCAATGCAAACAATGAACAAGTTCAGTTTAACAAGCAAATAACAATTTACTTATTTATTCAACATAAACTGATTGGGCCATAACAATTTACATCATACAATTCCAATACTCAATATAAAAGCCAAATGTGAAGGAATGAAGATAAAGACAATAATCAGCATATAATCCTCTGTCTACCTATATATTTCTCAAGCAAGATTCATATGCATTAATCTTCTACTCACCAAGTTGGAGTCCATTCATTGCAACCATAGCCCTTTTGGCACTGTCAGGACTTACAAAATTGACAAAAAAAAAAAAACCTTTGATTTTCCATCAGCATCCTTTGCAATCTTCACATTATTATTTTTACCAAACTCAGAGAACTTAAGCTCAATAAGTTCTTCAGTGATGTCTTGATCCAGGTTCTTTATATATAGGTTAGTATACTGAGCTTCCGAGCTGGATAACATTCACTCACTCCTTTTAATAAAATTACCAACATAACTGCATTGCAGGAGAAAACATATAGAAATATCAACCAATTTGAAGTATATGATCCTAGAAATGTATTGGAAGAAAGATATCATCATACATTTCTTTGCCTTCAATATTGGTGCCATTGAGTTTCTCAATGGCTGAATTTTCCGAGTACTGATTATCAAATTGAACAAATCCATGTCCTTTGCTCTGGCCATCCTGCATAGCAACTTTGCATGACACGATGGTCCCAAACTTTGAAAAGATTTCATGATTGAAAAGTTCGTAATAATAAAGGGGCATTACGGACAGTTCAAGTTCATATGTAGTCATAGACAACTCAACAATATAAACTACTATGTCAGTATGCCTCTGATATACTGAAGCAACTTACCAAGGGACTTCTTTGAAATCCTATGACACTTGTTGGTAGGAATCGTCTCTCCACTTGTGCACGAATCGCAAATCACCTTTTATGTACCATAACTAGTCAGCATAATTACACATCAACCTTGCAATTTACTAGAGCAATTTGAGTATATCAACATCAAACACAGGGTCATGGAGTTGAACCTGAAAATTAAATATAGCATTGATGATGAACTAACACTCACCAAAATATTGTTTCCTCCTCAAAAAGGGTCCTTAAATATAGCTTGAGGGCTGCAGAAACAAGCAATCATTTAGTTTTAATAATGACTGAGATATCAATTCACCCTACTTGTATAGAATTAACAAGTTCTATGGTCCTTGAAGTAAAAAGTTCTAGTTCATTGCCAATTAACAACTTATATGGTTCCTAAATCATTGTTTGACTGCGGAAAAAAAAAACAAGAGCAACCCGAAAATTTAACTAATTGAAGAAGGGTAATCTAGGAAACTAGCAAACATAAAACAACTCGTTAAGATACACTATAACTAATAGGAATGTGAAATAGAAAGGGTTAGCAACTCTTTAATATTTGGTTTTTTATAATGAACAAACAAGAAAGTAATAATCTGTGTTGTGGTTTTACCTTTCCAACAAAATATCAAACTTTGGTCAGAAAGACGAACAAATACCTTATTTTACAACATAAATTGGAGAAGAACCTAGACAAAATGTAAGTACAAACACCTTCAGTTCATAATCTCCTTCTAGAGGCCTTAATATGTCCCAAAGAGTTCCGTACACCTTTACACCAATGCAATCCAATACAAAGGTACAAGATAAGAACACCTAGAACTGGAGCCAGCATGCATGGAACGATCTCATTTTATTGATTTTTCTGATACCTATTTTTCACTGAAGTATTCCCTTCTTTTCTTCCTTCCCCTTCTATGCTACATACCTAGAACACCTCAGTACATCTTTAGGAACAACAGTTACTAGATGTTGTGCTCGTAACCACTTTAAAATATAAAGTCAGCTTTACTCTTGTTAGTTTACAAATTACCATTCATGCATCCACCATGGTGCAGTCTGCGATAGCAGAATCAAGTCATCTCCAGTATTTTGATGTTTTTACTGGAATTGGCAGCAACCAGTGTGGAAGACTGGACATGCCAACACACGCAAGACACAAATTGAGATTGGCATCTTCCGCTTCTCGGCCTAAAATAGGGTCTGTGCAGTTGAATTTGTATGTACAATTGGGATAGGAAAAGCCTTGTCATAGACAAACCTTATCTAAGAGAAAAGAAGTAGATACATATCCTCTTTCAAACAGAACTTGCTAAAATCAAATATAAAGAAGACCTATGTCGAAACAGAGTATGCCAACGACATGAAAATCCTATATATCTATTCCTAAGATACGAGTATTGAAGTTTTATAGACAAGGATATTATTCCATTTCAGGTAGATCTGATATTTGAAACATAAAAATCATCGTGTCCTCCTTATTGTACAACTATAATTTTGGTCGCAAAATTGTTTAGTTTGTATTTTTTTTTCAGATACTCGTATGTGTCCCACGTGACAACCCAGGAGCATGTAAGAGTAGAATTACATGGCTGACAATCTCAAGCTAATCTAACTATCTAAAAAATTCAACTAACAAATTTAGTTATAATCTCAAGCTAATCTAACTATCTAACAAAATGCAAACTATATCTTGTTTAAATTAAGTATTCTTTGGGATTTGGAGACATACCGTGTCAAGCTTATAAGTTATAATCTACTGCAAAACTTGAAGTATAGACAAGACAATTTCCGAAGATGGCATGCAAAAATCTCACATCTACAACTAAACAACAACATAACAGAGTACAATTAATTAGCTTTAGTTAGCTTCCAGTTCTAATATAAAGATGCATATCATAATTATTACCTGAAAATGACTCACAAGGTACTCCATTGTGTAGGGACCAAAGCACCTTTGTCTTTTTTTGTAGGAAACTGCAATGGTGAAAACAAGTTGTATATAAAGATAATATTTGTAAATTTAGAAAGTGCACGTGAATCTAAGCCTGCGGCTTAATAAGTAAATAAGAATTATCCACACAATCGATACACATCCTTTCTATAACACACGATCTGATTCCTGACCTGCAGATCCACTTAAACTCGATAGTAGGTATAAGAATTTTGCCATGTTTTCTTTCACTCAAGATGTGTCTTTCCGACTCGCTTTAGTTAAATACCTAAATACAAATCCATTAAAAATGATCAGTAGCCAGCACTGGAACATGGTATAAGTATGTTATGGAAGAAATAAATCTGCCTATATTCTGTAACAAATATCTAATACCAATGTTTGGTAGCAACCCTGATATTCTTTGGTCCCAACTAATAAAGAAAAAGGAAGAAATGGACTTTCTTTTATTTGATATCCAATAACTTTTCAAAGCAAGCCGTGATTTCTACCAACACCCACAAAATTCAAATCATATGGAGTTGCTTGCCACTCCCATCCACCCTACACTACTGGAAAATGATGGAAGAAGATGCCCACAAAAAGAAAAATCAAATCATTAAAAAAAGACCAAATAGCGTTAGAGAAATGAATTTTAGAACATTCACTTTCTCATCCCGTATGTGCTCAGGCTTAAGAGAAACAGGCTTCTCTAAACGACCAAATAGAGCACCTGCCACAGGATTAACTAAAATCAATTTTTCATTTCACTTTTAGCTGGAAGAGACATTTCCCAAAGGAAAAGACATTTCCCAGAGGAAAACCATGGGCAGGAAAATAAAGCAACAAGTTCCAAAGGGTCAAGCTTGATGGAAAAGCCAGGTAAACAAGCATATATAACTAGTCTACATGCTCTAGTAAATTAATCAATTGAATCAGTACGTAACCACAGATGTGCAACTTGAACTCCTACCACTATGGAATCATAGTTTGTAGTATCGGCCGATACCGACACGATAGATACAGTTTGACATCTCCCGATTCGATACATACCACTATCGATACTGAAAGATAACCAACTTAGCCAACATCATTGAGTTAAAAAAAGTTCAAGATCAGCAGAACTCAAGCCATCTAAACTGGAAATAAATTCGATGATATTCTGAACATGGCAGGCAAACTGTCCAGGCTAGGTTTCAAGCCATTGGGGCTTGGCCCTTTAGTCCTGGTCTTGGTTGTAGGTCAAACCTACTGGTCATGTTTTGGGCTAGCAAAAATACTGGTCAAAAATACTAACAGAAAGATGATATTGCTATGTTAGCTAATGACAATTGTCAACTTTATTATCTCCCCTTAACATGCATTAAAAATACTAACAGAAAGATGATATTGCTATGTTATATATACCTGAAAGTAAATGAGATATTGACTTGGATATACTTGCAACTCAGGAGTACCTTCTAGGAGCTACAAAAGTAAACAAACAATCCAATGTTCAGGTATTACTTAATAAAATTTATCATAAACTGCATATACAATCTTAGTAAAAAAGAAAATTCATGGATGATCTTTGACTCGTGAAGGCATAGTTGACGAAATCAAATTTTTCCGTATATTCTATACTAATACCCCCACAAATTAACTCTATCCAAACCGACTTCTAATTCCACCATGCTCCCAACATGATCCCAGTCATTACAAAATATGGTTTCTCATTGTTTTTATGAAATCACTAGCTGTGTATGCCCCCAATCCCTGCACTTGTTATTGAAATACTTAGCATAAAGAGAATCAGGGAAAAGAGGTAGTGAAAGCCTCGTTCATTCAACCTTAGGTTCTATAGGTACCCTTACAACACATAAGAAAACAATTACTCCGAGTCATTTCAAAATTAATTCCTATCCCTTGCATCTCTCCTACACGAGAGCATCCTAATGACGAGAAAGAGAACAAAAGTGATTCCTATATAGGACAAGACTTAAGTCAATAGTTTCAGATTACAGAAAATAACACAACACTAGTAAGTAGAAACTGAAATAACATAATTCAATGTTTTCAAGTTTTTACTGGAATAATTTTTTGTCAATAGGAACTCATACAAGGATTAGAACTAAAGGTATAATAATAAGTGAAATCATTATTTCAAAATGTAAGACAAAGGTTATAAATTTTAATTTTTAAGAGTGTTAACGATTCTTCCATGTGTAGAAAATCAGAGGTCATTCCAAGTTGTACAATTAAATTGTACATATCCCTATACCAAAGTAAAACCACATGATATGATCCTTGCAGGCAAGTATGACTGTGAGCTCAACTACTAGTCACTTTAGCTTTCTACAGAAAAAGTATATCATGAATGACAGGGTATCATAGAGAACGACAAACAAGTCTACTTCAGTATTACAGTCTTATTCCAATATATCCAGCAAGGATGCCGGTTCAAATGTACTAAAACTAAGCTAGTTGGCCTATCCTAGTTCTGGAATCCAGATATATTGTCATTATGGAAAGCATAAATTAAATATCCTAGTATGAGATTACTCTTTCAATGGCTTGAGTGCACGAGTTTCCTATTATGACTTACATGAAAATCATGAATAATTATCATAGCATAGCAAACTTGTCATGCAAGCTAGCAAACTTATCCTGCAATCTATATTACAACATGAATGTACTTGTATCAAACTTGCTTTTGAATGTTACTACTTTATGACAGTTTTATTAAGTGCACATATCTTGAAAATATGACCCAATAAAACAAGTAGAAGTTGGCACAATTAGCAAGGGATACGTGTTGTTGGTCTCTATACCAAAAAAATAATTTTGATTATAGTGTCAGTTTCAGTGTTTCTTCTCCTTATTTTTGTGTGCAGGTGCAAGTGTTTAAAAAGAAGTCATCTAGTGTTTCATAAAGAGTAAGTCTCGATAAAAAAAAAAAAAAACTTCTGTGAATACCAAGGTAAGGCTAAAAGTAGATCCTACTATCCTACTATCAAATTCCAACAAACAGAAAAGAACACTCTATTACAGTTATAAGAGTGAAGCACTCTATCCCGTGGATCCACCTTTGCTACCTGAACAACTACTGCGTTGTCCTAAGCCCCACAGGATAGGAAGGCTAAGTTTTTGCTCGTGCCCACTAAGTGCAATGTTCGCATTCGGTATAGTACTCTCAATGGAGTGTTCCCCTCGAAGAAATCTCTCAAGAACATCCTCCCGATGCCGAGGCTCAATCCGAGAACCTCAATTATCACCACTAAGGACAAGTTGCACATAGCTTGGCAGTACTGATAAACCCTCCTTCCTTCCTTCCTTCCTGCATGCATTCATTCATTCTTTCATTATCTGCACCTCAGAATTTATATTCCATATCGATCGAATAATTAACTTAATAAAATAAAAATTAAATATTACTACCTGAAATAGCGGAAGTCTTCTCCGAGAGTGTTGATGAAGTAATCAAGGACATCAATGCCAGAAGAAGAGGAGAAGCGGAAGGAAAGCGTCTCCTTCCAAGGGAGCTTGCTGGCGAACCTTCCCGTGAAGCTGCTCGCGTACCCGCATCTCTCCCTGGGCTTCCTCTCAGCCCGCTGCTTCTCGTCGAGCCGCATCGAGAAGAACTCGGGCACGCAGCCGTGCACCTCGTCCAGGAACCCGGGGTCGATACCGTGGTTGACCACCTGGAAGAATCCGTGGCTCTCGCATGCACATCCCCCACCAGCCTGGTGACCTCCGTGGCGATTTGTTACAAAAGCTTAAATGCTAAAAAAATGTTACAAAAGCTTAAATACTTTTAGGACAGAAATTAGGGCTTTCATTCAAATCAATGAAATCAAAATTTTCAGGCCAGAAATTAGGACATAAATTACGAAATAGAAAATAGAAAAGAAACCCTAACCTTGTCGCTGGCGGTGGAGGCCATGTCGCTGGCGGTGGAGGCCATGTTGGTCACGATGGAAGCAGTGGGGAGGTTGCTCAGCTATGTCGACGAGAAGACAAGGTTGCTCGGCTCTGTTGTCGGCTACGTCGACGAGAAGAGAAGGTTGCTCGGCAAAAAAAATATGAGGAGAAGGGGAGAGGAGAGAGGGGGAGGGGCACTGCTTCCACATTGAAAAAGGAGAGCGGAAGAAGAGAGCGGAAGTGAGAAAGGAGAAAGAAGCAGCAGCAGCAGAAGCAGCAGCAGTGATAAGAACCCTGGGTCACCACTGCAACTTTCACTCATCAAATCAGGCTCAGTAGAGGAGCTTGAGCTAACCGTTTCATTGCCAGCTCAGTATGGAATGATTGTACAGACGATGTTCATAATATTATATCTTTTATATGTGCTTCAGTTCCGGATCGCACCGCTGCTTCGGAGAGAGAGGCTTGGACGACTTGTAATCTCGGCCAAGCGCCGCTTGTAACACTTGTTTATATCAATAAAGAGTTGCTTTACTTCAACTTGTGTTATTCAATGCTTCCGCTACATTGTCGACTCAGTGAACTTGTTACCAATCGCCTATGCGTTCATGACTCCGCTGCACTCGGACAATCTGTGCGACTCTATGGCTTAGAACTCTTACCGCCAGCCAATGATCCACGGCCTTGCACGGGCGTGGCTCACGCTCGTGCGGCATTACGTCCGGATGGGTCAAAGCGATCGTTCCGTGGGAGCGCTGGCGCGGTGATTCTCGCCTAGCGGGAACGGCCAATTTTGCCTGCGGGAGATCGGAGCGTGACATGTGCTCAGCATAAAGATGGACCAATTAGCTTTCCGAACGCCATGTCATATGAAGTATCATACCTATAAACAAGGGACTATGCTATGACTACAACAAAATGCCTACAACCCTCTTACAACCGCCACGTGGCACCCACGTGTCGGTTGTCTATTGGAGGAGGGAGAAGAGGTGGGACCCGGTGGCTGTCCGGGTGGTCGTCACGTGGCCGAAATGTCACGTGGCGGTCGTTCGATGGGGAAGAGGTGGGACCGGGGTGGCCTACATAACAGGAGGGGTGAGAGGGTTGTAAGATGGTTGTAAGCATTTGGTAGTAAACTTAGCATTATTGATAAATAAGAGAGCAGAGAGAGAAGGAACATCGGAACATTTGTATCCTCAATTTTTTCCTGCATTTTACTTTTGATATGTCAATTTGAATTTATATTTCCCGCTCTTTCCAAAATATTCAATAAACAAATCCTAGTTCATCCCCAAATTAGTACTATTCTCTTCAATTTTACCTCTGTTGAAGTGCATACATGGCTACTTTCAGCAGAGCAGCCATGAATCTAGGCCCAGGGGCTCGAGATCACACCAATTTTGTCACTCCCCATTCCCAATATATGTATTTGGAGCGTAATTATTTTCTTGCTAGTGTAGTTATATGGTGTAGAGAGACTAGACCCATTCTTTGGTTCACTTGGCTCTTGGTTTATTTGTCTGGTTTGGTTTTATCATGAGTTGAACCCATGGTCCAAACCTCAAACCCTCCATATATAACCCAACTTTACTCTCTCTCATCTCATTTTTCCCTCTTCCATTCTCTTTTTTAGGTTTTTCTCTCCCCCTTCATAGGCAAGTACATCTTGCAAGAAATGGATAAACCCTTTATATCTTTGTTCCATTATGTTCCTTACATTATTTTCTATGCATTTAGAACTTTGTATTTTTGGATTTTGTGGATGAATTAGTGTAGATCTAAGTTTTAAGTTTTAGGGTGTTCTATGTGTTCTTGAATGTTCTTGGGTTTTGATCTCTTAAAACTTAATGTTTTCGAAAACTTATTGTTCTATGTTGATGAGCACTTGATTTTGAGTAGTTTAGAACTTTACTTTGCTGGATTTGGACTTCGTTTGAGGTTTCTGTAGAAGAAACAAGGTTTGGATTTCGGAACTTTTCTGTGGCCAAACTTGCTGGATTGGGACGAAGGAGCTCCATGCGCCCAGCAGATTGCATGCGGCTTGAACTTCTCGCCCAAAAGTGTTCATGCGACCATCTTATTGGATGCATGGAATGGATCTCTGCACATGCGTCCTTTGGCCAAATGCTTGAAACTTGAACGAATGAAATTTCTCTAAGTCCCAAAAGATTTCATGAGGCCAAGTGTGCATGCGGCCCAGAGAAGCATGCGACCTAGTCGACCATGCGGCCAGGAGTTATGCTTCCCTCTTCTTATGGACGGATAACTACTGACTGACTCGACACGACTTTTCCTACTTTTGTCTTTTCTTCTGTCACTTTTATCACATGTCACATCAGTCACTTTTTCTGACCTGGCTTGACTTGCATCTTAGTTATCACGTTGCACTTGGCTCGAGGAGTGAACTTTGTCTCGATCTGTGCGACCTATTGGTTCATGTGGCCCGTTTGGTCATGCGGCCAACTGACTCATGCGTCAACTGTTCCCATGCGTCCACTGTGACACCTGTTTGGTTTAATGTTTCCATTTGATTAAATGATTGTGATGTTATGTGTTAGCTTAGAAATGACTTACATAACCCAACTGTGATCATGTGCTAATGACTAAGTACCTGGCATGAGCCCTGTTGATGCGGACCTTGATGTACTTACTTGCTAATTAGGCTACTTTCCCTGGATCACCTTATTATACGTTGGACAAAATAAGGGGCGTAGTTCAACTCGAGGGAGGGTCTGCTATCCCAGTCCTTGTTTGGTTTAAGGATTGTGGATTTGATCTCGAGTAGTTTTTGCACTACTATTATTTTATCTATCGATATAATAAAGTGACCAATTATTGTGACCATCATTTGATTGTCCTATCCTGAATACATTGCTACTTGATAACTTGACCACAACCTTGATACTAGAACTCGTTCCTGCCCTGACTATTGTATCCGTGCTGATACACTTGATCGCACCCAGAGTGCTACTTGATATATAATGAGACATCGTGCTTCATACACTTGCTACATGTAATTATTTTTCTTGCACAAATTTGGTAGTTGAACAGTGACTTTAGCCGTGGCTAGATAGTATTGATTGTTGCATCACACTTGGGTGAATCCAGATTTTACTTTAAGAGACATTGTGGATTCGTATCAAGAGTGCCCATACTTAGAATACGATATTTAGGAAGGAATATTCATGTGACCACGACGTGGGATTCTAAATTACCTAGGGTTAACTAGGAAACTTAATTTGTAGAGCATTGGGAGGGAACGATATCTCGAGATCGTACATGTCGAACCACCCTAATTTAGCTAGGAGTAAAGGCTGGCCACCACGGATACTGTATATCATCCGCACTAGTGGAGTGCAGTATCTGACTTATTTATAAGCTGATCCGATATCTTTTCTATAGAAAGCCTAGAATTGCTACTGATCATTAAATTAGCTCAGGGCCCTTATAAGGGACTGGTGCATCATATATTCTTGCTTGTATATCATTGGTTCAGCCAGCTCTGCTCGATTATGGCACGATATAAGGATACTTATATATTGTATTACTGGGATGAACCAGAGACCACATATCAAGCCGTAACACATGTTTGGCCATTAAATCTATTTTAGTTAGAGAAGTGGACCGTTACAGCATGAAAATTCAAGTCATGTCCTTGTTTGGTTGTTGAGTTACGCTGTTGTGTTACAACGGGACAGGGATCGAAGCTACTTATTATCACTATGTTATTTTACTTAATATTATATCCCTGCTTGTGTATTGTGCCTTCTGTTGAGTGGAATTAGGGACATAGACTGTCGTGGCATGATAGTTCAACTTATATCCTTGTTTGGTTGTTAGGTTGCGCTATTGTGTTACGATAGCATGTGGACTGAAACTATAACGCAGAGTTATTCTAGCTTGACCATAATCAAGGGACGTATTCTATCTTGATGTGATGTGTCACTTCCTGTCCTTGTTTGATGAAGGGGTGTCGTGTCATGTCATGGATGGGACATATGCCATTGATTGTTGGTTTAAGCATATCATGCTATAGAACTGGTTTTGTTTCTTTATTTCGTGCTTCCTTTTGGTACTTGCTATTTGGAGTATGACCCCACTGGTTTTGCATGGCCAGGTTTAGAGCAAGCACCTGAGGATCAAGCGTATCTCTCCCTCATTGATGACACGCACTAGAAGGATGGCTGCCGAGGGTTACGAGTGGGTTCCTTCATTCACTGCTCGTCTTTTGTAAACTATAATCTTTTGGGCGTTTAGCCAACCGATACCTGTTAGCCGGATAATCTGGACAATAGTTTCCTATATGACTGTAATATATTCAGACTACAGCTGACTCACTGTCATGTATACTTTTGATTGTGTATCTGACATATCACTTATATTTGCTAAATCTCTAGAATATTTCGATGTGGCATTGGGGATGCCTTACTGCTTATTCTGAAATATTCTATGTTATTTCTACTTGTTTGAATGATGAAGATATAGAAGTTTTTGACCCTAGAAGACTTGATTGTAGTATGCACCCTTTTGTCTCTAGACAACCTTAATACATTGCGGGTTGCTTCGATATTTCGCAAGGTATGGTTGGCTAAGTCATTCTTCCGCTCTCCAGTATTCTGGATCTGGGACGTGACAAGGTTTTAGTGGTGGCCCATGCAGGTCTATTTTTCAGACCTGTGGGGTGGCCTGATTATAGAAAATCTCAATCAAATATGTTTCTTCTTGAAATCCTGAATCTGCCTTCTCGAACTCAGCTTGACTTTTGTACCATTGATTCCTTGATCCTTTATTGTCCTGTTCTTGATTTATCTTGTGTCCTTTTCTTTAGGGCTTCTCTAGAATCGGTGGTTGGAGCACCAGTAGTTTTAGCAGGACAATGATCTGTTGGCCCACAACGAGGGACATCACTTATTCCTGGAGGGACCAGGGTAGAACCCGTAGAAGAGCACGAAGAACAACATGTACCAGAAATTCTAGTACCCCTGGTCGTACCAGCAGTGCCAGTAGCACTTGATACACCGATATTGCTAGAATTATTCGAGGAATGATGGTGGATCAACAACATCAACAGCTTCAGCAGCAGGAGCAGAATATCTTGTTGCATTAAGGATTATAGACAGCTATAGAGAGAAGTGTTAGAACAGACTCAGGGGCGTCGGTGAGGTTCTGCCGACTCAACCCTAGGTACTTTGATGGCACGAAGCACGCCATTACCATATACGCTTGGCTGCAGAACATTGAGACAATACTGACAATATCAAGGGTTCCAGCTGAGGAACAAGTTGATCAGGTCCGATTGTAACTCCAGGACCTTGCCAGAGATTAATGGGCAGCAGAAGAGATTGGTTTAAGATAACCTGTCTCATGGGACAACTTCAGAACCTATTTCAGGGTCAAGTATTTTGGAGTGGTAGCGCAGTATGAACTACATCAGAGGTTTATCAATCTCAAGCAGTCTGGGAGGACGGTGGATGACTATGTAGCAGAGTTCTGTAGGCTTAGCATGTTTGCCCCAACAATAGTGGCAACAGAATAAGAGCCAGCGATAAGATTTTAGTATGGACTTCATCTGTAAATTCAGCAACTGGTAGAGGGCCATAACTACCAGACCTTCGACGAAGTATTGATCGCATCCAGGCGACATGAGCTGACAATGTAGAGGTTAGCTTTGAGGACAAGAGGCTAGAAGAGGTCTCATGCATAGAACGAAGGATGAGGACCAGCACAATGGACGTCAGCACCATCTCCTGGCATTCACATTTATGACATAGCACCGAGGAGGCCAGTGGCATCGGCAGAAACAGCACCAGCTCGGCCATATCAGCCGAGGCAACAACAACAACAACGATTGGGAGCCCCAGTCGGATGTATGTATTGTGGCAAGGGAGGCCATACCAAAGATGTGTGTAGTACAGTACAAGGGTTGTGCCTACGATATGGTAGTCCAGACCATCGAATCACCAATTATCCGATGATGTAGAGGATTGAAGGTCCAGTACAGCGATTAGCCTTACCAGCACCAGGGGCAGCTCAGTACAGGGGACCAGAACTGAAAGTCAGTCCTTTGGCTCATTGTCCATTGCCGACGCAAACTCAGATGTACGACCATCAGAGGAATCAACAATATGGGCAACAGAGGCCACAACTGCGTATCCAAGGGAGGCAACAACAAGGAGCACAACGAGGCCAAGGGCAAGCTTTTATCCTATCTCTGGAGGAGGCTTTGGCATCAGGTGACGTGGTGGCAGATAATATTTTCGTTACATCTTTTTCTGCCATAACATTATTTGATTCGGGAGCATCTCATTCATTTGTATGTGCATAATTTGGGACACGTATTGGATTGGAGTTCAAGGCATTGCTAGAGAGGCTGAATATACTCACGGTCTCGTAGGAGTTGATAGAGTATGTCTAGCGTGTCCAATCGTAGTGTGCGGGCATTTTTTACCTGCAAGGTTGATCGAGTTTTTTATGGATAATTTTGACATTATTCTAGGCATGGACTGGTTGAGAGACAATCATGCGATGAGGGACCAGCATGAAGATGGCATAGCAGCAGTAGCAAAAATTGGGGATCAACTTCCCGGAATAATTAAAGAATTTCTTGATGCATTTTTGAAGGATCTTCCAGGATTACCCCCTGTAAGAGAAGTAGAGTTCTGCATAGAATTAAGGCCAGGGGCAGAACCAATTTCCAACAAAGTTTATCAGATATCACTGATGGAACTCAACTAGCTATATCAACATATAGAAAAACTGAAGGCGAACAAGTTTATTCGGGCTAGTGGATCACCATGGGGAGCACCAACACTTATAGTAAAGAAGAAAGATGGGACGACACGGTTGTGTATCAACTACAGACAGCTGAATGCAGTAACAGTAAAGAACAAGTATCCATTGCCTAGGATTAATGACTTGTTTGACCAATTGAGCGAAGCAAAAATATTTTCCAAAATAGACCTTCGATCATGTTATTATCAAGTGAGGGTCCGGGAGCAAGATATACCGAAGACAGCATTTCGATCTCGATATGGGCATTACGAATTTTTAGTTATACCATTTAGATTGACTAATGCGCCAGCAATATTCATGGATTTGATGAATCAAATCTTTATGCCATACCTAGATCAATTTGTATTGGTATTCATAGATGACATTCTTTTCTACTTTAATAGTGAAGAAGAGCATGAAGAAAATCTTCGGAGAGTGTTACAAGTTTTAAGGGAGCATCAGTTGTATGCCAAGCTCAGTAAGTGTGAATTCTGGTTAGGTCATGTATCATTCTTGGGGCACAATATCTCAGGAACAAGAGTATCAGTGGACCCCAAGAAGGTCGAGCAGTAGAGAATTGGCCAGTCCCAAAGACAGTAGCAGATGTGCAAAATTTCTTGGGGTTAGCAGGATATTATCGGAGGTTCATGGCAGACTTTGCACGAATTTCAGTGCCAATGACTCGTCTAACCCGCAAGGAGGTAAAGTTTGTTTGGATGGCAGAGTGCCAAGCAACATTCGAGAAGTTGAAAGAGAAACTGATATCAGCACCGATCCTTACACTTCCAGTAGGATCAGAAGGGTTCACAGTTTATTGCGACGCATCTAGGAAAGGACAATGGTGTGTGTTGACGAAGCACGGGAAAATAATAGCTTATGCGTCTCGGCAGCTTCGAGATCATGAGAAAAATTATCCAATGCATGATTTAGAGTTAGCAGTAGTAGTATTTGCACTCAAGTTATGGAGACACTACCTATATGGTGATCGGGTGGAGATATTCACATATCGGAAGAGTTTAAAGTACATATTCACCCAGAAGGACCTGAACATGAGGCAGAGGAGGTGGCTAAAATTGTTTGATGATTATGATGTAGCACTTCATTATCATCCAGGTAAGGCAAATGTGGTGGCAGATGCTCTAAGTAAAAGAGGCAGCGCATTTGTCTTGACAACTCAGAATCACATATTAGAAGATCTTCGAGAGATGGGCATCGAGGTAGTGTTACCTCAAGGAGCGGGAATACTAGCCAGTCTTCAGATTCAGTCAACCTTGGTGGAGAGGATCAAGGTGGCTTAAGCAGAAGATTCTCAGATTCAGAAGCTTATGACAGAATGTGAGTCAGGCCTTAGGAAGGAATTAAGGATTCACGAAGACGTAACACTTAGATTTGAAAACCATTTTTGTGTGCCAAGTGGAGATATCAGACAGGAAGTAATGACCGAGGGACACAGTTCTCAATATTCTATACATCCAGGAGACACGAAGATGTACCATGATATCAAGTAATATTTCTGGTGGAACAGAATAAAAAGAGAGAGAGAGCTCTGTTCATTTCACGATGTCTCATATGTCAGCAGGTGAAGGCAGAACAGCAGAGACCAGCAGCATTATTGTAACCCCTGCCTATTCTAGAGTAGAAATGAGAACATTTTACGATGGACTTTGTGACCGGCTTACCTAGATCTCCTACTGGACGTAATGCAGTTTGGGTAATAGTAGATCGACTTACGAAGGTGGCATATTTTTTTTCTTCCGAGTAGGGCAGTCCACAGAGCAGTTAGCAGGGATGTATATGCGACATATAGTTAGGCAGCACGGAGTTCCAGTAAATATAGTGTCAAACCATAATACCCGCTTTACGTCTCATTTTTGGAGAAGTTTTCACGAGCGCTTGGGTACTAAGTTGAGATTTAGTACGGCGTACTATCCTAAGACAGACGAACAGTCAGAGAGGATAATATAAACATTGGAAGATATGTTGCGGACTTGTAATTTAGACCTTGGTAGGTCTTGGGAAGATCACCTTCACTTAGTGGAGTTCTCGTACAACAACAGTTATCAGGCCAACATACAAATTGCTCCATTCGAGATATTGCACGGAAAGAAGTGCATGTCACCTTTAGCCTAGGATGACATTGGTGAACGAAAGATGTTGGGGCCTGAGATGATCACACAGACTATTGAAGTGGTTAAGCAGATTAGAGAGTGGCTTCGAGTTGCACAAGATCGTCATCGTCATTGGGCAGATCAATATCGCAGGACGTTAGAGTTTTCTGCCGGCGACCATATATTTTTGCGGATTTTGTCTACCCATGGAGTCATTAGGTTCGGGGTTCGCGGGAAGCTTAGTCCGCGGTACGTTGGACCGTTCGATATTCTCGAGAGGGTAGGGGATGTTGCTTATCGTCTTGCCCTTCCGCCTTTGCTACGTGAGGTGCACGATATCTTTTATGTGTCTCAGTTGCGTAGGTATGTCCCGGATCCGAGTCATGTCCTCGATCACTCTGAGTTAGTCGTTGGTACCGACTTGACTTACAAGAAATGGCATGTGTCCATTTTAGATCAGAGAGAGAAAGTACTCAAGAACCGGACTATCCGTCTTATTCGTGTATCACACTTTGGAAGAGTCGACGTGGGAGTGCGATGACGATATTCGATCTCGGTATCCGCACCTATTCGACTCATAAGATATATTTTTTCGTATGCCTTCACATCATTCATTCCGTGATCAGCAAGCACTCATAGAGGATAAAGTTGTTTCGCTTCATTATAGGTGTTATTGTTATACTTGCTTATCTTTATGTGTAGATTGCTTGTAGATAGTTATTGCTTGCTTTGACATTTGTAGCTAGCCTTGAGTTTGAATTCCGAGGATAAAATTTTTCTAAGGTGGGTAGAGATGTCACTCCCCATTCCCAATATACGTATTTGGAGCGTAATTATTTTTTTGCTAGCGTAGTTATATGTTGTAGAGAGACTAGACCCATTCTTTGGTTCACTTGGCTCTTGGTTTATTTGTCTAGTTTGGTTTTATCATGAGTTAAACCCATGGTCCTAACCTCAAACCCTCCATATATAAACAACTTTACTATCTCTCCTCTCATTTTTCCTCTTCCATTATCTTTCTTAGGTTTTTCTCTTTGTCACTATCACATTTTCTAGGAAAGGATATTTTAGTAATTTCATATTTAATTAAATATTATGCATGATAAATAATTATTTGTTGTATTATTTAATTATTGTTAGATGTTATTTATTTATTTTGGACTTGTATTAATGGACCTAACTAGTTTAGTTTAGACTCATGGACCAACATGTATTAATTGTTAGATTGGAGCCCATTTAGAAAGCCCATTGATTAGGAGATGGATTAAAATTAATTAAACCATTAGACTAGAAGCTCCCCTCCTTAATTATTTTTTCATGAGAGGCCCCAAGGGGTATATTGGACAATTCATAGTAGCTTGAGGAAGGGGAAAGGGGGGGCCGGCCTATATATAGAGGGGGGAAATTATTCTCTCTCCTCTATTCATTTCAAAACTAGATCTATAATTTTCCTCAACCAAATTCCTTCATTCCCACTTCATTTCTTGACCAAATTTTATCCCAATTCCTTCCCAAATCACTATTGGAGGCTAGTGGAGCAAGAATCTAGAAGGAGGAAGCAAGGATCTATAAAGAGGAGCAATGATCTACAAGTTGGAGGCCAATTTCATCATATTTGGAGGTTGTATTGAGAATCCATCTCCCAATAGGTACAATTCAGTTTTTCCCCTTAAATTAGGTTCTAAATATGAGATTTAACCATGAGAAATCAACCAATATGCATAGGTTACCCATAGGATTTGGTTTTGTATTCATAGGAGGCCTATTAAAAAAGTTATGGTACTTTTTCTGTCAAATTTGGAAGAATTTCGAGATTGATATTTGTTGTGTGTATCAATTGGTCCTATAGATCAATTTGGCATGTGCTTGTGTGTTTGAGACTAGTGTCGTGTCCATAATTGGATACGTGTAGGTCGTATCCCAACAATTTGGTGATATGTGTTGATTTGAGGTTTTTTCTCCGACACGGGACTTTGTACATGTCATATTTTGACACGGACACGTAAATTTATATTTGACTCTTCGTATTGTTCATAAATAATATATATGACTTGTTCGTGCCCTTCGGGGTACGTTTGGATGTGTGGTGGACTCGTGTCGCATGTGTATCCTAGATCTAGTGGGATACTGAGTGATACGTTCCATGAGATGTGCAATTTAATGGTAGATCTATTTCTTTTGTGTTCTTATTCATGGTGAAGTGTAATTATATATATGTACATATATATTATTATATATATTGTTGTTACATATATTTATGTATTAAATATCATAGATCTATATATCTATTTTATATATATATGTGTTGTATATTTATATAGTTATTATTTTACATATGTGAGATCTACTAGTTATTGTATATACATATGTAGTTGTTGTGTGTATATGTGTATGGTGGTGAATATATATATATATATATATATATATATATATATATATATATATAAATATATATATATATATATATATATATATGTGTCTTAGATCTATGTATCTATTTATGTATATTGTATGTAGCTATTATTCTACATATGTAAGAACTATTTAGTAGTGAAGTGTGTGTGTGTATATATATATATATATATATATATATAAAAGTTGTTATATTATATGTATATAATTATATAATACATGTATACATATTATTCTATAGTTATATATGCATATACATATATGTGTAGTTATATATATATATATATATATATATATATATATATATATATATATATATATATATATATATATATATATATATAGGTGTTTTAGTGACAGCAGCAAGGGCGTCAGCAACAGCGTCGCAACAGCACAGCAGCAGCAACTGTAGCATACAACAACAACAAAGGTGACAGCAGCAGCAACGTCGCAACAGCACAGCAGCAACAACAATAGCATACAGCAGCAACAGCGACAACAGTTTAGCGACAGCAGAACCGTCGCCAAAGCAGCCGCAACAGCAAGACCATACAGCAACAACATCGACAGCAGTTTAGCGACAACAACAGAACCGTCGCTAAATCAGCAGAGTATCAGAGACTTCAGCGACAGTCAACAGCAGTTATTAATGACAGTTTGGCAGTTTTCTTAATATTATATATATATATATATATATGGTATTTAATATATATGTAAATATATTCCTAAATTGCTAATAGTATTTATAATATACTATATGTATAATAATTAGTATAGCATGTATATAATTACGGATAGTTAGTATAAACAAGTTTTAGGGTATTACCTTGAGATACCAAGGTAAGTACCAAGGTAATTGGGGTTACCCAAGGTATTGGGTTTGGGTATCAAGATTACGAATTAATGTTGTGATACCAAGTTGGTTCAAAACCAAGGTATCTATTTAATGTTTGTAATTAGAATTTTATATTATTAATAATTATTTGACTTATATATGTAATGTTTTACCTATTGATTTACGTATCCGGAGATACGGTATCCTAGTATTTTAAGATATGAGTTTTATGACCTAGACTTTAGTATTTGAACCCAATATCTTTGTGTTAGACTTGTACAACCTAGAAATAGGTACTTGACCATAGTTTGACTATAGTTTGACCATAGTTGACTTAGAGTTGACCTAGTTGGACTTTTGACTTAGAATTGACTTGTTGACCTAGAAGTTGACTAGTTTAACTTATTTTCTTTCTGGAACCTTGTATTGATGTTGTATTCCATATCTAGGTCTTTGAGGCACCGTATCAGACATCTGTAAGACTATTCTTTGGACTTCAGGCGAGTACATTCTCTGATAGTTTCTCATTTATGATATCCTCTATGTTCATTGTCTCTAGTGTAGATATCCATGTTCTCTTGACACTATGGTTACACAGATTGGTATATTCGGATCTCGTTATGAGATGTTATTCCTTGGTATA
Source organism: Iris macrosiphon (assembly GCA_036927795.1). Classification (NCBI taxonomy): domain Eukaryota; kingdom Viridiplantae; phylum Streptophyta; class Magnoliopsida; order Asparagales; family Iridaceae; genus Iris; species Iris macrosiphon. Next base: position 45,905,328 of record JAYESA010000004.1, read on the forward strand.
TGGTGTATATGGTGCAAGTATTGTTTCATTGGTTATCTTGTACATGTACAGACACTGATTCTCGGGAAGACTAGCTATCTTATTGGGGAATCTCGTGCCATAGCATACCGTGGTTGGATCTATTATACCAGTCGAGAGTGGGGAGTACTTTAGTGTAGATATGTGATCATATCCCTATTGTATCAAGTACTATTATTGAATAGTATTAATCATGCACCGCATATATGATTAGCCAGGCCATATATATTGTATCATGTTCCCAAGCCGATCATATGTTAAAGCTAGTACTCACACACTTAGTCATTAGTATTCTTGTTCATTGACATATTGTTCATTATTATGTTCATTCCAGTATTTCCTTATTGTGTATCTCTCGTATCTATTGTGCATCTTGTATATTCACATCTATTTACTGTTACATAGTTTTTATCATTGATTAGAACTGCTGTTAGAGATGTACTCTGCTCCATTGCTGACTGGATATATTTTTCTAGATGATACTGAGGACTGGTACCTTACACATTATGGACCCCAAGATATTGTGGGCTTAGAGTCAGAGACTCTGGCTCAGGAGGAACTTATCTCGACTGAGACAGATGGCCCAGAATTAGTACCTTCTTAGTATTTCTTGTACTGGATTTGTCTCCAGCTTATTTGTTAGCATTCTTTCAGACTTATTGATGTATTATTTTAGACTCATGAGTTGTATGTGACTATTTTTATTCTTTTATCTGATTCGTGCTTATTTCCATCTTAGTTCTGTGATTGAGTATATTGTTATTGTTGGTGGCTCATTAGATTGTTAGATAGATTACCCAGACATCGTTCTACGGCCGATTCTGCGGCATAGGTTGGGTGTTGTTTCCGACTTGCATCCTTACATTGGGCGCGGGACGTGACACATTTTTAGTAGTGGCCCATGCAGGTCAGGCTTCGCAAGTTATGCGATGTCGTGGCAGTGCGACGACTTAGTTGTACTACTGCGAGCCTGATTTAGGATATAGGATATAGGCTGAGAAATACTCAATCACATCTAGGAAAATTCTTTTGATTCAACTATTCTTCCTTGATATTAATACTTGATATCTTAAACTATCCTTTCCTTGAGTATCTTACATCATGTGCCATATTGATTTTATTCAAGATTTAGCTTTGTTTGATAGTGGTGCTTCCCATAGTTTTGTATCTGTTTCTTTTGCTCTGAAGCATGGTTTGGTAGCTGAGTCTTTGCTTAAGACTTGCAAGATCATGACCGGGGGAGGCGTTATCCTAGTTAATAATATTTGCAAAGATTGGAGAGTTACTCTAGGAGGCCGGGAGTTAAGTGCGTGTCTACTTGTAATGCCACTTCCAAGCTACGATATTGTACTCAGGATGGATTGGTTGAGTAGGCACCGTGATAGCATAGATTATAGAGGAGACAAAGTTTTATTTGGTCCGCCAAGAGAGCCAGAGTTCGAGTTTGCTAGAGGAGCTGCGGAGTAGGAAGAAGGCATTATTTGTGGAACTATGGTGGAAGACGATGAGTTGCCGCATCCGTTGATAGCAGAGTTCTTGGATGTGTTTCCTGAGGAATTGCCAGGATTGCCGCCAGATTGAGATATTGAATTCTCTATAGACTTGGTACCAGGTGCAGAACCAATTTTGCAACATGTTTATAGAGTAAACAATATTGAGCTGGCCGAGCTGAAGAAGCAGGTGGACGAATTACAGGATAAAAGGTTTATCAGATCGAGTTCTTCACCGTGGGGAGCCCCGGTATTGTTTGTACCGAAGAAGGATGGATCGGTGCACATGTGTATTGATTACAGGGTATTGAATAATCTCATTATCAAGAATAAGTACCCTTTACCATGAATTGATGATCTGTTTGATCAGTTGAGTGGTGCCAAGGTGTTTTCTAAGATAGATTTAAGATCAGGCTACCATCAGGTGAAGGTGAAGCCGGTGGACATACCGAAGACTGCTTTTAGAACTCGGTATGGTCAGTACGAGTTTATGGTGATGTCGTTTGGGTTGACTAATATACCAGCGGTATTTATGAACTTGATGAACAAGGTGTTCCATCATTACCTTGACAAGTTCGTGGTGGTGTTCATCGACGACATACTCATATACTCGAAGATATCGGAGGAGCATTTGAGGATTGTGTTGGATGTGTTGAGGAAGGAGAAGTTGTATGGGAAGTTGTCCAAATGTGAGTTTTTCTTGGACAAGGTAGAGTTCTTGGGGCATGTTATGACTGGTGATGGTATTTCAGTGGATCCGAAGAAGATCACAGCAGTAGAATCTTGGAAGAACCCGAGTTCGGTAGCAGAGATCAGGAGTTTCTTAGGATTGGCAGGCTACTACAGAAAGTTTATACAAGATTTTTCGAGGATTGCCGAGCCGATGACCAGACTCATCAGCAAGGATGTAGAGTTTGTTTGGACGGAGGATTTCCAAATTGCTTTTGAGGAGTTGAAGAAGAGGTTGACGTCTGCTCCTATTTTGACGTTGCCATCAGGGTCTGGAGGTTTCACTATTTATAGTGATGCATCAGGGAAAGGTTTGGGTTGTGTTCTTCAGCAGAATGGGAAAGTGATTGCCTATGCATCCAGGTAATTGCGTCCTCATGAAAAGAACTATCCTACCCATGATTTGGAGTTGGCAGCAATTATCTTCGCCCTGAAGTTGTGAAAACATTATTTGTATGGAGAGCGTGTGGATATCTTCACAGACCATAAAAGCTTGAAGTACATTTTCAGCAGAAGGAGTTGAACATGAGGCAGCGTCGGTGGTTGGAACTGATGAAAGATTTTGATATATCTCTACAGTATCATCCTGGGAAAGCTAATATAGTTGCCGATGCTTTGAGCAGGTATCCGGTAGCTATATTCTTGACGCATGATCGATATTTGCTGGAGGACTTGGAGAGCTTGGACATTGAGATAATAATTTCTGGTTGTGCTATGCAGATATGGGGACTGCAGGTACATTCAGATTTGATGGACAGGATCAAGGCAGCACAGTATGAGGATGTATATCTGAGGAGCATCAGAACTCAGGTGAGAGCAGGATTAGAGGATAATTTCACCATTGCTAAGGATGGATCTTTGAGGCATATAGTTAGATTGTGTGTGCCTAGTGGGGAGCTACGTGAGGAGGTATTGTAGGAAGCATATCTCTCTCAGTATTCCATGCATCCAGGTGCCAACAAGATGTATCGGGATATGCGAGAGAGTGTGTGGTGGTATGGCATGAAGAGGGAAGTGGCACAGTTTGTATCCAGATGCTTAGTGTGCCAGCAGGTGAAAGCCGAGAGGCAAAGGCCAGAAGGTTTACTTCAGCCATTATCCATTCTAGAGTGGAATTGGGAGCATATTACTATAGATTTTGTGTCCAGACTTCCACGATCTCTAGGAGGAAAAGACGTGATTTGGGTCATCGTTGATAGGTTGACCAAGTCGGCCCACTTTTTGCCTTTCAAGGTGGGTTTGTCTACGGAGAAGCTGGCAGAGATGTATGTGAGGCAGGTCGTCAGGATACATGGAGTTTCCGTCAACATAGTCTCGGATCGGGATAGTCGTTTTGCTTCTCATTTCTGGAGGAGTTTGGGCACTCAGCTCAAGTTCAGTACTACATATCATCCCCAGACAGATGGACAGTCAGAGAGGACTATTCAGACTCTCGAGGATATGATGCATACTTGTGTACTAGATTTTGAGGGTTCTTGGAAGGAGCATCTCCATTTGGTAGAGTTTGCTTATAACAACAATTACCAGGCTAGTATAGAGATGTCACCATTTGAAGCTCTGTACGGTCGGAGGTGTCATACTCCCTTGTCATGGGACGATGTTGGAGAGAGAGTTTTGCTTGGGCCAGAGATGGTTGTGGATGCAGCAGAGAAGGTTCAGTTGATCAAAGACAGACTTCGTGTGGCGCAGGATAGACAGCGGCATTGAGCCGATAGCTGCCGGAGACCCTTGGAGTTTTAGGTATAGTTTAAATTTTTGTTTTGTGCTTGTTATTGGTTGTTTGTTATAGATTAAGTTCTTAAGGTGGTATTTATTCTAGGTGGGTGGTTTGGTGTTTCTGAGGATTTTTTCGACATGAGGCACGATTCGCTTCGGTGGAGGCGGAAAGCTTAGTCCGCGATTCATCAGACCTTTCACTATTTTAGAAAGGGTCGGTACAGTTGCTTATAGACTAGACTTGCCACCTGCATTGGAGGGAGTGCATAACGTGTTTCACGTATCGCAGTTGAGACGGTACGTAGCAGATCCTAGTCATGTATTGGATCACTCGGAGATAGATGTGGGCCCTACTCTTAACTATCCAGAGCAGCCAGTTGAGATTATGGATCGGAGAGAGAAGGTGCTGAGAAACCAGACTATTCCTTTGGTGTGCGTCGCATGGTGGCATCACTCTCCGAGGGAGTCTACCTGGGAGAGAGAGGATGAAATGCGAGAGCATTATCAATATTTATTTGTGCCTTGAGGTATGTTCTTTCATAATTAGTTCTGTTCTTTAGTTCTATTCTTTTGTTATGATCTGTTATTTTTTGGGGGTAGTTTTCATCTTTGAATTTCGAGTACAAAATTATTTTAAGGAGGGTAGACTTGTCACTACCATATTTTCTAGGAAAGGGTATTTTAGTAATTTTATATTTAATTAAATATTGTGCATGGTAAATAATTATTTGTGTATTATTTAATTGTTGTTAGATGTTAGTTATTTATTTTGAACTTGTATTAATGGACCTAACTAGTTTAGTTTAGACTCATGGACCAACATGTATTAATTGTTAGATTGGAGCCCATTTAGAAAGCCCATTGATTAGGAGATTGATTAAAATTAATTAAACCATTAGACTAGAAGCTTTTCTCTTTAATTATTTTTTTATGAGAGGCCCCAAGGGGTATATTAGATAATTCATAGTAGCTTGAGGAAGGGGAAAGGGGGGCCGGCCTATATAGAGAGGGGGAAAATTATTCTCTCTCCTCTTTTCATTTCAAAACTAGATCTATAATTTCCCTCAACCAAATTCCTTCATTTCCACTTTATTTTCCTACCAAATTTTATTCCAATTCCTTCCCAAATCACCATTGGAGGCTAGTAGAGCAAGGATCTAGAAGGAGGAAGCAAGGATCTACAAAGAGGAGCAAGAACCTACAAGTGGAGGCTAATTTTATCATATTTGGAGGTTGCATTGGGAATTCATCTCCCAATAGGTACAATTCAGTTTTTTCTCCTTAAATTAGGTTATAAATCTGAGATTTAACCATGAGAAATCAACCCATATGCATAGGCTACCCATAGGATTTGGTTTTGTGTTCATAGGAGGCCTATTGAGAAAGTTATGGTACTTTTTCTGTCAATTTTGGGGAAATTTTGAGATTGACATTTGTTGTGTGTGTCAATTGGTCCTATAGATCAATTTGACATGTGCTTGTGTGTTTGAGGCTAGTGTCGTGTCCATAATTGGATATGTGTAGGTCATATCCCAACAATTTGGTGATATGTGTTGATTTAGAATTTTTCCTCCGACACGGGACTTTGTACATGTCAAATTTTGACACGGATACGTAGATTTATATTTAACTCTTCGTATTATTCATAAATAATATATATGACTTGTTCGTGTCCTTCGGGGTACGTTTGGATGTGTGGTGGACTCGTGTCACATGCGTATCCTAGATCTAGTGGGATACGGAGTGATACGTTCCATGAGATGTGCAATTTAATGGTAGATCTATTTCTTTTGTGTTCTTATTCATGGTGAAGTATAATTATATATATGTACATATATATTGTTATATATATTATTGTTACATATATTTATGTATTAAATATTAAAGATCTATATATCTATTTTATATATATATATGTGTGTTGTATATTTATGTAGTTATTATTTTACATATGTGAGATCTACTAGTTATTGTATATACATATGTGGTTGTTGTGTGTATATGTGTATGTTGGTGAATATATATATATATATATATATATATATATATATATATGTTTCTTTGTGTCTTAGATCTATATATCTATTTATGTATATTGTATGTAGCTATTATGTAAGAACTATTTAGTAGTGTAGTGTATGTATATATATTATAGTATATATATGTTGTGGTTATATATATATATATATATATATATATATATATATATATATATATATAGGTGTTTTAGTGACAGCAGCAAGGGCGACAACAGTAGCGTCGCAACACCACAACAGCCGCAACTGTAGCATACAACAGCAGCAAAGGTGACAGCAGCAACATCGTCGCAACAGCACAACAGCAACAACAATAGCATATAGCAGCAGTAGCAGCAGCGACAGCAGTTTAGCGACAGCAGAACCGTCACAAAGTAGCCGCAGCAGCAAGACCATACAGTAGCAGCAACGATAACAGTTTAGCGATAGCAGCAGAACCGTCGCTAAATCAGCAGAGTATCAGAGTATCAGAGACTTCAGCGACAGTCAGCAGCAGTTATTAGTGACAGTTTGACAGTTTTCTTAATATTATATATATATATATATATATATATATATATATATATATATATATATATATATTCCTAAATTGCTAATAGTATTTATAGTATACTATATGTATAATAATTAGTATAGCATGTATATAATTACGGGTAGTTAGTATAAACAAGTTTTGGGGTATTACCTTGAGATACCAAGGTAAGTACCAAGGTAATTGGGGATACCCAATGTATTGAGTTTGGGTATCAAGATTATGAGTTAATATTGTGATACCAAGTTGGTTCAAAACTAAGGTATCTATTTAATGTTTGTAATTAGAATTTTATATTATTAATAATTGTTTGACTTATATATGTAATGTTTTACCTATTGATTTACGTATCCGGAGATACAATATCCTAGTATTTTAAGATATGTGTTTTGTGACCTAGACTTTAGTATTTGAACCCAATATCTTTGTGTTAGACTTTTACAACCAAGAAATAGGTAGTTGACTACAGTTTGACTATAGTTTGACCATAGTTGACTTAGAGTTGACCTAGTTGGACTTTTGACTTAGAATTGACTTGTTGACCTAGAAGTTGACTAGTTTAACTTATTTTCTTTCTGGAACCTTGTATTGATGTTGTATTCCATATCTAGGTCTTCGAGGTACCGTATCAGACATTTGTGAGACTATTCTTTGGACTTCAGGCGAGTACATTCTCTGATAGTTTCTTATTTATGATATCCTCTATGTTCATCGTATATAGTGTAGATATCCATGTTCTCTTGACATTATGGTTACACGGATTGGTATATTCAGATCTCGTCATGAGATGTTATTCCTTGGTATATGGTGTATATGGTGCAAGTATTGTTTTATTGGTTATCTTGTACATGTACAGACATCGATTCTCGGGAAGACTAGCTATCTTCTTGGAGAATCTTGTGGCATAGCATATTGTGGTTGGATCTATTATACCAGTCAAGGGTGGAGAGTACTTTAGTATAGATATGTGATCACACCCTGTCACGACTCGCACCCTGGTATTCAGGCACGAGTATGTGGTTACGCCCAGCCTACGCCACAGAATCAGCGGTAGAATGCCGTCTGGGTCATTTCTAACTATCTAACATCTCAACAATATAATATGGTACCTGTCAACCATCTCAACTCCAAACGGAGAAGCAATATGATATCTCACAAATATATCAATCTCAATCACAAAACAAACTAAGGAGGAAATAATGCACGAACGAAAATAGCGAAGGAAAGATAGATACAATCCACAAAATGAAATAATAGTACATCTGTGAATCTCCATAAAATAATAGTCTAATACAAAAACTAAACTAAACTAGACCTCCTCGGTCACTGGTATACTATGTCCTCTGGCTCTAGGGAAGTGTCATCTAAAGTCTCACCCTCCTGAGGTCCGTAATATGTGGGACACAGCTCCTCTTGCCAATCATCTGGAAAAATATATCCAGTCAGGATTGGAGCGAAGTACATACCTCTGAAAGCAGTTCCAATAACATAATCGAGCATATATAACAAGCAATAGAAAAATAATACAAGATGCACAAGTAGAAAGAATATACTGTACAAGTGAACAGGCAATAGGCACAATAAAGCTGGAAGTAAATACAAGAATAACTGCAAGTAGAGAACAAAAAATACTAACTATGTGTTTTAGAGTGAGAGTTCGTTATGTGATCGGTTTAGGTTGCACATGAGGTATATAGGTAACTCCATTATACGTGAGGTGTATAATCGACATGCACATGAGATCAAGAGGGCTTTGATCACATAACCAACTCCTACTCCCCCTCCCCAACCAATACTCATGGATCCAATCATGACACGTTACGTACATGATCACGATAGTCACACTAGCACACAAAATAGTGGATGCACAAGAAGCACATGAAAGTCAATACCCGATGCACACGATGAAATATATGTCATTAGGTACCTGTTGCATACGGTAGGGGATAACACCTCCTGACGTGATCTATATAGCACCAGTCCGTGAAATCACTGTGTCGGAAATCAATATATACTAATCTAGAACATGCATATATACAATATTATGAATTGAAAACAAGCAGAGAAATATACTCGCTTGAAGTCCTAAGCAAAGTGTATCTCTCGATGCCCAAGTTGGTGTCTCACAACCTATATATGGTATGTTGCATCAATACAAGGTTCAATGATGAAAATAAATGAAGTTGATGCAATTCTAGGTTGATATGCCGTTTCTAGGTCAAACCAATGCATTCTAGGTTGCAAGAGTCTAACGCTAAGTCACTAAGTCGATATACTATGAAACTATGCTAAGCTAGCTAAGCTAACACACCACAGTGCAATCAAGAAGCCGTATCCTAAGATACACAGATTTTCTAGTATAAAAATAGTTTATATATATATATATATATATATATATATATATATATATATATATATATATATATATATATAAGTCACAATAATAATATCTCAAAACAAATTAATTTGGATATTATGGCCTTGCACCAAGGTGTATCGCATTCAACCCGATACCCAATCTCAAAACCTTGGGTATCACGACCCGATTCCATAGAATCGTTTAAGGCGTCCCCCGAATCGTGACCGCCGTGCGGGCCTGGAGTTGCGCCCGCACAAGGCTTTAATAATTTGCATAGCAAGCACATATTCAGAGTACGCAGATAAATTGAAACACAGATTTAAAACATGGAAAAGTTCTCTTTATTGATAATGAACATCTATTACAAACTCCTGAACGAGTCAGCTAATATGCCGAACGGCTTACAAAAGAGATGACTCAAAATGAGATAGCAGTCCTGTACATTACATCCCTTTATAAACTCAAAATGATAAAGACCTCCAGGCTGGAGGATAGCTTTGCCACGGAGCTGCATTTGTGTATGAAGAGTTGCAAGCTCCGGTCTTCAAAATGCTTCAAGGGCGCGGTGAAGGTGCGCTAACAGCTGGACTGGATCGGGAAGACGACTTCGGCTCCTCGCTCGGTTCTCCTTGGTACGGAGAACCTGTTTCAACGAGGGTCAGCATATCGAAACATGCTGGTGAAGGCGAGCTAGCCGAACTATACCAATCGACACGTTGTTTTAATGAAGCATGCATATTTGTGGGTTTCTATCTTGCCTTAGTTCATTTACAAGTAAGCAGCATATAGAATTTACTGAAATGAACGTGCCACCGTTCGGTGGATTTTACCTGCCGTCTGAATTACCTGCACAATACTTACCATGCCTTCCCTAAAACGAAGACACAAGTTAGTATGCAACAGGTTTAAATATACACGATGATCACTGGCTTGATTGCCATAATGGACACTAGTCTGTGACGAAGATGGTTTGCTACGTGCAAGAACGTGAGGCGCCGCATACCACCCTGTCCTAGTACGTGAGACTAAACGTTAGTTCCGTCCGGAGCCGGAACGGTGCCAGTGCCCCAGCAGCCGCCCGCAGGAACTATACCTTGTGCACAAGTTGTCCGTGATCGCACATTAACAATCATTCGTCCGGAGGCTACGTTAACAAGCATTCGCCCGGAGGCTACATGATTCGCCCTGAGGCTACATGAGTACAAGACAAGCAGTATTGCATAATTTATTTTTATATTGCAACTACGTTATATTCATGCATCAGGATATACGTTTAAACTTGTATCTATGTATTTGATGAACATTCCGAACGAACAAGCATGCAAGGATATAACCGTTCACAAGTTTCATTGACAAGCATAAGTACCAAGTCTATTCTCTTTTATCTTGGTTTCTTTTAGTTATTACTTGGTATCGTTTGATCGGGGCGAAGAGAATGCAAGTGTTTTAGCTGTGAAGCTTGGAAGCAGGGCTAGCTAATCGGGTTGGTAGCCACTCACTTAGATTTTGGAAGGGAGAAGGAAAGAGGCACTTCACGACTCCGCTCGTAAGCCGCCTACTGCTCGTTCACCTGCACACGAACAGCTCGATTAATATTTCTTCCTCTCTTTCCAATCTCGAAATAGAAGTGCAAGTCAATGAACGAAAAACAATAAAAACCATCGAAACCGTTCAAGGAAAACAAGCAAATCCCAAAACCAACTCAAAGCACGAAAGCAACAAGAGACATCGAAAACCGAGGCAATAAAAGATAGCAGCGGAGAGGTCCCTCCTGACTCTGCCGCTAAGCCGATCCTTGGGGCTTAGTCCACTGAATATGGGAATCGATTCCGAAGAAACAATTCCATAACGAGGACGAGTTCTTAATTCAATCTATCCCGATCGAACGATACCGTCTTGTGTTTCTTAGCCGCGATCTTCGCACCGGGAGAACGGGGCGCTACATTGGGTATCCTGGTATTTCGAGGAATTGCAACACTTAGCCAAGCCAACTTACATATATAACTAAAACTAAACATAAATGACACAAAAGAAAACCAATTCCTATTTCATATAGCTAAGGCCAAACCTAATTATCCCATATGCTACTACTAGCCAATTATTTCTATAGCTACTAACTAAACACTAATCCACTGACTGAAGCTCGACCCAAAACCTTAAACAAACTAGTCAACTAAAACCAAACTCCTGCTAGGCCAGTACCTCACTGGTACTGATACTGCTCCTATACTTACTATGGCTTCCTAATGCCCGAGTTGCCAATGATTCACCCCATAAACCAACACCTAACTACTAAATTAAACTGAACACAAGGCTGAAAATAATCTTATTGATACTAACCACTAGAACCTTAACTAATCCAACACTAACTAAACAACCAACAGCTAATAATCTGCTAACTGAAACCAAACAAGACCCAACTAAACACTAAACCCAACTAAACACTAAACTCAACTTACTGATACCAAGCTAACTCAAACCCCAAATACCCCATACCTGAAACTACACTACAGACATTAACTGGCACTAAAACTGGTCTGGACACTCTCCAATACCTGTACTAATACATAGTGTAAACATTGCATTACCTGACTGTCCTTCATTGCCTTCGGCTGAACACTGCAGCAATCATGCTGCTCAAAATAGTTAATTGGCACTGATGGATTTCTTCCTCTCTGTGCACTGCAGTGCACCCCATAAACCCAGGGAAGATTTCATTTGGGACTGTGCTCAGCTGCACAGTCCCTTGCTCGAACTACTGACTATGCAATCACCTGCTGAACCCTGTTTCTCCCCTTCTCTTCAGTGTATATAGTGCAGATGCTGCTGTGTTACTTGAAATCTGATATTGAATCTGATGTTGCTGTGTTACTAGGAAAATTTAATGTTGAATATGATGTTGCTGTGTTACACAACACTTGGAAAATCTGATGTTGAATCTGATGTTGCTGCTTCATTGTTCGAGTCTTCTAGTAGACTATACAGTGGACTAGTCTACCCCCTGCACATCACCTATGTGCAGACTGTATAGTGTCCCCACCTCACTGTGCACACTCTTCTCACACACAACACTACACAATAAGCACACATATACATAACCACAACTCTACACAAAACACATACACTTACACACCTAAGTATAAATGCATACACATAATATAGCTATCCACATATAGATACATATATTCCTCTATACCTCTCAATCTATATGCAAATACTATATATACATATATACCAATACATACAAATCACTAGCTATAAATGTATATACATATTCTCACACACACACACACACACACACACACACACACACACACACACACACACACACACATATATATATATATATATACGACTACATACTCTATTAAGTATACATATAGGCACCCACATATACATAAACTCAACTATACTATTTTATAATCTATATAATGTATAAATAATATATACATATATAATTACATATGCATGTATAGTGAAATGAGCCAAAACACAAACACATGGAGCGCATCGCACCCGTATCACACTTTTCTATGATACGCTTGCGACACGGCCCCCAACTCACAACCAAACGTATCCCGGAGGACACGTACAAGTCCAATACATAATTTATGATCAATACATATATAAATTAGAGTGTCTACATCTCCGTGTCATCATATGATATGCACATGGCCCCGTGTCGGAGGAAAACCCTTAAAATTGACCGTTTTATCAAATTGACGAGATTCGGCCCACACGTATCTAATTATGGATACGACATAAGCTACAAACAAATAATCAATGGTCAATTAGATCTATTAGATCCATTGACAAGCACTACATGTGCCAATCTCGAAATTCCCCCAAAATTGGCACTAAACATGGTCATAACTTCCACCGTAGGTCTCCAAATGATTCCAAATCAAATCCTATGGGTAACCTATGCATGTGGGATGGTTTCTCATGGTAAAAACTCAGATCTATAGCCTATAGGAAGGGGGAAAACTGATTTGTACCTATTGGGAGATGGATTCCCAATGGAAAGGTCCCAAACGACAAGTTGCTCCTCTCCTTGTAGATCTTGGCCTCCTCCACCTTGTTCCTTACTCCTTGCTTGTAGATCCTTGATGTAGAGACTTCAATGATGAATTTAGAAAGAGATTTGAAGAGAATTGATGGATAATTGATGGAGAATTGGAAGGGGGAAAATTAGATCTAGAATTTTGGGGAAGAACTAAAATGAGAGCACTCTCTCTCCTCTCAATTATGGCTGGTCATAAACTCCTCTCCAAGCAATGTACAAAGTCACAAATACCCCTTGGGGCCTCTCATGAAGAAATAATTAGGGAGGGAAGGTTCTAGTCTAATGGTTTCCCTAATTAATTATGTTTCTTAATCCATGGGCCTAATTCATGGGCTCAACTTAGACTAGTCCAAAAGTTTGTTCATGTTCTCTAATTAAATGGTTAGATCCACTTCACAAGTCCAAAATAAGTCTACATTAGCAATAATTATTAATATAATAAAATAAATAAATCAGTCATGCACAATTATTAATTATAATAATCCTAAAATAATTAATATCCATGATAATTATCAAACTACCCTTAGATGGAAATGTGAGGGTGACAAACCTACCCAACTTAGAAAAATTTTGTCCTCGAAATTAAAGAAGAAACTATCTACCAAAATAAATAATATAATGCAAGAAGGAATTATACCTCACGGCTCGAAAAGATACGGATATCGCTCGCGCATCTCGGCCTCTCGCTCCCTGGTATTCTCTCCTGGCGAGTGATGCCTCAACGCGACGCGCACCAAAGGAATCGTCTGGTTCCTCAGCACCTTCTCTCTCCGATCCAGAATCTCTACTGGCTGCTCTGGATAACTGAGAGTAGGGCCCACCTCTATCTCCGAATGATCCAACACACTATTGGGATCTGCCACGTATTATCTCAACTGTGACACGTAAAACACGTTGTGCACTCCTTCCAATACAGGTGGTAAGTCTAGTTTGTAAGCGACTGCACCGACCCTCTCAAGAATACTGAAAGGACCGATGAATCGCGGACTAAGCTTACCGCCTCCACCGAAATGAATCGTGCCACGTGTCATAGAAATCCTCAAGAAAACCAGACCGCCAACCTAGCACAAAACACAAACTTAGCACTCTAACAAGCAACAATCAAACACAAATAAGACAAAACTAAAGCTATACCTCAAACTCCAGAGGTCTCCGGTGGCTATCGGCCCAATGCCGTTGCCTGTCCTGCACCACTCGAAGTCTGTCTCTGATAAGTTTTACCTTCTCTGCTGTATCCACTACCATCTCTGGTCTCAATAAAGCCCTGTCACCAACATCATCCCAAGACAACGGAGTGCGGCACCTCCGTCCATACAACACCTCGAATGGTGACATCTCAATGCTGGCTTGGTAGCTGTTATTGTATGAAAATTCTACTAAGTGAAGGTGATCCTCCCAAGAACCTCCAAGATCCAAAACACAGGTGCGTAGCATATCCTCGAGAGTCTGAATAGTCCTCTCCGACTGTCCGTCCGTCTGAGGGTGATAAGAGGTACTGAACTTGAGCTGAGTGCCCAAGCTAGCCTGCAAACTCCTCCAGAAATAGGACATGAAATGGCTATCCTGATCCGAGATAATGCTTACTGGAACACCGTACAATCTGACAATCTAGCCCACATACATCTTCTCAAGTCTCTCCGTAGATGTACCCACTTTAAATGGCAGAAAGTGGGCTAATTTGGTCAACCTGTCCATGATGACCCGAATCGCATCCTTGCCTCCTGGAGAACGCGGAAGCCCTGATATAAAATCTATGGTAACATGCTCCCATTTCTACTCCGGAATGGGCAGAGGCTGAAGCAATCCTCCTGGTCTTTGTCTCTCCGCCTTGACTTGCTGGTAAACTAAACATCTGAACACGAAGCTAGCTACCTCTCGCTTTATGCCATACCACCATATATGCTCCCTCATGTCTCTATACATCTTGTTGGCACCTGGATACATAGAGTATTGGGAACGATGCGCCTCCTGCATGATCTTCTCGCGCAATGCTCCCTTCGGTACGTACAACCTGGTACCGTGTTGCAATGATCCATCATCTGCGACGGTAAAGTCCTTTGCCAGCCCGACCTGAACCTGTGCTCTGATGCTCCTCATAGACTTATCCTCATACTGTTCGGTTCTGACTCGGTCCATTAGCTCTGACTGAACCCAAAGTCCCCACATCTGCGCTGCGACTCCCAAAATCAATACCTCAATGCCCAAACTATCGAGGTCTGCCAATAGATGCCTGTCCCTAGTCAAGCACATAGCCGCGGGATACCTGCTCAAAGCATCCGCAACTACGTTGGCCTTCCCTGGATGGTACTGCAAAGATATATCGAAGTCCTTCATCAGCTCCAACCATCGCCGCTGCCTCATGTTGAGCTCCTTCTGTGTAAACACATACTTTAAGCTCTTATGGTCTGTGAAGATCTCTATTCTCTCTCCATATAGATAGTATTTTCATAATTTAAGAGCAAAGATAACCGTTATAAGCTCCAAATCATGGGTAGGGTAGTTCTTCTCATGCGGGCGTAATTGCCTGGAAATATAGGCAATTACCTTCCCGTGCTGCTGTAGTACACAACCCAAACCCTTCTCTGATGCATCACTGTAAATGAAAAATCCTCCTGCTCCTGATGGCAGTATCAAGATGGGAGCTGTAGTCAATCTCCTCTTCAGCTCCTCAAATGCTGACTGGCAATCCTCAGTCCAGACGAATTTTATGTCCTTCCTTGTCAGCCTGGTCATCGGCTCTGCTAGTCTGGAAAAGTCCTGAACAAACTTTCGGTAGTAGCCTGCTAATCCAAGGAAGCTCCTGATCTCTGCTACTGAACTCGGGGTAGACCACGATTCAACTGCTGAGATCTTCTTCGGGTCCACCGAGACTCCATCTCCTGTAATGACATGCCCAAGAAATTCAACCTTATCATGGAAGAATTCACACTTCGACAACTTGCCATACAACTTCTCCTTCCTGAGGGTCTCCAAAACAATTCTCAAGTGCTGCTCATGCTCTTCAGGGGTCTTCGAATATATCAGAATATCATCTATGAAGACTACAACAAACTGATCCAAGTACTGATGAAATACCTTATTCATCAGGTTCATGAATACTTTCGGGACATTGGTCAACCCAAACGCCATCACCAAGAACTCGAACTGTCCATAACGAGTCCTGAAAGCCATCTTCGGGATGTCTTTCCTCTTTACCTTCACCTGGTGGTACCCTAACCTCAAGTCTATCTTCGAGAATACCTTCGCTCCGTTCAGCTGGTCAAACAAGTTGTCAATCCACGGCAACGGATATTTATTCTTGATAGTGAGGTTATTAAGTGCCCTGTAGTTGATACACATACGTACCAACCTATCCTTCTCGGGTACAAACAGTACCGGAGCACCCCATGGTGACGAACTGGAACGGATGAAGCCTTTGTCTTGCAACTCATCCACCTGCTTCTTCAACTCTGCCAGTTCACTATTGTTTACTCTATAGACGTGCTGATAGATTGGCTCTGCTCCTGGCACTAAGTCTATAGAGAACTCCACATCTCTGTCCGGCAGCAACCCCGACAAATTCTCTGGAAAGACATCCAAGAACTCTGCAATCAACGGATGTGGCGGCTCCCGCTCTTTTACCAAAGCCCCACAGAAATTGCCTTCGCTCTGCTCTGCTCCTCGGACGAACTCGAACTCCGGCTCTCCTGGTGTCTGAAATAAAACTCTGCCTCCACGACAATCGATACTAGCGTGATGTCTACTCAACCAATCCATCCCGAGTACTATATCGTAACTCGGAAGTGGCATTACAAGTAAAAATACACTCAGCTCACGGTCTCCCACATAAACCCTCTGGTTCTTGCAAACATCATTGACCATGATGATGCCACCTCCGGTCGTGATCTTGCAAGTCCGTGCCAACGGTTCAGACTCAAGACGATGTATCAAAGCAAAAGATACAGATACAAAGCTATGAGATGCACCAGAATCAAATAAGTCATGATTTGGAAAAGAATCGAGTAAGACTGGACCTGATATAATGTCTCCGACTGGCTCTGACTCCTCCACGGTCAGGGCAAAAGCTCGCCGCTGATGTGCACCCCTCTGCTGGTGCTGGTGCTGCACGAACTTTTGTTGATGGGGCTGTAAAGGAGGTCCTCTCGGCTGTCTCGCCGGGTGTCTAGCGGGTATCCTCTGGATAGGGGCTACATCCTGAACTGTCCGAGCTAAGGTCTTGGGGCAATCCCTCAGCTGGTGATCTGATGAACCGCAGAACAAACACTGACCGAGCCTCTTCCTGCAAATGTCCCATCCTTGCCCTGTCTTCTTACAGAAGGGGTAAGCACGAGCTGTCTGGGCTGGTCTTTGCATCTGGTACGTCTGCTGTACAGGTGCTCGGTTAGGTGCATTGAACTGCTGCCTCTGCTGCTGGAAATATAGCTTCTTAGCTGGACCTGTGCTGCTACTGCCACCATAAACATCTCGGTCCCTCTTGTGCCTCCCACTCAGGTCTCTCTCAACCTTGCGAGCCTCCCTCAAGATGTCTGTATACGTCTCGTGGCTCGAAGAAATGAGAGCCTTCACTTTCCAGTTCAGACCCTCTCTGAACCTACTAGCCTGGTTCTCTGGGTCTCTCACCATATAGTCGGCATACCTGCTCAACCTACCAAACTCGGCGGCATACTCCTCCACCGACATGTTCCCCTGGTAGAGGTTCTGGAACTGTCACTCCAGGTCAAGTCTCTCAGAAGGCGGAAAGAACTTTCTTTTGAACAAGTCCCTGAACTCTCCCCATGTCAATCCTGGATCAACGATCTGTGGCTCATTTCGGAACCACGTGCTGGCAATGTCCATCATCTACAATCCCGCTGCCTCTACCATCAGGTCCTCCGCAAGACGGGATAAGCGCATGACGCGCTCCATGCTCTCCAACCAATCATCCGCATAGATGATGCCCTCTGTCCCCTTGAAAGGCCGGGGATCCAACTTCTTGAATTCCTGAATAGTGCCGGGCCTGGGCTGTACCTCCCGTGGTTGTGGTGGTGCGGTCCTCTCTACGGCGGTGATGGCCACCTGGTGAACACTCTCGATGCCCTGTCTCATCACCTTGGTCTGTCGGTGCTGCGCCTCGGCCTGGGCCCTCTGGGCCTCCATCATTATCTAAAAAAGTGCAAACAGCTGTGTAGCATCAGCTGGTACTGGCGGTGGTGGCGGAAGATCCTCGGGAATAACTGGAGCAACCCTATGAACTGGGGGAGGAGCACCCCCAAAAGCGGCTGCTGAGACTCCCACCTGGACCGGTGAGGCGATCCTCTCGACTGAAGATGAAATAGTAGTAGCTGCGACTCTATCCGCAGCAGGCTGGTAAGTAGCTGAGGAAGCTGCTGCTGCTCCTGAGCGATAGAATCTGACCTTCGGAGGCATCCTGAAGTCAGATTAAAAATACGGAATCAATATTGAATATAATGCGATATCCTCAAAGAAGGACAGAACTTAATTCAAAATGAAAGACAATATCAAATAGATAAAGATTTGTAGAACAGATATTGGAGTTTTTCCTAGTTGTGATTGAGTAACTCTCAGCCTAAATCCTGTATCCTAAAGCAGGCTCGTAGCAATACTCTAGTCGAGCACAACTACGATGTCTATCTATACCTGCATGGGCCACCACTAAAAATGTGTCATGACCCGCACCCTGGTATTCGGGCACGAGTACGTCGTTACGCCCAGCCTACGCCGCAGAATCGGCGGTAGAACGCTGTCTGGGTCATTTCTAACTATCTAACATCTCAACAATATAATATGGTACCTGTCAACCATCTCAACTCCAAACGGAGGAGCAATATGATATCTCACAAATATATCAATCTCAATCACAAAATAAACTAAGGAGAAAATAATGCACGAACGAAAATAGCGAAGAAAAGATAGATACAATCCACAATATGAAATAATAGTACATCTGTGAATCTCCACAAAATAATAGTCTAATACAAAAACTAAATAAAACTCGACCTCCTCGGTCACTGGTACTATGTCCTCTGGCTCTAGGGAAGTGTCCTCTAAAGTCTCATCCTCTTGAGGTCCGTAATATGTGGGACACAGCTCCTCTAGCCAATCATCTGGAAAAATATATCCAGTCAGGATTGGAGCGAAGTACATACCTCTGAAAGCAGTTCCAATAACATAATCGAGCATATATAACAAGCAATAGAAAAATGATACAAGATGCACAAGTAGAAAGAATATACTGTACAAGTGAACAGACAATAGGCACAATAAAGCTGGAAGTAAATACAAGAATAACTGCAAGTAGAGAACAAGAAATACTAACTATGTGTTTTAGAGTGAGAGTTCGTTATGTGATCGGTTTAGGTTGCACATGAGGTATATAGGTAACTCCATTATACGTGAGGTGTATAATCGACATGCACATGAGATCAAGAGGGCTTTGATCACATAACCAACTCCTACTCCCCTCCCCAACCAATACTCATGGATCCAATCACGACACGTTATGTACATGATCACGATAGTCATACTAGCACACGAAATAGTGGATGCACAAGAAGCATATAAAAGTCAATACCCGATGCACACGATGAAATACATGTCATTAGGTACCCGTTGTATACGGTAGGGGATAACACCTCCTGACGGGATCCATATAGCACCAGTCCGTGAAATCACTGTGTCGAGAATCAATATATACTAATCTAGAACATGCATATATACAATATTGTGAATTAAAAATAAATAGAGAAATGTACTCACCTGAAGTCCTGAGCAATGTGTGTCTCTCGATGCCCAAGCTGGTATCTCACAACCTATATATGGTATGTTGCATCAATACAAGGTTCAAAGATGAAAATAATTGAAGTTGATACAATTCTAGGTTAATATGCTGTTTCTAGGTCAAACCAATGCATTCTAGGTTGCAAGAGTCTAACGCTAAGTCACTAAGTTGATATACTATGAAACTATACTAAGCTAGCTAAGCTAACACACCACAGTGCAATCAAGAAGCCGTATCCTAAGATACGCAGATTTTCTAGTATAAAATAGTTATATATATATATATAAGTCACAATAATAATATCTCAAAACAAATTAATTTGGATATTATGGCCTTTTGCACCAAGGTGTATATCATTCAACCCGATACCTAATCTCAAAACCTTGGGTATCCTGGTATTCCGAGGTATTGCAACACTTAGCCAAGCCAACTTACATATATAACTAAAACTAAACATAACTGACACAAAAGAAAACCAATTCCTATTTCATATAGCTAAGGCCAAACCTAATTATCCCATATGCTACTACTAGCCAATTATTTCTATAGCTACTAACTAAACACTAATCCACTGACTGAAGCTCGACCAAAAACCTTAAACTAACTAGTCAACTAAAACCAAACTCCTGCTAGGCCAGTACCTCATTGGTACTGATACTGCTCCTATACTTACTGTGGCTTCCTAATGCCCGAGTTGCCAATGATTCACCCCATAAACCAACACCTAACTACTAAATTAAACTGAACACAAGGCTGAAAATAATCTTATTGATACTAACTACTAGAACCTTAACTAATCCAACACTAACTAAACAACCAACAACTAATTATCTGCTAACTGAAACCAAACACGACCCAACTAAACACTAAACCCAACTAAACACTAAACCAACTTACTGATACCAAGCTAACTCAAACCCCAAATACCCCATACCTGAAACTGCACTACAGACATTAACTGGCACTGAAACTGGTCTGGACACTCTCCATTACCTGCACTAATACATAGTGTAAGGCTGAACTGCATATTGCATTACCTGACTGTCCTTCATTGCCTTCGGCTGAACACTGCAGCAATCATGCTGCTCAAAATAGTTAATTGGCACTGATGGATTTCCTCCTCTCTGTGCACTGCAGTGCACCCCATAAACCCAGGGAAGATTTCATTTGGGACTGTGCTCAGCTGCACAGTCCCTTGCTCGAACTACTGACTATGCAATCACCTGCTGAACCCTGTTTCTCCCCTTCTCTTCAGTGTATATAGTGCAGATGCTGCTGTGTTACTTGAAATCTGATATTGAATCTGATGTTGCTGTGTTACTAGGAAAATTTGATGTTGAATATGATGTTGCTGTGTTACACAACACTTGGAAAATCTGATGTTGAATCTGATGTTGCTGCTTCATTGTTCGAGTCTTCTAGTAGACTATACAGTGGACTAGTCTACCCCCTGCACATCACCTATGTGCAGACTGTATAGTGTCCCCACCTCACTGTGCACACTCTTCTCACACACAACACTACACAATAAGCACACATATACATAACCACAACTCTACACAAAACACATACACTTACACACCTAAGTATAAATGCATACACATAATATAGCTATCCACATATAGATACATATATTCCTCTATACCTCTCAATCTATATGCAAATACTATATATACATATATACCAATACATACAAATCACTAGCTATAAATGTATATACATATTCTCACACACACACACACACACACACACACACACACACACACACACACACACACACACACACACACACACACACACATATATATATATATATATATACGACTACATACTCTATTAAGTATACATATAGGCACCCACATATACATAAACTCAACTATACTATTTTATAATCTATATAATGTATAAATAATATATACATATATAATTACATATGCATGTATAGTGAAATGAGCCAAAACACAAACACATGGAGCGCATCGCACCCGTATCACACTTTTCTATGATACGCTTGCGACACGGCCCCCAACTCACAACCAAACGTATTCCGGAGGACACGTACAAGTCCAATACATAATTTATGATCAATACATATATAAATTAGAGTGTCTACATCTCCGTGTCATCATATGATATGCACATGGCCCCGTGTCGGAGGAAAACCCTCAAAATTGACCGTTTTATCAAATTGACGAGATTCGGCCCACACGTATCTAATTATGGATACGACATAAGCTACAAACAAATAATCAATGGTCAATTAGATCTATTAGATCCATTGACAAGCACTACATGTGCCAATCTCGAAATTCCCCCAAAATTGGCACTAAATATGGTCATAACTTCCACCGTAGGTCTCCAAATGATTCCAAATCAAATCCTATGGGTAACCTATGCATGTGGGATGGTTTCTCATGGTAAAAACTCAGATCTATAGCCTATAGGAAGGGGGAAAACTGATTTGTACCTATTGGGAGATGGATTCCCAATGGAAAGGTCCCAAACGACAAGTTGCTCCTCTCCTTGTAGATCTTGGCCTCCTCCACCTTGTTCTTTACTCCTTACTTGTAGATCCTTGATGTAGAGACTTCAATGATGAATTTAGAAAGAGATTTGAAGAGAATTGATGGATAATTGATGGAGAATTGGAAGGGGGAAAATTAGATCTAGAATTTTGGGGAAGAACTAAAATGAGAGCACTCTCTCTCCTCTCAATTATGGCTGGTCATAAACTCCTCTCCAAGCAATGTACAAAGTCACAAATACCCCTTGGGGCCTCTCATGAAGAAATAATTAGGGAGGGAAGGTTCTAGTCTAATGGTTTCCCTAATTAATTATGTTTCTTAATCCATGGGCCTAATTCATGGGCTCAACTTAGACTAGTCCAAAAGTTTGTTCATGTTCTCTAATTAAATGGTTAGATCCACTTCACAAGTCCAAAATAAGTCTACATTAGCAATAATTATTAATATAATAAAATAAATAAATCAGTCATGCACAATTATTAATTATAATAATCCTAAAATAATTAATACCCATGATAATTATCAAACTACCCTTAGATGGAAATGTGAGGGTGACAAACCTACCCAACTTAGAAAAATTTTGTCCTCGAAATTAAAGAAGAAACTATCTACCAAAATAAATAATATAATGCAAGAAGGAATTATACCTCACGGCTCGAAAAGATACGGATATCGCTCGCGCATCTCGGCCTCTCGCTCCCTGGTATTCTCTCCTGGCGAGTGATGCCTCAACGCGACGCGCACCAAAGGAATCGTCTGGTTCCTCAGCACCTTCTCTCTCCGATCCAGAATCTCTACTGGCTGCTCTGGATAACTGAGAGTAGGGCCCACCTCTATCTCCGAATGATCCAACACACTATTGGGATCTGCCACGTATTATCTCAACTGTGACACGTAAAACACGTTGTGCACTCCTTCCAATACAGGTGGTAAGTCTAGTTTGTAAGCGACTGCACCGACCCTCTCAAGAATACTGAAAGGACCGATGAATCGCGGACTAAGCTTACCGCCTCCACCGAAATGAATCGTGCCACGTGTCATAGAAATCCTCAAGAAAACCAGACCGCCAACCTAGCACAAAACACAAACTTAGCACTCTAACAAGCAACAATCAAACACAAATAAGACAAAACTAAAGCTATACCTCAAACTCCAGAGGTCTCCGGTGGCTATCGGCCCAATGCCGTTGCCTGTCCTGCACCACTCGAAGTCTGTCTCTGATAAGTTTTACCTTCTCTGCTGTATCCACTACCATCTCTGGTCTCAATAAAGCCCTGTCACCAACATCATCCCAAGACAACGGAGTGCGGCACCTCCGTCCATACAACACCTCGAATGGTGACATCTCAATGCTGGCTTGGTAGCTGTTGTTGTATGAAAATTCTACTAAGTGAAGGTGATCCTCCCAAGAACCTCCAAGATCCAAAATACAGGTGCGTAGCATATCCTCGAGAGTCTGAATAGTCCTCTCCGACTGTCCGTCCGTCTGAGGGTGATAAGAGGTACTGAACTTGAGCTGAGTGCCCAAGCTAGCCTGCAAACTCCTCCAGAAATAGGACATAAAATGGCTATCCTGATCCGAGATAATGCTTACTGGAACACCGTACAATCTGACAATCTAGCCCACATACATCTTCTCAAGTCTCTCCGTAGATGTACCCACTTTAAATGGCAGAAAGTGGGCTAATTTGGTCAACCTGTCCATGATGACCCGAATCGCATCCTTGCCTCCTGGAGAACGCGGAAGCCCTGATATAAAATCTATGGTAACATGCTCCCATTTCTACTCCGGAATGGGCAGAGGCTGAAGCAATCCTCCTGGTCTTTGTCTCTCCGCCTTGACTTGCTGGTAAACTAAACATCTGAACACGAAGCTAGCTACCTCTCGCTTTATGCCATACCACCATATATGCTCCCTCATGTCTCTATACATCTTGTTGGCACCTGGATACATAGAGTATTGGGAACGATGCGCCTCCTGCATGATCTTCTCGCGCAATGCTCCCTTCGGTACGTACAACCTGGTACCGTGTTGCAATGATCCATCATCTGCGACGGTAAAGTCCTTTGCCAGCCCGACCTGAACCTGTGCTCTGATGCTCCTCATAGACTTATCCTCATACTGTTCGGTTCTGACTCGGTCCATTAGCTCTGACTGAACCCAAAGTCCCCACATCTGCACTGCGACTCCCAAAATCAATACCTCAATGCCCAAACTATCGAGGTCTGCCAATAGATGCCTGTCCCTAGTCAAGCACATAGCCGCGGGATACCTGCTCAAAGCATCCGCAACTACGTTGGCCTTCCCTGGATGGTACTGCAAAGATATATCGAAGTCCTTCATCAGCTCCAACCATCGCCGCTGCCTCATGTTGAGCTCCTTCTGTGTAAACACATACTTTAAGCTCTTATGGTCTGTGAAGATCTCTATTCTCTCTCCATATAGATAGTATTTTCATAATTTAAGAGCAAAGATAACCGTTATAAGCTCCAAATCATGGGTAGGGTAGTTCTTCTCATGCGGGCATAATTGCCTGGAAATATAGGCAATTACCTTCCCGTGCTGCTGTAGTACACAACCCAAACCCTTCTCTGATGCATCACTGTAAATGAAAAATCCTCCTGCTCCTGATGGCAGTGTCAAGATGGGAGCTGTAGTCAATCTCCTCTTCAGCTCCTCAAATGCTGACTGGCAATCCTCAGTCCAGACGAATTTTATGTCCTTCCTTGTCAGCCTGGTCATCGGCTCTGCTAGTCTGGAAAAGTCCTGAACAAACTTTCGGTAGTAGCCTGCTAATCCAAGGAAGCTCCTGATCTCTGCTACTGAACTCGGGGTAGACCACGATTCAACTGCTGAGATCTTCTTCGGGTCCACCGAGACTCCATCTCCTGTAATGACATGCCCAAGAAATTCAACCTTATCATGGAAGAATTCACACTTCGACAACTTGCCATACAACTTCTCCTTCCTGAGGGTCTCCAAAACAATTCTCAAGTGCTGCTCATGCTCCTCAGGGGTCTTCAAATATATCAGAATATCATCTATGAAGACTACAACAAACTGATCCAAGTACTGATGAAATACCTTATTCATCAGGTTCATGAATACTTTCGGGACATTGGTCAACCCAAACGCCATCACCAAGAACTCGAACTGTCCATAACGAGTCCTGAAAGCCATCTTCGGGATGTCTTTCCTCTTTACCTTCACCTGGTGGTACCCTAACCTCAAGTCTATCTTCGAGAATACCTTCGCTCCGTTCAGCTGGTCAAACAAGTTGTCAATCCACGGCAACGGATATTTATTCTTGATAGTGAGGTTATTAAGTGCCCTGTAGTTGATACACATACGTACCAACCTATCCTTCTCGGGTACAAACAGTACCGGAGCACCCCATGGTGACGAACTGGAACGGATGAAGCCTTTGTCTTGCAACTCATCCACCTGCTTCTTTAACTCTGCCAGTTCACTATTGTTTACTCTATAGACGTGCTGAGAGATTGGCTCTGCTCCTGGCACTAAGTCTATAGAGAACTCCACATCTCTGTCCGGCAGCAACCCCGACAAATTCTCTGGAAAGACATCCAAGAACTCTGCAATCAACGGATGTGGCGGCTCCCGCTTTTTTACCAAAGCCCCACAGAAATTGCCTTCGCTCTGCTCTGCTCCTCGGACGAACTCGAACTCCGGCTCTCCTGGTGTCTGAAATAAAACTCTGCCTCCACGACAATCGATACTAGCGTGATGTCTACTCAACCAATCCATCCCGAGTACTATATCGTAACTCGGAAGTGGCATTACAAGTAAAAATACACTCAGCTCACGGTCTCCCACATAAACCCTCTGGTTCTTGCAAACATCATTGACCATGATGATGCCACCCCCGGTCGTGATCTTGCAAGTCCGTGCCAACGGTTCAGACTCAAGACGATGTATCAAAGCAAAAGATACAGATACAAAGCTATGAGATGCACCAGAATCAAATAAGTCATAATTTGGAAAAGAATCGAGTAAGACTGGACCTGATATAATGTCTCCGACTGGCTCTGACTCCTCCACGGTCAGGGCAAAAGCTCGCCGCTGATGTGCACCCCTCTGCTGGTGCTGGTGCTGCACGAACTTTTGTTGATGGGGCTGTAAAGGAGGTCCTCTCGGCTGTCTCGCCGGGTGTCTAGCGGGTATCCTCTGGATAGGGGCTACATCCTGAACTGTCCGAGCTAAGGTCTTGGGGCAATCCCTCAGCTGGTGATCTGATGAACCGCAGAACAAACACTGACCGAGCCTCTTCCTGCAAATGTCCCATCCTTGCCCTGTCTTCTTACAGAAGGGGTAAGCACGAGCTGTCTGGGCTGGTCTTTGCATCTGGTACGTCTGCTGTACAGGTGCTCGGTTAGGTGCATTGAACTGCTGCCTCTGCTGCTGGAAATATAGCTTCTTAGCTGGACCTGTGCTGCTACTGCCACCATAAACATCTCGGTCCCTCTTGTGCCTCCCACTCAGGTCTCTCTCAACCTTGCGAGCCTCCCTCAAGATGTCTGTATACGTCTCATGGCTCGAAGAAATGAGAGCCTTCACTTTCCAGTTCAGACCCTCTCTGAACCTACTAGCCTGGTTCTCTGGGTCTCTCACCATATAGTCGGCATACCTGCTCAACCTACCAAACTCGGCGGCATACTCCTCCACCGACATGTTCCCCTGGTAGAGGTTCTGGAACTGTCACTCCAGGTCAAGTCTCTCAGAAGGCGGAAAGAACTTTCTTTTGAACAAGTCCCTGAACTCTCCCCATGTCAATCCTGGATCAACGATCTGTGGCTCATTTCGGAACCACGTGCTGGCAATGTCCATCATCTACAATCCCGCTGCCTCTACCATCAGGTCCTCCGCAAGACGGGATAAGCGCATGACGCGCTCCATGCTCTCCAACCAATCATCCGCATAGATGATGCCCTCTGTCCCCTTGAAAGGCCGGGGATCCAACTTCTTGAATTCCTGAATAGTGCCGGGCCTGGGCTGTACCTCCCGTGGTTGTGGTGGTGCGGTCCTCTCTACGGCGGTGATGGCCACCTGGTGAACACTCTCGATGCCCTGTCTCATCACCTTGGTCTGTCGGTGCTGCGCCTCGGCCTGGGCCCTCTGGGCCTCCATCATTATCTAAAAAAGTGCAAACAGCTGTGTAGCATCAGCTGGTACTGGCGGTGGTGGCGGAAGATCCTTGGGAATAACTGGAGCAACCCTATGAACTGGGGGAGGAGCACCCCCAAAAGCGGCTGCTGAGACTCCCACCTGGACCGGTGAGGCGATCCTCTCGACTGAAGATGAAATAGTAGTAGCTGCGACTCTATCCGCAGCAGGCTGGTAAGTAGCTGAGGAAGCTGCTGCTGCTCCTGAGCGATAGAATCTGACCTTCGGAGGCATCCTGAAGTCAGATTAAAAATACGGAATCAATATTGAATATAATGCGATATCCTCAAAGAAGGACAGAACTTAATTCAAAATGAAAGACAATATCAAATAGATAAAGATTTGTAGAACAGATATTAGAGTTTTTCCTAGTTGTGATTGAGTAACTCTCAGCCTAAATCCTGTATCCTAAAGCAGGCTCGTAGCAATACTCTAGTCGAGCACAACTACGATGTCTATCTATACCTGCATGGGCCACCACTAAAAATGTGTCATGACCCGCACCCTGGTATTCGGGCACGAGTACGTCGTTACGCCCAGCCTACGCCGCAGAATCGGCGGTAGAACGCTGTCTGGGTCATTTCTAACTATCTAACATCTCAATAATATAATATGGTACCTGTCAACCATCTCAACTCCAAACGGAGGAGCAATATGATATCTCACAAATATATCAATCTCAATCAAAAAATAAACTAAGGAGAAAATAATGCACGAACGAAAATAGCGAAGAAAAGATAGATACAATCCACAATATGAAATAATAGTACATCTGTGAATCTCCACAAAATAATAGTCTAATACAAAAACTAAATAAAACTCGACCTCCTCGGTCACTGGTACTATGTCCTCTGGCTCTAGGGAAGTGTCCTCTAAAGTCTCATCCTCTTGAGGTCCGTAATATGTGGGACACAGCTCCTCTAGCCAATCATCTGGAAAAATATATCCAGTCAGGATTGGAGCGAAGTACATACCTCTGAAAGCAGTTCCAATAACATAATCGAGCATATATAACAAGCAATAGAAAAATGATACAAGATGCACAAGTAGAAAGAATATACTGTACAAGTGAACAGACAATAGGCACAATAAAGCTGGAAGTAAATACAAGAATAACTGCAAGTAGAGAACAAGAAATACTAACTATGTGTTTTAGAGTGAGAGTTCGTTATGTGATCGGTTTAGGTTGCACATGAGGTATATAGGTAACTCCATTATACGTGAGGTGTATAATCGACATGCACATGAGATCAAGAGGGCTTTGATCACATAACCAACTCCTACTCCCCTCCCCAACCAATACTCATGGATCCAATCACGACACGTTATGTACATGATCACGATAGTCATACTAGCACACGAAATAGTGGATGCACAAGAAGCATATAAAAGTCAATACCCGATGCACACGATGAAATACATGTCATTAGGTACCCGTTGTATACGGTAGGGGATAACACCTCCTGACGGGATCCATATAGCACCAGTCCGTGAAATCACTGTGTCGAGAATCAATATATACTAATCTAGAACATGCATATATACAATATTGTGAATTAAAAATAAATAGAGAAATGTACTCACCTGAAGTCCTGAGCAATGTGTGTCTCTCGATGCCCAAGCTGGTATCTCACAACCTATATATGGTATGTTGCATCAATACAAGGTTCAAAGATGAAAATAATTGAAGTTGATACAATTCTAGGTTAATATGCTGTTTCTAGGTCAAACCAATGCATTCTAGGTTGCAAGAGTCTAACGCTAAGTCACTAAGTTGATATACTATGAAACTATACTAAGCTAGCTAAGCTAACACACCACAGTGCAATCAAGAAGCCGTATCCTAAGATACGCAGATTTTCTAGTATAAAATAGTTATATATATATATATAAGTCACAATAATAATATCTCAAAACAAATTAATTTGGATATTATGGCCTTTTGCACCAAGGTGTATATCATTCAACCCGATACCTAATCTCAAAACCTTGGGTATCCTGGTATTCCGAGGTATTGCAACACTTAGCCAAGCCAACTTACATATATAACTAAAACTAAACATAACTGACACAAAAGAAAACCAATTCCTATTTCATATAGCTAAGGCCAAACCTAATTATCCCATATGCTACTACTAGCCAATTATTTCTATAGCTACTAACTAAACACTAATCCACTGACTGAAGCTCGACCAAAAACCTTAAACTAACTAGTCAACTAAAACCAAACTCCTGCTAGGCCAGTACCTCATTGGTACTGATACTGCTCCTATACTTACTGTGGCTTCCTAATGCCCGAGTTGCCAATGATTCACCCCATAAACCAACACCTAACTACTAAATTAAACTGAACACAAGGCTGAAAATAATCTTATTGATACTAACTACTAGAACCTTAACTAATCCAACACTAACTAAACAACCAACAACTAATTATCTGCTAACTGAAACCAAACACGACCCAACTAAACACTAAACCCAACTAAACACTAAACCAACTTACTGATACCAAGCTAACTCAAACCCCAAATACCCCATACCTGAAACTGCACTACAGACATTAACTGGCACTGAAACTGGTCTGGACACTCTCCATTACCTGCACTAATACATAGTGTAAGGCTGAACTGCATATTGCATTACCTGACTGTCCTTCATTGCCTTCGGCTGAACACTGCAGCAATCATGCTGCTCAAAATAGTTAATTGGCACTGATGGATTTCCTCCTCCCTATGTACTGCAGTGCACCTCATAAACCCAGGGAAGATTTCATTTGGGACTGTGCTCAGCTGCACAGTCCCTTGCTCGAACTACTGACTATGCAATCACCTGCTGAACCCTGTTTCTCCCCTTCTCTTCAGTGTATATAGTGCAGATGCTGCTGTGTTACTTAAAATCTGATGTTGAATCTGATATTGCTATGTTACTAGGAAAATCTGATGTTGAATCTGATGTTGCTGCTTTATTGTTCGAGTCTTCTAGTAGACTGTACAGTGGACTAGTCTACCCCCTGCACATCACCTATGTGCAGACTGCACAGTGTCCCCACCTCACTGTGCACACTCTTCTCACACACAATACTACACAATAAGCACACATATACATAACCACAACTCTATACAAAACATATACACTTACACACCTAAGTATAAATGCATACACATAATATAGCTATCCACATATAGATACATATATTCCTCTATAACTCTCAATCTATATGCAAACACTATATGTACATATATACCAATACATACAAATCACTAGCTATAAATGTATATACATATTCTCACATATATAATGTATCAACATATATATATATATATATATATATATATATATATATATATATATATATATATATATATATATATATATATATATATATATGACTACATACTCTATTAAGTATACATATAGGCACCCACATATACATAAACTCAACTATACTATTTCATAATCTATATGATGTATAGATAACATATACATATATAATTACATATGCATGTATAGTAAAATGAGCTAAAACACAAACACATGGAGCGCATTGCACCCGTATCACACTTTTCTATGATACGCTTGCGACACGACCCCCAACTCACAACCAAACATATCTCGGAGGACACGTACAAGTCCAATACATAATTTATGATCAATACATATATATAAATTAGAGTGTCTACATGTCCGTGTCATCATATGATATGCACATGGCCCCGTGTCGGAGGAAAACCCCCAAAATCGACCGTTTCGTCAAATTAACGAGATTCGGCTCACACGTATCCAATTGTGGACACGACACAAGCTACAAACAAACAATCAATGGTCAATTAGATCTATTAGATCCATTGACAAGCACTATATGTGCCAATCTCAAAATTCCCCAAAAATTGGCACTAAACATGGTCATAACTTTCACCGTAGGTCTCCAAATGATTCCAAATCAAATCCTATGGGTAACCTATGCATGTGGGGTGGTTTCTCATGGTAAAAACTCAGATCTATAGCCTATAAGAAGGAGGAAAACTGATTTGTACCTATTGGGAGATGGATTCCCAATGGAAAGGTCCCAAACGACAAGTTGCTCCTCTCCTTGTAGATCTTGGCCTTCTCCTCCTTGTTCCTTGCTCCTTGCTTGAGATCCTTGATGTAGAGGCTTCAATGATGAATTTAGAAAGAGATTTGAAGATAATTGATGGAGAATTGATGGAGAATTAGAAGGAAAAAAAATTAGATCTAGAATTTTGGGGAAGAACTAAAATGAGAGCACTCTCTCTTCTCTCAATTATGGTTGGTCATAAACCCCTCTCTAAGCAATGTACAAAGTCACAAATACCCCTTGGGGCCTCTCATGAAGAAATAATTAGGGAGGGAAGGTTCTAGTCTAATGGTTTTCCCAATTAATCATGTTTCTTAATCCATGGGCCTAATTCATGGGCTCAATTTAGACTAGTCCAAAAGTTTGCTCATGCTCTCTAATTAAATGGTTAGGTCCACTATACAAGTCTAAAATAAGTCTACACTAGCAATAATTATTAATACAATAAAATAAATAAATCAGTCATACACAATTCTTAATTATAATAATCCTAAAATAATTAATACCCATGATAATTATCAAACTACCCTTAGATGGAAATGTGAGGGTGACATACCCCTATTGTATCAAGTACTATTATTGAATAGTATTAATCATACACCGCACGTATGATTAGCCAGGCCATATATATTGTATCATGTTCCCAAGCCGATCACATGTTAAAGCTAGTACTCACACACTTAGTCATTAGTATTCTTGTTCATTGACATATTGTTCATTATTATATTCATTCCAGTATTTTTTTATTGTGTATCTCTCGTATCTATTATGCATCTTATATATTCACATCTATTTACTGTTATATAGTTTTTATCATTGATTAAAACTGCTGTTAGAGATGTACTCTGCTCTATTTCTGACTGGATATATTTTTTCAGATGACACCGAGGACTGGTACCCTACATATTATGGACCCCAGGATGTTGTGTGTCACGACCCGATTCCGTAGAATCATTTGAGGTGTCCCCCGAATCGTGACCGCCGTGCGGGCCTGGGGTTGCGCCCGTACAAGGCTTTAATGATTTGCATAGCAAGCACATATTCAGAGTACGCAGATAAATTAAAACACAGATTTAAAACATGAAAAAGTTCTTTCTTTATTGATAATGAACATCTATTACAAACTCCTGAACGAGTCAGCTAATATACCGAACGGCTTACAAAAGTGTTGACTCAAAATGAGATAGCAGTCCTGTACATTACATCCCTTTATAAACACAAAATGATAAAGACCTCCAGGCTGGAGGATAGCTTTGCCACGGAGCTGTATTTGTGTATGAAGAGTTGCAGCTCCTGTCTTCAAAATGCTTCAGAGGGCGCGGTGAAGATGCGCCAACAGCTGGACTGGATCGGGTAGACGACTTCGGTTCCTCGCTCGGTTCGCCTTAGTGCGGAGAACCTGTTTCAACGAGGGTCAGCATATCGAAACAGCTGGTGAAGGTGAGCTAGCCGAACTATACCAATCAACACGTTGTTTTAAATAAAGCATACATATTTGTGGGTTTCTATCTTGCCTTAGTTCATTTACAAGTAAGCAGCATATAGAATTTACTGAAATGAACAAGCCACCGTTCGGTAGATTTTACCTGACCGTCTGAATTACCTGCACAATACTTACCATGCCTTCCCTGCCACAAAGACACAAGTTAGTATGCAATAGGTTTAAATATACAGGGGAGCACTGGTGGGATGCCATAATGGATGGGGCATAGTACATGAATGAAATAACAAGTAACACAATGAACAGGGGCGCTACGAGTTATTCCATCCGATACAGGCGACTATTCAGGAGTTTCGTCCGGATCGGATCAGTGCCAGTACCCCAACGACCGTCCGCAGGAACTAAGACCTTGTACACAAGTTGTCCGTGATCAACATATACACTAAGTTAACAGTTGAGGCAATTCAGGGCAATAGCAGGCACAGGATAGTAACAGGGGGGAGATCTACTTTAGCATAGTCTCCCTATTCAGATTTATTGCATTCAGGATGAGTTCTGTTCATAGCATAATTTAAAGAAGAGCATACATTCTAACTTGTATTATGCATATGATAAATATTCCGAACGAACAAGCATGCAAGTAAGTAACCGTTCCCAAGTTTGATTAACAAGCAGTATTAACCAAGTCTATTCTATTTTATCTTGGTTTCTTTTATTATTATTTGGTATCATTTGATCGGGGCACGAGAATGCAAGTATTTTAGCTGTGAAGCTTGGAAGCAGGGCTAGCTAATCGGGTTGGTAGCCACTCACTTGGATTGTTGGAAGGGAGAAGGAAAGAGGCGCTTCACGACTCCGCTCGTAAGCCGACTACTGCTCGTTCACCTGCACACGAACAGCTCGATTAGTACCTCTTTCTCTCTTTCCAATCTCAGAATAGAAGTGCAAGTCAATGAACAAAAACAATAAAAACCATCGAAACCGTTCAAAGAAAACAAGCAAATCCCAAAACCAACTCAAAGCACGAAAGCAACAAGCGACATCGAAAATCGAGACAATAAAAGATAGCAGCGGAAAGGTCCCTCCTGACTCTGCCGCTAAGCCGATCCTTGGGGCGCAGTCCACTGAATATGGGAATCGATTCCGAAGAAACAAATCCATAACGAGGACGAGTTCTTAATTCAATCTATCCCGATCGAACGATACCGACTTGTATTTCTTAGCCGCGCTCTCCGCACCGGGAGAACGGGGCGCTACATCCTACCCAACTAATTGGAAGTTTCATCCCGAAACTTAAGAATATGGCCTACCGTTAGGGAGCATTATGTTGAGGACGGCGATCCGGGAGGGGGCAAACATCGACTCGATGGTTGGGATCACCGCAACGGAGGCAAGACCCAAGCTTGCGACGGCACTTGTCGGCTGTATGCCCCGGCTTGTTACAGAAATGGCAAATTGGTCTCCGATTCCCTTTTTGTGAACCGCCGTCGTTGTGACGCTTTGCAGCGTTGTTTCCTCTATCGTTGCCTTGGCGTTTGTGATTGTAGGTATGCACAGCGCCGGTGGAAACGTGAGGATACTGCGGTTCAAGTGATAAGGCGTGATTCATGACTTCACGCATTGTCCCGTACTGATTATTGACTACGTGCCCATGAATGGCAGGGTGCAGACCGCCTTCAAACCTTCTAGCTCGACTCGCTGCATCAGGTAAATAGGCCCTAGCAAATTTAAAGAGTCGGTTGAATTTAGCGGAGTACTGCTTCACTGTCATACTGCCCTGCCTCAGTTGCACGAACTCGTTTTTTTTCTGACGTTGCACTGGAGGGGGTATAAACTCCTCTTCAAACGCGGTACAAAAAGTCGTCCACGAGATCGTCTTCTCTCCGTGATCAAATTGGAGAGATCGTCGATGCACGTTCCACCAATCGTGCGCGTTGAGGCAGAGCTGAAGTTGCGCGCAGGCGACGCGCTTTTCTTCGGGAACTTCTAGCAGAGTGAAGTGATCTTCAAGCTCGGCTAGCCAATCTAGAGCTACCACTGGGTCCTCAGTCCCATTGAATGGGGTATTGTAGACTTTCTTAAAATGGCCCAAGTTGAAGGCAGTCATGTCCCTCGGCCTTGGGATTTGAGGCGTCTCCACTTCAAGCACGGGCTATTCCACCGGAGTCGTTGCTGTTGCGGCAGAATGATTGGCAGCCAAAGTCTGAACTATCTGTTGAGGGTATCTACCTGCTTCTGTTGGACTGAGAATCGGGTCTCTAGATTGCTTTCGAACTTGGCTTGGCGAGCATCATCTCTTTGTCGTTGCGATTCTAATATTTGCATCACCCGCTCAAGCGGGTCGACTTGAGATATGCCACGCTGGCTCCACGAGCTTCCCGAAGTACCCGAACTGCTTTCTTATGTTTCGTTCGGAGCTTGCGCTGCAGATTGCGCTGGTACCATTCCTTCAAAAGAAGGTAAATTATATTAGAATCATAATGTATTATGGACTTATTGCATGAACGTATCTCATTTTGGCCTAGCAAGTTCAAGAGTTCGTACAGGAATTTGATCGTTAAAGAAACTTTTCCAGCACGAAGTCTAAGGAAATTGAATCTGTGCTCTGATACCACTATGTCACGACCCGATTCCGTAGAATCATTTGAGGCGTCCCCCGAATCGTGACCGCCGTGCGGGCCTGGGGTTGCGCCCGCACAAGGCTTTAATGATTTGCATAGCAAGCACATATTCAGAGTACGCAGATAAATTGAAACACAGATTTGAAACATGGAAAAGTTCTCTCTTTATTGATAATGAACATCTATTACAAACTCCTGAACGAGTCAGCTAATATGCCGAACGGCTTACAAAAGTGTTGACTCAAAATGAGATAGCAGTCCTGTACATTACATCCCTTTATAAACACAAAATGATAAAGACCTCCAGGCTGGAGGATAGCTTTGACACGGAGCTGCATTTGTGTATGAAGAGTTGCAGCTCCTGTCTTCAAAATGCTTCAGGGGGTGCGGTGAAGATGCGCCAACAGCTGGACTGGATCGGGTAGACGACTTTGGCTCCTCGCTCGGTTCGCCTTAGTGCGGAGAACCTGTTTCAACGAGGGTCAGCATATCGAAACATGCTGGTGAAGGCGAGCTAGCTGAACTATACCAATCAACATGTTGTTTTAAATGAAGTATGCATATTTGTGGGTTTCTATCTTGCCTTAGTTCATTGACAAGTAAGCAACATATATAATTTACTAAAATGAACGTGCCACCGTTCGGTGGATTTTACCTGACCGTCTGAATCACCTACACAATACTTACCATGCCTTCCCTGCCACGAAGACACAAGTTAGTATGCAACAGGTTTAAATATACAGGGGAGCACTAGCGGGATGCCATAATGGACGGGACATAGTACATGAATGAAATAACAAGTAACGCAATTAACATGGGCGCTACGAGTTATTCCATCCGATACAGGCGACTATTCAGGAGTTCCGTCCGGATCGGATCGGTGCTAGTGCCCCCGCGACCGTCCGCAGGAACTAAGACCTTGTGCACAAGTTGTCCGTGATCAACATATACACTAAGTTAATAGTTGAGGCAATTCAGGGCAATAGCAGGCACAGGACAGTAACAAGGGGGAGATCTACTTTAGCATAGTCTCCCTATTCAGATTTATTGCATTCAGGATGAGTTCTGTTCATAGCATAATTTAAAGAAGAGCATACATTCTAACTTGTATTATGCATATGATAAATATTCCGAACGAACAAGCATGCAAGTAAGTAACCGTTCCCAAGTTTGATTGACAAGCAGTATTAACCAAGTCTATTCTCTTTTATCTTGGTTTCTTTTATTATTATTTGGTATCGTTTGATCGGGGTACGAGAATGCAAGTGTTTTAGCTGTGAAGCTTGGAAGCAGGGCTAGCTAATCGGGTTGGTAGCCACTCACTTGGATTGTTGGAAGGGAGAAGGAAAGAGGCGCTTCACGACTCCGCTCATAAGCCGCCTACTGCTCGTTCACCTGCACACGAACAGCTCGATTAATACCTCTTCCTCTCTTTCCAATCTCGGAATAAAAGTGCAAGTCAATGAACGAAAATAATGAAAACCATCGAAACCGTTCAAAGAAAACAAGCAAATCCCAAAACTAACTCAAAGCACGAAAGTAACAAGCGACATCGAAAACTGAGGCAATAAAAGATAGCAGTGGAGAGGTCCCTCCTGACTCTGCTGCTAAGCCGATCCTTGGGGCACAGTCCACTGAATATGGGAATCAATTCTGAAGAAACAAATCCATAACGAGGACGAGTTCTTAATTCAATCTATCCCGATCGAACGATACCGACTTGTGTTTCTTAGCCGCGCTCTCCGCACCGGGAGAACGGGGCGCTACATTGTGGGCTTAGAGTCAGAGACCCTGGCTCAGGAGGGACTTATCCCGACTTAGACAGATGATCCGGGATTAGTACCTTCTTAGTATTTCTTGTACATGATTTGTCTCCAGCTTATTTGTTAGCATTCTTTCAGACTCATTGATGTATTATTTTAGACTCATGAGTTTTATGTGACTATTTCTATTCTTTTATCTGATTTATGCTCATCTATCTTAGTTCTGTGATTGAGTATATTATTATTGTTGGTGGCTAATTATATTGTTAGATAGATTACCCAGACAGTGTTCTACCACCGATTCTGCGGCGTAAGCTAGGTGTTATTTCCGACTTGCATCCTTACATCGGGCGCGGGTTGTGATACTCTTCCCCTCCATAGGCATGCACATCTTACAAAAAATGGAGAAACCCTTTATATCTTTGTTCCATTATATTTCTTATATGATTCCCCATGTATTTTAATCTTGGTATTGTTGGATTTAGTGGATGGATTAGTGTTGATCTAAGTTTCAAGTTTTAGGAAGTTCTATGTGTTCTTGAATATTCTTGGGTTTTGATCTCTTAAAACTTAATGTTTTCGAAGACTTATTATTCTATGTTGACGAGCACTTGATTTTGAGTAGTTTAGAACTTTACTTTGCTGGATTTGGACTTCGTTTGAGGTTTCTGTAGAAGAAACAAGGTTTGGGTTTCAAAGCTTTTCTATGGCCAAACTTGCTGGATTGGGACGAAGGAGCTCCATGTGCCCAGCAGATTGCATGCGGCCTAGACTTCTCGCCCAAAAGTTTTTATGCAACCATCTTGTTGGATGCATAGAATGGATCTCTGCACATGCGTCTCTTAGTCAAATGCTTAAAACTTGAACGAATAAAATATCTCTTAGTCCCAAAAGATTTTATGAGGCCAAGTATGCATGCAGCCCAGAGAATCATGCGGCCTAGTTGACCATGCAGTCAGGAGTTATACGTCCCTCTTCTTCTTGATGCATAACTACTAACTGACTCGGTACGACTTTTTCTACTTTTGTCTTTTCTTTTGTCACTTTTATCACATGTCACATCAGTCACTTTTTCTGACCTGAGTTGACTTGCATCTTAGTTATCATGTTGCACTTGGCTGGAGGAGTGGACTATCTCGATCCATGAGGCATGTTGGTTCATGCGACATATTTGGTCATGCGACCAACTGACTCATGCGTCAACTGTTTCCATGCGTCCACTTTGACACCTGTTTGCTTTAATGTTTCTGTTTGATTAAATGATTGTGATGCTATATATTAACTTAGAAATGACCTATATGACCCAGCTGTGATCATGTGCTAATAACTAAGTACATGGCATGAGCCCTGAAGATGCGGCCCTTGATGTATTTACTTGCTAATTAGGCTACTTTTCTTGGATTACCTTATTATATGTTGGACAAAATAAGGGGCGTAGTTCAACTCGAGGGAGGGTCAGCAATCCCGGTCCTTATTTGGTTATTGTTGATCTGATCTCGAGGGGTTCTCGCACTACTCTTATTTTATCTGTCGATATAATAAAGTGAAAAATTATTGTGACCATCATTTGCTTGTCCTATCCTGAATACAATGCTACTTGATAAATTGACCACAACCTTGAAACTAGAACTCGTTCCAGCCTTGACTATTGTATCCGTGCTGATACACTTGATCGCACCAAGAGTGCTATTTGATATATATAGTGAGTCATTGTGTCTCATACACTTGCTACATGATATATGTAATTATTTTTCTTACACGGATCTGGTAGTTGGACCATGACTTTATCTGTGGCTAGATAGTATTGATTGTTGTATCACACTTGGGTGAATCCAGATTTAACTTTAAGAGACATTGTTGATTCGTATCAAAAGTGCCCGTACTTAAAGTACGACATTTAGGAAGGAATGTTTATGTGACCACGAAATGAGATTCTAAATCACCTAGGGTTAACTAGGCAACTTAATTTGTAGAGCATTGAGAGGTAACAGTATCTCAAGAACGTGCATGTCGAACCACCCTATGTTCGCTGGGAGTAAAGGCTGGCCACCACGGATACTGTATATCATCCGCACTAGTGGAGTGCATTATATGACTTATTTATAAGCCGAGCCAGTGTCTTTCCTATAGAAAGCCTGGAACTGCTACTGATTATTAAATTAGCTCAGGGCCCTTATAAGGGACTGGTGCATCATATATTCTTGCTTGTATATCATTGCTTCAGTCAGCCCTGCTCGATTATGGCACAATCTAAGGATACTTATATATTGCATTACTGAGATAATCCAGAGATCACATATCAAGCCTTAACACATGTTTGGCCGTTATCTGTTTTAGTTAGAGAAGTGGACCGTTGCAGCATGAAAGTTTAACTCATGCCCTTGTTTGGTTGTTGAGTTGCGCTGTTGTATTACAACTGGACACGGATCGAAGCTACTTATTATCACTATGTTAATTTACTTAATATTGTGTCTCTGCTTATTTATTATGCCTTTTGCTGAGTGGAATTAGGGACATAGACTGTCCTGGCATGATAGTTTAACTCATGTCATTGTTTGGTTGTTGGTTGCGCTATTGTGTTATGATAGCATGTGGACTGAAACTACGACGCAGAGTTATTCTAGCTTGACCATAATCAAGGGACGTATTCTATCTTGATGTGGCACTTCCTGTCCTTGTTTGGTGAAGTGGTGTCATGTCATGTCATGGATGGGACATATGCCATTGATTGTTGGTTTAAGCGTCTCATGCTATAGAACTTGTTTTGTTTCTTAATTTCGTGGTTCCTTTTGGTACTTGTTATTTGGGGTATGACCCCAATGGTTTTGCATGGCCAGGTTTAGAGCCAGCACATGAGGATCAAGCGTATCTCTCCCTCACTGATGGCACGTACCAGAAGGATGGCTGTTGAGGGTCACGAGTGGGTTCCTTCATTTACTGCTCGTCTTTTTTAAACTATAATCTTTTGGGCGTTTAGCCAACCGATACCTGTTAGCCGGATAATCTGGACACTAGTTCCCTACATGACTGTAATATATTCAGACTGCAGCTGACTCACTGTCATGTATACTTTTGATTGTGTATCTGCCATATCACTTGTATTTGCTAAATCTCTAGAATATTCTGATGCGGCGTTGGGGATACCTTTCTGCTTATTCTGAAATATTCTATGTTATTGCTACTTGTTTGAATAATTGAGATATAGAAGTTCTTGACCCTAGAAAACTTGATTGTAGTATGCACCCCCTTGTCTCTAGATAACCTTAACACATTGCGGGTTGCTTCGGTATTTCACAAGGTGTGGTTGGCTGAGTCATTCTCCCGCTCTCCAGTATTCTAGATTTGGGGTGTAACAAATTTGGTATCAGAGCAGGAGTTAGAGCCGGTGAAGGAGAATAGCCGGGAGGGATGCTTTAGCAACGACAGATCTGGAGGAAAAAAGAATAAGACATGCGAGCTCCAGTCGACGAAGACAAAATTATATCAATCGAAAACACCATGGGAATTCTCTTAGGTACTACTGCTTATTGGGTGGATTGGATGGTGGGTATCAAATATGCAAAAGTTACGTGGGAGGAATTTTGTAGTTCAATTTGTTCGGAATTTGGCCCATCTCAGTTCACAGATCATACGGTGGAGCTCAAGTTGCTGAAGCAAGATACAATTGTATAAGAGTATAACTCCCAATTTCAAAAACTATCCAAAAAGTGTTAAAATTTCCTGAAAAGTGTCTGATCAGTCAGTATATTGGGGGATTAAAGGAAGAACTTAGGCATGGATTACAAATTGCCAACCCTGGTAGCTTGATATCTGATATGCAACTCTCCAAATTACATGAAGCTAACTTTATAGACATGAGGAGAGGGTACAAAGGCAATTTTAGCTCCAGAAAACATAGTGTTACCACTGTGTCAGGGGGAGCAAACCAAAGCACCAATAATAGTAGCAGTGAGCAGTAGAAGAGATTTACAACTCCAAACCTGGGGTCACATTCCCAAGCAAGTGAGGAAAAACCCAGTAACACTATATCACCTGCAGAACTGGAGAAGAGGAGGAAATTGGGCTTATGTTTTCTTTATGAAGACAAGTGCTTCAAGGGACATAAGTGCAAAGAGAAAAGACTCTTCATGTTGATCACTGATGAAGTGCAAGGTGAGGACTCAAACTCTAGGGTGGAGGGAAATGAGGCCAGTGAGGAAAGTGGTACAAAATCATTTGCTATCTCCCTAAATGCCCTATCAGGAGCAATAAAAAGCTCTACAATGAAGCTTAGGAGTAATATCCATAGCAAACCAGTGATGATACTCATAGATTCTGGTTCTACTCATAATTTCATTGATAAACAGTTCAGTGAAAGGATAAGGCTACCCAGGGCACATGATGATCCCTTTGAAGTCTTAGTAGCCAATGGAGAGAAATTACAAAGTAAGGGTTTTTGTTCAAATATGGTGTTGGACTGCCAAGGCAAGAAGATTACAGTTAATCTACTTAAGCTTCCC
Source organism: Iris macrosiphon (assembly GCA_036927795.1). Classification (NCBI taxonomy): domain Eukaryota; kingdom Viridiplantae; phylum Streptophyta; class Magnoliopsida; order Asparagales; family Iridaceae; genus Iris; species Iris macrosiphon. The sequence goes on from JAYESA010000004.1 coordinate 45,947,179, forward strand.
ATCACAGGTTGCCAAGTTGTTCTAGGAGCCAGTTGGCTCAATACTTTGGGAGACATTACTTGGAACTTCAAGGAGTTAACCATGAACTTTCACCAACAAGGTCAGATGCAATATTTCAAAGGCCTACATGCAGATAAAGCCACACTACCAGAACCTGACAGTAAGGAGTTGAGACAAATGTCACAGTTTTATGTGATTTAGCTATGTGCCAAGGAATTCAATCAAAACCCCTCAGGTACATCACCTTATATCTCTGCTTTACTAGATAGATTCAGACATATATTTGAAGAACCAAAGGGTTTGCCTCCCAAAAGAAGTTTTGATCAAAAAATTCCCTTATCTCCTGTAGCCATTCCAGTTTGCCAGAGACCCAATAGGCAACCTTATTTATATAAAAATGAAATTGAGAGGCATGTCAAGTACATGCTGGAGAGTGGAATTATCAGGCCTAGTTCTCGTTCATACTCTTCCCCTGTCATTTTGGTTAAAAAGTCTGATGGTTCTTGGAGGATGTGTGTGGATTATAGGGCCCTAAACCAAAATACTATCAAAGACAAATTTCCCATTCCTTTCATAGATGAGTTGTTCGATGAGCTTCATGGGGACAAGTTGTTATGCCCCAATTTTCAAAATACGAAAATCGAGTGCAATAATATATCTCCAGGCTACGCACCTGTACAATATTTTGGTATCGTACTTACGATTATCGCCTCTAATTTCTAGGATAAAGTATAAGATAATATAAGGTACATTCTAAAATATCCACATATTATACAACTCTTATTTACATAAACAAGTCTTCTTCCAAAATATAATTTACATATTCAGCGACAAAATAAAATAAGCCGACTATCCCAAAAGTTGTCTTCCGTCAACCATCAACTTCATCAATACTATAAAGAGGTACTATTTCATCCTCATCTTCTTCAGTTCCAAGTGAACAAAAACTAGGTCGTCAAAACGACTAGCAAGCCCTTATGTCAAGAATGGACAAATAAATAAAAATGAAGTTTTAAGAGAAAAATAATCAGAAGAAAAATGGATAACTGATATGAAAATTTCGAAAAAACTGCCTTTGACACATTATAGTGTAAACTTGAAATATAAGGTTTGTATTCCTAACTAATCCCTATTCTACAAAGTGTCCAAATCACAGTCACAAAACACAATCCATAATACAAAATTCCTATATGCAAATGCAACTTAGAGAATACTTTTGGATCACCATCACACCTATTGTCTCGGCAATAATCCTATGTACCCGGGATCAGGTAATTTCCTAGTGGATGGTGATTAGATTCCAATCCCCATAGGTATTATGACATCCTTGTATCACTATAATAATATTGAATCACATAAAAATGTGATTAGCACATGATATAAGCAATTGTCGAATTTCTTTATTTCAGAAAATTTGGATCATGTGATAATAAAATTAATTGTCAAATATCTTAAAATTTTCCAAGGATTAGGAACATAGGTCAAATATTGGACATATACAATTGTCGAATTTGATCTCTTTTAAAATTTGGATCCAATAGAAAGTAAGTGAGCTAAGCCTCACTGCGATCATCGTATGGCTATACATATGCCGAAAACTACTGATCAGTTTTAAAATAATAAATATTATTGAGAGTTCGACGGTGTGATCGAAATATTCTCTCCCACCCAATACAATTCTATAAAATTACAATCATCCTTATCTATCAATCCAATTAAGTTAAATTATTATTCTTGATTTCATACCTCGGCTTGTGTGTCAGAGACTACACCTTTTGCGAGAATATCTCATTTAGCAAATCATTCCGTATTTTATAGTAACGTTTAATATATAATAAAAGTATAGAATTTCGTTTTGTGTACTCAAGTATCACATCTAACGGAACTATTCCTTCTGGTAGGAAAATTTTTGAGAACCCAGAAATTATACTCTTACCTTGGAATATAATTAAAAGCTATTTTTGTTGCTCTTTTGTGCACGTGCAAAGTGTCATGTCCCGATTTTGTGGAATCGATAGTCGTCCCCCGGGCATTACGCCGTGCGTGGCTAGGTTGCGTAACGCACAAGGCCAAGGTATTTTTTCATAGTGAGCACATATTTAGAGTACGTAGATAATTGAAACACAAAGTTGAAACATGAAAAAGTTCTCTTTATTGACAATGAACATCTTTTTACAAACTCTTGAACGAGTCAGATAATTGTCGCACGGGCTTAAAAAAGTGGACTCAAAATGAGATAGCCGTCCTGTACATTACATCCTTTACTAAAGCTTCAAAATGATAAAGACCTCCAGGCGAAACAATCGCTTTTCCTCGGAGCTGAATAGTTATGTTTGCTAGCTCCTGGGTCTTCAAAATACTTCAACTAAGGCACGGACTAAGCGTGCCGGTTGGTGGACTAGAATGGGAAGTAGCTTCAGCTCCTTGCAGGATCTTCTTGGTGTACGAAACCTGTTTCAACGAGGGTCAGTACATCGAAATGCACTGGTAAAGGTAAGCTAAACCAACTATACCAATCAACACGTTGTTTATATGAAGCATATAAGTTATTTATGGTCTTTCTATCTTGTCTTAGTTTATTTTAAAAGCAAGCATTCTTATGGAAATTTACTGAAATGAACTTGCCACCATTCAGTGACTTTACCTACCCGTCTGAACTACCTGCACAATACTTACCATGTCCTTCCCTGCCACGAAGACACAAGTTAGCTTGCACAGGTTTAAATATACGAAGAGATCACTGACATAATGCCATAAAGGACGGTTACAGTCTCGAGACAAAAATAATATGCACGCAGGTGGCGAGCCCTACTACATAATACTCCATCCATAACATACAACTATACATATATTTTTGTCCGGATCGGATCGATCCCAGTACCCCGACGACCGTCCGCGGAAGCCAAAAACCTTGTGCACAAGTTGTCCGTGATCAAATGGTGTATATACTAAGCAATCCCTTGATGCAAATCTAAGCAATACGAATATGAGACAATCACATGGCATGATCTGTCTTGCATAGTCTTCCTGATCAATATATTGTATAGCAAAGTATGTTCTATACATAGCATATTTTATAGAAGAAGTATACATTCTAACTTGAAATTGAAGCATAGGAAGTAAATTCTAAACGAACTAGCATGCAATAAGGTAACCGTTCACAAGTTTAATGACAAGAATAAGTAGTCCAAGTATATTCCTTTTTATCTTGACCTCTTTTAGTTATTTTTGGTATCGTTTGATCAGAACAAGTAAGAATGCAAGATTTTAGATGTAAAGACTTTAAAGAAGGGTCAACTGAATCGAATATAGCCACTCATAAGTTGTTGGAGGAAAGGAAGGAAATAGGTGCTTCAAGACTCCGTTCGCACGACGTCTACTGCACGATCACCTGCATTGCCATGAATAGCTGATCAATACCTCTTTTACTCTTTCCAAGCTCAGAATTGAAGTGCAGTTCAACGATCGAAAATAATAAAATCTATCAAAACCGTTCAAAAAAACGTAAACAAATCCAAAAACTAACTCAAATCACGAAAGCAACAAAGCGACATCAAAAAATAGGTAAGAAAACTTGTAGTGGAGAGGTCCCTCTTGACTCTGCCGCTAAGTCGATCCTCGGGGCACGGTCCACTGAATATGGGAATCGATTCCGAAGAAGCAAATCCATAACAAAGATAAGATCTTGTTTCAATCTATCCCGATCGAACGATACCGACTTGTATTTCTTAGCCACGCTCCCCGAATAGGGGGAACAGGGCACCATATCCTAACCAACTAATTGAAAGTTTTGTCCACGAAACTTAGGAATATGACCTACCACTATAAAAAAATGAAGGAAACCTTTTTCTCATCTCAGACTCAAGCTCCCAAGTCGATTCTTCGACCGAATAATTTCGCCAAAGCATACTCACGAGATGAACCGAACGACTTTGAAGCAGCTTCTCTTTGCGATCTAGGATCCGCACAGGATGTTCAACATAAGTCAAGTCTGCCCTTAGGTCCAGTTGATCAAGATCCACCACATGACTCGGGTGGTACACGTACTTCCTAAGCTTTGAAACATGGAAAACATCGTACACTTCAGATAGTGACGGTGACAGGGCATTCTGATATACGACTGGGGCGACTCGCTTTAGTATCTCGAACAGACCGACGAATCTTGGACTTAGCTTTCCCTTTGCTCCAAATCTGGTAACTCCTCGCATGGATGAGACTTTGAGGAATACTCGATCACCTTCTAAAAAATCAAGGGGTCGTCGGTACGTGTCTGAGTATCTTTTCTGGCGACTCTGTGCTACCTTCAGTCGTTCACGGATCAAACGGATCTTCTGGACGGTTTGCTCCACGAGTTCCGGGCCAAGAATTTGCCGTTCACCAACTTCATCCCAACAGATCGGGGATCTGAACTTCTGCCCATACAATGCCTTATATGGCGCCATCTGAATACTGGATTGATAGCTATTATTGTATGCAAATTCGACTAACGGTAGATGCATGTCCCAACTAGTCTTCAAGTCCAAGGCATAGAGTCGTAGCATGTCTTCAAGGATTTGGTTGACCCATTCTATTTGGCCGTCTGTCTGTGGATGGTAGGCGGATCTGAACTTCAACTTCGTCCCCATTTCTGACTGAAGGCTCTCCCAGAAATGTGATAAAAATCGACCATCTCTATCGGAGATAATGGATATGGGCACGCCGAGGAGCCGAACGATCTCGTTGAGGTAGATCCGAGCCAGGCGGTCGACACTCTAAGTACTTTTGATAGAAAGAAAGTGAGCTGACTTGGTGAGTCGATCAACGATGACCTAGACAACATCATTCCCCCATTGCGTCTTCGACAAACCAATAATGAAATCTATCATTATATGTTCCCATTTCCACTCCGGTATAGCAAGGTTCTGCATCACTCCGCCCGGCTTCTGGTGCTCGGCCTTTACCCTCTGACTAGCCATGCATTACGATACGAACAACGCCAATCTCTTTTCATGCCGTGCCACCAAAATGTCGTTTGGAGATTTTGATACATCTTTATGCTACCTGGATGTGAAGTGTAACTCTCATAGTGGGCTTCGGTGAGTATCTCTTTTCTGAGGGTTGCATCGTTAGGAACTTTCAATCTTTCCTTTACTCGTATCATCCCGTCCGTGCCTACCGCAAAGTCGGTTGCCTTCCCTGCTGAGATAAGACCTTGCATCTTTTGCAGGAATAAGTCATCCTTCTGAGCGGACTTGACCTTTTTTAATAAGTCGGGTTTGAGGTGCAGCTGAGCCACTTTGTCACGCCCTATTCCCAAAATAAGTAGGACTAGAAATATGTAAGCATGCAAGCCGTACGTATATGACAACTCCAATATATGAAAATCATAACACATACGTACGCTGTATTATGAATAAAAATTCACAAGTGGCATAGATTTATGTCATAAGTCATAGGGCATAACTAGATCTCATCTATAAAATTAAATTAAAATGAATAACTAATCAACTATATAACTGAATTAAGTATAAGATGCTTGATACGAACAAGTATTTGGGTGGAGACAAATTCACTACCAAACTAGAATATAAGAGAAACAAAATAAGTACATCTAATGAACAATGAGGCTCAAAGAGAAGACCTTCTCGAAAGAGAGATAAGTAGCAAGTCCTGATCTGTGCCCCTGCAAATAGTCATGATCATCTACACCTGGAAAGGGACCAAGTCCTCAGAGGGACGTAACAAGATACATAGAAGCATGCCAATCGAATACAGTAAAATATGCATAATAGACAGAAAATATACAAGTACGTTATACTAGACAATCTATATGAAAATGCATAATGAGGACAACTTTTCAACGTATGGGCATGTGTAGGCTACTCTAAAACACATGCTATCTCATAACTCACACACACGTACATGTACCATCAATCGACATACCGCGAGGGTAGCGACCATCATGACACCATCAATCGACATACCGCAAGGGTAGAGACCATCCCGACACAACTACCGTAGTGCGTTTTAGTTACTACGATTTACCAGAGTGGGTAGCCCATACGCCTACTGACTGTCCTTCCCTCCCATGATACAATGTGTCAAGTGTGTGTCAACATATATAATATATAATTATGACTGAAAGAAAATACATACAATAAATATATAAAAATATGACAAGCATGCAAAGTACTATAAACAATTTGGCAAGGTATATTTGTCTGGTAAGAAAGCTGCGTAGTGTAAGCGTCCAGACGTCAAGTACAAGAGATCAAAAACTATGGCATCTGAATAAAAGTCTTCGGATGCTGAAATAAATATCACCAACTTCCTAAAATAAGCGAGATAGTCAGAAAAGTCTACCCTTTCGTCCAATTTGGATACAGGGGCAAAACGGTAATTTTGGGTCAAAACGGGGTCCACATGTGACCCACATTGCACCAAAATGCGTGCTAGGGGTAAAGGTCTCTAAATATGATAAATTATTGGTCAAACAAATTTTAAATATTGATACAAACTCAACGACATGTCCAATTTTAAATTTCGGTGAGCTGATCATAAATTCGTCATTCAAGTCAAACTATAGGGCTTTCGAATAGGCGGCTCGGTCAATTGTCTCAGAATTGCGTGAAACTTGGGTCACAGGACCAGCATGATACCACGAATCCAATAGTATAAGTTTCGTCAAATTCCAACGAGCGTACACAAAGTGGGGTGATGGTTTACAAAAGTCGCGATATAGGAACTTTTTACGGATACGGGTTGATTCCGACGCACACACACGTCCGAATCAACTTCCGCGAAAGCACACACGTCAGGATATACCATACGCGCCTTTTGATGTAATTGGTACACGATGAGACAGTCCGGTTTGGCGGGGTACACTCCGTATCACAAAATTTTAGTTTTAAAATACCAAGTTTTGGTCGTTTTGGAGGTCGAATAATTTAACAAATAAAATAAATTAATAAAACTAAAAGAATAGTTAAATTCTGGGTTATATTAAGAATAAAACCCTTTAATTAGATTTTGAAAATATTAAACGGGTTGGTGGCAAATTGGACGTGAATATGGGAGTTTGGGTCAAATTTCTGGACTGTTCTTGGTCAGTTTTTCGGCCATTTTTTGGTCGATTTTTTGACCAAACCAGGGCACAAAAACTCGTCCCGCTTGAAGAAAATCCTAGAGGGTTAGGTTGTGAACGTATACGGACAAACCGCTCGAGAAAATGGTGAGAGATGAGAGAGATACCATACCTCGAAGGTGGGACATCGGGTCTGTGCCACTGCACGCGTGCGCGCGTGGATGGCCCACGGCTGCTGCGGCGGCGGTCGCCGACGGCTGTGCGCCGGCCAATGACTGTCGCATGGGTCGGGTGTCGGCGCTGAAGGTCGGGGTGAAGGAGGAGAGGAGAGATTAGGGTTAGGGTTTGAGTTTTGTATTATATATATATATATATATATATATATATATATATATATATATATATATATATATAGGGAGAGAGTAGGGAGAGAATTGGCTAAAGGGGGGGAGGGGTTGCTGGTTCGTGTGAGTTAGGGAATAGGTTTTGAGTTGGTTGGTTAGGAATAGTTAGTTGGGTTTTAGATTAGGTTTTGCTATTATTTTCTTTTTCTTTTCCTTATATATATATATATATATATATATATATATATATATATATATATATATATATATATATATATATAGATGGGATTATAAAAAATAACTTTTCAAAATATATCTGCATATATATTTATACATATAAATGGGAATATAAAAATACAAAATATATATTTTCATATAATAAATTCTTAGAAAATTTATTCTACTTTAACAAAACAATATATATATATATATATATATATATATATATATATATATATATATATATATATATATATATATATATATATATATATATATAAACAATTTCTAAAAATATATTTGCACCCAAAATAACTTCTAGGAGATTTATAATATATTAACACGAGATAAATTATCGTCAAAATAACTTTGGAGAAATAATTTTAAATAATTATCTTTTTATAATTAAATAATCAAGAAATTTATTTTCTAAGAGAATACTCTAAAAATTTATCATTTAAATGAAGAGAAAATAAAATACTAAAAAATACAAAATACAGTTAGGGGGGTTTCGATCATTTGTAGGATTATGATTCTAAAAGAATGAGGTAATGACCACTAATATGCAAATATACAAAAAGAGAAAATGCCTAACTTGGCACAGAGAATTATGGGTTACTAATTGTAGAAAAGTTGGAATTGAAAAATAACCACAATTAAATTATATATATAAAATATCTAAATATTTAGCACAAGAATCTATGGTTGTTATACTAATGTCATACTAATGCCAATGGATCGAATTTTGTGCCACGAAAGGATTCTACAGGTAGTGTCTCCTATGTATGCTACTTCCTATGAATGACGATATAGATTTTGGGGCTATGCTATATCATTAATGTCCAAACCACGGTGATGTGTGCTAATAAAATTATTAGATTTTATTTGATTTGAAAAATAATCTAAAACAAATACAAGAAATATAAAATACACACAAGATACCTATTTTTGGGTGAGGGGGTTTACAATCTACCCAACTTAAAAGAATTTTATCCTCAAATTAAAAATAAGGCATGATTTGCTAAATCCCTCACATTCGTATATAAGACAAGTCTATCGCAATCTCTTCAAAAAATTTAAATAACAAAATCTATTCAAATCCATCGTAATTGCTTCAAATTAAAAATAACCACTATTTAATCAAAATTCAACCAATCATAATCTCTTCTCGATTTTTAAATAATCAACATCAAAATCTAATTCAAATCTATATGACATCCCACATCAAAATTTATATCACAATTTTCAACTATAATAATCTTCTCTAGATTTTGAATAATAAACAATTCTAATCAAATCTTATTCCTATTCTCAACTTAAGAATTTCGTACTCTTCAAATTTTAAATTCAATTTTCATCCTCAACATTTCAAATAGGTGATACAACAATCAAATTTAACTTTTAATTTAAATCGTCAAACTATAAAATTTTGAATTCAATCCATAAATGTTCATGTTTAGAGTTCTATTTTTTTCCTCAAAATTTAAATCGTTGATTCAATCTCCAATATTCAAAATTTAAATCATGTGCTCAAAGTATAAATATTTGGTCCGCAATATCAAGATTTTAAAATTTATTAAATCCTTATCATCTTAATCATTATTCTAAAAATTATCAAAATTAAAATGACTTAAATCTCTCAATCTAATCTTACTTGATCATAATCTAATTTTTTTACCTCAACTTGACAACACTTCTACCCAACTTAGAATTTATTGATCTATCACATAGGCTATACGTTTAAGAAAAACTTTCTCAAATTATTTAATCGTGTTATTCAATCCATAAAATATCTTACATGTTTTATGTCCTTAATTACAAAAGATAGTCACCAAGTAATGTGATTGGCCTATAGGGTATATCTAGTACTATTCGTATATCAAACTTATACCAAGCATGATATTTCGTCTTTCCGAAATAGAAGAAGACGAAAAAAACAATAAAGAATTCAAGGAGGAGGTGATAGAATACAAGTATGGGGTTCAAGACGATTAAAGAATTCAAAAGGGAGTTGTTAAGGCAGTTGTGGATTAAAATCTTATTATTATTATTATTATTTTTGGTAAATTCCTATTCGCATGCTCATATCAGTACAGTTATGTAACCGATACGATATGCTCGGACATGTCTAGAGGGCAAGTATATTCGTCTAAGAAGCTAAGTCAATTATATCTTAATCCACGTAAAGTAGTCATGCGAAGAGCAAACCAAGCGCACTAAGGTTAGTTAGACCATAATATACTGATTCTGATTTAAACAATGTATTAGTAGGCATCCCCAATAACACATATATCATGAACAAGCTCGATAAAAGAATAAGCTTGCAAAACTAGGCTATAAAATAGCAGCATAAGCGGAGGTAGTCCAGAAAATAAGTACGCTGGATTATGATGAAGGAAGGTACAAAATAATTCAAGTTCACAAAGAAGATAAGACTCGTCCGGTGTTGTGCCTCTACAGTTGCCATACTAACTTCTTGTCTAAGTCTCTAGTCGACCAAATGGGGGTATGGGGCTCTAAGTTCTACAGTCTGAATAAACACTATATTGTTATGCAAGCCTATAGTTGGTGTCATTCAATTATACTTTATTAATGGTTCAAAAGGACTATGTGATACTAGATTACGAGACAAACTATCCAACTTACAAGAATTTAACTAATAGTGTTATTGAACAATAGAGTTTATATACCTAGTACAAGTCACCTTCCTGACCCCTATCAATCACGAAAGAAAAGATAAGATTAACGTTGTGAAAGGATCAAGCAAGATGAAATACAAGCAATCAAATACGAATGTGAAATAAAATCAAGGAAGGTGATTAAATAAGTGGATGGGATCATATACTCTAATCCTATGCGCATGCTTGCTCGGTACAGTAACGTAATCGAGATAATATGCTCTCGACCTGCATGGGCTACCACAAAAATATGTCACGCCCCATCCCCAAAATAAGTAGGACTAGGAATACGTAAGCATGCCAACCGTATGTATATGACAACTCAAATATATCAAAACCATAATACATACGTACGCTATATTATGAATAACAATTCACAAGTGGTATAGATTTATGTCATAAGTTACATGGCATAACTAGATCTCATCTACAGAATCAAATAGAAATGAATAACCAATCAACTATATAACTGAATCAAGTATAAGATGCTTGATAAGAACAAGCAATTGGGTGGAGACAAATCCACTACCAAACTAGAATATAAGAGAAATAAAATAAGTACATCTAATAAACAATGAGGCTCAAAGAGAAGACCTCTTCGAAAGAGAGATAAGTAGCAAGTTCTGATCCGTGCTCCTGCAAATAGTCATGATCGTCTATACCTGGAAAGAGACCAGGTCCTCAGAGGGACATAACAAGATACATAGAAGCATGCCAATTGAATACAGTAAAATATGCATAATAGACAAAAATATACAAGTATGTTGTACTAGACAATCTATATAAAAATGCGTAATGAGGACAACTTTTCAACGTATGGACAGGTGTAGGCTACTCTAAAACACATGCTATCTCACAACTCACACACACGTATATGTACCATCAATCAACATACCGCGAGGGTAGCGACCATTGCGACACAACTACCGTAGTGCGTCATAGTTACTACGGTTTACCAGAGTGGGTAGCCCATACGCCTACTGACTGTCCTCCCCTCCCATGGTACTATGTGTCAAGTGTGTCTCAACATATATAATATATAATTATGACTGAAAGAAAATACATATAATAAATATATGAAAATATGATAAGCATACAAAGTACTGTAAGCAATTTAGCAAGGTATACTTTCCTGGCAAGAAAGCTGCATAGTGTAAGCGTCCAGACGTCAAGCACAAGGGATCAGAAACTATGGCATCCGAATGAACATCTCCGGATGTTGAAATAAATATCACCAACGTTCCCAGAATAAGCAAGATAGTTAGAAAAGTCTACCCTTTCGTCCAATTTGAACACAGGGGCAAAACGATAATTTTGGGTTAAAGCAGGGTCCATATGTGGCCCACTTTGCATCAAAATACGTGCCAGGGGTAAATATCTCTAAATAGAATAAATTATAGGTCAAACAAATTTTAAACGTTGATACGAACTCAAGGCATGTCCAATTTTGGATTTCGGTGAGCCGATCACAACTTCACCCTTCAAGTCAAACAATGGGGCCCGCGAATAGGCAGCTCAGTTAACTGTCTCAGAATAGCGTAAAACTTAGGTCACAGGACCAGCGTGATACCACGAATCCAATGGCGTAAGTTTTGTCACATTCAAAGTGGGGTGGTTGTTTGCAAAAGTCGTGATACAGGAACTTTTTAAGGATACGGGTTGATTTTGATACGCACACACGTTCGAATCAACTTCCGTGAAAGCCCACACGTCGGGATATACCATAAGCGCCTTTCGGTACAATTGATATATGATGAGGCGGTCCCGTTTGGCGGGGCGCACTCTGTATCACACAATTTTAGTTTAAAATACCAAGTTTTTGGTCGTTTTGGAGGCCGAATAATTTAATAAATAAAATAAATTAATAAAAACTAAAAGAAGAGTTAAATTCTCGGTTATATTGAGAATAAAACCCTTCAATTAGATTTTAAAAATATTAAACGGATTGGTGGCAAATTTGGCATGAAGATGGGGGTTTGGGTCAAATTTTTGGACTGTTCTTGGTCAGTTTTTTGGCCATTTTTCGGTAGAATTTTTGACCAATCAAGGGCACAAAAACTCGTTCCGTTTGAAGTAAATCCTAGAGGATTAGGTTGTGAACGTATACGGATAAACCGCTTGAGAAAAGGATGAGAGATGAGAGAGATACCATACCTCAAAGGTGGGACGTCGGGTCTGTGCCGCTGCACGCGTGAGCGCGCGGACGGCCCACGGCTGCTGCAGCGGCGGTCTCCAGCGGCTGTGCGGCGGCCAACGGTGGTCGCATGGATCGGGTGTCGGCGCTGGAGGTCAGGGTGAAGGAGGAGATGAGAGATTAGGATTAGAGTTTGAGTTTTGTATTATATATATATATATATATATATATATATATATATATATATATATATATATATATATATATATATATATATATATATATATATAGGGAGAGAGTAAGGAAAGAATCGGCTGAAGGGGGGGTTGCTGGTTCGTGTGGGTTAGGGAATAGGTTTTGAGTTGGTTGTTTAGGAATAGTTAGTTGGGTTTTAGATTAGGTTTTGCTTTGCTTTTCTTTTCTTTTCTTTTCCTTTCCTTTTCTTTTGTTTTTGTTTTCCTTTATATATATATATATATATATATATATATATATATATGTATATATATATATATATATATATATATATGTATATATATATATATATATATATATATATATATATATATATATATATATATATATATATATATATATATATATATATATATATATATATATGGGATTATAAGAATATAACTTTTTGAAATAATATTTGCATATATATATATTTATACATATAAATGGAAATATAAAAATACAAAAATATATTTTCATATAATAAATTCTTAGAGTATCTGTTCTACTTTAACAAAATTATATATATATATATATATATATATATGTATAAACAATTTCTAAAAATATATTTACACCCAAAATAACTTCTAGGAGATTTATAATATTTTAACACGAGATAAATTGTAGTAAAAATAACTTTGGAGAAATAATTTTAAATAAGTATCTTTTTATAATTAAATAATCAAGAAATTCATTTTCTAAGAGAATACTCTAAAAATTCAACATTTAAATGAAGAGAAAATAAAATACTAAAAAAATACAAAATAAAGTTAGGGGGGTTTTGGTCATGGGTAGTATTATGATTCTAAAAGAATGAGGTAATGGCAACTAATATGCAAATCTACGAAAAGAGAAAATGCCTAACTTGACACGAAGAATTATGGATTACTAATTGTAGAAAAGTTAGAATTGAAAAATAACCACAATTAAATTATATATATAAAATATCTAAATATTTAACACAAGAATGAATGGTTTTTATACTAATGTCATACTAATGTCATACTAATGCCAAGAGATCGAATTTTGTGCCACGAAAGGATCCTATAGATAGTGTCTCCTATGTAGGCTACTTCCTATGAATGATGATACAGATTTTGGGGATATCCTATATCATTAACGTCCAAACCACGATGAAGTATCCTAATAAAATTATTGAGTTTTATTTGATTTGAAAAATAATCTAAAACAAATACAAGAAATACAAAATACACATAAGATACCTATTTTTGGGTGAGGGGGTTTACACACTTGCGCCCCCTTTTGTATCTGATTTTTAGTGTAATGCCCAAATTTTCAATATCTCGACGCAGCTTGTCATCGATGGCCAAGCTACCAATGAAGACTCAACTCAGCGCATCAGCTATAACATTACCCTTGCCCAGTGTGTATCGGATCATCAAGTCAAAGTCGCTAAGGAGTTCAAGCCAACGTTGTTGACGCAGATTCAAATCCTTTTATGTATAGAGATATTTTAGACTTTTATGGTCCATATAGATCTCGCACGACACACCATAGAGGTAATGCCGCCACAACTTCAGCGCAAAAACTACCGCCGCAAGCTCCAAGTCGTGCGTTGGGTAATTCTTCACGTGAGGCTTCAACTGCCTCGACGCAAAGGCTATCATCTTGTCTCTCTGCATAAGGACACATCCCAATCCCTTTCCTGAGGCGTCACTATATATCTTAAAGTCATCGGGTCCGTCCGGAAGGATAAGAATTGGTGCCGAGACAAGTCACCGATTTAACTCCATAAATAAAGCTTCACAGTCGTTCGTCCATGCGAATGTTACTCCCTTCCGAGTGAGCTGGGTCAGAGGCGAGGCGATTCTTGCAAAATCCTTTATAAATCTCCAGTAGTAGCCTGCTAGACCAAGGAAGCTCCGAATGTCGCTAGCTGACTCAGGCCTCCTCCACTTCACGATGGCTTATATTTTCTTTGGGTCAACTGAGATGCCCTTTGCAGAAATAATATGCCCAAGGAAGGATATGTTGTCCAACTAGAACTCACACTTACTGTGCTTTGCGTACAGCTTGTTGTCTCGAAGAGTTTGAAGCACCATCCGTATGTGTCCTGCTTGTTCATCCTTATTCTTATAGTACACCAAGATGTCGTCTATAAATACCACCACGAACTTGTCGAGGAATGGTCAAAACACACGGTTCATCAAATCCATAAAAGCAGAAGGGACATTCATTAGTCCAAATGGCATAACAGAAAACTCATAATGTCCATAGCGGGTTCAGAATGCAGACTTTGGCATATCCTCTGGTTTAATCTTTAGTTGGTGGTAGCCCGAGCGAAGATCAATATTCAAAAATACTGATGCTCCTTGCAACTGATCAAATAGGTCGTCTATCGTAGGCAGGGGATACTTGTTCCTGATAGTGACCTTATTCAGCTCCCGATAATCGATGCAGATTCATAACATTCTGTCCTTTTTATTTACGAAGAGTACATACGCACCCCAAGGAGATACGCTCGGACGAATGTACCCACAATCTAGCAGTTCTTGAAGTTGACACTTTAACTCTATTAGTTCAGTAGGGGCCATCCTATACGGAGACTTGGAAATCGGCTGAGTATTTGGGAATGAGTCGATGGTGAACTCGATCTCTCGGTTAGGTGGCATGCCTGATAGTTCGCTCGTAAATACATCAAGAAACTTTGCCACAACGGAAGAAGACTCAACGTTTGCGTAATCCAGCTGTGTGTTCTAAACTGACGCTAAGTATCCCTCGCAGCCAGAGTGTAGCATCCCCGAGCAGATATCGTCGAAATCACCATACAGGCCCTAGACACATCTGTTGCTGGACTACTTATGTATCAGAATTTGGCTTCTCCAAGTAGATGAAAGACGATTCGTTTCTCTGCACATTCGATAGTTGTCGAGCAAGCGTCGAGCCAATCCATCCCCAAAATGATGTCGTAATCCCGAACATCTAGGACTAAAACATCGAGCGAGAGTTTTCTTCCTCCAATACAGACGTAACCACCTTGACATACTGAATGGACAGGTATTTTGGTGCCCGACGGGGTGCTAACACTAAGGTCTAAATACAATGGTGTCATTTCTATATTATTTTCCACGACATAATTTATGGATATAAAGCTATGCGTTGCACCAGAATCAAATAGCACACGTGCATGTATGTTATTAAAAATAATATACCTGACACAATGGTGTCCGATGCTATGGCTTCTTCCCGTGTCATAGTATACACCAGGCCTTGAGCTTGATGACGCCCTTGCTGTGGCACAACTCGGTTAGCTTGGGGTACTGTAGCCTGATTTGGATATTGAGGTAGGAGCTTGGAGGGGAGCGGACAGTCCTTAGCTATGTGGCCTTGACCACCACAATTAAAGCAGGACCCGTTCTTGCTGTAACATTTATTGATGGTATGCCTTGGTCTATTACAGTATTCACAACGAGCCCCTACATTTCCCTTTTGTCGACCGCCATTATTTGGACGCTTTGGAGCGTTGTTTCCTTTCTCGTTGCTATGGCACTTGTGATTGGAGGTATGCACAATGCCGACAGCAACTAGAGGATATTGCGGTTCGAGGGAAAGGGCATGGTTGAGAACTTCTCGCATCGTCTGGTACTGAGAAACGACCACGTGCGCATGGATGGCAAGTCGCAGGCCACCTTCAAATCGTCTGGCATGACTCGCCGTATCAGGTAAATATGAGCTTGCAAACTTGGCGAGCCGGTTGAACTCGGCGGAGTACTGTTTTACGGTCATACTGCCTTGACGTAGCTGCATGAACTCGTTCTCTTTCTGTCAATGTACGGGAGGGGGTATGAACTCCTCTTCAAACGCTCCACGAAAGGTAGCCCATGCGATCGTCTCCTCTTCATCGTCAACTGGAAGAGATCTTCGATGCACGTCCCACCAATCATGTACGTTCAAGCGAAGTTGTAGTTGGACACACGCGACACGCTTTTCTTCGGTTACCTCTAAAAGTTTGAAGTGATCCTCAAGTTCTGCTAGCCATTCTAGAGCCACGATTGGATCTTCAGTCCCCTTTAATGGAGTGTTGCAGACCTTTTTGAAGTCGACAAAGTCGAAGGTAGTCACATCTTTCTTCTTTGGAGTTTGTGGTATTTCAACTTCAAGCGCGGGTTGCTCCACCGGTGTCGCTACTATTGCCGCGGAATGGTTGGAGGCTAAGGTCTGCACAATCTGTTGTAGGGTATCTACCTTATTTTGTTAGACTGCAAATCGGGCTTCTAGATTATCCTCAAACTTGCTCTGCCTCTCTTCTGCTCGTCTCTCGGCTCATTCATAACGATCCTCATCCCTCTATTGGCTAGCCTCAAGCATTCGCATCATTTGCTGAATGAGATCGACACGGGACATGGCTCGCTGACTCCAAGAACTTCTCGATGTGTCGAAACTACTTTCTTGGGCTTGGGTCTCACCCGGTGCTAGCGAAGATGCTTGCGCTTGAGTCATTCCTTCAAACGAAGGTAACTTATATCTGAATCATAATGTATTATGGACTCATTGTATGGAGAGTATCTCATTTTGGCCTAACGAGTTCAAGATTTCGTATAGGGAATAGATCGTTAAAGGAACTTTTCTGATACGAGGGTGAAATAAACTTGAAGCTGTGCTCTGATACCAATATGTCATGCCCCGATTCCGTAGAATCGATAGTCGTCCCCCGGGCGTGACACCGTGCATGCCTAGGTTGCGTATCGCACAAGGCCAAGGTATTTTTGCATAGTGAGCACATATTCAGAGTACGCAGATAATTGAAACACATAGTTGAAACATGAAAAAGTTCTCTTTATTGATAATGAACATATTTTTATAAACTCTTGAACGAGTCAAATAATTTTCGCACGGGCTTACAAAAGTGGACTTAAAATGAGATAGCCATCCTGTACATTACATCCTTTACTAAAGCTTCAAAATGATAAAGACCTCCAGGCGGGACAATCGCTTTTCCTCAGAGCTGCATAGTTATGTTTGCTAGCTCCTAGGTCTTCAAAATACTTCAACTAAGGCACGGACTAAGCATGCCGGTTGGTGGACTGGAACGGGAAGTAACTTCAGCTCCTCACAGGATCTCCTTGGTGTGGGGAACCTGTTTCAACGAGGGTCATTACATTAAAATGCACTGGTAAAGGCGAGCTAACCCAACTATACCAATCAACACATTGTTTATATGAAGCATACAAGTTATTTGTGGTCTTTCTATCTTGCCTTAGTTCATTTTACAAGCAAGCATTCTTATGGAAATTTATTGAAATGAACTTGCCACCATTCGGTGACTTTACCTGCCCGTCTGAACCACCTGCACAATACTTACCATGTCTTTCCCTGCCACGAAGACACAAGTTAGCTTACACAGGTTTAAATATATGAAGGGATCACTGGTATAATGCCATAAAGGACGGGTTACAATCTTGAGACAAAAATGATATGCAACGCAGGTGGCGAGCCCCGCTATATAACACTCCGTCCATAACATACGACTATACATGTATTTTCGTCTAGATCAGATCGGTCCCAGTACCCCGGCGACCGTCCACAAAAATCAAAAACCTTATGCACAAGTTGTCCGTGATCAAATGGTGTCTATACTAAGCAATCACTTGATGCAAATCTAAGGCAATACGAACATGAGATAATCACATGGCATGATCTTTCTTGCATAGTCTTCCTGATCAATATATTGCATAGCAAAGTGTGTTATATACATAGCACATTTTATAGGATAAGTATACATTCTAACTTGAAATTGAAGCATAGGAAGTAAATTCTAAACGAACTAGGATGCAATAAGGTAACCGTTCACAAGTTTAATAACAAGCATAAGTAGTCCAAGTCTATTCCTTTTTATCTTGACATCTTTTAGTTATTTTTGGTATCGTTTGATCGGAACAAGCAAGAATGCAAGATTTTAGATGTGAGACTTGGAAGAAGGTTCAACTGAATCGAATATAGCCACTCACAAGTTGTTGGAGGAAAGGAATGAAAGAGGTGCTTTAAGACTCCGTTCGCACGATGTCTACTATACAATTACCTGTATTGCCATAAACAACTGATCAATACCTCTTCTTCCCTTTCCAAGCTCGGAATTGAAGTGTAGTTAACGAACGAAAACAATAAAATCCATCGAAATCGTTTAAGAAAATGCAAACAAATCCGAAAACCAACTCAAAGCACGAAAGCAACAAAGCGACAGCAAAAACTAGGCAAAAAAACTTGCAGCGGAGAGGTCCCCCTTGACTCTGCCGCTAAGTCAATCCTCGGAGCACGGTCCACTGAATATGGGAATCGATTCCGAAGAAACAAATTCATAACGAGGATAAGATCTTGTTTCAATCTATCCCGATCGAACGATACCGACTTGTATTTCTTAGCCGTGCTCCCCGAATAGGGGGAACGGGGCACCACACAAAGTGTCCTACATATCCTAAAATTAAATAAGTTCGCAATCTAAAGATTTTATGGTTTGAACCTAAACTAAAATTATATTAGAGAACAATCGATTATTCAGAATTTTTTAAAACGACTATCTCTAAAATTCTTGGAAATTTTGGTAGAGTCTCCTTTATATTTTGGACTCCGAAAATTTCATAATTTAATAAAAGAGACCCGTAGCAACCCTCCGTAGAATTCTCGGGTACACCGACCCCTTCGGTGGAGCAACTCTCAATACCGGTATTGCATGCATTTAATAAAACACTAAAGTATAACCTTTTTTTTTCTTTTATTAAAACCACATAGAAGTGTTCATGTATATATATACTAAGCTATAATTTATAGACATATGGTTAAATCCATGAACAGTTGTTCTTCCACAAAGGAGTAAAATATGTATTCTTAAATTCTACTCTATATGAGCTCTAGTCTATATGGGAAAAAATAATATACAAGCACAATAATCTGTAATCACACCCTTTTTATTAATATAAGCTAGTATATAAATCATATATGTTTGAGCTTCTCATAATTTACAACCAAATTATCATTTTCCTAACACATTCACATGTATAAACCTTCAAGCTCATGCAAAAAAATAAAAATAAAAATTTAGTAATTCACACCATAATAATCCTTGTATTTATTAAATATGATCATATCATATCTATAAAAAAAACTTATGAACAACATATTCAATCCATCAAGATTAAAGTAGTATCGGTTATACCGTATCGTATCCAGGTATAAGTGTTCGTCTCCATAGGTAATATTAGGAATAACATGAATTTCATAATAATAAAAATTAAAACTATTATCAGAAAAATTCAAGCTTTGGCTTTGACATGAATATTTAACAAATAGCCAAACTTTGAGGATAATTTGAGTATTGGAAGTAAGGGGTTGCCTTGCTATAAAGTTCTTTGATTGAAAGATTTCCCTTTAATTTCTTTCACTTCTTCCAATTGATAATCCTAAGACTCAAGATGACAACCATATAATCCAAATAAATTCTTATTTGGAAGGATCTAACCTAGATTCAAAAGATTAGGGGAATTATACCTAAAGAAAAATGGTAGTGGTGGAGGTGGTCTGGAGGAGGTCGACCGGAGCGGGGTGGCCGGAGGTCGGGTCAGCCTTCAGCGACAGCGACAGCCAACAGTAGCCTCAACAACAGCAAGGTGCGACAGCAGCAGCCAGTAGTAGCCGCTGCAATAGCCAGGTGCGGCATCAGTAGCAGCATTTAGCTACAGCAGTAGCAGATGGAGAACAAAGACAACAATATTTGAGAGTAAGAGAGGGAGAGATAGAGAGATGAAGAGTGAGGGATAGAGAGATAGGATGGAAAACCGAAGCCTTCCCCCATTCTCCATATACTCAAACCCTTTCCCCCATTTCCCATAAACCAACAAACCTATCATTTTGTTTTGTGGGTGAGTCATCCTTTATATTTGTCACTAGGTGACACATGGAGGTAGGTGAGAAGGAAAATTTTGTAATTGCGCAAGATTTTGAGGGTTCAAAATAAAAAAGATATATAGTGTATAAGTAATTGTAGGATTTATTCCAAGGGCTGTTTTGAAAAAAATATAATACCAACAGAAAAATTATAATTTTAACTAAATAATATTTATTTTAGAAAAATATATTAAAAATAGGTTATGAAACTCTACCCTCCTTATATAAATTCCGTCCTCGAAATTAGAAAAGAGGCAAGGAGAATAACTAAACATAAACTAGAATTAACCTTAGTCCTTGAATAGATACGGGTATTGTCTTCATATATCATCCTCTCTTTTACAGGTAGATTCTCCTGGTGAGTCTTTATTCCATGATACTCGGACCAGAAAAATAGTCTTATTCTTGAGAATCTTTTTCCTTTGATCCAGAAGTTCTACTAGCTTTTATTTTATGCTAATGTTGGACCCACTGTTATTTCTGAATGATCCAATATATGACTTGAATCTGGCACATATTTGTGAAGCTGGGAAATATGAAAAATATCGTGAACTCCCTCTAAAGATGGTGGTAAAGCCAACCGATACAATACGTCTCCAATGTTCCAGTACATCAAAAGGATCTATGTAGCGTGGACTTAACTTTCCTCGTATTCTAAATCTAATATTCCCTCATGTAGGGAATTTTTTTAGGAATATATGGTCACCTGCTTTGAATTCCAAATTTCTTCGATGTTTATCTGCCCACATTTTGTGTCTATCTTGTGCTGCCTGAAGATGACTTCAAATTGCCTTGACCTTGTCCATAGTTTGAGTAACCAATTCTGGTCCTAAGAGTTGACGTTTCCCTACGTCACTCCAACATATTAGGAATTTACATTTCCTTCCATACAAGATTTTAAATGGTGTCATTTTAATACTGGCCTGATAACTGTTATTATATGAAAATTCAATCAAATGCAAATGGTCATCCCAAGATCCCCAAAATCTTAGGTACATGCTCTTAACATATCCTCTAAAGTTTGAATGGTTCATTCACATTGACCATCAGTTCGTGGGTGATAAGCTGGACTAAATTTCAGAGGAGTACCAAGACTTTCTTGTAAACTTGTCAAAAATCTGAAAGTAAATCGAGTATCTCTGTCTGATACAATACTTACTGGTATCCCATATAGACTAACAATATTCTTCATATACTTATCTGCTAAAAATTCGGTTGACTGACCAACTCAAAATGGCAAAAATCTAGCAGATTTTGTAAGCTTGTCTATAATTACCCAAATGGCATTATTACCGTTTTGAGTTCTTGGGAGTCCTGATACGAAGTCCATGGTAATATGCTCCTATTTCCATTCTGGTATAGGTAGAGGTTGAAGAAGTCCTACAATTCTCTGATGTTCGGCTTTTACTTGTTGACACACCAAACATCTTGGCACAAATTTGGCAATTTCATGCTTCATTCCATGACACCAGAAGTTCTACTTCAAATCCTTATACATCTTTCTACTCCCAGGATGGATAGAATATTGTGAACTGTGTGCTTCAGAAATTATTTATGTCCTGATATCTCCATAGGGTACACATAATCAATTTTCGAATCTTAAAGATCCATCAGAATGTCTAATTAAACCAGTTTGTAATCCAGCTTCTATCTGCTTCCATGACTTTTGCAACTTCACATCATTTTCCTGTGCCATGTTAATTCTTTCCACCAAAGATGATTGTATTTATAAGTTAGTCTAAATTCCTTCTTCTACTGGGCAAATCACCTCGATCCCCATTTTCCTCATATCTTATAAGATCTCCTTAGGGGTATTTAAGAAAAATGTTGTGGGTCTTCTACTTAATGCATCAGCTACTTTATTTGCCTTTCCTGGATGATATTCCATCTCCATGTCAAAGTACTTAAGTAAATCTAACCATCTTCGTTGCCTCATGTGTAATTCTTTTTG
This sequence comes from Iris macrosiphon, assembly GCA_036927795.1. Taxonomy (NCBI): domain Eukaryota; kingdom Viridiplantae; phylum Streptophyta; class Magnoliopsida; order Asparagales; family Iridaceae; genus Iris; species Iris macrosiphon. The sequence continues at coordinate 45,969,707 of JAYESA010000004.1, forward strand.
AGTAAATATATACTTCAGACTTTTATGATATGTATATATCTTGATCCTTTCTCCATATAGATAGTGTCTCCATAATTTTAGTACAAAGATTACAGTTGCTAATTCCATATCATGAGTTGGGTAGTTTCTCTCATGTGTCTTTAATTGACGAGAAGCATACGCGATAACCTGCCCATGTTACATCAATACACAACCCAATCCTTTTCCAAAAGCATCACTGTAGATCTCATATCCTCCAGATCCTAATGGTAATGCTAACACTGGAGCAGAAATGAGTCTCTCCTTTAATTCTTTAAAATCTAATTGGTATTTATCAGTCCAAATATACTTTTCATTCTTTCGAGTTAATCGAGTAAGTGGTTCAGCAATCCTTGAAAAATTCTCTACAAATTTTCTATAGTATCAGGCTAAACCAAGAAAACTCCGAATTTCTGCTACATTCTTAGGAATAGGCCATAATTTGACTGCTTCTATCATTTTAGGATCTACTGCTATTCCTTCTCCACTTGCAATATGACCCAAAAATAAAATTTTATCTAACCAAAATTCACATTTACTCAATTTCTTATATAATTTCTCCTGTCGTAAAGTTCGAATACTATCCTCAAATATTCTTCATGTTCCTTCTCATTCTTGGAATAGATCAGTATGTCATCGATAAACACAATTACAAATTTATCCAGGTACTGATAAAATATTCTATTCATTAAATCCATAAAGATTGCAGGTACATTTGTTAATCAGAAAGGCATAACTTGAAATTCATAATACCCATAGCGAGTTCTGAAAGCTATTTTTGGTATGTCCTCATTTTTAACCTTTACCTGGTGATATCCAGATCTAAGGTCAATTTTCGAGAATACTGTTGCTCCTCCTAATTGATCAAACAATTCATCGATCCTTGGTAATGGATATTTATTTTTGATAGTGACTTTATTTAGTGCTCTAAAATCAATTACCAACCTCAAACTTCCATTCTTTTTCTTTACAAATAATACATGCGCTCCCCAGGGTGATGCATTAGGTCTAATAAATTCCATAGCCAGGAATTCTTTGATTTATTTATTTAATTCAGACAGTTTTTCTTTATTCATTGGATATATCTTTTTTAAATTTAGAGCAGCAGCAGGAATTAAATCAATGCTAAATTCAAAAGCCCTATGAGGTAGTATTCCTGGTAATTTATCAGAAAAAACATCCTTAAATTTATCAATAATTCTTGGCCATTTTTTAATTTCTTGGTTTTGAAAATTTCTTCCTGAAAGTAATTCAAAATTTTCTAATTCTTTTTCATCAAATTCCTTTTGATTTTTAATAAATTTATGTATATCCTTGCCTGGCAATTGGAATGAAACTCTTCCATGTTTACAATTTATAACTACCGAGGTTGAATTTAACCAATCCATTTTTAGTACTATATCATAATTATTCACAGGGAAAACTAATAATCTAACATGAAAACTTTCTTATCCCATTTTAATTGGACATTCTCTGCATATTCTGCTAACTTCTACAACTCCATTACCAATAAGAAATTTTAAATTTTTAACTAAAGGCTGAGTCATAATATCATGTATTGATGCAAATGATGCATATATAAAGGAGTGAGTTGCTCCGAAATCAAATAGTACTGATGCATGGCTAGATGATACGAGTATGATACCTATCACCACTTCTCCCACCAACTCTTCTTCATTGACATCCATCATGAAGGCTTGTCCCTTCTTCTTCCTTCTCTTATTATTATTCTGATTTGCCTTCTGGGCTTGATTGAACTGATGAGCTTGTGGAGCAAGCGATGGTCTTTGTTGAAATCCAGTGGTTACAGGAGCTTGTGATGGAGGTACTGTTAATGCCATAGGTTTAGGTCCATTTATTTGTAACATTGGCCTCGGCCTAAATCCTTGGTTTGCAAACCTTGGTTCTTGTGGAAAGTTTTGAGTTCTGGGTCTTCCTGTGGTTGGTCGAGGACATTGTGGAGCTTAATGTGCAGACGATCCACACTTAAGACACAGTCCATGAAACTTCCTACAAGTGTTCTTTGAGTGTCCTAGTTTCCCATAATAGGTACAGTTCATTCAATTTCTATTTGGTTCAACCTGTGCGAATCTAACCTGACCTTGTCCGTAATTCCTTGTCTGAGAAGAAATGGTTTCCCAATTCCTCTTTTGTCCTCCTACCTTTGAGCCAGACTTCTTATTATATATTCTCTCTTGATCTCTGGCTGCCTCTACTACTTTAGCATAAGTCTGATAGGGGTAAAGTTCTACTTTTGCCTTCAACCTGTTGTCCAGTCCTTCACGAAACTCGGCTATTCTTGCCTTCTCAGTGTTAAACATACTTGGGGCAAACCTACTTAACCTTGTGAATTCTGCTACATACTCATCAACGGATGTTCTATTTTACTTCAAGTAGGTAAATCTCCTCTCCAGTTCCATCCTTGTCATTTCAGGGAAGAATCTTTCTTCAAATTTCTTTTTAAATTTATCCCAAGATACCACATCGTTAGAATCTTTCGGATGATGCGAGCTCCACCAATTCTTTGCTACATCCTTCAGTTATAATCTTACTAGTGGTACCATATCTTCTGCTGCTACTTTTGCTCCTTTTAATAAGCCTTCAGTAGTTTTTAACCACTGTCCAACATCCAAAGAATTCTCTGTTCCAAAGAAATCGGAAGGATTGAGTTTCCTAAAGTCCATAATCATTCATGTTCTAGGCGTTGGTGCAACCTCTAATCATTCCAATATCTTAGCAGTGGTAGATTGTGCAAGCTAAACTTGTTGCATATTGGTTTCTAAGACCTTTTAGAATACTTCAAGTACATCCATTGTCCGAAGTTCCGAAGATTCTGAGTGTGATGATTTGTAAGAAGGAGAAGTAGTCATTTCCTGGATATTTCCAAAATACAATCTCTTTTAATTCAAGTAGATGTATAAAGTAAATATCAGGATATACTAAATCGATATAAATTTTTTTTTATGGAATTCGAAATTACCAAATTAAGATTAATTACAAAATCAGATAAAGGACAAGCATATTTTATTTACTATATCAAAAGGTGATACAAATATGCTTCAGAGAGTACAAACTACCTTACATACTATTTACATCCCTATACTTCCATCCCTTCTAACTTATATTTACATCTACTATTTCTATAAAAAGGTACACAACAGACAAATTTTTTCTCTCTTCAAAACAAAGTTACCCCTTTTTTAAATACACATCCTCCTCCTTGAGGATTTTAGCATTAGGATTTGGTTCCCTCCATTCGTCTAGCGTCCCCTCATACCTTTCTATCTTTGGGTAGGAGGATGTGTCTTGTCTTTTTAGGAAAAACATGCAATACACTTCAATTTCATGTTATGCTAACATTCCTGACTATTGGTCTTTGAATTTCAAAGTATACCAAACGGACGGGAAGATTGTAGTCGTCCGGTACTTTCTACTCTTCTTTTGCGTATTGTTCATACCCGTATAAGGTACGTTTGCTACCATCCCAAAATATACATGGTATATAGTGCTCCACAACCTATAATAAGAATAAATTCTAGAATCAATAGGCTGGAATATGATGTAATAATCATAAATACTGGAATAAATCTTTAGTGCAATGCAATTTAAAATTAAAAAAAAATCTCCTGAGCAATATCATCCCATTTTATTTCTTCTTTCAATCTTCAATATTACCCTATATCTTCATCCTAAGGTTCGGATTCAAAATATCTTGTCTTCCAAAGTCATAAATTTCAACCTTTTTGGAATCCTTAAAGTTATTTATATATGATTCCTATAGATTTGGTTCTGGAAAACTTAGACCGCTAGAAGATGACTAGACCCGCATGAGCCACCACTAAAAGACGTGTCATGCCCCGATTTCCAAAATACAGAAACCAAGTGCAATAATACATCTCCAGGCTATGCACCTAGATAATATTTTGGTATCGTACTTGCGATTGTCGCCTGTAATTTCTAGGATAAAGTATAAGACAATATAAGGTACATTCTAAAATATCCACATATTATACAACTCTTATTTACATAAACAAGTATTCTTCCAAAACATAATTTACATATTCAGCGACAAAATAAAATAAGCCGACTATCCTAAAAGTTGTCTTCCGTCAACCATCAACTTCATCAATACTATAAAGTGGTATTATTTCTTCCTCATCTTCTTTAGTTCCAAGTGAACAAAAACTGGGTCTACAAAACGACTAGCAAGCCCTTATGTCAAGAATAGACAAATAAATAAAAATAAAATTTTAAGAGAAAAAATTCAGAAGTTAAATGGATAATTGATATGGAAATTTCAAAAAAAACTGCCTCTGACATATTATAGTGTAAATTTGAAATATAAGGTTTGTATTCCTAACTAATCCCTATTCTACAACGTGTCCAAATCACAGTCACAAAATACAATCCACAATACAAAATTTCTATATGCAAATGCAACTTAGAGAATGCTTTTGGATCACCATCACACCTATTGTCCCGACAATAATCTCATTTACCCGGGATCAGGTAATTTTCTGGCGGATGGTGCTTAGATTTCAATCCCCACAGGTATTATGAAATTATTGTATCACTATAATAATATTGAATCACATGAAAATGTGATAAGCATATGATATAAATAATTATAGAATTTTTTTATTTCAGAAAATTTAGATCATGTGATAATAAAATCAATTGTCGAATATCTTAAACTTTTCCAAAAATTTGGAACATATGTCAAACATTAGGCATATACAATTGTCGAATTTGATCTCTTTTAAAATTTGGATCCAATGGAAAGTAAGTGAGCTAAGCCTCACTGCGGTCATCGTATGGCCATACGTATGCCGAAAACTACTAAAATAATAAATATTGCTGAGAGTTCGACGGTGTGATCGAAATTTTCTCTCCCAACCAATACAATTCTATAAAATTACAATCATCCTTATCTATCAATCCAATTATGTTAAATTATTATTCTTGATTTCATACCTCGGCTTGTGTGTCAAAGACTACACCTTTTGCGAGAATATCTCATTTAGCAAATCGTCCCGTCTTTTGCGGTAACGTTTAATATCCAATAAAAGTATAGAATTCTATTTTGTGTACTCAAGTATCACATCTAACGGAACTATTCTATCTGGTAGAAAAATTTTTGAGAACCTGAAAATTATACTCTTACTTTGGAATATAATTAAAAGCTATCTTTGTTGCTCTTTTGTGCATGTGCAAAGTGTCCTACGCATCCTAAAATTAAATAAATTCGTAATCTAAAGATTTTATGGTTTGAACCTAAACTAAAATTATATTAGAGAATAATCGATTATTCGGATTTTTTTCGAAACGACTATCTCTAAAATTCTTGGAAATTTTGGTAGAATCTTCTTTGTATTTTGGACTCCAAATTTTTTATGATTTAATAAAAGAGACCCGGAGCAACCCTCGTAGAATTTTCATGTACGCCGACCCCTTCGATGGAGCAACTCTCAACACCGGTATCGCACGCATTTAATAAAACACTAAAGTATAACTTTTTTTTCTTTTGTTAAAACCACATAGAGGTGTTCATGTATATATATACTAAGCTATAATTTATAGACATATGGTTAAATCCATGAACAATGGTTCTTCCACAAAGGAGTAAAATATGTATTCTTAAATTCTACTCTATATGAGATCTAGTCTATATGAAAAAAAATATATATACAAGCACAAGAATCTATAATCACACCATTTTTTATTAATCTAAGCTAGTACATAAATCATATATGTTTGAGCTTCTCATAATTTACAACCAAATTATCATTTTCCTAACACATTCACATGTATAAACCTTCATGCTTATGCAAAAAAAATAAAATAAAAATAAAAATTGTAAACCCCCTCACCCAGAGATTTAGCTATTTTAATTTAATATAATATTTACAATTATTATTTTTATTATTAATTTGGATTAAGTAAACAAAAGTATCCTTTAAAAATATTTTCCATAACTTTAATTTTTAGGAGCACAACATTAGCCATTATCTCCAAACAAATTTTATATGCATGATCTAGACGAGCCCACCTTAATTTATGATTATTATATCCCACTCAAACATATCTCCTTGTGCTCTATTTTTAATGTAAAATATTCTGATCAAAAACCTAATTTCTAGCACCTACAGTGCAACCGTTGACTATTCCCATTTAAATTGGAGATCCAATTTCGACCAATTCTTTCGACCTAATGTATAATGATGATCTATATTAGGTCTAAGACACACATGATACCTGTATCCCACTCTATTGAACCTCTATGTGCTACCTACCCTCAATATTCACAAATGACCAATTTTTTAGTGAATTGGACCAACCTAGTCAAACTAAACCGCAACGACCCGAACCTGACCCAACTAGAAGTAGTTGGACTTAACCTAGGTTGACTAATCTAGGTTTGACCATCCATATTAAACATTATTTCAGTTTTGGACAGCAATGAATTTATTAAATCATTATGGTGGAATGTGAAAGGAAAGGGGTTATAACTTGTGACCTTTCCTTACCCCATTGGTAACTCCAAACCCTTCCCCTCCGCACTAGGTTGTCCATAACCCTCCTCTCTTTATCTCACCCATTAGAACCACCTGAAGAAAACTTCTTCCTAACTCTCTTCTTCACATTTTCTCTTCACAAACCATCTCTAAATTCCTTCTCCATCTCCCTCCACACCTCCATCCATCCAACCCTACCTAGGCTGAATCTTAATTCAGCAATACCTCCACCAATCCGGCCCTATCTCCCTCCACAGTAAGTATCTTTCTCTCAAATTTTATATGCTTATTCTCTCCCTATCCTTATTACTTTCTTTTCACAAACCTTCCATCAAAATTTATTCTAAGTTTCTCAAAATAGCCCTCCATCAGAGGTGTCCAGGCTGAATCTAAATTCAGTGTATCCTCTTCTCAGGCCACTCCACCACCTCCATAGCCTCCAAACCACCACTATAGCACCCAAATATCCTTCTTCTATCTCTCCTTAATAAGTTTCATTTATAACTAAGCACCTAAATCATCCTACAACTCCCCCAAATACCCCTTACAAACGAAGACACCTTGCTGAACCCGCCAGCAATAGCACCACTTCAATACCTTGTTGCCACCACTTCCAGCACTAAAACCCCTTCAACAACCACCCTATCTTCATCCTCTAACTCTCTCCTAATATCTATAATCCGTAAAGTACTTGGAAAAATGTTTTGAAGCCCCGGACAGTAGCTACGAGACGAAGTATCCAAATCTGGACAGATTTGTGCAAGCAGTGCACAACCCTCTTTTGCCTTTCCATTTCACTTTGGTAAGAGCTCCAACTCCTCCTACTCAACCCTTTCTACATGTAGTTCATATCCCTATTAAATTTCACTAACTTTGTATTCATATTTTTTATGATATTATACCAAGAACATTTATTACTTCTCATGTCTAGACTTGAATGTTATTTATGCACTTGTTGTCCTATTCACTTTGCCATGATCTAAAACCCAAGCAACCACTTGAAAAATATAATTTTTACTCTAATTGTCACTAAATTTTAGAATATATAAATTTTTTTTAGGGTGTTATATATAAATAAATGCATGGTTGAGACATGATTAAATGTTGTGCAACTTGTAGTGCATTTTGCCTAGGTTTTGTGATAGCTAGTTTTATTATTTATAAACACTATATTGGAATATAGAAGATGTTATGCTAAGGTTGTTCACTAGTTATAGTAGTACTTGCACACATGTTTCATGAAAAATACAAGAAAAAAATGAGGTATATGCCATAATCTTATTATAAATTCAGATTTGACTTGTCTATGTATACTTGATAATTTGTAGTAGAACGAGAGTTGTATATAGTTGGATGAATGGATATACTTGAGAAATACAGTATGTGATTGTTTGTGATGACCCTAACTTGACCTATTGTTAATGCTCATGTGCATGTTTTAATAGACAAAACTAACCCTAGGTTAGTTAACATAGTTTGACACTTAGTGAATACCAAGGTTGATGATATGTTGTATATGGAAATCTAGTATGAGAACACCTAGTACCTACATGAACCTTCGTTATAACCATGTTTATGAGGCTTGATGATGTTATGTGGCTAGTAGGCTTGGTGTTTACACACTTTCTTGGTCCTTGACTAGTGAACCTTAGCCAACCTACTTTGTTAGAACCCCTAATTATTTTAGACTCTAAATAATTAATGGCATTGTATAAGTTCTATCCTTGATTAAATTAGACCCTAATTGTCTAATGATTAATGATGTAGAGTAGTTGTACTCTTGTGCATGCTTAGTGAACCATGTCATAGTGACTAATTTTATGATATTGTATATTTAGGCTCTTGGGATCGCACGAGCGTGGATTCGAGAGCAAGTTCTTTGTATTATCAACTTTGAGTTCCAAGCAAGTGTACCTTGCCATACTTGCAGTAAATTTTTTTATATTATTCTCTTGATCTAATCTGAGTTATATCTATTCAACATAGGACCGTGTGACATTACTTTACGTCCGAATAATATTCGGGTGTCAACACCATACGCAGAGTTGTGTAACGTCATCTAGAGATTGATATCGCGACCCTATACATTTTCGTGCTTGCATTCTCAAGTACGTCATACCATAGGAAACTTGATACTATTCATGTGACAGAATCTTTCTGAGTCATTTATGGTGATTCTGTATAGGCTACAGGATTCGTGACATAGACTTTATATATATGCATAACTATCATATGACTTGCTGCATTAGATATGATCTTGCATGTTATGGACATGAGATGTCGTGGACATGAGATGTGTGATCACATTGGATGGGAAGAGACAAACAGGCTACAGGCTGATATATATATATATATATATATATATATATATATATATATATATATATATATATATATATATATATATATATATATATATATATATATATATATATATATATATTGTGAGGCCGTAGACTCTATATCAAAGTTAGGCACATTACGTGATATTACTGCTACCGGCTCCCTGACACAGAGCTTGTAGTGGTCTCAGCCTGAGTACTAGTGATGCTCTCACTTGCATATCATATAGCTGGTTACATAGTTTGCCCTATTGTTATATTTTTATATACTATATTTATTTTGGCATGCTGTTTCTTGTACCTTGTTACGTCCCTCTGAGGACCTGGTCCCTTGCCAGTTTTACAGCATATACCATTGTGGAGCCTGCCTGGAGTTGCTGATGTGTGTTGCTTTGTCTTGCAGGAATTGGTGCCAGGTACTTATATCTTTTCTTCCGGAGTCATGGTTATTATTCATATTATTTATTTATCTACTGATATAGCCTAATTTTATAGACTCATATTCCTTTCTCGAGTCTATTCGAGCTTATGTGTTACTGGCGGCCGACTTTAGTACATGTAGCTCATTCTTGTATATTCTGATCATTGTGGATTGAGGCATATATATTTATATTTACTTGATTATATAGATATTGACCATTTTAATATAGCTTATACATATTCGAGTCGGACCGGAGTCTGGTCGAATGCGTAGCTGGTATGTTACGTATTCCTAGTCCTACGTATTTTGGGACTAGGGCGTGACAAAAATAAAAATAAAAATAAAAATAAAAATAAAATAAAAATAAAAATAAAATAAAAATAAAAATAAAAATAAAATAAAATAAAATAAAAATAAAAATAAAAATAAAAATAAAAATAAAAATAAAAATAAAAATAAAAATAAAAATAAAAATAAAAATAAAAATAAAAATAAAAATAAAAATAAAAATAAAAATATAGTAATTCACACCATAACAATCCATGTATTTATTAAATATGATCATATTATATCTATAAAAAAAAACTTATGAACAATATATTCAATCCATCCAGATTAAAGTAGTGTCAGTTATACTGTACCGTATCCTAGTATTAGTGTTTGTTCTCTATAAGTAATAATAGGAATAACATGAATTTCAGAATAATAAAAATTAAAACTATTATCAGAAAAAATTCAAGCTTTGGCTTTGACATGAATATTTGACAAATGGCCAAAATTTGAGGATAATTTGAGTATTGAAAGTAAGGGCTTGCCTTGCTATAAAGTTCTTTGATTGGAGGATTTTTATTTGATTTTCTTCACTTCTTCCAATTGATAATCCTAAGACTCAAGATGACAACCATATAATCCAAATTAAATTCTTATTTGGAAGGATCTAACCTAGATTCAAAAGATTGGAGAAATTATAACTAAAGAAAAATACTAGTGGTGGAGGTGGTTTGGAGGAGGTCGACCGCAACAGGGTGGCCGGTGGTCGGGTCAGCCTTCAGCGGCAGCTGCAGTCAGCAGTAGCCGCAGCAGCAACAAAGTGTGGCAGCAGCAGCCAGTAGTAGCCGCAGCAGTAGTAAGGTGCGGCAGCAGCAACAATATTCAGTAGCAGCAGAAGCAGATGGAGAACAGCGGCAACAACATTTGAGAGTAAGGGAGGGAGAGATGGAGAGATGAAGAGTGAGGGAGAGAGATAGGATGGAGAACCGAAGCCTTCCCCCATTCTCCATATACTCAGATACTTTCCCCCATTTCCTATAAACCAACAAATCCATCATTTTATTTTGTGCATGAGTCACCCTTTATATTTGTCACCAGGTGACACATGGAGGTAGGTGAGAAGAATTTTTTTGTAATTGCACAAGATTTTGAGGGTTAAAAAAAAATAGGGTATAAGTAATTGTAGGATTTATTCCAAGGGCTGATTTGAAAAAAATATAATACCAACAGAAAAATAATAATTTTAACTAAATAATATTTATTTTAGAAAAATATATTGAAAATAGGTTATTACACAAGTATTTTTCGAAGTTGGATTTGAGGGAGGGATATCATCAAGTGAGGGTGGTTGAAAATGATGTGCATAAAACATCATTTAGGACTCATGAGGGACATTATGAGTTCCTTATGATGCCTTTTGGGCTCACTAATGCCCCCTCAACCTTTCAGGCCATGATGAATACATTGTTTAGAGATTATATGAGAAAATTTGTACTAATTTTCTTTGATGAAATATTGTTTATAGTTGTAGCCTGGAGGAACACTTAGCTCATTTAGAACAAGTATTCAAGAGACTGTCAGATAACAACTTAAAAGTCAAGGAGAGCAAATGTCAGTTTGTACTACAAAAAGTAGGGTATTTGGTCCATGTGATTTCTCAAGAAGGTATCCAAGTTGGTCCAGATAAGGTAGAAGCAGTGGTGCAATGGTCAGTACCTGTAACTCTAAAGGAGCTTAGAGGATTCCTAGGCCTCACAGGCTATTACAGAAGATTTATCCAAGGCTCTGGATCTATTGCAAGGGCCTCTAACTGAACCGTTTAAAAAGAATGCATTCCAGTGGACTGACAAGGCACAACAGTCTTTTGAGAAGCTGAAGGTATGTAAACACCCGGATTTTTTGGATATTAAAAATGAAATTTGGGATTTTTCTGTGATTTTTAAAATAATTAAAATAAATGTTCTTCTGAATCAAATATTTTTAAGTATTAAAATAAATATTAAAATATTATGAAAATAATATTTTTGGGTGTAAAATAAAATATTAGACATAGGGTAATTTTTTTGAAATTTATTGGACCCCAGAACTATTTTTAAAGACCTAAAAATTTATGTTTTAATTAAACCAGAATAAACCGGATTAAACCAACTGGTTTAACCCTGAACCGGTTTTATCCTGAACCAAACCAACCTACCCGAACCAGACCAACCCTTAACGGGTCGGATCCATACCCGACCCGTATCCTATTGGACCTGGATCCGGACCCGTTAATCAACCTGACCAGACCCGACCTACAGTAACTGTAGGGAATTAATTTCCCCCGACTTCCCGCGGTCGTTCCCCTCTGGCCGCCGTTACTCTGCCCTCGCCCCTGCGGCAGTTTCGCCTACCCCGCTCCCCGCGCTTCCCCCGTAATCATCGTCCACCGCCTCCTATATAATCCCCCATCTCCCAGCTGCCATCCTCACCACGGCCACCGCCGACTACCCGCTCCACGGCAACCCCCTGTCACCATCCTCCCCACTTCCAATACCCTCCGTCGCCTCCAGCCACCGGCCACGATCTCCACCACCATCACAGACCCTCCGTCGCACCCAAAGCCCAACCCGGCCATCCGCCTCCATCACCCCACAGCCACTGCCACAACAGTTCCTCTCCGCCAGAGCCCCAGCGATGCCTCCGCCGCCTTCTCCGTCGACCCGAGGTCAGCCACCGCCAAGACCCCGCTGCCAACCCCAGCAGCCGCCGCAGCAACTACCGCCATGCCGCGTTCTTCCGTGACAGTATACGCCAGCAAGGTACCTGTTTTCCCGCGCACATAACTTCCTGTACGTAGATCCATATTTTATCCTGTCTGCTGTGACGCGTAGACTGCGTGACCCTCTCGAAACCCGTACAAATAGTCTGGGATATCGCATCCTGTGTCGGTCGCAAACTGTGATAAAAAATCAGGAAAAACTTCCCATTTCTGAAAATTCAGAATTTATCCCGAACTCCCCAGTTCGCGACCGTTTTGCGAATAACCTGTTAATTATTTCTAAAATCCACCTGAACAATTATTTAGACCTTATGACCAAGTTTTAAAACCCTATTTTATGTAATTTATTGAGCTGTAGTTTGTAATAATTTTGAGGGTGAAAATGACCTAAAACTTGGTATTTAAATACAATATTTTTTCCTGAAACTGGATGCGCTCCGCTAAACGGGACGACTTGGTCGCATGCTAGCTTTACCGAAAGGTGCGCGCTGTTAATACAAACGTGTGGGATTTTACAGAAGTTGATTTGGAAGTACGTACACACCGGAATCAACGCGTATCCGTCGACAACACCCCGTATCGACCTTATTCTAAAACTTGCTATAACTTCATGTATGCTCGTCGTTTTGAAACAAAACTTGCGCCATCGGACTCGTAGCATTTTTCTGGTCCTGTGACCCAAGTTTGGTTCGATTCTGAGAACGTTGACAAAATTGCGTATCGTGGGCCCCATGGCTCCACTTGACGGACGATTTTGTGATCGGCTCATCGGAATCCAGTTCTGGATATTCCGTTGGGTTCGTATCGTTGTTCTGGACTTATAGACACTAAGTTGGACGAATTTGGAAAACATTGTCTTTGGCACGTTTCTCGGTGCGAAGTGGGCCATATGTGGACCCCACTTTGACTAGAAACGGTCAATTTTGCTCCTGTGTCCAAATTGGACTTATGGATAGTCTATTCTAGCTATTTGATGTCTTCTGAATCTGATGGTAATATTTATTACAGTATTTGGAGGAGTACCTGTAGATTCTGCTGATACCAGAACTACTGTTGGAATTTAAACCGCAGGCAAGTATACCTTGCCATACTTGTAGTAATTTGGTTTATATTATTTCTTTTGATATATTTATATGATATAATTGTTCAACCTATGACCGTGTGATATTACTTAGCGTCCGAATAATATTCGGGTGTCAACACCGTACGCGGAGTTGTGTAACGTCACTAATGATGGATATCGAAACCCTATACATATCTTCGTGCTTGAAGTATCAAGTACGTCATAACATATGACACCTGACACTGTTCATGAGACAAAATCTTCCTGAGTTATTCATGGTGATTCTGTATAGGCTACAAGATTTATGACATAGACTTTATATATATCATATGACTTGCTGCATTAGATATGATCTTGCGTGACATGGACATGAGACGTTGTGGACATGAGACGTGTGATTATATTGGGTGGGGAGAGACACACAGGCTACATGCTGATTTTATATATATATTTATTATTGTGAGGCTGTAGACTCTACATCAGAACTAGGCACATTACGTGATATTACTGCTATCGGCTCCCCGACACAGAGCTTGTAGTAGTCTCAGCCTGAGTACTAGTGATGCTCTCACTTGCATATCACATAGCTGGTTACATAGTTTACCCTATTGTTTGATTATTATTGCACTATATTTATTTTGGCTTGAGTTATTCTTGTACCTTGCTATGTCCCCTGAGGACCTGGATCCTGATTATGTCTCCAGTATAGCAGAGGAGTTCTATCCCGAGGTATACGGGACAGGAGCAGAAGCAGTAGCAGGAGCAAACACTGGAGCTGAACCGATCCCCGAGGACGAGGTGATCGCCGAAGATTTCTCCTGAGTATATGTTATCTATACTCAGTATTTGCTATTATTAGACTCTTTCATTTCTGATTTGTTGAATCTTTGTATCCGACTTATTATCGGGTTGTTCCCCGATTTACTTTATTGAGACTTGTTGTTAGTTTTTATTTTATTATGTTGTTGATCATATTTATCTTCCATGGATGAGATTAGATTGTGACATATTTAGTAGACCTTTATTATTGTTTTTCAGCTTAAGTACACATTGATGGGTCCATTAAATTGGATTTGCCCATTAGTGTGTGCTGCTGGCCATTGCCACGTGTCTAGTCCCTCGATAATTTTGGGATTGGGACGTGACATAGTTTTTGTGGTGGCCCATACAGGTCAACGACTAAATTGCTTCGGTTTTAACTGAGGGACCGAGCAAACCTACAATAAGGATATGATAAGTTTTAGGATCTCATCCATTGATTTGAATCATTTTTGATCTCTATATATCGGATTCGAACTAATTGCTTGATTTGCATCATTTCTTGATTCCTCTGTGCATTCTCATAGTTTTCTTTCAATGCAGAGTAATGGATCCAAGAACCGGTAATGAGAATCCCTTAGGTATACCACAAGATGTTGTGGTCACCTATCAGGAGGGAGTGACACCAGAAGATATAGGACAATCAACTCAAAGCAATCAAGTAGGCCAGCATACTTCAATGTTCCGGCATGATGACATCCCACCTCCGCCGTAGTTCACTCCACCGATGCCTGTTTTTCTACCAGGGCAAGCCATGGACGGGCAGCAGATATTTCAAATGTTTTATGCCATGATGCAAGCCCAACAACAGATTCAACAAGAGGCTTAGCATCAAGAGGCGGAGAACTTGAGGAACAGCCTGGTAACCTCACTGGAGCAGGCGAAACCGCCAGCTAGGCGACCATCCGCGGGATCTATCATTAATTTCTGCCAGCTGAAGCCCTGTACCTTTTCTGGCAAGGAGGAGCCAACTGAAGTTCACGAGTGGCTCACAAACACACAACACCAGTTGGAAGCAGCTGAACTTTCGAGGGAGCGATGGATAACTACCGTCAGGTTGCAGCTGACGGACAATGTGCACCATTGGTGGCTATCTGAAGAGAGGAGGCTCGGACATGATCGAGTCACTTGGAAAGAGTTCTCTAGACTCTTCCAGGAGATATATATCCCAACTATTGCTCGATCGGAACTTCGAGACAAGTTTAACTGCCTTATTCAAGGCAATATATCGGTGGAAGGGTACAATACGGAGTTCATTCGTCTGAGTCGCTTCGCCCCTTCTCTAATTCCGACAGAAAAAGAGAAAGCGGAGAAGTTCTTCGACGGACTCAGGTTTGAGCTCCAAAGATTGATCGGATCTGTTGCACCTACATCATACACAGACGTTCTTGCTGCAGCACGACGCATGGAGCGCATCACCAGGAGGGAGTCAAGTCTGAAGCGGCCTTTCACATCAGCACCATCCAGAGCATCACATGGGGAATCTGCAAAACGATCCCAGGGGAATCTACCTCAAAGAGCAGCACCTAGGGCCATATCCCTTCTTACTTGTCACTACTGTGGCAAGGTAGGCCATATCGAGAGAGAGTGCAGACGCAAGTTGGGACTATGCCTGATTTGCTGATCCAACCAGCATCCAGCCAAGGACTGAGCGCCCGGAGGGAGCACCAACGGTAGATCGACCAGCTTTACCAGCACCAAGGCCAGCTTATCCAGCATTAGGAGCACCACAAACAGGAGTTAGAGGAGTCAGACCACCAGCTCCAGGAGGGAATCAGCAGAGACCACCATTGCCACCACAAGCAGCACTATTCCAGCAGGCTCAACAGTAGAGAGGTCCAGTTCAGGGATGAGGACAGGCATTTGCATTGGCTGTAGAGGAGAAAGCTACTGCATGAGAGGTTATAGCAGGTACTATATTAGTAGCTTCATTACCTGCCGTAGCTTTATTTAATTCTGGAGCATCACATTCATTCATAGCTGCTAGCTTCGTAGCCACACATAGAGTAGCTACGCACCCCTTCCGAAGACTAAGAGAATTCTTATGGGAGGTAGAATTATCCCAGTTAGTGACATCCGTACATCTGTAGAAGAGAGATGCGAGCCCAATTTCTGATCTTTTCTATGCCGGATTATGATATTATACTTGGTATGGACTGGTTAAGTCAGTACCATGTGATCCTAGATTGCCGGCTTGGACGAGTTATATTTAGACCGCCTGGACATCCAAAGTTTGAGTTTCTTCGGGGAGCTATAGAGCAAGGTGTTCAGCCTACTCTTAGGGTACTATCTGTAGAAGGGGAGTTAGGTTACCCAAGAGTTATATCAGAGTTTGTGGATGTATTTCCTGATGATCTTCCAGGTTTACCACCTGATCGGAAAATAGAATTCACAATAGACTTGACTCCAGGAGCAGAGCCTATCACTTTATTAGTGTACCGGCTAGCACCTAAGGAGTTGGTGGAATTGAAGGAGCAAGTTGATGATCTTCTGGAGAAAAATTTTATTCGACCCAGTGTTTCACCATGGGGAGCACCCATACTATTTGTACCGAAGAAGGATGGGATAGTACGCCTGTGTATTGACTACAGGGCACTGAACACTGTAACCATTAAGAACCGGTATCCCTTGCTACGCATTGACGACCTATTCGATCAGTTGAGTGGTGCTAGGGTATTCTCAAA
Source organism: Iris macrosiphon (assembly GCA_036927795.1). Classification (NCBI taxonomy): domain Eukaryota; kingdom Viridiplantae; phylum Streptophyta; class Magnoliopsida; order Asparagales; family Iridaceae; genus Iris; species Iris macrosiphon. The sequence continues at coordinate 45,986,597 of JAYESA010000004.1, forward strand.
GATTGACCTTAGATCCGATTATCACCAGATTAGAGTGAGGAAGGAGGATATACCGAAGTCAGCCTTCAGGACCAAGTATGGACACTATGAGTTCTTAGTTATGCCGTTTGGTTTAACCAACGCGCTAGCTGTGTCCATGAATTTGATGAACAAAGTTTTTCATCAGTACTTGAACAAGTTCATGGTGGTGTTTATTGATGATATCTTAATATATTCCAAGAGCCACGAAGAGCACGAGGAGCATCTCAGAATTGTGCTAGAGACGCTAAGACAAGAGAAGCTGTATGCCAAACTCAGTAAATATGAGTTTTGTATGGATAAGGTGCCTTTTCTGGGATATATCATCTCAGGAGAAGGACTTTCGGTTGATCCAGAGAAGGTTGCTGCAATAGAAACTTGGCCCATACCTACATCAGTTGCAGAAGTGAGAAGTTTTCTCGGGCTTGCTGGATATTACCAGAGGTTCGTAGAGATTTTTTCAAGGATTGCGGAGCCAATGACGAAGTTGACACATAAGGACCAGGAGTTTGCATTGACGAAAGATTGTCAGAAGGCCTTTAAAGAATTGAAGAGGCGATTGACAACAGCACTGGTCTTGACTCTTCCTTCAGGATCAGGAGGCTTTGTTGTTTATAGTGATGCATTAGGCAGTGGACTAGGATATGTTTTGATGCAACATAGCAAAGTTATCGCTTATGCATCGAGACAGCTGAAGGTCCATGAGAAGAACTACCCGACGCACGATCTTGAGCTAGCTGCAGTAATATTTGCACTGAAGATATGGAGGCACTATCTTTATGGAGAGAAGGTAGAAATCTTTACTGATCATAAGAGTCTGAAGTAGGTATATACTCAGAAGGAGCTCAATATGAGACAGAGTCGTTGGCTTGAGTTGATGGTCGACTTTGATATAGATCTGCAGTACCATCCAGGCAAGGCGAATGTCGTAGCAGACGCACTCAGCAGGAAGACCGCAACTTATTTCTTGATGATGCACCCCCAGCTATTAAAGGATCTACAAGAGCTCAAGATAGAGATTATTTTGCCTAGACGAAGTTGCTTGTTTGCAAATCTTGAAGTTAAGTCATCACTTGTGGAGAGGATTAAGGCGGCATTACCCACCGATGCTAGATTTCGAAGACTTAAAGAGAAGACAGAATCCGGCATGCAGACGGGACTTTACATCCATGAGGACGGGACATTAAGGTACGAAAATCGCCTATATGTTCTGAATGGGGAATTGAGACATGAGTTGTTGTCTGAAGCACATAGCTGCATGTACACTATTCATCCGGGAGGAACAAAGATGTACCGAGATTTGAGACAGTACTATTGGTGGCATGGAATGAAGAGGGAGATTGCACGGTTTATGGTGAAATATTTAGTCTGCCAGCAAATAAAGGCCGAGCATCACAGAACTGCTGGTATGTTACAGCCGCTTCCCTTTCCCGAATGGAAGTGAGAACATATCACTATGGATTTCATTACTGGATTTTCAAGAAGCCCCAGTAGAAAAGATGCAGTATGGGTTATTGTGGATCAACTCACTAAATCGGCATATTTTTTGCCATTTAGAGTTAGACAGTCCAGGGAAGTACTAGCCGACATGTACATACGACATATCGTAAGATTACATGGAATACCGATTAGTATTGTGTCAGATCGTGACTCAAGATTTACATTCTATTTTTGGAGAAGCATACAAGAGAGTCTTGGCACCCGACTCAAGTTTAACACTGCGTACCATCCACAGACAGATGGTCAATCTGAGCGCACAATTTAGATCTTGGAGGATATGCTACGATCGTGTATGCTAGACTTTGGAGGGTCTTGGGAAGATTATTTGTACTTGGCGGAGTTCTCTTATAATAACAGCTACCAGGCGAGCATCCAGATGGCACCATTCGAGGCTTTGTATGGCAGAAAGTGCAGATCACCGATATGTTGGAGTGACGTTGGCGAACGTCAAATACTGGGTCCAGAATTGGTGATGCAGACCGTTGAGAAGGTGAAGCAAATACAGAATCATCTTCGTGCAGCTTCGGACAGACAAAAGCATTGGGCTGATACACACAGACGACCTTTGGAGTTCAAAGAAGGATAGCACGTATTCTTGAGGATTTTACCTACTCGAGGTACTATTCGTTTTGGGAGCAGAGGCAAGCTGAGCCCAAGGTACATTGGGCCATTTGATATTCTAGAGCACATTGGTGAGGTGGCGTATCGTCTTGCATTACCTCCATCTTTAGAGGGAGTGCATGATATATTCTATGTCTCATAGCTGAGAAGGTACGTGACTGACCCAAGTTACGTAGTCGATCATTCTGAGATTACAGTAGGCCCTAGATTGAGATATAAAGAGCAGCCAGTTGGGATATTCGACATCAGTGAGAAGATATTGCGAGGTCAGACGATTAGACTGGTTCGAGTAGCTTGGAAATATTACTCTTCCGGCGAATCTACCTGGGAACGAGAGGATATCATACGCCAGCGTTATCCTAACCTATTCGATGATGCAGGTATAACCTAAGCATTTCTTTTAGTTACCATGTTTTAATTTACCTTTAGTAGTTAATTCTTCGATTGCGAGGACACAATCCTCTTAAGGGGGGTAGATTGTAAACACCCAAAATTTTCGGATATTAAAAATAAATTTTGGGATTTTACTGTAATTTTTTAAATAATTAAAATAAATGTTCTTCTAAATTAAATATTTTTAAGTATTAAAATAAATAGTAAATATTATGAAAATAATATTTTTGGGTGTAAAATAAAATATTAGACATAGGGTAATTTTTCTGGAATTTATTGGACCCCAGAACTATTTTTAAAGACCTAAAAATTTATGTTTTAATTAAACTAGAATAAACCGGATTAAACCAACCGGTTTAACCCTGAACCGGTTTAATCCTGAACCAAACTAACCCACCCGAACCGGACCAACCCTTAACGGGTCGGATCCATACCCGACCCGTACCCGCGACCCGTATCCTATTAGACCTGGATCCGGACCCGTTAATCAACCCGACCCGACCTACAGTAACTATAGGGAATTAATTTCCCCCAACTTCCGGCGGCCGTTCCCCTCCGGCCGTCGTTACTCCGCCCTCGCCCCCGCGACGGTTTCGCCTACCCCACTCCCCGCGCTTTCCCCTCCGTAACCGTCGTCTACCGCCTCCTATATAATCCCCCATCTCTCAGCTGCCATCCTCACCACGACCACGACCGACTCCCCGCTCCACGGCCACCCACTGTCACCATCCTCCCCACTGCCAATACCCTCCGCCGCCTCCAGCCACCGGCCACGATCTCCACCACCATCACAGACCCTCCACCGCACCCAAAGCCAGACCTGGCCATCCGCCTCCATCACCCCACAGCCACCGCCACAATAGTTCCTCTCCGCCAGAGCCCCGGCGCCGCCTCCGCCGCCTTCTCCGCCGACCCGAGCTCAGCCACCGCCGAGACCCAGCTGCCAACCCCAGCAGCCGCCGCAGCAACCGCCGCTACGACGCATTCTTCCTGTACGTAGATCCATATTTCATCCTACCAGCAAGGTACCTGCTTTGTCGTGCGCGTAACTTCCTGTACGTAGATCCATATTTCATCCTGTCTGTTGTGACGCGTAGACTGCGTGACCCTCTCGAAACCCGTATAAATAGTCCGGGGTATCGCGTCCTGTGTCGGTCGCAAGCTACGATGAAAAATTAGGAAAAAACTTTCCATTTCTGACAATTTAGAATTTATCCCAAACTCCCCAGTTCGCTACCATTTTGCGAATAACCTGTTAATTATTTCTAAAATTCACCTGAACAATTATTTAGACCTTATGACCAAGTTTTAGAACCATATTTTTGTGTAATTTATTGAGCTGTAGTTTGTAATAAATTTGAGGGTAAAAATGACCAAAAACTTGATATTTAAATATATTAATTTTTCTCGAAACTGGGTGCGCCCCGCTAAACGGGAGACTTGGTCGCATGCTAGCTTCATCGAAAGGTGCGCGCTGTTAATACGGACATGTAGGATTTTATGGAAGTTGATTTGGATGTGCGTGCATACCGGAATCAACGCATATCCGTCGATAACACCCCGTATCGGCCTTGTTCTGAAACTCGCTGTAACTTCGTGTATGCTCGTCGTTTCGAAAAAAAACTTGCACCATCGGACTCGTAACATTTTTTGGTCCTGTGACCCAAGTTTGGTTCGATTCTGAGAACGTTGACAAAATCGCGTATCGTGGGCCCAACGACTCCACTTGACGGGTGATTTTGTGATTGGCTCATCGAAATCCAGTTTTGGACATTCCGTTGGGTTTTTATCATCGTTCTGGACTTGTAGACACTAAGTTGGACAAATTTGGAGAACATTGTCTCTGGCACGTTTCTCGGTACGAAGTAGGCCAGATGTGGACCCCACTTTGACCAGAAACAGTCAATTTTGCCCCTGTGTCCAAATTGGACTTATGGACAGGCTATTCTAGCTATTTGATGTCTTCTGAATCTGATGGTAATATTTATTACAACATTTGGAGGAGTACCTACAGATTCTGCTGATACCAGAACTACTGTTGGAATTCAAATACCAGGCAAGTGTACCTTGCCATACTTGCAGTAATTTGGTTCATATTATTTATCTTGATATATTTATATGATATAATTGTTTAACCTAGGACCGTGTGACATTACTTAGCACCGAATAATATTTGGGTGTCAACACCGTACGCGGAGTTGTATAACGTCACAAGTAATGGATATCAAAACCCTATACATATCTTCGTGCTTGAAGTATCAAGTACGTCATACCACATGACACCTGACACTGTTCATGAGACAGAATCTTTCTGAGATATTTATGGTGATTCTGTATAGGCTATAGGATTTGTGACATAGACTTTATATATATCATATGACTTGCTGCATTAGATATGATCTTGCATGACATGGACATGAGACGTTGTGGACATGAGACATGTGATTACATTGGGTGGGGAGAGACACACATGCTACAGGCTGATTTTATATATGTATTTATTATTGTGAGGCCGTAGACTCTACATAAGAGCTAGGCACATTACGTAATATTACTGCTACTGGCTCCCCGACACAGAGCTTGTAGTAATCTCAGCCTGAGTACTAGTGATACTCTCACTTGCATATCACATAGCTGGTTACATAGTTTACCCTATTGTTTTATTATTATTGTACTGCATTTATTTTGGCTTGAGTTATTCTTGTACCTTGCTATGTCCCCTGAGGACCTGGATCCAGATTATGTCTCCAGGTATAGCAGAGGAGTTCTATCCTGAGGTATACGAGACAGGATCAGAAGCAGTAGCAGGAGCAAATACTGGAGCTGAACCAATCCCCGAGGACGAGGTGATCGCCGAAGATTTCTCCTGAGTATATGTTATCTATACTCAGTATTTGCTATTATTATACTCTATCATTTCTGATCTGTTGAATCTTTGTATCCGACTTATTATCGGGTTGTTCCCCGATTTACTTTATTGAGACTTGTTGTTGGTTTTTATTTCATTATGTTGTTGATCATATTTATCTTCCATGGATGAGATTAGATTGTGACATGTTTAGTAGACCTTTATTATTGTTTTACAGCTTAAGTATACATTGATGGGTCCATTAAATTGGGTTTGTCCATTAGTGTGTGTTGCTGGCCATTGCCACGTGTCTAGTCCCTCGGTATTTTTGGGACTGGGATGTGACATTAGTGTGTGTTGCTGGCCATTGCCACGTGCCTAATCCCTCAGTATTTTTGTGTTAGAGTGTGAAGCTTCTGGGGAAGGAATAGGAGCAGTTCTGATGCAAAAGGAAAGACCCATAGCATATTTTAGCCAAGGCCTTAAAGGCAGAACTAAAGTGCTATCCACATATGAAAAATAGATCTTAGCTATTCTTCTGGCCATCAAAAAGTGGCACCAATACTTGTGGGGAAGATAATTTATCATTAGGACTGACCACCAATCTCTTAAATATTTACTTGAACAGAAAATGTGCACAAAAGCTCAATACAAGTAGCTAATGAAGTTACATGGGTTCAATTGTAGAATGGAGTATAAGAAGGGAAAGGAGAATAAAGCTACTAATAGCCTTTCAAGACAAGAGCATCCTTCTTTGCATACTATTTCCAGGGTACAAGATGAGTGGTTATTTCAATTCAAAGAGAAAATAAAGCAGTTATCTTATTACACAGAACAACTTCGGAGGTGGAACAAGGAGACTTGGATGCCAGGAATTATTCCTTGAGAGATGGGCTTCTTTATTATAAAAGTAGGCTGCTTATAGATCCTCAGTCTGAGTTTATGGACATCATGTTAAAAGAATACCATGATCACCTACTGGCAGGTCATTCAGTGGTGGCCAAAACATTACATAGGCTAAAAAAGAGTTGCTATTGGAGAGGAATGAAGAATGTAGTAAAAAATCATATCAGATCTTGTGTGGTTTTTCAACAAAGTAAGTATGAAAACATAAGTCCTGTTGGGTTATTGCAACCCCTACCCATACCCAATATGATATGGGAAGAAGTATCCATGGACTTCATAGAAGGTCTACCTGATAGTTATCATAAAACTACCATTATGATTGTAGTGGATAGACTCACTAAATACATACATCTTTTTTTTATTAAGTCATCCATACACTGCTGCTATGGTAGCCAGGGTGTTTATAGAAGGAGTTGTGAAGCATCATGGACTACCAAAGTCTATTATATCAGACAGAGACCCTATTTTTACTAGCCAGTTTTGGCATGAGTTTTTAAAGCCCATGGGACACAGCTGAAGTATATCACAGCCTACCACCCACAAATAGACGGGCAAACCGAAGTGACCAACAGGTGCATAGAGGCCTATTTGAGGTATTTTTGTGGGCACAAACCCAAGGAGTGGAGTAAATACCTCCCTTGGGTTGAGTTGTGGTTTAACATAAATTGGCACTCTTCAACCAAAGTTTCTCCTTTTGAAGCAGTATATAGGAGACCCCCACCACACTTACTGACATATATTTCAGATCAACCACAAGACAGAGGTATTGCTGAGGCTTTGAATTCCAGGGAAAATGCATTGCATGTACTCAAAGACAACCTCCAGTTAGCTCAAGACAAGAAAAAGAAGTTAGCTGACACTAAGAGGACTGACAGGAGTTTTGAAATAGGGGAATGGGTTTTTCTTAAGCTCCAACCATATAGACAGGTCTCAGTTGGGCAACATAGACCCCAAAAGTTGTCCCCTAAATACTTTGGTCCATACCAAGTACTTGCTAAAGTAGGGGCAGTAGCTTATAGGCTTGCCTTACCCGAAGAAGCTCTCATTCACCCAGTTTTTTATCTCTCTCAGCTTAAGAAGAAGATATCTTCCAACAAAGAAGTCCAAACAGAAGCTCCTACACAGGTGGAAGGACTGATACTGGAGCCAGATGTGATTTTAGATAGAAGGATGGTTAAAAAGAGGAATAAATCTGCTACAGAAGTATTGGTTCAGTGGAAGAACTCAGATAAGGAGCATGCTAAGTGGATTCTCTATGAGAATTTCATCAAGACTTATCCTTTCTTCGACCTTGAGACAAGATCAATTTGAGGGGGACGGTGTTGATAAGAACCCTGGGTCGCCACTGCAACTTTTACTCATCAAATCAGGCTTAGTAGAGGAGAATAACATCATTGCCATCTTGAGGTAACCGCTTCATTGCCAGCTCAACAAGTTGGTTATACATCATGGCCAGCTCAGCATAAAGGTGGACCAATTAACTTCTAGAATGCCACATCACATGAAGTATCACACCTATAAAAAAGAGAGCAGAGAGAGAAGGAACATCAGAACATTTGTATCCTCAATTTTTTCTTGCATTTTACTTTTGATATGTCAATTTAAATTTGTATTTCCCTCTCTTTCCAAAATATTCAATAAACAAACCCTAGTTCATCCCCAAATTAGTACTATTCTTTTCAGTTTTACCTCTGTTAAAGTGTAGACATGGCTACTTTTGGCAGAGCAGCCATGAATCTAGGCCCAGGGGCTCGAGATCACACCAAGTAGTGGCAAAAGAAACATCAACAACAACAACCCCCGCGTGCGTGCCTCGCCTCCTTCCCCGTCTTCTACCGCCGCCTCCTCCTCCTTCTCAGATGGTTGGGGTTGGGGTTAGGGTTAGTGTTTGGGAGTTTAGAAATTTTAAGAGAGAATATAAATTTAGAATGAAGGATTTTGGAAAGATTTGGGGGCGTGGGCTATCCTGAGTAAATTTTGGGATGTCCTAAGTAAAATTTACAAAAATTTAGGTTGTCTTGAAGTAATAGGCTGTCCTAAGTAACTATTGGAGTGTCTTTAGAATTTGCCAAGAAGAAAGGGGGTTGATTTTATATTTTTGTTGCTTTTCGGGAGGAAGGGGGAAAGAGAACGGGGAATTAAAAAAAAAGAAAGCGGTCTCAGTATAAGTTTTTAGACCTTTTTTAAACACTTATATATAAAAAGCATTATAAAAAGTTAAAAAATAGTCCAATCCATCATATAAAGAGGGGGTTCTAAAATTTTAGAACGTTTATAGATAATCGTTATAATAACAATTTTACAAGCGTTATAGAAGATATTTTTGTTGTAGTACCCCCTTCAAAGTTTCTGAACTTTAAACTTTGTAAGTTTAGAATACTTTGAACACAAGTATGGAAGAGATAGGCGCATGTAGGCGTTAGGCGCATCAGGTGTTAGGCGCATCGGGTTGTGTGGCGCATTAAATTGTTTGGCACATCAGATGTAGCCTAGTTGCCTTGCTGCTGATAGGGATCAAGTCGACATTCTGACTGGCTATTCTCTAGTTAGAGATTCATCCATTAAATGTCAGATTCATCCCGCGGTTTAGGCATTTAGCAATTCGTGAGCCGTTAATGGCTCTTCTTGTTATAAATAAAGGGTTAGGGGAGAGAGAATATAAACTTCTCCTTTCATCTAAAGTCTCTGTCGCAACTGAGCATGGGGAGATCGGTTGAGCGGTTCGTTGATCCCCTCCTTCTGATAGTCGACCACCCAGCTGTTGTCGACGGAGGTAAGGGTGGCAAGAAGTTATATCGATACGGTGCTTTACTCGTAGACGCTTCTCTAGCTCTCGCAAGAATTATATGTGAGTCATTCTCGGAGGGACTTCCCGAATGACCGTACCTGGGAATTCTACCATACTCCTTTTTTTCAATTAATTTGTGTCACCCGATTCCAGATTTGGTATTTCTTGAATATTTAGAATTTAATTTTTTTTGATAATGTATTCTTGCTGTATTTCTCAGTGTTGGTTCCTGTCATTTTATTTATTGTTATTTTTTTTCTTGTTGAGAGAGACTATCCGAGACTAGTAGAATATCTATTGGCATTGCCATAGACCCGGTTTAGGATCTGCATATAGAATGGACACCTGGTTCGATTCTTTTGATTGAACCCATGACTAAACCATCTTTCTCTCCTCTTAGTATATATATGAGTATTTCTCTCTCCTCACTCATTTTCTTATTTCACTCTTCTTGCTTTCTTCTTTCTCCTTCCCTTCAAGCTCCCTTTAGGCAAACCCTAACCCTAGGGAGAAGTTGTTATGACTTGGACCGTGAGAGGTAGAGGCTAGGAGCCACCCAAGGCAAGTACATCTTGCTCAATGGTGAAGCCTTAATTTTTAGATTATATATATATATATATATATATATATATATATATATATATATATATATATATATATATATATATATATATATATATATATATATATATAATTTTAAAAAATATTTGATAAAAATATTATCTTTGAGTTTCTGATCATATTTAGTTATTGGAGTTTGGGATTTTGATGTATAGATTTGTATAGATCTGAGTTTTGACTTAGGATTTTATATGGCTTCCATGAGTTTTTCCTTAGTTTCATCTATTAAAACTTGTTGTTTTTTAAAACTAGTTGTTCTATTTGATAGATCTTTCCATTTCGAGTATTTTGGCTTTTGAATCACTTAATTTGGAGTTAAATTAAAGTTTTTATGGCCAAAATAAAATTTGGAGCTTCATTCTCAGACATGTCTGGCAGGGACGATGAACAGTGCCGTACAGCAGTACGCAACACATGGATTTTTATGCCGCAGCAGTGCACTGAACATGAAGTTTCTTACCGCGGCAATGCGTCGTGCATTGATGTGCTGCGCATCACTTTCTTGCAGTGCGCAGTGCGCCGTGCATGGAGTTTCATGTTGCAGCAGTGCGTGCGCCACGCACATCACACCCTCGCCGCACGCATCAGTGGCCGCGAGCATCAGTCCTTGCCGTGTAGTGTGCCACACATGGATTTTCTTGCCGCAATAGTGTGCCGCGCACAGAATTCATGATGTGCGCAGTGCAATGCGTGCATAATGACCTGCATGCCTGTTTTTGCCTATTTAAGCTATTTTCTGGCTAGAATTTTATAAACTCAAAACATGAAAGTTGTAGATCTCTGTTTTCTCTTTCCAAATCTTTTTGAATCACCTTATTTGAAGTTCATTTGTGAGTTATTCTCAATTTACTATATTGCATCATTTTTCTAATGCATAAACTGGTTTAGCTTAGTTGAGTATTGGAGCATAGTTGGATGTTTTGCTTCCCTATATTAACACGTGATTTTGATTTTCACGACACCGTATAAATGTTTGTGTATGATAATTTATTACATTTTTGGCATCGGACAATCGAGTGTGAGTATTTTCCCATGTATCACGAGTCGCGGATACGATAACTCATAAAAAGCTCGTACTCGTGACTCGTCATTCTAAGAAGTTCTCAAGTGTCCATGACTCAAGAACTTGAAATAATTTATAAATAATTAAATAAGATAAGATTTACCTAGATCATTGGGAGGAAAAAATATTGTGCTACCGGCTACCCCGATCTTCAAGGGCCCCATGCAGCATAGAATCACCCTTCTAGGCAAGGGCTCCATGACTGACCAAGTTTACACATGTTGCGGCACATTACAAGACAAGTTTATGTTTATAAGATAAATTTATGTTCACAAGCTTTTGTTTATGCTTACAAGCTCAAATTTTTGTTTATGACAAGTAACAAGTTATGTTGTAGTGTTGTTGAATGTGTATTTAAGTTTACCCGATAAGCGTACCCTTGGCCATCCGGGTTGACAACAGTATCGGTGGTAGTAATATTCTTAAAACATGTATTTAGTAATTAAGATATGTGACAACCCTAGCTAGTTAATTATAGCAAGCCGTAGAGCTGTTTGGCCATACGATGAATGATGTTACTTTCATTATAGCTCGCTCTTCTTATTTCTTTTCTTTCGGCGCGTGGTTAGTGTACTAAGTTCTGCTTGGGTGAAGTTCCGCAACCTTGGTCCTTGTTTGGTTTAAGGGTTGTGGTCCCGATCCAGAGTAGTTTCTATGGTCTCTTGCCGCTTGTCGTCTTTCTTTTCTTATAGCACTTGTTATCAGTTCTTCCAGTATTTTATTTTGAGACAAGTACATTGGTACCGTACAAGTCTCGATCCGCATTTATTCTTATATATCTCTTTTTTGCTAATGTTGTGATATGTTTGGTCTATCACCTTGAGCTCCTTTGTGGTACTTGTTGCTTGGGGTTCTGACCCCACTAGTTTTGTATGGCCAGACTACCTTGAGGAGAACCAGGATCCACCGCACTTCCAGCAAGATGGCTCACACTCGTAGGACTGCGGCCGAAGCTCACGAGTGGGTTTTCTTCTTCCACCCCTCGCCTTGTTATTTTATTTTATAGTATTTCAGCAATAGGCAGTGTTAGCCCCTTATTTTGAGATCACTTCTCTGACTTCAGTCAACATGATGTATATATTAGACCATGGCTGGTATATTTGATCATGTATAATTATACTCTACTAGTACAACATTTTGTATTCACTAGCTTCATGATCATATGTGGTATGTAATTTGGGATGTCTTTTTACTTTCATATATGATATACTCTTGTACTTGTGTTGATGGATTGAGATACTAGGATTTGTCGGCCTTAGAACTGACGTCATAGAATGCTAGAGTTCATCCATATATTTTCTAGATAACCTTAACACATGGTGGCTTATTTCGGTATTCTGCAAGGTGCGGTTGGCCATATCAGTCCTCGTATTTACCCAATATTCTGGGAGCGGGACGTGACAAGGTTTTATATGGTGGCCCATGCAGGTCTATTTTTTAGACTTGTGAGATGACTCATCTTGATAGGATCTTATTCCTCTATTTAACTTTGATTGAACTCCACTTGTGACCTTTACTTCTCGCTCTCCTTGAACTGCAAGCTTACTTGACATGATTGTTCCATTATCGTCCCTTATTGATATCCTTGTGTCTTTATCCTTCAGGGATACCCCACCTGCTCCTCTTTCTGAGGGTTCCGTAGCACCGATAACTCCAGCAGAACCAGTTGTAGGATAGGGCCAAATTCTGTCATTGAACCAAAGGCAAGTATCAGTAGTTTTTTATCAGTCGGCTCCGCAAGTAATGCATACCCGACCAGCACAATCAGCTCCACTAGTCTTGTCGGGATAGCCAGTTCAGCTCGCTCTACCGTTCATACCAACCCAGCCAGCCCAGATAATACTACTAGTTCTCCCAGTACAACCAGGACATGCAAGCTCGTCGGCCATGTTAGAGATGATCCAAGTGATGATGGTGGTACAGCAACAATAACAACAACAACAACTCCAGCTTCAGCAATAAGTGGTCCAACTCTGCCAGCAGTTCCAGCAAGGAAAAGAATATACCAACACTACTCTTTGTCAGGGAGTTAGAGTAGCACTCGATAATAGTAGGCGTTGTACTCATAACTCGGAGACCAATGTTAGTCGTATGCACCCAATGAAGTTCCTCGGCACGGAAGATACAGTTTCAGCAGATTTTTGGCTCTAGGATATTGAGGCCATCCTGGATGAAACTAAGACCCCAGAAGATGATAAGGTAGCCGTAGTAAAGCTACAACTGTCAGATCTTGCCTGAGATTGGTGGGCAGCACAAAAAATAGCACTTTCTAAGCCCATTGACTGGCAGACGTTCAAGGAGCGCTTCTAGGAGAAGTATTTTCATACAACCGCCAAGTTCCAGCTCCAGCAATAGTTCATCAACCTCCCCCAGAACACAAGATATGTCGCCCAGTATGCGGCTGAGTTTTGCCGATGTGCTCCTCATATGGTAGCTTTCGAAGAGAACCGAGACAAGAGATTTGAGCAAGGGTTACATCTTGAGCTTCAGCATTTTATGGTGGGTCATAATTATATCACCTACGATACAATACTCAGGGAAGCTAGGTCCCAAGAACTTGTCGGCCATAGATTAGTAGCAAGGACCAGAGGCCAGAAGAGGTCACACTCATCCATGATAGGCATCAGTATTTAGTCATCACCTCCATCACCAGAAGTCAGAACTCCTCGCATGTCAGTACCTCCAACCTCTACAGTAACCTTAGTGTAATATACCAGGTAGTCTGTATAAGCAGGATACAGCCACTGCAATAAGCCAGGGCACACCAGAGATCAGTGTAAGAGGGCCAACGACCAATATCTCAGATGTGGGGCATCTGACCATATGATTGGTTCATGCCCACTTCTGTATCCAGAGGCTTCTTCAGTCCGACAGTTACCAGCTCCACCTGAGACAGTGATTGAAGGCCCGCGAGGACCAGTACTAGCAGTTCGACCACTAGCCCAGCGTCCTCTCCCGATGCTGACCCAGCAGTTCCAGCAGCAACGTCCGACGCAGTATACGCAAGTCCAGCAAGCCCAACCGGTAAGACAGAACCAGTAGCAAGTTAGAGCCACAACCCCTAGACGTTGGTCTGACAAAATATTTGGCAACCTAGAGCAGTTGATAGCCGAAGGTGCTACAATTGTGGGTAGGATTTTTGAGCTCTATTTATCTTGTCTTATTCTTGGGTTCTTATCGAACGATCTCGTGTTCCGACGCATTCAAAATATGATAGTTATTTTGATCCTTTCATTGAGCAAAGATGAGTTTTTGTCCTACTCTTCCGTCCTCGTATCTCATGGCGCATGATGTCTATCATGTGAACCGACTGCAAAGGTACATCATGGATCCGAGTCATGTCCTTGATAAGATCGTTGGTACCGACTTACCTCAAGGCTTGGCTCTTGTCTATTTGTGTGAGTCAACATAGGCAAGCGAGGATGAGTTCCTATTTGACTGACTCAGGAGTATATGTATCCATATGCCTCCATTTTCTTGTGTGTTACTTCTGTACATTTATTCATTAGTTACTTTCTTTAGTTATATTTTGATTCAATTACTCGCTTAGTATGATCCTTTGATTTGTGGCATGTGATTTCTTGAGCTTTCTCGTGTGTTCCAGCTCGACTAGCCTTGGTAAAATTTCGAGGATAGAAGTTTTCTAAGGAGGCTAGAGATGTCACACCCGATTTCAGATTTGGTATTTTATGAATTTCTAGAATTTAATTTTTTCTGATAATGTATTCTTGCTGTATTTCTCAGTGTTGGTTCCTGTCATTTTATTTATTGTTATTTATTTATTGTTGTTGAGAGAGACTATCCGAGACTAGTAGAATATCCATTGGCATTTCCATAGACCCAGTTTAGGATCAACATGTAGAATGGACACCTGGTTCGATTTATTTGATTGAACCCATGACTAAACCATCTTTCTCTCCTCTTAGTATATATATGATTATTTCTCTCTCCTCACTCATTTTCTCATTTCAATCTTCTTGCTTCCTTCTTTCTCCTCCCTTTCAAGCTCCCTCTAGCCAAACCCTAACCCTAGGGAGAAGTTGCTGTAACATGGACCGTGAGAGGTAGAGGCTAGGAGCCACCCAAGGCAAGTACATCTTGCTCAATGATGAAGCCTTAATTTTTGGATATTTTATATATATATTGTTTTAAAAATGTATTTGATGGAAAATATTAGCTTTGAGTTGCTGATCATATTTAGTTCTTGGAGTTTTAAATTTTGATGTATAGATTTACGTAGATCTGAGTTTTAACTTAGAATTTAATATAGGTTCCATGAGTTTTTCCTTGGTTTGATCTATTAAAACTTGTTATTTTCTAAAACTAGATATTCTATTTGATGGAGCTTTCCATTTTGAGCATTTTGGCTTTTGAATCACTTAATTTGGAGTTAAATTAAAGTTTTTATGGCCAAAATAAATTCTAGAGCTTCGTTCTCGGACATGCCTGGCAGGGACGATGAACAGTATCGCACAGCAGTGTGCCGCGAATGAAGTTTCTTGCCGCAGTAATGTGCCGCACATCACTTTCTTGCAGCTGGTAGTACGCCGAGCTTAGAATTTTATGCCGTAGCAGTGTGTGCGCCGAGCGCATCACACCCTCGCCGCACGCATTAGTGGCCGTGCACATCAATCCTTGCCGCTCAGTACGCCGTACATGGATTTTCTTGCCGCAGCAGTGCGCCGCACACAGAATTCATGTTGCACGGCCACTGATGCGCGGATAATGACCTGAATGTCTGTTTTTGCCTATTTAAGCTATTTTTTGGCTAGAATTTTATAAAACTCAAAACAAGAAAGTTGTAGATCTCTGTTTTCCCTTTCCAAATCCTTTTGAATCACATCATTTAGAGTTTATATATGAGATTTATTCTCAATTTACTATATTGTATTATTTTTTTTAATGCATAAACTGTTTTAGCCCAGTTGAGTATTGGAGCATAGTTGGATGTTGTGCTTCCCTATATTAACGCGATTTGATCCTCACGACATCGTAGAAATGTTTGTGTATGATAATTTATTGTATTTTTGGTATCGTACAATCGAGTGTGAGTATTGCCCTATGTATTGCGTGTCGCGAATACGATAACTCGTGAAAAGCTCGTACTCGTGACTCATCATTCTAGGAAGTTCTCAAGTATCCACGAATCGAGAACTTGAAATAATTTAAAAATAATTAAATAAGATAAGATTACCTAGATCATTGGGAGGGAAGAATATTGCGCTACTGGCTACCTCGATCTCCAAGGGCCCTATGCAGCATGAAATCACCCTGCTAGGCAAGGGCTCCATGACTGACCAAGTTTACGCTTGCAGTAGCATATTACAAGACAAGTTTATGTTTATATGACAAGTTTATGATTCATAAGTTTAAGTTTATGTTCACAAGCTTTAGTTTATGTTTACAAGCTCAATTTTTTTTATGACAAGTAACAAGTTATGTTGTAGTATTGTTGAATGTGTATTTAAGTTTACTCGACAAGCATACCCTTGGCCATCCGGGTTGACTGCAGTGTCGGTGATAGCAATATTCTTAAAATATGCATTTAGTAATTAACGCATGTGGCAATCCTAGCTAGTTAATTATAGCAAGTCGTAGAGATGTTTGGTCGTACAATGAATGATGTTACTTTCATTATAACTCGCTCTTCTAATTTTTTTTTCTTTCGGCACATGGTTAGGGTGCTAAGTTCTGCTCGGGTGAAGGTCCATAACCCCGGTCCTTGTTTGGTTTAAGGATTGTGGTCCCGATCCAGAGTATTTCCTATGCTCTCTTGCCGCTCGTCGCCTTTCTTTCCCTATATCACTTGCTAAGTGTTCTTCCAGTATTTTATTTGGAGACAAGTACATTAGTACCGTACAAGTCTCGATCCGCATTTATTCTTATATGTCTTTTTTCAGCTAATGTTGTGATATGTTTGGTCTATCACCTTAAGCTCTTTTGTGGTACTTGTTGCTTGGGGTTCTGACCCCACTGGTTTTGTATGGCCAGATTATCCTGAGGAGAACCAGGATCCACCATAGGACTACGGCCGAAGCTCGCGAGTAGGTTTCCTTCTTCCACCCCTCACCTTGATTATTTTATTTTGTGGTATTTTAACAAGAGGCAGTGTTAGCCCCTTATTTTGAGATCACTTCTCTGACTTCGGTTAACATGATGTATATATTAAACCTTGGTTGGTATATTTGATTATGTATAATTATACTTTGCTAGTGCAATATTTTGTATTCACTAGCTTCATGATCATATATGGTATGTAATTTGGGATACCTTTTTTACTTTCATATATGATATACTCTTGTACTTGTGTTGATGGATTGAGATACCAGGATTTGTCGGCCTTATGACTGACGTCATAGCTTACTAGAGTTCACCCATATATTTTCTAGACAACCTTAACACATGGTGGCTTCGGTATTCTGCAAGGTGCGGTTGGCCACGTCAGTCATCGTATTTACCCAGTATTATGGGATCGGGGTATGACAATTTTTCTCGTCTGTTTGTTTGGGACATATCTCGTTCAGCTCACGCACAAATGTTCTTCTTAGCCCAATTTGCATGGTTGTTTCCATGGGTCTTTGTCCGGAAGATGTGTTAACGGTCGAAATACTCCTTCAGTAGCATGGGTGAAGTTGCCTTCGGGCACTCATCTAATGCCTGTACTTAGAGAACTTTACGTAACCATGCTGCACGGGTGCCTTTTACCTCCTCAGAGGCATTCCCCGTTGTATATGCACTGTGGCGATCATGCGTACATGTGCTGGACCTTGGCATTTATGTGCGTCTTACTTGAGCAAATGGATGGCTAGTCTAGTAAGTGGTGCATGATTTGTAGATACGCACCTTTGATATGCCTTCTTCACAATATTCTGACTTTGTGTGCTCGTTGTACAGGGACCGCCTCAGATTGCTTGGGTCCTGATGGAGCCTGAAAGGATATCATAATTGTCATTGTTCGTGATGAACAAGAATGTTAACCGGAAGATTGTTCGCGATCTTCCAACCTAGCTCACTGTAGCTATTCTCCGTATGTGACCAGGATGTGCTGGTTGGATCTCGGGTCGGGTCCTGGCGGTGTTTCTGCATGGAAGAGTTATGACTAGTTATCCCAACCAGGACTTCTAGTTGCGTCCTTTCATACAACAGAGTTGGGTTTATAGGCTTGACTCTACGTTGCAATCTCCTTTGTTATTCATCAGTATGGATTTTTTTCATGTATCATGGTTTGCACTAAGGAGTTTGCTGAAGTGATAAACCAGAATTTGTTGAGCTGCCGGCTTTACACGTGTTGGTACCAGAAATAGCACAGAGGGGTCTCCGTCTTTTCAAATGTATCCATGATCTTGAATATTAATAAAAAATCCTTAAATACAATAGACTTCATATTTACCCATGATCTTGAATATTAATAAAAACTGTCTTATTTCCTGTTTAGAACTCTTCTTGTTGTTATGGATATCTGGGCTATGAGTATTATACCAAAGGTAATATGGATGTATATAACATCATAACGACGATAACGCTAAGCCCTATCAGAGGTAGTATGGACGTGATATGTTTGAGTAGTTCCATTAAGGAAGTTCGTTGGAGACATTATCTATGATGGTAGGGATACTGTGGTGTAGAACCGATAGTCAAGCAAGTTTGTTTGTGGTTGAGTACAATCATGGTAAAATATTTTTGTGGAGGAAAAAGAAAATGAGTCAGAGGTAATATGGACGTTACTGCTTTCTTTTACTATGAAACTTGGGCAGCTTATAGTTTAGAGGTAATGTGGACGTGAACTACTTGCTTTTATGGAGATAACAACAAAAATGATGAGTTAGAGGTAGTATAGACGTGACTCCCTTCTTTTGATGGGAAAGACGGTTTATAGTTCAGAGGTGATATGGACGTTAACATTTTTCCTTGGAAAAGTTTTGTGGATCCATCACCCATTGCGTTCTCGGGACTCCCGAGTACGGGTAACAGATTTGTCCACGTGCTACGGACAAAGAAAATTGGCTGAGGAAGACATCAGCAGTAAATATTACAATTTTATGTCCTTTTTCTAGGGATAGTAATGACACACATTTTTTGTGTCTGTCTAACTTTAGGCATAATACTTCTTTAGGAACTTGTCGTTGATTGACATCATGAGCAAGTCACCATTAGGCTTAACGAGCCTGTATGCGCCGCTGGTGTAGACCGTCTCCACTACAAAGGGACCCTCCCACTTGGGTTAGAATTTTTTTGCCTTCTTATGGGTCATAATCATCAATATCCTCATAGCTAGGACGAGATCATCGACCTGGAATGTCCTTCATTCACCTTCTTGTTGAAGGTCCCGGAGAGTCGTGCATGATATAGCTCAATACGTTGTTGAGCCAAGAGACATTTTTTGCTAAGTGCCTCCAACTCTTGTAGACATCGATAATGGTTGTCTTCGACAGTTAGCTGATGGGTAAGGGCTACCCGAAGAGAAGGAATTTGGGTCTCCAAAGGAAGTACAACTTCGCTTCCGTAGACCAATGAGAACGGTGTGCTACCAATCAAAGTTTGGACCGTTGTACGGTTGGCCCATAGACATTCGTTCAGCTTCTCATTCCAGTCACATTTGTTAGCAGAAACAAACTTTTTGAGGAGCTTGATAATAGTCTTGTTGAATGCTTTGGCTAATCCATTCGCTACTGGATTGTAGGCAGTTAAAGCTATATTCTGAATTCGATTTTTATCGCAAAATCGGAAGAAAATATGGCTTATGAATTATGGACCGTTGTCATGAATAATCCTGCAAGGCAAGCCGAAGCGGTATATGACGTGATGTTTAAGAAAACTGATCACGTTTGACGTTCTCATCTCGGCGAGAGGAACGACTTCTGCCCATTTAGAGAAGTAGTCTGTGATAGTCAGGATGAACTGATGCCCCTTAGACGAAGGTGGATTGATCGGTCCTATGATGTCCATACCCCAGGCTTTGAATGGCCAAGACGCAACGGTCGGGTACAGGAACTCTGAGGGTTGGTGGATGAAGTCGGCATAAATTTGGCACATCCTGTACTTTTTCGCATAAACGACAGCATCTGACACCATCGTTGGCCAATAATAGCTTACGCGTCAGAGACGATCTTGAAGCTTAGGTCCAGATTGGTGATCACTACAAACATCGTCATGAGCTTCATGAAGAGCTTGCTTTGCTTCTGCGTCTGATATGCATCGTAGTAGGAGCCCATCATAAGAACGACGGTACAACATCTTAGTAGTTATATCATAGTAGAACCAGAGGGAATGTCTCCTAACAGAAGTGGCCTCCTTCGGGTCATCCGGAAGGATTTCGTAGATAGCGTAGTCTATAAATAGGAGTCTCCAATCTTTGACATTGGTATCTACGTCCACAGAGTAGCTGAATTTAAGCATAAGTTGTTTCTTGTGCAGACAAGCTCTTGACCCACCACTGTGACCAATATGTGAGTTTTGATTGGAGTTGCTAAAGAAGCAACGATGCCGCAAGTGCATCAGCCTCGATATTTTGTAATCGTGGTACATGTTCTATGAAAAACTCTGTAAAGGTGGAAATCATATTGACGACTGCTTGGTAGTAAGGGATTAGATCCTTGTGGCGTACTCGCCACGAACTTGACTGACTATTAATTTGGAGTCGCCACAGGCTTCTAGGTAGTCAACCTCCAATTATTTAGCCAGCTGGAGCCCAATGATGAGAGCGTTGTACTCTGCCACATTGTTGGAACACGACTCCGTAAGCGAGTATGCACGATGGATGACTAGGTCGACTGGAGAGATGAGCACTATCCCTACTCCGGTGACGATATTACCTTTAAGACCTGTTCTGGAAGCACCCTCTAAGAACATCTGCTAAACTGATCCTCCTGTCATGATAGTTTTAGACTCTAACACCTCATCGAAAATTTTGTCATAGAGCTTTGAAGTTTTTGGTAATTGATGAGCTGCTAGAAAGTCGGCCAACGCTTGGCCCTTGACAGACTTTTGTGGGATGAATACCATGTTATAGGGTGATAGTAGGATTGCCCACTTGGCTTGACGAGAGTTGAGTGCCCCGGGCTTGGTCATAAGGACTCTGAAGGGATTCACTCGAGAGATCAAGTGGATGGTTTGCCCTATTAAGTAATGACGAATCTTTTGGACAGTGAATACCAAAGCAAGACATTCTTTCTCGACCGAATTGTACCTATGTTCTGCGTCGATCATTGTTCTACTAAGATAGTAGATAACTTGCTCATAACCTTCGTCACTATTTTGGGCGAGAAGTGCGTCGAGAGAATGCTCCATTGCCCGGACATAGAGTAAGAAGGGCTTTCCCACGACTGGTGTCACGCCCCAGTCCCAAAATACGTAGGATTAGGAATACGTAACACACCAGCCGTATGTATACGAAACTCTAATGTGTTGGAAGATCGTAACACACATGTACGCTGTATATGAATATCAAATCCATAAGTGGTAATATACTGTCAACAAGTCACACGCAATCTATATCTCATCCACAACAAAAGTAAATAAAGAAATAGGAATAAATAACTGAATCTCAAATATGAAGTATCAAAGTATGATAGTCGGATGGAAACAAATCCACTGCACATCGACTATACTAAACTACCAAATAAGAGAAGAGATCAAACTCCAATATAAGATAAATGTCTACAAAGAAAATAGCAACTAGAATATCCATCAGTTGCGATGAATCAAAGGTACTCCGAAGGTAAGACCTCCTCAGTCTGGAATGAAGCGTCAGGTCCAGGTCCATACTCCTGTGGATACTCCTGCAAGTCTATACATGAAAAGGTACCAGGTCCTCAGAGGGACATAACAAGATACATAAAAGTATGCCAATAAAGTACTAAAAATAAACATCAAATCGGTCGCCTAACCTTCTATGAGAATGCAGTTTGAGAACAACTTTCCAACAAGTGGGCTATCTGGCTAAAATGGGATTGGCATGATTCTCTTGGAGATTCAGGGGCCTACAAAGCATGTAATCTTTAGAACGCCAGAGGCCGCCAGATAATATATAATATATAGTGGTCATCATGATCGCACATCTCCGGCGGAGCGTACGGGTTACACAATGTAAACCCCCTCAATTTATTCTGTAGATAGTTAGAGTGGGCCAGGAAAAAAAAATCTGATATAATATATTGAGATTTAGAGTAGGGGATATTTTACCTGGAATTTTAATCCGATTATTTTAAAACATTATTCCACCATATCTTTGTCAAATTATTCGGAGCCCATTTTCAGCCCATAAATTCGGTACAAATTTTGTACACTCGACTCAACTCGCCAAATTAGGCACTGGACTTTTCTGATTGTTAAAATCAACTTTTGTGTGCTCTAATTTAATTGTGCAACATTCCGCAATCGTAAACCGTATTTTATTCCGTGTCGGACACCTGTGTCGTTACCCTCGATTTTGGGGTACCAACTTAACCCGTTGAGCCGGACCAACTAAAGGGTCCAGGACCGACTCTAAGCTCCCACTATTTTTGGCCTTTGCGCCGTTTCCAGATTTTGACCCCGCGGGCCCCAATTAAATTAAATTCGCGGGACGCATTATCGTTAATTAAATCAGGATTTACCAACTCTGTAAATTCTATTTTAATATTAAATTAATCCCAATGCCCTTCAAATTTGACCCGCGCCTGACGCGCAACGCCCCCTCACTATTAAAATTTTTAAATATATTTTTCTTCGTAATTTTTGCGTCATTTCATGTGTCCATGCAAATTCTCGAATTTACGGGGGCTAATTTGCAATTAACAAATTGTTGGCAACACCTCATTGGTCAATGATTATTTATTGGGTCCCAAAATAGGGTCCCAAACCCATTTCCCTCATGAAGAAATCTCACCCCTATTCATATTAAATCACAACCACTCATCTTTCCTAGGAGAATCCCAACCACACATTCAAACCTCACATCTCCCTATAAAGTAACATTTTCTCCCCACACCCTCAACACTCCACCGGCCCTAATCCCAACACCACTTTCTCTCCTCCTCTATTTATTACTCCCCATGCAAAATTCCTTCATTCTTCATTCTTCTTCTTCCTTCCTTCTCATGGAAGAAGCAACTCCTTCTTCTTCCTTCATCCACCTCTCCTCCTCCACTTGAAGAATACCCGACCGGAGACTCCGACCCCAACCTCCGGCCGCGTCGGCCGCCGACGCAGCCACCCCACTCCAGCCGGCCATTCCAGCGGCTGCTGTGCGTCCGGCCGTTCCCACAGCTCGTGTGCGTCCCTCCGGCGAACCTCGCTGCAGCGGCCATTCCCGCAACTCGTGTGCGTCCCCCGCCGTCGGCCAGAGATCCCCCCCCGCGCCGGCCACTCCCCGCTGAAGCCCACAGCCAGTGCAGCCGCTCCTCGACCGTACTGTGCAGTACTACTTCGACTTCACTCGCTGTGCGACTCCGGCCGTGAGGTTTCCTCGACCGGCCCACATCCCTGTTTAAGCTTCGTCACTACCTCCATCACCACCACCTTCGTCCGCCTTCGTCGGACGTACTCCGACGACACCGTCGAGGTCGACTCCTCCTCTCTTTCATTTTAATTCCAGACTTCTTTATGATTTGTAAATAGGGATTTCTTACATATAATTAGGTGTTATTACTAACTAGGGTTTAGGTTATAGTGTGGTATACGTTGTTGGGTTTTGATTATGCATGTTTGTATGAAAAGAAAGTTAGGGTTGGTTACGTGCTACATGGTCTCTATGGATGGGAATAATGCAAACATGGTTGAGGTTCATTGAGTGTTAAGTGTGAGATCTTGAGAGGATACTCACCTTATTTGCATATTGTGTATATATTGATGACGAGTAGTTTAATTTAATATAAAGATGATGAAATACCAATGAATATTGAGGAGCATGTGATTGATAGTGTAGTAAGGTGTAATATCTAACCAATAGCCATATAATGAGTAATGATGGAAAATGATGGACATGATTGCGTAGTAGTTTTGTTGAGGTTGAGAAAAATAATTATTTAAATCAAGCATTTACGGTTTAAGTAGAAAATGGATTAAGGTTATGATATACATGCAAAAGTAGAACAAGTAAATTATTACAGAATGGGTATTATATCGGATCACGAGGCAAAGAATTGAGGACGGGAAATATTTAGATAATGTTTGAGACTGAGTCTAGTGTAGCTGTGTGTAGCCCACCGTCTGTCTTAAGTAGATTATTAATTCAGATTCGTATCTCTTCTCTAGGTATTGCGGGACCTGAGGACTTGGACGCAGTACCCGATCCCCGTCATCAGCAGCCGCACGCAGGCAAGTGTACCTTGCCACCCAGTATTTCAGTTTACAGATGTTGTTTTTCTTATTGTACATTGTGCGCTTGTTTACGTTGATGTTCGATATTCCGTGTCCGGTTCACAACCGGGTGTTGACTTTCGACTTAACGACCTAGAATTATTCTGATGTTCCATAGTACCTTGATGCACGTACCAGAGTACATCGATACCCCAGGACATACTTATACACTGTGTTCATGCCAGATTCCTGTATCCTGATACTGACATCATGACCAGAGACTGGGACGACCTTAGGGTCGCGTCTGTTGAGTTAACTTCTGTGTATGTCAAGACTGTAGTTAGAGGTTCAGGTTCAACGCACAATCGTTGACCGCTTGGGAAGGGGAAGACAGTTACTAGACGTTTAGGCTACTCTGCACGCGCTTATATATATGTAGTATTTTCTAGTGTAGCCTGTTTCACCCGTGTGACTCTTTGCCCGGAGCTGCGGTACGTGCCGTGTGTTTCCGTGTCCGGAGCTACGATTTTATTTTGGATGGCCCACGCGTCGAACGTTGTCTTTAAACTGTGTCACACTGTTTGGTTGTACTAGATTACCCTGTTGTTGCACTTGTACTATCTGTTTACCTGGTATGTTATTTTTGTGTACCTTGTTACGTCCCTCTGAGGACCTGGTTCCCTTCCAGGTATAGGCCACGAGGATTATCCGGAGGAGTACGGACCGGGCATCTATCCAGCAGCTGTACTCACTGCCGAGGACGAGGTCATCCCTGAGGACTTCGCCTGATCGCTGGTAGTGACTTTTTCTTTGGGACGGTATCTTTACCTAGTTACCTGCTACCGTCCCAAGTTATCTTATTTGCTTACTTTCATTTCAGTCTATTTGTGCTAGCGGGTTTGTCCCCGTGTGACTACTCTAGTGTTTGTATTTGATACTATTTGGACATTTCCTTCCTGCACATTAGTCGTTGTATTTACTTCTATTGTGCTCTTATATTTCTGCCTGTGGATGAGATTTAGATTGAGTTTACTTGTGTTATGTGTTGGGTTATTCATTGTACTTCACAGCTTAAGTGTACTCCGACGGGCCCATTGGATTGGAAAGCCCGCCGAAGTACACTGCTGGCCATTGCCACGTGGCTCGGTTCCTTATCCATGGGACCGGGACGTGACAAGGTTTTTGTGGTGGCCCATACAGGTCCGATTTAAATCGCCTTGGTCACCTGACTGTGCCAAGCGAGCCTGCAAAAATTAGGAATAGAGTTAGAAATCTTATCTGCAAAGTTTAAAACCTTCACATGACACCTCTATCTCGATATCGTTTATCAAAACTGTATCTTGTTTTTTTTCCTCAAATGCTGATCGCAGTCATGACTTCTTTTCAGAGTTATGAATCTCCGCAGTGGTCGTATAGCGCAGCCTGGCGACGTTCCCCGAGACGCTGGATCATCCGGGGAACCGGATCTGGAGCAGGTCCTTCTACTGACTCCAGCTCCCATGGAACAATCATCAGGACATCCCGAGATGCCATCGGGCGGACACCAGACTCCACATCAGGCAGGACCTGAGGGTCAGAGGATCCCGAGTCAGGAGGAGCAGCAGTTACCACCTCCTCCACCATTTCCGCCCCAGATGCCCTATATGCCATTTCCCACAGGGCAACCGATGGACGAAACCCAGATGTTCCAAATGATGTTCGCAATGATGCAGACCCAGCAGGCCCAACAGCAGGCCCAGCAGCAGGCTCAGCAACAGGCTCAGCAACAGGCCCAGCAGCACCAGGCTGAGACTCTGAGAGAGCATCGTGACGGCCTTGGGACAGGCGACGCCACCCGCATACGCACCGACGCGAGGGTCTGTCATAGACTTCTGTCGTTTGATACCGCAACCTTTTACGGGCACCGAGGAGCCGACGGAGGTCCACGCTTGGCTCACCGGCATTCAGCACCAGCTAGAGGCTACTGACCTCCCCCGACACCGATGGATGACGGCTGTCAGGATGCAGCTCACCGGCAACGCTCATCATTGGTGGCTTTCCGAGGAGGAGCGTTTGGGACCGGATCGCGTCACCTGGGAAGAGTTCTCCAGACTCTTCCAGGATATGTACATACCCTCTACCGCCCGAGGAGAGCTTCGGAGCAGATTTCAGAACCTCATCCAGGGGAGTATGACTTTAGAGGAATATAATTCTGAGTTCCTCCGCCTGAGCAGATTTGCACCATACCTGATCCCCACTGAAGAAGCGAAGGCCGAGAAGTTTTATGAGGGCCTGAGATATGAGACCCAGAGGCTTATCGGGTCCACAGCCCCCACCACTTACTCCGAGGTACTACTTGCAGCACGACGCCAGGACCGTATCAACAAGTTGGAGGCTAGCCAGAAATGCCCCTTTGCGTCGACATCAGCAGTCTGAGCCCCCCAGGGAGGACCTGCGAAGCGTCCTTTGGTACAGCAGCAACACCAAAGGGCAGCACCACAGCAGGGTGCAGTCATTCCCACTTGCCATTTCTGCGGCAAGAAGGGACATATATTGAGGGACTGCCGACGGAGATTGGGCGCTTGGTTGAGATGCGGATCGGACCAGCATGCAGTCTGAGATTGCCCAGATCAGAGGGATCCAGCACAGATGGTTCACCGACCAGCCCTGCCAGCGCCGAGGCCTTATCAGCAGCCTCCTGGGCCGAGGCCACCCTACGCAGGAGCTGGAGCACAGCGACCCCCAGCACCAGGAGTGAACCAGAGGAGGCCACCTTTGGCTCTACAGGGAGATAGATACCAGCAAGTCCAGCAGCAGCAGCAGCAGCAGAGGGCACCGGCACCGAGGCAGGGACAGGCCTATGCTATGACCATCGAGGAGGCTGAGACAGCAGAAGAGGTGATAGCAGGTACAATCTTAGTAGCTACATTACCAGCATTAGTCCTATTTGATTCTGGTGCCACACACTCTTTTATAGCTGCTAGTTTCGTGGCTACCCATAGAATAGCCACTGCACCCCTTCCGAAGGTCAAGAGGATTCTTACGGGAGGTGGAATAGTACCTGTTAGTGACACTTGTAGGTCATGTTCAGTAGTTGTCTGCGGGCGAGAGATGCGTGCCCGATTTTTGGTTTTCTCCATGCCGGACTATGACATTGTCCTAGGCATGGATTGGTTGAGCCAGTACCACGCAACGCTAGATTGCCATCGTGGTTGTGTCATCTTTAGACCCCCAGATCTCCCAGAGTTTGAGTTTCTTCGGGGAGCCCGAGAGCATGGTGTCCAACCTACCCTAGCGACACACATTGCAGAAGGTGAACCGATGTACCCTCACTTTATAGCAGAGTTCGAGGATGTGTTTCCAAAGGATCTCCCAGGACTGCCACCTGACCGAGAGATTGAGTTCACTATAGAGTTGACTCCAGGAGCCGAGCCGGTTACTTCCCCCGTTTACAGACTAGCACCGAAGGAGTTGGTTGAACTGAAGGTTCAAGTAGATGATCTCTTAGAAAAGGGTTTTATTCGGGCTAGTGTATCTCCATGGGAAGCACCCATTCTGTTCGTACCGAAGAAGGACGGGACGGTACGCTTGTGTATCGATTACAGGGCGCTAAATGCTGTAACGATAAAGAACAAGTATCCACTACCGCGCATCGATGATTTGTTTGATCAGCTTAGCGGTGCATGTGTATTCTCGAAGATCGACCTCATATCCGGATATCATCAGATCAAGGTACGAAAAGAGGACATCCAGAAGACGGCCTTTCGGACGAAGTATGGCCACTATGAGTTTTTAGTCATGCCGTTTGGTTTAACCAACGCGCCAGCAGTATTCATGTGTTTGATAAACAATGTTTTCCACCAGTACTTAGATAAGTTCGTGGTGGTATTTATAGACGATATCCTGATATATTCCAAGAGCCAGGAGGAGCATGAGAGACATCTCAGGATTATGTTAGAGACGCTGAGACATGAGAGGCTGTACGCCAAACTCAGCAAATATGAGTTTTGCTTGGACAGAGTACCATTTCTGGGACACATAATCATCGGCGATGGACTATCAGTGGATCCGGAGAAGATAGCTGCAGTAGAGACCTGGCCTACCCCTACATCAGTTTCAGAGGTTAGGAGTTTCCTCGGACTTGCCGGATATTACCGGAGGTTCGTGGAAAACTTTTCGAGGATAGCTGCGCCTATGACGCGACTGACGCGTAAAGGCAAAGAGTTTATCTGGACCGACGAGTGTCAGGCGGCTTTCGATGAGCTGAAGAAGCGTCTGACATCAGCACCAATTTTGACACTACCTTCCGGATCAGGAGGATTTGTAGTGTACAGTGATGCGTCAGGGAGCGGATTGGGTTGTGTACTGATGCAACACGGCAAGGTGATAGCCTACGCATCGAGACAGCTGAGAGTTCATGAGAAGAAGTATCCGACGCACGACTTGGAGCTAGCTGCAGTGATATTTGCACTAAAGCTTTGGAGACATTACCTTTATGGTGAGCGTGTTGAGATTTATACAGATCATAAAAGCCTGAAGTACGTCTACACGCAGAAGGAGCTCAATATGAGGCAGAGACGTTGGCTAGAGCTGATGACAGATTATGATATTGAGCTAAAGTACCACCCTGGCAAGGCGAACGTCATCGCAGATGCCTTAAGCAGGAAGCCCATGGCATACTTTCTGACGACGCAGCGACAGTTGCTAGAGGATCTCCAGGAGCTTGGGATAGAGATAGTATTGCCAGACATGAATGGACAGATGGCCAGTCTTGAGGTTCAGTCTACTTTGATTGAGAGGATCAAGGCAGCATTGCCTACAGATACGAGATTTCGACGTCTGCGAGAGAGGACAGAAGCCGACCTGCAGACGGGACTCAGGATTCATGAAGACGGAACGTTGAGGTGCGGAGATTGCCTATATGTTCCGAGTGGCGAGCTACGCCAAGAGTTAATGACAGAGGCTCATAGCTCGATTTATTCCATTCATCCCGGGGGTACGAAGATGTACCGAGACTTGAGACAGCATTTTTGGTGGCATGGGATGAAGAAAGAAATTGCAAGATTTGTGGCGAAGTGTTTAGTGTGTCAGCAAGTCAAGGCTGAACATCAGAGGACTGCAGGATTATTGCAGCCACTCCCCATTCCCGAGTGGAAGTGGGAACACATTACCATGGACTTCGTCACAGGATTTTTGCAAAGCCCTAGCGGGAAGGATGCAGTTTGGGTTGTCGTAGACAGACTCACCAAGTCTGCACATTTCTTACCCTTCAGAGTTGGGCAATCCACAGAGATACTAGCTGACATGTATATGAGGCAGATAGTACGATTACATGGAGTGCCTGTCAGCATCGTATCGGATCGTGATTCCAGATTCATATCACATTTCTGGCGGAGTATGCAGGAGAGCCTAGGAACTCGTCTCAAGTTCAGCACTGTGTATCATCCACAGACTGATGGACAATCAGAGCACACGATACAGATATTAGAGGATATATTGCGAGCTTGCATGATTGATTTTGGAGGTTCTTGGGAGGACCATCTACACTTGGTGGAATTCTCCTACAATAACAGTTACCAGGCCAGCATACAGATGGCACCCTATGAGGCACTGTACGGCAGGAAATGTAGGTCGCCAGTTTATTGGAGTGACGTGGGAGAGCGTCAGATACTTGGTCCCGAATTGGTGACACAGACAGTAGAGAAGGTCAAGCAGATTCAGAGCCACCTGTGCGCAGCACAGGACAGGCAGAAACACTGGGCAGATGCGCATCGCAGGCCATTGGAGTTCAAGGAGGGTGACCACGTATTTTTGAGGATATCGCCCACTCGTGGTACCATCAGATTCAGAGACAGAGGCAAGCTGAGTCCGAGGTATATCGGACCTTTTGACATTCTGGAACGAGTTGGCGAAGTGACATACCGTCTTGTATTACCTCCATCATTAGAGGGAGTACATGACGTATTTCACGTATCGCAGCTGAGGAGATATGTCGCAGACCCTAGCCACGTACTCGATCATTCGAAGATTACAGTCGGGCCTAGTCTATCTTACGTAGAGCAGCCAGTTGAGATCCTCGATTGCAGCGAGAAGACTTTGAGAGGGCAGACGATTCGACTGGTCAGAGTGGCATGGAAGCACCATTCACCAGGCGAGTCTACTTGGGAGCGCGAGGATTCTATTAGGCAGCGATTCCCGTACTTATTTGAGGAGCAAGGTACGAATTTACGTACGGCATTTTAATTACTAGTTATTTTAAATTCTGTTAGATATTATCGTGCTTTACTTATAATTTTGGGGACAAAATTTTTCTAAGTTGGGAAGAATGTAAACCCCCTCAATTTATTCTGTAGATAGTTAGAGTGGGCCAGGAAAAAAAATTCTGATATAATATATTGAGGTTTAGAGTAGGGGATATTTTACCTGGAATTTTAATCCGATTATTTTAAAACATTATTCCACCATATCTTTGTCAAATTATTCGGAGCCCATTTTCAGCCCATAAATTCGGTACAAATTTTGTACACTCGACTCAACTCGCCAAATTAGGCACTGGACTTTTCTGATTGTTAAAATCAACTTTTGTGTGCTCTAATTTAATTGCGCAACATTTCGCAATCGTAAACCGTATTTTATTCCGTGTCGGACACCTGTGTCGTTACCCTCGATTTTGGGGTACCAACTTAACCCGTTGAGCCGGACCAACTAAAGGGTCCAAGACCGACTCTAAGCTCCCACTATTTTTGGCCTTTGCGCCGTTTCCAGATTTTGACCCCGCGGGCCCCAATTAAATTAAATTCGCGGGACGCGTTATCGTTAATTAAATCGGGATTTACCAACTCTATAAATTCTATTTTAATATTAAATTAATCTCAATGCCCTTCAAATTTGACCCGCGCTTGACGCGCAACGCCCCCTCACTATTAAATTTTTTAAATATATTTTTCTTCGCAATTTTTGCATCATTTCATGTGTCCATGTAAATTCCCGAATTTACGGGGGCTAATTTGCAATTAACAAATTATTGGCAACACCTCATTGGTCAATGATTATTTATTGGGTCCCAAAATGGGGTCCCAAACCCATTTCCCTCATGAAAAAATCTCACCCCTATTCATATTAAATCACTCATCTTTCCTAGGAGAATCCCAACCACACATTCAAACCTCACATCTCCCTATAAAGTAACATTTTCTCCCCACACCCTCAACACTCCACCGGCCCTAATCCCAACACCACTTTCTCTCCTCCTCCATTTATTACTCTCCATGCAAAATTCCTTCATTCTTCATTCTTCTTCTTCCTTCCTTCTCATGGAAGAAGCAACTCCTTCTTCTTCCTTCATCCACCTCTCCTCCTCCACTTGAAGAATACCCGACCGGAGACTCCGACCCCAACCTCCGGCCGCGTCGGCCACCGACGCAGCCACCCCACTCCAGCCGGCCATTCCAGCGGCTGCTGTGCGTCCGGCCGTTCCCACAGCTCGTGTGCGTCCCTCCGGCGAACCTCGCTGCAGCGGCCGTTCCCGCAACTCGTGTGCGTCCCCCGCCGCCGGCCAGAGATCCCCCCCCCCGCGCCGGCCACTCCCCGCTGAAGCCCACAGCCTGTGCAGTCGCTCCTCGACCGTACTGTGCAGTACTACCTCGACTTCACTCGCTGTGCGACTCCGGCCGTGAGGTTTCCTCGACCGGCCCACATCCCTGTTTAAGCTTCGTCACTACCTCCATCACCACCACCTTCGTCCGTCTTCGTCGGACGTACTCCGACGACACCGTCGAGGTCGACTCCTCCTCTCTTTCATTTTAATTCCAGACTTCTTTATAATTTGTAAATAGGGATTTCTTACATATAATTAGGTGTTATTACTAACTAGGGTTTAGGTTATAGTGTGGTATACGTTGTTGGGTTTTGATTATGCATGTTTGTATGAAAAGAAAGTTAGGGTTGGTTACGTGCTACATGGTCTCTATGGATGGGAATAATGCAAACATGGTTGAGGTTCATTGAGTGTTAAGTGTGAGATCTTGAGAGGATACTCACCTTATTTGCATATTGTGTATATATTGATGACGAGTAGTTTAATTTAATATAAAGATGATGAAATACCAATGAATATTGAGGAGCATGTGATTGATAGTGTAGTAAGGTGTAATATCTAACCAATAGCCATATAATGAGTAATGATGGAAAATGATGGACATGATTGCGTAGTAGTTTTGTTGAGGTTGAGAAAAATAATTATTTAAATCAAGCATTTACGGTTTAAGTAGAAAATGTATTAAGGTTATGATATACATGCAAAAGTAGAACAAGTGAATTATTACAGAATGGGTATTATATCGGATCACGAGGCAAAGAATTGAGGACGGGAAATGTTTAGATAATGTTTGAGACTGAGTCTAGTGTAGCTGTGTGTAGCCCACCGTCTGTCTTAAGTAGATTATTAATTCAGATTTGTATCTCTTCTCTAGGTATTGCGGGACCTGAGGACTTGGACGCAGTACCCGATCCCCGTCATCAGCAGCCGCACGCAGGCAAGTGTACCTTGCCACCCAGTATTTCAGTTTACAGATGTTGTTTTTCTTATTGTACATTGTGCGCTTGTTTACATTGATGTTCGATATTCCGTGTCCGGTTCACAACCGGGTGTTGACTTTCGACTTAACGACCTAGAATTATTCTGATGTTCCATAGTACCTCGATGCACGTACCAGAGTACATCGATACCCCAGGATACACTTATACATTGTGTTCATGCCAGATTCCTGTATCCTGATACTGACATCATGACCAGAGACTGGGACGACCTTAGGGTCGCGTCTGTTGAGTTAACTTCTGTGTATGTCAAGACTGTAGTTAGAGGTTCAGGTTCAATGCACAATCATTGACCACTTGGGAAGGGGAAGACAGTTACTAGACGTTTGGGCTACTCTGCACGCGCTTATATATATGTAGTATTTTCTAGTGTAGCCTGTTTCACCCGTGTGACTCTTTGTCCGGAGCTGCGGTACGTGCCGTGTGTTTCCGTGTCCGGAGCTACGGTTTTATTTTGGACGGCCCACGCGTCGAACGTTGTCTTTAAACTGTGTCACACTGTTTGGTTGTACTAGATTACCCTGTTGTTGCACTTGTACTATCTGTTTACCTGGCATGTTATTTTTCTGTACCTTGTTACGTCCCTCTGAGGACCTGGTTCCCTTCCAGGTATAGGCCACAAGGATTATCCGGAGGAGTACGGACCGGGCATCTATCCAGCAGCTGTACTCACTGCCGAGGACGAGGTCATCCCTGAGGACTTCGCCTGATCGCTGGTAGTGACTCTTTCCTTGGGACAGTATCTTTACCTAGTTACCTGCTACCGTCCCAAGTTATCTTATTTGCTTACTTTCATTTCAGTCTATTTGTGCTAGCGGGTTTGTCCCCGTGTGACTACTTTAGTGTTTGTATTTGATACTATTTGGACATTTCCTTCCTGCATATTAGTCGTTGTATTTACTTCTATTGTGCTCTTATATTTCTGCCTGTGGATGAGATTTAGATTGGGTTTACTTGTGTTATGTGTTGGGTTATTCATTGTACTTCACAGCTTAAGTGTACTCCGACGGGCCCATTGGATTGGAAAGCCCGCCGAAGTACACTGCTGGCCATTGCCACGTGGCTCGGTTCCTTATCCATGGGACCGGGGCGTGACACACAAGGAAAGTGCAAAGGAGCCCAAATTCCTTACTTGTTGTTCTCTCTGCCCCATGCTCTAAGCATGTCACATCCATGATACGATGAAACCTCTAAATAACTGTCAGGTCTTCTAGCATGCAAATTTCTATCAACAGTTATCCCTATCCGTCTTACGTCCTATACGTACCAGTGGCCAGCTGAGTACCCAAGTCCGTGTCCTACATGAGACTCACACTCATATAACAACAGTTTCATGGCCAATGAAACATAAAAATACCTCATGATAATAGGATGGTCTCATAACTAGGTCAACATGCATATATATAATAAAAGCAGAATACGACGCCACCGTCGTTGCACCCAAGTTATTCTTGGACGCGCAGTTTATATAGCAGTTAAAATATATGAACTAAATGACTAAAATAAATTAAATGCATCATATGAATGTAAATTACAGTACAATGGCAAGGTATACTTGCATGGCAAGCAATCTGTATAGTGTAAGCGTCTAGACGTCAAGTACACAGGATCAGAAACTATGGCCTCTGAATAAATGTCTTCGAATAATGAAATAAACATCACCAACATTTCCAAAATCAGCGAGATAGCTAGAAAATACTACCCTTTCTTCCAATTTGGACAAATAGGCAAAACAATAATTTTGGGTCAAAGTGGGGTCCACATGTAGCCCACTTTACACCGAAAAGTATGCCAGGGGTAAAGGTCTCTAAATGGGACAAATTATAGGTCAAATAAATTCTAAACGTCAATACGAACTCAACGGTATGTCCAATTTTGAATTCCGGTGAGTCGAACACAAATTTGCCCTAAAAGTCAACCATAGGGCCCGCATATAGGCGGCTTGGTCAACTGTCTCGGAATCGAGTGAAACTTGGGTCACAGGACCAGTGTGATACCACGAATCCAATGACGCAAGTTTTGTCGCATTCTGACTAGCGTACACTAAATGGTGCGGTATTTTGCAAAAGTCGCGATACGGGAACTTGTCGCGGATACGGGTTGATTCCGACGCGCACACACGTCCAAATTAGTTTCCATAAAAGCCCATATGTTAGGACATACCATATACGCCTTTCGGTATAATTGGTACATGACAGAAGGTCCCGTTTGGCGGGGCACACTCCATATCGAGGTTTTCTAATGTTTATTAAACAAGTTTTTCATTACTTTTAAGGTAATTTTTAACTTTTATAAACTGTAGATTAAATTAAACTAATTAACAGGTTTCCATGCTGGTTATATTGGCTTTAGATATGTGAAATTAGTTTTTAACTTGGTCGAAGGGTTAAAGAGTTATCTGGCTTCCTAGATGGATGTATGGCTCGGCCTATAGTCGGGTTTCTTTTTAACAGTTTATATTAATTTTTTTCGAGATTTCATGATGGTTTTTGATCACTCAACCTGCAAAATTTATACATGATGATTGATCCATTACGGAGTTAGTTATCTAAACTACACGTAAAAATTAATGGATCAAAATTTGATTGAACAACGAAGAAGAAATGAGGTTGTGAACTTGGTTACCTTAACTGAATCCGAAACAGAGATGCTCTATTTTGCTGATGGTGCAGCGGCGGTTCTGGCAACTCCTGCGGCGGTCCGGCATGCAAAGGCGGTCGAGGGTGGTCGCAGGGTGTTGGCGCAGGTAAGAGAGGGATGGCGATAGGTTTAGGGTTAGGGTTCCGGGCTTAGAGATTATGATACATCTATTTATATATATAGGGAGAGAGAGAGAGGGGTTCGGGATACCGGGTTTAGCCGCTGTTCTGGGCTGCGAGGGAAAGCCTTGTGGGTAGGGTTTATTCGTTTTAGGGGGATTAGCTTTTAAGGTTTTAGTCTTAAGACTTTAGTTTACTTTTTTTTTCCTTTTCTTTATTCTTTTCTTTTTATTCAATTACTTATATATATATATATATATGGTAATAAAATTTTAGAAAATTATATTTGCATATCCTAAAAATCTCTCAGCCTTCTATAAGACTTCCTAAATGAAATTAATATAAAAATTATAGTTTTGTTTAATAATTTCTAGATGAATATTTACCTAGTAATTAAAATTTAATAAACTATATTTTCTAATTAACTATGAAATAATACAATTAAATTAAATAATTAATTAAATAATTAAAATGTTTAAAATTATGGGGTTTTATATTCTACCCAACTTATAAAAATTTCGTCCTCGAAATTAAAACTAAGCCACGATAGGAATCAAGGATGGTATAAGGTAGAAATGAACAAAATAAATTCATACCTTGGTCTACGAATAGATACGGAATACGTTTGCGCATGTCGTCCTCGCGCTCCCAAGTGGATTCTCCTGCCGCGCCATGCTTCCATACCACGTGGACCAAGGGGATAGACTGATTCCTCAATACTTTCTCTCGACGATCAAGGATCCCCAAGGATTGCTCTTGGTATGACAAGCTCGGCCCAATGGTGATCTCAGAATGATCGAGAATATGACTGCTATCTGCCACATATCATCTAAGTTGTGACACGTAGAATACATCATGTACTCCCTCAAGTGAAGGTGGTAGAGCTAGTCGATACGCCACTTCTCCCACTCTCTCTAGCACGTCAAATGGTCCAATATACCTTGGACTCAACTTGCCTCACCCTCCGAATCGAATAGTGCCTCTATTAGGTGATATCCTCAAGAAGACATGATTGCCCTCTTTAAACTCCAAAGGACAACGATGAAGGTCTGTCCACTGCTTTTGTCTGTCATGTGCTGCTTGCAAGTGCCCTTGTATCTTCTTCACTGTCTCAATGGTATTGACTACCAACTCTGGTCCCAGAATTTGACGTTCTCCCACGTCACTCTAACACACGGGAGACCTACACTTTTTTCCATATAATGCTTCAAACGGAGTCATCTGGATGCTCGCTTGATAGCTATTATTGTAAGAAAACTCCACAAGATGTAGGTGGTCCTCCCATGATCCTCCAAAGTCTAACATACAAGCCCTCAATATATCCTCTAGTGTCTGAATAGTACGTTCGGACTGCCCATATGTCTGTGGGTGATAAGATGTACTAAACTTCAGACGAGTCCCAAGACTCTCTTGCATGCTTCTCCAAAAGTGAGATGTGAAACGCAAATTCCTGCCTGACACAATACTGACCAGAATACCGTGCAACCTCATGATTTGCCTCATGTATAAGTCAGCCAAAGCTTCTGTAGACTGGCCAACTCTAAAAGACAAGAAATGGGTGGACTTGGTGAGTCGATCCACTATTACCCATACTGTATCTCTCCCATTGGACTCTTTGGAAAACCTGTGACAAAGTCCATAGTGATGTGCTCCCACTTCCACTCAGGAATGGGAAGTGGTTGCAGTAGCCCTGCTGTTCTCTGATGCTCTGCCTTCACCTGCTGACATACTAGGCATTTGGCTACAAAGCGAGCTATCTCTCTTTTCATCCCATGCCACCAAAAATGCTGTCGTAAGTCACGGTACATCTTGGTGCCTCCAGGATGAATAGAATATATTAAACTATGAGCTTCTGCCATCAGCTTTTGTCGAATCTCTTTATTGGGAACATATAGACGATGACCATATCGTAATGTCCCGTCACCATGAATGCGCAATCCCGTCTGCTCTCCGGCCTCTGTCCTTTCTTTCAATCTCCTGAATCTGGCGTCCGTAGGCAAAGATGCCTTGATTCTCTCTACTAGTGATGACTGTTGTCACGATCCGCACCCGTTTTAGGGGCACCAATACGCGGGTACGTCCAGCCTACGCCGCAGCATCGGCGGTAGAACGCTGTCTAGGTCATGATACTAACTAAGCAATCTCATGCGAGCATCCAATCTCCATAAGGAGGCACGGATGACACAAATAAATGAATAACATACTCAATCACATAACTACAGCACGATAAGAAATCGAGAAATAAAATGAAATACAACACAAGTCTAATGTAAAAATCTAACTCAACATAAAGTCCAAGTCTCAACAAAATGTCGGAGACAAATCCGGTACCAAAATAATACGCTAAAAGAACTAACTAGATAACTAGTGATTCCGGCTAAACCTCCCGGAATTACGACTGAACTACCAAGCCAAGTCTCAGCTACTCACCCTGTGGTCCATCAGTGTCAGATACCAGTCCTCTAGGCATAGTCTGGAAAATATTTTCCAGTCAGGAAGGAGCAAAGTACATTTCTAAATAGCAGTTCTATATCAATGATATAAACTATGTAGCAGTATATAGATGGAAATATACAAGATGCATGTATAGGTACGAGAAACATACAATGAAGGATATACTGAAAATACTGTAAGTAAATACAGGAAAGGAAATAATATGTCAATGAGCAAGAATCCTATGACTAAGTGTGTGAGTACTATCTTGAACATGTGATCGGCTTGGGACTAGTAAACTCATTACATTGGTTAGCGATCATCCTTGAGGTCAGGCTAATCCGTAAGAATAGCTATGATGCAAGTAATAGTCAGGCTAACCATATGTAACAGTGATGAGGCACGTAAAGGTAAGGCTGCACCGACGTGAGGCGTGGGTGAGCTATGATGCATGTAAAGTTGGGTATGATCACATATCTACACTAAAATACTCTCCACCCCGACTGGTATAGTAGATCCAACCATGGTACGCTATGGCACAGGATTCCCTAGGGAGGTAGCAAATCTCCCCGGGAATCAGTGTCTGTACATGCACAAGATAACAAAGAAATAAGTCTTGTACGAGCTACACCATGAATAAGGAATAACATCTCATGACGAGATCCGTGTATACCAATCCGTGTAACCAGCGTATCGAGAATGTGGATATTTACACTAGATACGATGAACATAGGGGATATCATAAACAAGAAACTAATCAGAGAATGTACTCGCCTTGGGTCCTTAGCTGGTAAAACTAATGTCCTGTCCCAGAGTATCGTCTGGAGGATCCAACAGTCCTATAAACATATAATAAACAATACAACATTTGCATCAGATGCTACACTAATATAAAATTAAATACCTAACTCAGGGGCTATGCCAGGTATGGCACTGATCAATCTAGGGTCAGTGTGCGTCAAGTCGCACGGGCGTCACGTCTGCGATTGCTGGACAAGACAGACGATCAAAATGGTACGGGGCTTGCTAGTACGTCAGTGTACGCGTGGCAGTCAACTGACCGTTCACAGGGTCATAGGTCCATGTAAATACAGGGTATTTGTATTTACTCTCGGTCATCTAGTAGAGACATAGAAATGTACATATTGTACTAACATATACATTAAATATATTTGGTACAAAAATAGATATTATATATAAAAATAAACCAATATATATATTGAGAATATATTAAGTATATACAATATATATATATATATATATATATATATACATATACCAAATTAATTATATATATTAGAATACGTATTTATATATATAAATCATATTAAATATATATACATAGACATATACATATACATATACATACTCACTATTAAATACATACGTATACACATACGTATTAAACATATTCATTAATACTAATAGATATATTGAATATATATATACGGATAATTATATACAAATATTTATATACATATACGCACATACATGTATACACATACACATATACGCACACACACGTATACACATACACATATACGCACACACGTATACACATACACATATCTACGCATTTATACGTATACATATATATACGCGAAAGAAGGAGGGAAGAGGGAGAGGCTCACCGGGGTTGGTCGGAGTCGTCTGCCGGAGTTGGGGGACAGCAGGGGGAGAACTGGATGGTGGTGTTCGATGTGCGAGGGATCTCGTCGACGTCGGAGTTTGCAGGGAAGTGGGGGAGAGTCGAACTGCAGTGGAGCAAGGGGGCTCCGGGATCAGAGGAGTGGAGCCGGAGAGGGAGACTCGAATGGACGGAGCACTGCTCGGGAAGGGGCCGGACAGCAGCTCGATAAGGGAGACTCGGCTTGGCGGGCCTGAGCGAAAGGAGTTGGCCGCGGGACTGGGTGGCTGCCGGGAAAGGCTGGGTTGGGGTAGTGGTGAGGATGGTACTCGTGGTGGTGGTGGATGGTACTCGTGGTGGTGGTGATTGGCTGGCCGACCGGGCTTAGCCGGAGTCCAGCAGCGGGGAGCTCGGCGTAGGAAGGAGGGGAAGCTTCGCCGGAGTTGGCCGCCGCGTGGATGCGGCTCGAGTGAGGCCGGACTACAGTCGTGGGAGAAACAGTGGCAGCCGGAGAAGAAACTCGAACGGTGGACGCCGGGTTGAAACAGCCGGGGTAGAGGCCGCCGGAGTGAAGGATGGAGGGAGAGCTGGGCGCAGGGTTGGCTGCTCGGCTGTTGTGGCCGGAGAAGGAGTACTGGCCGGCTGCACAGAGGAGGTGGTTGGGTGGCTCGACGAGTGGTGGGGGCGTTGGGATGACGAGGCCAGCTTCGGGGTCGGGGAGTTTGACCGGAGCAGCATGCCGGTTGCGGTCGGAGCCTGGCCGGGTGGTCGGCCGGGAACAGTGGCTGTGGGGAGAGATTGATGCAGGGAACAATGAAGCTGGGGTTGGGTTTTCCCCCCTTTACATTAATTCAAAAAGTAAGGAGAAGAAGAAGAAAAAAGAAGAAGAAGAGAAGTGAAGAAGAAAGAAGAAAGGAAAAAATAAAATGGAGGGGGTTGCTACGGTTGGGTGTGGGGGCTTTGCTTAGGTTTTTGGGGATTAGGGTTTTTCCTAGGGAAGAGTGGATGATGGAACATTAAATAGGGAGGGGTGAGATGAGAATGAAGGGTGGTGATGCACCCACTTTAAATGAGTGGCCAGGATTTGATATGGAGAAAATTCATACATGTGAGATGAGGGTGTTGACTAGTCAAAGCTAGGGGGGTTGGTTTTCTTCATTTGGGTTAAACCAATGGGGTGTTGACACCAAATACAAATTTGCAAATTAGCCCCCCTTAAATTTGGGTATTTGCACAGATGCATAAAATGATGAAAATTTGGCGAGCGATTCGGTGTTCGACATTTTGTAGGGTGAGGGGGCGCCGTGTGTTTGGTACGGGCTTAATTAGCAGGATACTGGAATTAAACGGGATTAACGGGATCAGATAAAATGGTATCCCCAATTTAATTAGGAATAAAATGCAAGCTGTGTTCAAAAATTAATTAGGAGTACATGGGGCCAAAATCAGGTCGGGTCATCAATAGCATTAATGGAGAAGACTCAGAACAGAATATTACCCTAATTTGGGTCGTACGAAAAATAGGTCAAGATTGCCTCCAATTTCGATTGGAACGCACAACGATACAAAATAGGAATTTATTCAGAAATTAAATAAACGTCCGCGACGAATATTGTGCTAAAATGAAGCTCAAGAGATCATAATTATGAGTTGCAAAAATATCAGAATGGAAGGCAGGCACGTCTAGGGCAAGGTTGTAAAATTTGTTGGAAGGCAAAAGCTAGGGTAGCGCTCCAAATATCGAAGCAAAAGCAAGGCACAATAATTAAATAAATTACGGTAGTTAATTACAACCTCCAATAAATTAATTCAAAAAAAAACAATTAACCACATAATCCCATAATTCGGACAGGTGTTCACCTACTGGGCTTCTAGGTCAAGTCTACCAGCTCAAACGTAATGAACACTGTACATAATAATATATTTAATTATACATCTCACGAAATTATTTAATTTAAATACACGAAATATTAAATACAGAAAAAGTCGAAATTACCCCTGTTTTCAGAATGTGGTAGTGACAAGTCTACCCTCCTTAAAAGAATTTCGTCCTCAAAATTTAAAGTCCTTATAGTAGTGTTTCTACATTATTTTATTTTCCATTAATAGTTAATTCATCCAACCCACAAAATCCTGAAACAATCCACCTTGTCA
The DNA here is from genome assembly GCA_036927795.1 of Iris macrosiphon. NCBI lineage: Eukaryota > Viridiplantae > Streptophyta > Magnoliopsida > Asparagales > Iridaceae > Iris > Iris macrosiphon. The sequence goes on from JAYESA010000004.1 coordinate 46,028,180, forward strand.
TTTCACAAATTTCAAAAAATTCTGAATTTATTGTATTCCTGAAAATCCTCGAAATAAAATCAGACTCCATTTTCCTCACAATTTCCTCCAAATTTTTTTTAGTTAATTAAATACTCGAAATTTGATATCTGTTCCTCAAATTTAATTTCAATCAATGTATTGAATCTCGTCCGAAAAAGTCCGAATCCAAACAATAATCCATCAATGATCTGATTCTTCAGTTTCCTTTTTTTTTCTCAAAATACTCAACAGTGCGACACTTAGAGATCCTTCCAATGCAACGCCCATAATATAAAATTTTTAAAAATTTATAACTTGCGGTCAAATAAATATAATGACAATCTCCTAAATTTTCTCAATTTTTAATCACCAATTCTACCATATCATAACCTTCCTAAAATTAATAAATCCTCAATTTTGACATGTTGATTTCTTAACTCTCCATTTAAGTTAATATTTTATCCTCGAGTTCCAATCATCCTCAATCTTCGTAAAATCAATGATCCATCAATTTTGTTATATTAACTCCTTAACTCTTTATTTAAATGAATGCTTATCCTTAAATTTTTAATCATCTTGTCCCTTTTTGTCAAGTCATAACCTCTTCATAGATCTTTGTTATGGTCAAAACCCCAATGATCATGGTGTAAGAAAAATTTTACCTACAGTCATACAACATACAACTTAGAGGAAACATGCATGGTTATGGTCTGCCTTATCATGGTAATGCATTCTCTGTCAGGATGTACTACTAACTATATCCTAACAAGAAAAAAATCATGTATACGAATTACAGTACTAGAAAAAAATTCAGTCAATCGATCAACAAAAAGGAACAGAAGGAAGGAAAGAACAAAACATACTAATACGTTACCTGCAGTATCGGTCTCCTCGACCTCATCGCAAATGCACCGCCCTGCTGGTGTGGTTCCCTTCGCGGGTGCTGAGCAATATACGGTTCCACAGGTAGCCTAACTGGATCTCTATAATTTGGAGCTGCACGCTGAACTAGAGGGCAATCCCTCATTCGGTTTTCTGCATCGCCACAGCGCAAAAAAATTCCTAGCCTCGCTCTACAGCTCTTCCTAAGATGACCTGGCTTCTTACAGTAAAGACAAGTCTGATCCTGCTGAACACGAACTGGTGCCTGGTACTATTGTTGATACTGAAATTCCCTCGGCTGCCGCTGGCCAGGATACTGCTGGGCAACTCTCTCAACTGCCTGTAGTGCCATCTGGTGAGCGTTCTCCATGCTCTCTCTCATTAGTTCAGTCTGCGCCTGTTGCGCTTCTGCTTGCACCCTCAGAGCCTCAGCTTGAACTCGCTGAGCATCTGTCGTCACTTTCTGGGCATCTACCATGCCCTGGATCAAGGTAAACATCTGTGCCCCGTCAATGGGCACACCTCCGGAAATCGGAGTCGGTAAAGGAGGCTGGTTGTCCGTCACAGCTGCGGCTACCCTCTGAACAGGTGGGGGAGGAAGACCCCCGGAAAGCGCAGATACTCCCACATGCATCGGAGATGTAGGAGGAACTATGGTTGTCTGTCCATCAGGTGGAGAGATGGCAGATCCCTCTAAAGCTGGTGCTCCCACTCTCATAGATCGTGTCCTCGGCGACATTCTGAAGACAGATCCAAAAGAATCAATTAAGGCAATAGATGCGATATCATCAAGGAAGGACAGTAAAGTTCTAAAGAAGCAATATTCAAGATAATTAGATGGGAATATTCCTAGTTGTGATTGCACAGGTCAACGATGCATCCAAGGTTTGATACCTCTATCCCTTTAGGTACCATAGTTCTACTACAAGCACACTCACTGCTAGCTTTCTTACATACTAAAATTGTTCATACTAGTGGTTCTTTATCACTCAAGTGCACACCAAGTGCAACACACCATACTAAGTACTGTTCTCCCTAATACAACTCTAGATGGACACCCAAGTCCGTTTGCAGTGCCATCTCAATCATGCCCAAGTCAACAGATCCTTACGTATGCACTTCATCCACTCATATAATATTATACATTTCTTACCCACCGAAAAAATTAATCCTCAAAATAAGATCATCAAAGTTTAACTTCTTTAAAATAAAATGCACTTACTTCCTCAAAAATCCAATACTCAATATCGAAATAAATGGTAATCACTTCTAAAATCTTTATAGCCTTGACCATGTTTATTGAATCAAATTTAGTCCTCAAACATTTAAATAACATAAAAATCTCAACTCCTTAAAATTTAGAAAATTTGCAATTCACTCCCATTCTTCAAACGATAACATTGAATCCTTAAGTATACAAATAAATACTCATAGTCTCTAATACTCAAGGTGCACACTAATACACTAATTATTTACAACCTCAACTGTGTACAAAAATTGTACTGCCCGAATTATTTGCACTATTACTTCCAAATGATCATCGTCACTGATATTCCTTCTCCTCTATCTATAGTGTCAATACTAACTATATTATACCTATCATAGAGCTATTGCTACAAGACACTACGCTATGGGTGGTTACTTTAGATTAATGCCTACTGCTCACATGCCCAACTAGGAAATACTTACAACTTACTAGCAACACTCCGTCAATACTAATACTCAAGACACAGACATAATTACAAGTCACTAATTATCATACTTAACAAGGAATCCTCAAAGAATAGAAGCTCAAAGAAACTGGATTGAGGACTAAAGGTATTTCTACTACTAGCAACCCAAGAAACGATGGAATAAAGTCCTGTAATAACAGAAATAGATAAGTGTTGAGATGATACTTTAAGAACAAATTTTAAGACACAAGTAATAATCATACACGTCGGTCAGAAATTATTACGCTGAGAATCCTAGCCATGCCAGTAAGCATAGGTGCGATAAACGACAAGTTCCGTAACTAAGGTACGCAACCCTATAGTCATGTCATCTAGAATCTTTGCCACGCCAACCGGTACGGCTGCGATAACTCTAGGTTCCATAACCAAAGCAGACGTTTCACCTTTCTCACTGTTCTCATCAATATATGTCATCAGATGATATCATAAAATTTAGTCCGTAAAATTCATCTCGGCATGAAATTAAACTCTACAATGAAACCAAAATCCTAATTTAATAACTGATCAACAGGAATCAAACTTAATATCAACGAGTGAGGACGGACGGAAACAAGGCGAAGGATTTAAAATTAGAAATTATAATAAGATTCTCAAGGAATCGTCCCAGGAATCTCTCAAGAATTTTGTGATTGAGTATCCTCTCTCATTCTAGTATCCTATGTCCTATATTCTATAGCAGGTACGCAGTAGTACAACTATGATGTCGTACTACCACGACATCGCACAACTTGCGAAGTCTGACCTGCATGGGCCACCACTAAAAACGTGTCACGACCCGTACCCATTTTAGGGGCACGAGTATGTGGGTATGTCCAGCCTACGCCGCAGCGTCGACGGTAGAACGCTGTCTAGGTCATGATACTAACTAAGCAATCTCACGCGAGCATCCAATCTCCATAAGGAGGCACGGATGACACAAATAAATGAATAACATACTCAATCACATAACTATAGCACGATAAGAAATCGAGAAATAAAATGAAATACAACACAAGTCTAATCTAAAAATCTAACTCAACATAAAGTCCAAGTCTCAACAAAATGCTGGAGACAAATCCGGTACCAAAATATTATGCTAAAAGAACTAACTAGATAACTAGTGATTCCGGCTAAACCTCCCGGAATCACGACTAAACTACCAAGCCAAGTCTCAGCTACTCACCCTGTGGTCCATCAGTGTCAAATACCAGTCCTCTAGGCATAGTCTGGAAAATGTTTTCCAGTCAGGAAGGAGCAAAGTACATTTCTAAATAGCAGTTCTATATCAATGATATAAACTATGTAGCAGTATATAGATGGAAATATACAAGATGCATGTATAGGTACGAGAAACATACAATGAAGGATATACTGAAAATACTGTAAGTAAATACAGGAAAGGAAACAATATGTCAATGAGCAAGAATCCTATGACTAAGTGTGTGAGTACTATCTTTAACATGTGATCGGCTTGGGACTAGTAAACTCATTACATTGGTTAGCGATCATCCTTGAGGTCAGGCTAATCCGTAAGAATAGCTATGATGCGAGTAATAGTCAGGCTAACCATATGTAACAGTGATGAGGCATGTAAAGGTAAGGCTGCACCGACGTGAGGCGTGGGTGAGCTATGATGCATGTAAAGTTGGGTATGATCACATATCTACACTAAAATACTCTCCACCCCGACTGGTATAGTAGATCCAACCATGGTACGCTATGGCACAGGATTCCCTAGGGAGGTAGCAAATCTCCCCGGGAATCAGTGTCTGTACATGCACAAGATAACAAAGAAATAAGTCTTGTACGAGCTACACCATGAATAAGGAATAACATCTCATGACGAGATCCGTGTATACCAATCCGTGTAACCAGCGTATCGAGAATGTGGATATTTATACTAGATACGATGAACATAGGGGATATCATAAACAAGAAACTAATCAGAGAATGTACTCGCCTTGGGTCCTTAGCTGGTAAAACCAATGTCCTGTCCCAGAGTATCGTCTGGAGGATCCAACAGTCCTATAAACATATAATAAACAATACAACATTTGCATCAGATGCTACACTAATATAAAATTAAATACCTAACTCAGGGGCTATGCCAGGTATGGCACTGATCAATCTAGGGTCAGTGTGCGTCAAGTCGCACGGGCATCACGTCTGCGATTGCTGGACAAGACAGACGATCAAAATGGTATGGGGCTTGCTAGTACGTCAGTGTACGCGTGGCAGTCAACTGACCGTTCACAGGGTCATAGGTCCATGTAAATACAGGGTATTTGTATTTACTCTCGGTCATCTAGTAGAGACATAGAAATGTACATATTGTACTAACATATACATTAAATATATTTGGTACAAAAATAGATATTATATATAAAAATAAACCAATATATATATTGAGAATATATTAAGTATATACAATATATATATATATATATATATATATATATATACATATACCAAATTAATTATATATATTAGAATACGTATTTATATATATAAATCATATTAAATATATATACATAGACATATACATATACATATACATACTCACTATTAAATACATACGTATACACATACGTATTAAACATATTCATTAATACTAATAGATATATTGAATATATATATACGGATAATTATATACAAATATTTATATACATATACGCACATACATGTATACACATACACATATACGCACACACACGTATACACATACACATATACGCACACACGTATACACATACACATATCTACGCATTTATACGTATACATATATATACGCGAAAGAAGGAGGGAAGAGGGAGAGGCTCACCGGGGTTGGTCGGAGTCGTCTGCCGGAGTTGGGGGACAGCAGGGGGAGAACTGGATGGTGGTGTTCGATGTGCGAGGGATCTCGTCGACGTCGGAGTTTGCAGGGAAGTGGGGGAGAGTCGAACTGCAGTGGAGCAAGGGGGCTCCGGGATCAGAGGAGTGGAGCCGGAGAGGGAGACTCGAATGGACGGAGCACTGCTCGGGAAGGGGCCGGACAGCAGCTCGATAAGGGAGACTCGGCTTGGCGGGCCTGAGCGAAAGGAGTTGGCCGCGGGACTGGGTGGCTGCCGGGAAAGGCTGGGTCGGGGTGGTGGTGAGGATGGTACTCGTGGTGGTGGTGGATGGTACTCGTGGTGGTGGTGATTGGCTGGCCGACCGGGCTTAGCCGGAGTCCAGCAGCGGGGAGCTCGACGTAGGGAGGAGGGGAAGCTTCGCCGGAGTTGGCCGCCGCGTGGATGCGGCTCGAGTGAGGCCGGACTACAGTCGTGGGAGAAATAGTGGCGGCCGGAGAAGAAACTCGAACGGTGGACGCCGGGTTGAAACAGCCGGGGTAGAGGCCGCCGGAGTGAAGGATGGAGGGAGAGCTGGGCGCAGGGTTGGCTGCTCGGCTGTTGTGGCCGGAGAAGGAGTACTGGCCGGCTGCACAGAGGAGGTGGTTGGGTGGCTCGACGAGTGGTGGGGGCGTTGGGATGACGAGGCCAGCTTCGGGGTCGGGGAGTTTGACCGGAGCAGCATGCCGGTTGCGGTCGGGGCCTGGCCGGGTGGTCGGCCGGGAACAGTGGCTGTGGGGAGAGATTGATGCAGGGAACAGTGAAGCTGGGGTTGGGTTTTCCCCCCTTTTATATTAATTCAAAAAGTAAGGAGAAGAAGAAGAAAAAAGAAGAAGAAGATAAGTGAAGAAGAAAGAAGAAAGGAAAAAATAAAATGGAGGAGGATGCTACGGTTGGGTGTGGGGGCTTTGCTTAGGTTTTTGGGAATTAGGGTTTTTCTTAGGGAAGAGTGGATGATGGAACATTAAATAGGGAGGGGTGAGATGAGAATGAAGGGTGGTGATGCACCCACTTTAAATGAGTGGCCAGGATTTGATATGGAGAAAATTCATACATGTGAGATGAGGGTGTTGACTAGTCAAAGCTAGGGTGGTTGGTTTTCTTCATTTGAGTTAAACCAATGGGGTGTTGACACCAAATGCAAATTTGTAAATTAGTCCCCTTAAATTTGGATATTTGTACAGATGCATAAAATAATGAAAATTTGGCGGACGATTCGGTGTTCGACATTTTTGTAGGGTGAGGGGGCGCCGTGTGTTTGGTACGGGCTTAATTAGCAGGGTACTAGAATTAAACGGGATTAACGGGATCAGATAAAATGGTATCCCCAATTTAATTAGGAATAAAATACAAGCTGTGTTCAAAAATTAATTAGGAGTACATGGGGCCAAAATCAGGTCGGGTCATCAATAGCATTAATGGAGAAGACTCAGAACAGAATATTACCCTAATTTGGGTCGTACGAAAAATAGGTCAAGATTGCCTCCAATTTCGATTGGAACGCACAACGATACAAAATAGGAATTTATTCAGAAATTAAATAAACGTCCGCGACGAATATTGTGCGGCTAAAATGAAGCTCAAGAGATCATAATTATGAGTTGCAAAAATATCAGAATGGAAGGCAGGCACGTCTAGGGCAAGGTTGTAAAATTTGTTGGAAGGCAAAAGCTAGGGTAGCGCTCCAAATATCGATGCAAAGGCAAGGCTCAATAATTAAATAAATTACGGTAGTTAATTACAACCTCCAATAAATTAATTCAAAAAAAATAATTAACCACATAATCCCATAATTCGGACAGGTGTTCACCTACTGGGCTTCTAGGTCAAGTCTACCAGCTCAAAGGTAATGAACACTGTATATAATAATATATTTAATTATACATCTCACGAAATTATTTAATTTAAATACACGAAATATTAAATACAGAAAGTCAAAATTACCCCTGTTTTTAGAATGTGGTAGTGACAACTGTACTTGTGAGTTGGCTAATGTCCCATCTGCTCCGGGTAATATCACTTCTATGCCAAGCTCTTGCAAGTCCTCCAATAATTCCCTCTATGTTGTCAAGAAGTAAGCTGCTGGTTTCCGGCTTAACGCGTCTGCTATAATGTTAGCATTGCCTGGGTGATAATTTAGCTCTATCTCAAAATCTTTCATCAACTCAAGCCACCGACGTTACCTCATATTTAGCTCCTTCTGCGTGAAGACATACTTGAGGCTTTTGTGGTCAGTATAGATCTCCACTCGTTCCCCATATAAGTAATGTCTCCATAGCTTCAGAGCAAAAACAACGGCTGCAAGCTCCAAGTCATGAGTTGGATAATTCTTCTCATGTACTCGTAACTGTCTAGATGCATATGCGATCACCTTGCCATATTATATTAACACGCATCCCAAGCCTTTTCCTGATGTGTCACTGTAAATCACATAACCTCCTGATCCTGATGGAATAGTCAATACTGGTGTTGTGGTCAGTCGCTTCTTTAACTCCTCGAAAGAGGCTTGACACTCGTCGGTCCATACGAACTCTTAATCCTTGCACGTCAACCGAGTCATAGGTGATGCTATCCTTGAGAAGTTCTCCATGAACCGTCAGTAATATCCCGAAAGTCTAAGGAAACTCCTCACCTCTGATGCTGATTTAGGAACAGGCCATGTCTCGACTGCCGAGATTTTCTCTGGATCAATAGAAATACCATCTCCCGTAATGATATGCCCAAGAAACGAGACTCTATCCCAAAAAAACTCATATTTACTGAGCTTCGCATATAACTGCTCTCTCCTCAAGGTCTCTAGAACGATCCGCAGGTGCTTCTCGTGCTCCTCGTGGCTCTTTGAATAGACAAGTATGTCATCTATGAAGACAACCACGAACTGGTCCAAATACTGATGGAATACTCGATTCATTAAGTCCATAAAGATAGCTGGAGCATTAGTCAACCCAAATGACATAACCAGAAACTCGTAGTGTCCATATCTTGTCCTGAATACGGTCTTCGGGATGTCCTGCTTCCGTACCTTCATCTGGTGATATCCCGATCTCAAGTCTATCTTCGAGAATACCTTGGATCCACTAAGCTGATCAAATAAGTCATCAATGCGTGACAATGGATATTTATTCTTCATGGTCACTGCATTTAAGGCTCTGTAGTCAATGCACATATGCACTGACCCATCCTTCTTTGGTACAAATAACACTGGTGCTCCCCAGGGTGATGCACTCGGCCGGATAAAACCTTTTTTCTCTAATTCTTTCAACTGTGCCTTCAGCTCATCCATCTCCTTCTTCGCCAATCTGTACACATATGATGCTATGGGTGTTGTTCCCGGTGTCAATTCAATTGAGAATTCTACGTCTCTGTCCGGAGGTAGTCCTGGCAATTCCTTTGGAAAGATATCTTGAAACTTTGAAATAATGGGGTAATAGATAACGTCGTCCAATGCAAGCTGCACACCATCAAGGGCTTCTGTGGGTCCTCGTGCAAACTCAAATTTCGGCTGGCCTGGTAACTTAAAAAGAATGCTTCCTCTAAAACAGTCAAAGAGAGTGTGGTACTTGCTTAGCCAGTCCATCCCAAGCACAATATCAAAAGTTGGCATAGGAAGGACTAAGAGTCGGGCACTCATCTCTCTGCCACGAATTACTATAGGATACGATCTACAAATCAGACTAATAGGTACAACTTCTCCTCCGATGAGAATTCTAACACAACTAGGTAAAGGTATGGTGGCAATATTGTGTTTGGCAATAAAATTAGAAGATATGAACGAGTGGGTGGCTCCCGTATCAAATAATGTCACAGCAAGAAAAGTAAAAGCAAGAGTAATACCTACTATGACATCAATCTTCTGATCTATGTCATCCATTTCTAGTGCAAAAGCTTGTCTATTCCTCTGTGGTAGTCCATGACTGGCCCTTGTGTATTGATCCTCCTGAGTAGGTAGCGGTGGTCCTCGCTGAAATCCTTCGGCTGCTGGGGGTCGAGATGCTCCTGGTCTAGTTATCTGCTGAACTGGCTTTGGTGCGGGTAGTGCTAGCCTCTGTATTGGCGGTGGAAGTGTCAATGTCTGCTGCATTGGACAGTCTCTCGCCATATGCTATCCGGAACCATACCTCATATATTATCCCAAACGAGTTCGACAGTCTCTCGAAATGTGCCCGCGTTTCCCACAATAATTGTAGTAGGGCTTCTCCAAAATCTGGTACGGTCCTTCTCTATGTTGATGCTGTTGTTGTTGTGCCAAAGGACGTCTGATAGGCCCTCCTTGTTGTGTCCTTGCTGGTCCTTGTTGTGTCTTCAGTTGACCTCCTTTTTTCCTGCTGATGGTCTCTTGTAACCTAGCTTCTGTCAATAATTCGGCATAAGAGATCCGAAACTGTGAGCTAGTGTGGTGTTGGAGCTCCTGAGTCAGTCCACGGTGAAACCTCTTAGCCTTCTCCAAGTTATTCGGTATCAGGGCAGCACCATATTTACTAAGACGACTAAACTATGCATCATACTCGTCAACTGTCTTATTCTCCTGCTCCAGATGAAGAAACTTATCGTACAACGCGTCCCTTACAGTGTCCAAAAAGTACTTCCTCTCAAAGCACTCCAAGAATTGTTCCCAAGTCTGATATGTACCCAACTGGCGCTCCATTGATTCCCACCAGTGATGAGTGTTACCATCTAGTTGCATCCTTACGCTTGTCATCCATAGGTCGGTAGGCAGCTGTGATGCTTCTAATAACTTCTTGGTGTGGGTAATCCAGTTTGTAGTCTCCTCTGGGCTCTCAGTGCCTTTATACGGCTTGGGACCCATATGTACAAAGTCCTTGACTGAACCAACTCTAGTTTATGGTACTGGAACTAGTGCCTGAGCTAGTACAGAAGCCTGTGCAGCCATTCTCTCAAGTGCTGCTAGAAATTCTTGCCTCTATTTTATCGCTTGCTGCCTCTGCTCTACAGCTAGTGCGGCCGCCTGTTGTCTCTGTTCCTGCATTATTATTTGGAAGAATTGGAACAGCTGTGTCTGGCCATCCTGGGATGTCGATGAAGCTGGAAGGGTCCCATTAGGTGAAGCGGGAAGATCAGATGGAACTGGATTATGAGTCTGTCCATCCGGCCCCGGAAGTCTAGGAGTCATTGAGGTCTCCCCTCGAGTTTGGCCATTGACTCCTGAAGGTGTGTCACCTCCGACGGCAGTACATCCACTATGCAAATCCATCTTTCTGCAAGAGATGGACGAAACAATTAGAAGGAGTACAGGAATCAAACAGGATGCAAGCATTTAAATAGGATAGTTGAAAAGGAAGATGAGCTTTAGTGAAGCATGGATGAGATCCTATACTCTATTCCTATTCGCAGGTTTGCTCGGTACAGTAACATAACCGAGATAATATATTCAGGACCTGCATGGGCTACCACAAAAATATGTCATACCCCAGTCCTAAAATATGTAAGACTAGGAATACGTAACAAGCCAGCCGTATGTATACGAAACTCTAATGTGTTGGAAGATCGTAACACACACGTACGCTGTATATGAATATCAAATCCACAAGTGGTAATATACTGTCAATAAGTCACACGCAATCTATATCTCATCCACATCAACAGTAAATAAAGAAATAGGAATAAATAACTGAATCTCAAATATGAAGTATCAAAGTATGGTAGTCGGATGGAAACAAATTCACTGCACATCGACTATACTAAACTACTAAATGAGAGAAGAGATCAAACTCAATATAAGATAAATGTCTACCAAGAAAATATCAACTAGAATATCCATCAGCTGCGATGAATCAAAGGTACTCCAAAGGTAAGACCTCCTCAGTCTGGAATGAAGCATCAGGTCCGGGTCCGTACTCCTGTGGATACTCCTGCAAGTCTATAGTTGGAAAGGTACCAGGTTCTCAGAGGGACATAACAAGATACATAAAAGCATGCCAATAAAGTACTGAAAATAAATATCAAATGGGTCGCCTAACCTTCTATGTGAATGCAGTTTGAGAACAACTTTCCAACAAGTGGGCTATCTGGTTAAAATGGGTTGGCATGATTCTCTTGGAGATTCAGGGGCCTACAAAGCATATCGTCTTTTGAACGCCAGATGCCGCCTGATAATATATAATATATAGTGGTCATCATGACCGCGCATCTCCGGCAGAGCGTACGGGTTACACAAGAAAAGTATAAAGGAGCCCAAATGCCTTACTTGTTGTTCTTTCCATCCCATGCTCTAAGTATGTCACATCCATGACACGATGAAACCTCTAAATAACTGCCAGGTCTTCTAGCATGCAAATTTCTATCAATAGTTATCCCTATCCGTCGCACGTCCTATACGTACCAGTGGCCAGCCGAGTACGCAAGTCCGTATCCTACATGAGACTCACAGTGGTGTAACAACAGTATCATGTCCAATTAAACATAAAAATGCCTCATGATAATGGGGTAGTCTCATAACTAGGTCAACATGTATATATATAATAAAAGCAGAATACGACGCCACCGTCGTTGTACCCAAGTTATTCTTGGACGTGCAGTTTATATAGCCGTTAAAATATATAAACTAAATGACTAAAATAAAGTGCATACATCATATGAATGTAAATCACAGTATAATGGCAATGTATACTTGCCTTTCAAGCAATCTGTATAGTGTAAGCGTCCAGACGTCAAGTACACAAGATCAGAAACTATGGCCTCCGAATAAACGTCTTTGGATGCTGAAATAAATATCACCAATGTTTTCAGAATCAGCGAGATAGCTAAAAAATACTACCCTTTCGTCTAATTTGGACACAGGGGCAAAACGGTAATTTTGGGTCAAAGTAGGGTCCACATGTGGCCCACTTTGCACCGAAAAGCGTGCCAGGGGTAAAGGTCTCTAAATAGGACAAATTATAAGTCAAACAATTTCTAAACGTCAATACGAACTCAATGGTATATCCAATTTTGGATTCCGGTGAGTCAAACACAAATTTACCCTAAAAGTCAACCGTGGGGCCCGTATATAGGCAGCTTGGTCAACTGTGTCAAAATTATGTGAAACATGGGTCACAGGACCAGCATGATACCACGAATTCAATGGCGTAAGTTTTGTCGCATTCCGACGAGCATACACTAAATGGTGCAATATTTTACAAAAGTTACGATACGGGGACTTGTCGCGGATACGGGTTGATTCCGACGCGCACACACGTCCAAATCAGTTTTCGCGAAAGCTCATACGTCAGTACATACCATATGTGCCTTTCGGTGTAATTGGTACGCGACATGAAGGTCCCGTTTGGCGTGGCGCACTCCGTATCGAGGTTTTCTAATGTTTATTAAACAAGTTTTTTATTACTTTTAAGGTAATTTTTAACTTTTATAAACTGTAGATTAAATTAAACTAATTAACAGGTTTCCATGCTGGTTATATTGGCTTTAGATATGTGAAATTAGTTTTTAACTTGGTCGAAGGGTTAAAGAGTTATCTGGCTTCCTAGATGGATGTATGGCTCGGCCTATAGTCGGGTTTCTTTTTAACAGTTTCTATTATTATTATTTTTTGAGATGTCATGATGGTTTTTGATCACTCAACCTGCAGAATTTATACATGATGATTGATCCATTAAGGAGTTGGTTATCTAAACTACACGTAAAAATTAATGGATCAAAATTTGATGGAACAACGAAGGAGAAATGAGGTTGTGAACTTGGTTACCATAACTGAATCCGAAACAAAGATGCTTTGTTTTGTTGATGGTGCAGCGGCGGTTCCGGCGACTCCTGCGGCGGTCCGGCGTGCAAAGGCGGTTGAGGGTGGTCGCAGGGTGTTGGCGTAGGTAAGAGAGGGATGGCGATAGGTTTAGGGTTAGGGTTCCGGGCTTAGAGATTATGATACATCTATTTATATATATAGGGAGAGAGAGAGAGGTTCGGGATACTGGGTTTAGCCGCTGTTCTGGGCTGCGGGGGAGAAAGCCTTGTGGGTAGGGTTTATTTGTTTTAGGGGGATTAGCTTTTAAGGTTTTAGTCTTAAGACTTTAGTTTACTTTTTTTTTTCTTTATTCTTTTCTTTTTATTTAATTACTTATATATATATATATATATATATATATATATATATATATATATATATATATATATATATATATATGGTAATAAAATTCCAGAAAATTATATTAGCACATCCTAAAAATCTCTCAGCCTTCTACAAGACTTCCTAAAATAAAAAAAATAAAAAAAAATTATAGTTTTGTTTAATAATTTATAGATGAATATTTACCTAGTAATTAAAATTCAATAAACTATATTTTCTAATTATCTACGAAATAATGCAATTAAATTAAATGATTAATTAAATAATTAAAATATTTAAAATTAGTGGGTTTTACAACTGGGGCCACCAATACCGGGGGGTTCGTGAGATACTTCTTAATGTCATCGAACGGTTGCTGGCATTTTTCCGTCCAAGCGAAAGAGACTCCCTTTTTCATGAGCTGTGAAAAGGGTCGGCACCGTCCAAAAAGATTGGCTATGAATCTCCTAAGTTATGCCATATGTCACTCCCCATTCCTGATATATATATTTGGAACATATTTTTAATTTTTGCATGGTTTCATGTGCATGGAGACTAGACCCATTCTTTAGTTTAACCTGGTCCATGGTTTATTTTGTAGATTGGTTCAACTCATGAGAGTCTTTGGTTAAACCCTCAAACCCTAGCATATATAAACCAATATTTCATTCTCTCTCTCTTCACTTCTTCATTTCTTCCTCTTTCTTTAACATTCTTTCCTCATTTCATAAGTAAGTACACCTTACATGAGAAATGGAGAAACCCTCCATATTATTGTTTCATTATGTTTATTATGTGTTTCTAAGCACTTTTAGTTCTTTAAGTTTTCTATTTTAATGGATGGATTAGTGTAGATCTATATTTCTAACTTAGATTTTTATTGGATTTTATGAGTTTTTTTGGTTTTGATCTATTAAACTTGTGTCTTTGAAAACCACTTTTTGCTTCATGTTAGATCTTTTGATTTAGAGTATTTTGGCTTTTGGTACACCGGATTTGGACTTAAAATGAGAATTTTATGAAGAAAATAATATTTCAGTTTTTGAGAATTTTCGTCATGGCCGAACCTGCTATTGGAGAAGACGAAGTCTTCATGCGGCCAGCGAGCTATGTGGCAAGAGTGTTATGCGGTCTGAGAGGGTTATGCGGTTGAACTATTATCGCATACTGACAGCATGCGTCCATCTGTTGGACGCATGGATGTTGATCTACACATGTGTCCTTGAACACTTTGTGCATTCACTCGCTGAATGAATGAGAAATTCGCTAAGTCCTAAGGACACTCCATGCGGTATCGAACTCCATGCGACATCGAACTTATGCGAAAAGCATAGCATGAAGCCACCTTCCCTTGGACGCATGACTCTGAACTTTGGCGCATCCTTGGCGTGTCTTTCTATGGTTTTGTCTTTTTTTCCTGACACACTTTATTGTCACATCACACTTTATGTCAAATCGTACTTTATGTCACCTCAGTTACTTTATGTCACATCACTGAAACTTTGTTTATTTTTCGTCGATTCATCACTTATCCCGAGGAGTAGACCCATGCGGCATGACTGCATGCGGCCTGACTTCTCATGCGGCCATGATTTTTATGTGGCCTGGCCCTGCTTATTTGATCGAATATTTTCTTAATTCATGTGACCAATTTATAATTGGTAATTGGACTCGAATACTGTATCTATGCTGATACTACTATTGCCTGATAGTTATTCATGTTTTTATGTGCGCTGAGGTGCGACACATCGTGTCATGTGTTAAGTGATTATATTTTGGTTGTGTATCAAGAATGCCTCCAATTTCCTGAATGCATGATATCATAAATATGAATATGGTTTCCCTAGAACGGGCATAATAAGAGAGTCAAACTACCAAAGCATGGCTAGGATTTTTGATTGTATGAATATTGCATACACACTCGGGTGAATCTAGATTTGACGTCCATGGATTCGTATCTAGCGTGCTCGTATCTTGTACGACATCTTAAGAAAAATCCTCATGTGACCACGTCTTGAGATTTCAAATACAACATAGGGCTAATTAGGTAACGAAAAGTAATAGTAACATTGGAGGGAACGGTATCCCAAGATCATGCCAACGAACCTTCCTACAGAGATTCATTCGTAGTGCGCTGTGGGCTGGCCACCACGGATACTGTATATCATTTGCCGTAATGGAGTGTAGTATCTGGCTTATTATTATGCCGAGCCAGTATTTCAATATAGGAACACTGGAACCGCTAATACCGTATTTTTAGCGCAGTAGCCCTACGGGGGACTGGTGCATCTTGTAAGTGCTTATTTTATTATATTAGTTCGGTTAGCTCATGTTCGGCACTGGCATGATCCGTGGATACTTATTATGCATTATTCTGAGATAATCTTAGACTCCACAAAATAGCAAGCCGTACAAATAATTGGCTGATATAAGAAATAGAATTGTTTGTGATTGTATTATTCAGTTGGTAGCCTAGGAAAATAGACTATCATAGTGTGAGGGTTCAATCATTGTCCTTGTTTGGTTGTAGGGTTGAGCCTTAGTGCTAGGATATGCCATGGACCTAAGTTACGACACTGAGCTTGTGTAATATTATATTATTTTTCTTGGGTTTTTGTTTCTTCATTTCGTTCTTCCTTTATGGTACTTGCTATTTGGGGTCTAACCTAACTGGTTTTGTATGGCCAGGTCTCGAGCCAGCACCTGAGGATCCAACGTTCTTTCCCCCAACTTATGGCGCGCAGCAGGAATATGGTCGTAGAGGATAGCGAGTGGGTTTTTCTTCTTCCATGCTCGTCTTGCACATTTACTTCTTTTGGGCATTTAGCCACCGGCAACTGTTAGCCGGCACGTTTGGACATTAGTTTTCTTACATGATTGTACTAATTCAGACTGTAGCTGAATCACTGTCATGTACTTTTGTTACTTTTCTAGCTTCTTATTTTTGTACAGCTAGACTCCAGAATATTTTGAGATAGCGTTTGGGATGCCTTATTACTTATCATATATGCTTTATGCTTACTATTTCTTGTTTGAATGATTGAGACATAGAAGTTCTTGACCATAGGAGACTTGATTGTAGCATGCACCCTTTGTCTTATACAGCCATGCTCGTCGTACGACGTATAGTACCTTGTACCAGATAGCTGGCTATGTCCGTCTCCGTATTCCGGTACTGGGGCGTGACAAGGTTTTAGTGGTGGCCCATGCAGGTCTGTTCTTTAGACTTGTGGGTGTCATGGTCATAGGAGTCTCAATCAAACATGATCCTTCTTGAAACTCTAAATTCGTACTCATCAATACTCAGCTTAGATTTTTCCAGATTGATTGCTTCCTTGTTCCTTCTTGTCATGTGCTTATTGGTTTTTGTGCTTTTATTAGGGCTTCTCCTTCCCCCGATGTTGCAGAAACATGAGAGGCAGCGTTGCCAGTGGAACGAGATCCCATGGAACCTTAACCAAGGATCCGAGTTGAACCCACGATGAATGGGATCGAGCAGCAGGCTCCATGTGTTCCCGTACCTCCCGTAGTGCCTGCAGCACTGGATACCCCAGCCTTGCTAGAGATTATTCCTGGATTATTGGCTGCACAACAATATCAAATAGTGGTGCAACAACAACAACAATAGCAACATCAGAAACAACAGCTCCTGCAGCAGGAACAGAATATCCTGTTGAACCAAGGATTGTAAACGACCCTAGGACGAGGCAAGAGAACAGACTCTGGGGCATCTGTTAGATTTTGCAGAATTAACCTCAGATACTTCGATGGAACAGAGGACACAATCATGGCAGATGATTGGCTCCAGGATATTGAGACCATCCTGACAGTGGCTAAAGTTTTGGCCGAGGAACAAGTTGACTTGGTTCGCTTACAACTCGAAGTTCTGGCAAGAGATTGGTGGACAACGATGGAGGTAGGACTGAGGCATCCTATTTCATGGAAGGATTTCAGGACCCGGTTCAAGGTGAAGTACTTTGGGATTGGGGCTCAGTGTGAGTTGCAGTAGAGGTTCATTAACCTCAAGCAAGCTGGAAGGATGGTAGATGACTATGCGGCAGAGTTTTACCGACTAAGCAGATTTGCTCCAACCATGGTAGAAACATAGTTGGAGAGATCAATGAGGTTCTAGTAGGGACTTTACTTGGAGATCTTTCACATGGTAGAGGTGCACGACTACCAGACCTTCGAGGCAGTATTGATAGAAGCCAAGAGGGTTGAGCTTACTTCTCAAAGGATGACATCAAGAAGCGTGGATCGGAAGAGGCCTCATGGACAGAACAATGAGAGAGTACCAATACCCTGAACGTCAGCACCATCACTTGGCATTTGTATACATGATTCAGCGCCGTGGATGGTGGCAGTTCCAACAGTGATAGTACCAACTCGGCACCAGCAGTTAAGGCAACAGCAACAACAACGACGGAGAGCGCCGACAGGTTGTACCTACTATGGCAATAGAGGTCATACACGGGATGTTTGTCAGACAGCTAACAGACTATGTTTGAGATGTGGGATCCCTGATCACAAGATTGTCACGTACCCATTGATGTAGAGGCCAGGAGGGCCAGTACAACAGTTTTCTGTATTGCCAGCTCCAAGGAAAGTACACCAAGGAGGATCAGCAGTAACAGTACGGCCTCTGGCTCAGCATCCGTTGCCAACGCAGGCCCAGCTTTATAGGCAACAACAACTGAATCAGCAAGGACAATAACCATGGCAGCAAGGAAGGCAACAACAAGGAGTTCAACAAGGCCATGGACATGCACTAACCTTATCTTTAGAGGAAGTAATGGCGTCAGGCAACGTAGTGGCAGGTAACATTTCTGTTACAAACTTTTCTGCCATAGCTTTATTTGATTCTGGAGCTTCGCACTCATTTATATCTGCATAATATGTGACACATATTGGATTGAATTTTGAGGCATTTCCAGCGAGTCTGAATATACTCATCGGTAATAGGATCGTAGAAGTTAGTAGGGTATGCCTAGCGTGTCTAGTCGTAGTATGTGTGCATCTATTACCTGCAAAGTTGATCGAGATTCCTGTGGGTAACTTTAACGTTATCTTAGGCATGGACTGGTTGAGAGACATTCATGCAACGATAGAATGTCATGAGGGTAGAGTATTGTTTAGAATTTCTGGTCTAGAAGAGTTTGTCCTTAGCAGAATAGCAAGAGACCAGCACAAGGGAGGAGTCACAACCATAACAAAAGAAGCAAACCTGCTGCCCAAGATAGTTGAAGAGTTCATGGACGTCTTTTCCAATGATCTTTCCGGATTACCCCAGTTATGGCAATAGAGTTCTGTATAAAGTGGATGCCAGGAGCAGAACCAGTATCCCAGAAGGTGTACCCAATGTCACCATTAGAGCTTGATCAGTTATATTGATACATGAAAGAACTGAAAGCAAAGAAGTTTATTTGGACCAGTGCATAATCGTGGGGAGCACCAGTAGTATTGGTAAAGAAGAAGGATGGATCGACGCGGTTGTGTATGAATTATATACAGCTTAATGTAGTGACTGTAAAGAACAAGTACCCATTACCAAGTATTGATGATTTATTTGACCAATTAAGTGGAGCAAGAGTCTTCTCTAAGATAGATTTATGATCAGAATATCATCAGGTGCGAGTCCAGGAGCAAGATATACCAAAGACATCATTTAGGTCATGATATGGCATTACGAATTCTTAGTTATGCCATTCGGACTGACTAATGCTCCAGCGGTATTCATGGACTTGATGAACCATATTTTCATGCCTTACTTAGACCAATTTGTAATAGTATTTATCGATGACATCCTGGTGTATTCTCGTAATGAGGAGGAGCATGAAGAATAACTCAGGATAGTTCTGCAGACTTTGAGGGAGCACCAGTTATATGGAAAGCTTAGTAAGTGTGAGTTTTTGCTGGATCACATATCCTTTCTTGGACATATTATTTCTAGAGAAGGAGTATTAGTTGATCCCAAGAAGGTAGAGACAGTAGAGAACTGGCCAATCCCAAAGATAGTAGTGGAAGTTAGTAATTTTCTAGCCTTGGCAGGATACTACAGAAGATTTGTGTCAGATTTTGCTAAGATCTTGACACCTTTGACTCAGTTAACGCACAAGAAAGTTAAATTTGTGTGGTCAGAGGAATATCATATAGCCTTCAAAGAATTGAAGAAGAAGTTAATCTCTGCCCCCAATCCTTACTCTTCCAGTAGGCTCTGGAGGATTCATAGTATACTGTGATGCATTTACAAAAGGACTTGAATGTGTTTTGTAGCAACAAGAAAGAATGATAACATATGCTTCTCGGCAGCTCAGAGGTCACTAGAAGAACTATCTAACTCACGATTTGGAGTTTGCAGCAGTAGTGTTTGCACTTAAGCTACGGAGGCACTACTTATATGGTGATCGAGTAAAAATATTCACGGATCATAAGAGTCTGAAGTATGTGTCACGCAGAAGGACCTGAATATGAGGCATAGAATGTCACTGCCACATTTCCAGATTAGGGCATTTGTGTAATTTCACTATTTGGATTAATATTGAATTTAATTAATTTGCTGAGTTTTATAAACTATTTATATGTTGTTAGTGATATTTGGTTTTAGGTCAAACCCTAGAACGCATTAGGACAAACCCTAATGACCAAACCCTAATTAGAAAACCAATTCTAGTCAAACCCTAGAATTCTAATTTTAGGGTGGAACCTCAAACCCTAGAAGGCCTAAACCTGAGTTAATTAGGTTCTACATGACTGGACCTGGGAGGGGTTTAATCTAAAACTATGCATGGAAACCCTAAACTAGCTTTAATATAAAAGGGAAGCTTCTCTCAAGCCATTCCTTCATGTAGAAAGGAGAAACCCTAGCCTCCACAAGAGAAAATCAATTCCCCACTCCAGAATTCAAAATCTAGCCCTAGGTTTCCATTTTCTCCTCCTCCAAAACAAGGAAAGCAAGGAACGTGGGTCAGAAAGCCTTGGAGAAGAAGAACCTCCATTGAAGAAGCCATCTCCCTAGGTAAAATCCTATTTTTATTCATTTTTATTTCTGTTTTCAGATGTTAATGCCCATTAGGAACCCACCCTAAGGTTTAGAATTCGAATTTTAGGGATTCTACATGAACACCTAGGAGATCTAGGGTTTTGGTGAATTTTCGTTTGGTTTTCCCAAATTAACAGGAACCCTAACCCTAGGTATTTGTAGGGAGACTGATTTCATCTTACATATGTAGGTTGAACCCGATTTTAGGGTTTGGGTTAGAGGGATTCATGGGTTTTAGGTGAATCCATTTTTCTGCACTCCTTATGTTTGATGAAATGATTGTTAGGGGTTTGCCTATCTACGTATACTAATTTACTGCCTGTTTCGATATACCAATATGTGCATAGAGATACTTGCATTGGTGAACAGGTTGTGTGTTGTGTGTACATGGATGAGGAGACTCCTGTGCAAGTCGGGTTTGGTCCAGAATTTAGTGCAGTGATTCTGTGGTAAAGTATTCTGTGTGAGGCTATAAAAAATATAGTGTATCAGTAATGCTGATATATAGGGAGCAGTGAGGGAAACTCAAGAGGGGGATAGTGGAATTAAGTATCTGTGTAAAGTTTATATGAGTGCATAAGCTTTGTTGGTTGAAATGGGGATGCCAGTTCTGATTTTGAGTGTAGTTAATGTGTGGGGTTAATTGGTTAGTGTTAGGTTTTAAGATGTTAAATTTGACCCAGTGTATCAGTTCCTTCATGCAAGTATCAGTAGATAGATACCTAGGAATTGGGGATGTACTATTGGTATCAGACCCTTACAGTTGTGGTGTCAGTTGAGCATTAATACTTGGGAACGATGGGAATTAGGAAGTCAGAATTATATTGAGCAGTGGACTGGAGAGAAAGGGTATTATGGGCTCGAGTGTGCTTGTGAGGTTCAGTTAGTAAGGTGGAATACTCGAGTGTATAGGTATCGTGAGAGGGTATCATATATAGTACAGAGTATCAAAAATGTGGAGCTAAGGTGGGTTATGTGTTGGGTGAATTGGGGATTGGTGTATAGAGTAGCAAATAAGGATCTGCAGTTTGTAGGTATAGTTTCTGCACATAAAAATTTGTTAGAGGGGGGGGAACAGTCACTGTGTCTGTGTGTAGCTGTATATTATGTGTCAGTGGGTGTATCTATGTGATTCAGTGTGTAGCAGCATGTGTGAGTATGGGTGCTATGTGTATCAGTTTAGCCTAGGACTGTGTATTAGATTACCTGTGTGTATATACTGTGAGTTTTGTGTGTCTGTGTCTACATGTGTAGGTATGTGTAGGGTGTTGTGTATCAGTTAATTGTGTGTATAGGATTAAGGTCAATGAGTGTCTATAGGAATTCTGTGCAGTGTATAGGTATTTGCTAGTTCAGAAATCAGAGTGTCTAGGAGAGAAAAAAAACCAGTGAGCAGTGAGAAACTGTGGTTGAGAGAGCAGAGGATATGTATCAGTATCCTGAAACCTGTGAGGGTGTGAGTGTATTGAATTGGGGGGAGTTAGTTGTGTCTGTGTGTATGTGTGTTAGTGAGAAGAGGAGTAGCAGTTGGCATTATGGGAGGGATACTTGAATGTGTCAGTCTAAACTGATACAGTGTTTATCTAATTGAATCAGTTAGTGAAGTAGAGTTAGTATGCTTTGTGAGTTAGTAAGCTAGGATTGATAGTTAGTTAGTGTCAGTCAAAAGAGAGTCAGTTAGAGTTATGTATATAAGTAGATAATTAGAGTTTAGTTAGTGGTTGGTTACATTATCTTGATTAGATGCTTGATATCAGTTAAGTTAGATAACAGTCAGTATTTATATGCCAGTGAGTATATAACTATAAGTAGTATCTTTTATAATATTATTTAGGATGTTAGTGATCATTTAGTATAGTTAGTATATATATTAAGTATCAGTTAGCAAATTAGAATGTCAGTTAGTATTAGTAGTTAATAGGGAATGTTAGTTATATAGTAGCTTGTTAGTTAATTGAGTATATATGTTAATATGATAATATAAGTTACTAGTTAATGTAGATATTAGCTAATTAATAGCTAGTATCACTTAGAAACTTAGGTAAATACCTAGAATAGCTAGTGTTAGCTAGTTAGTGGCCAATTTAGACCAATTGACTTAGTTTGGACCTAGTATTGACCAGTAAACCTTAGACATGACCTAGAAACCTCGTATTTAAATTAGTTAAACATGTTATTCTTTTGATTTAATATCTGACATTAATATGCCATAAATAGGTCATTGTGATCCCACTTTGGACATCGATCCTCACATTTTGCTCAGGACCACAGGCGAGTACATTCTCTGACAGTTTTCATTGTTGATTACTTCTATAAATTGTAGTGCATTACATACTTGATTCCGACACTATGGATATACGGGTTAGCACCCTAGATCCCCATCATGAGGAGTCGTGATTGGAATCCATCGTGCTAGCTGGGGGATGGAGAACTATTAGTAGATTATGTGATCATATTCAAACATTTATATGTACCATAGCTTACCCCACTTCTCACGTCGGGTGCAGCCTGACCATTTATATGCTCCATAGCTGTTATATATGATTAGCCTGACCACTATATGCATCATAGCTAACCATACGGTTAGCCTGACCTAAAAGAATCATAGCTAATCATATATAACCAGCCTGATCCAGTCCCAAGCCGATCACATAATAAACTGATATTTCAAACACTTAGCTAGATGTTTATCTTTATTCAGATTCACTTGTTCTGGCATTCACTGTTTATTGTTCATTGCTAGATGCTCTATTGTCTATTTCATTTCTCCTGTATTTCTCATTTTCAGCATTTATTTCCATCTTGTATTTCTTACACTGTTTATAGACTTTGTCAATTTAATGAAACTGCTGTTAGTGCTTGTGCTTCGCTCCAATCCTGACTGGATAAAAAAATTTCAGAAGACCTGGAGGACTTTTGCCCCACTCATTACGGCCCAGGATTAGAGGGAGATTTCACTCCAGAAATCCCAAAGGAGTTGCCTAATCTAGAGGAGAACTTGCCTGCCTGTACTTAGATTATTTTTCTGCATTCATTGTTTTAGACTGAGACTGAGATGTATTTATTATTTTGTGACTTTGTGAGGTCATTTAGACCCAGGATTTGAGTTGGACTTATTGTGGTTGGTTTTTATTAGAACTCTTTTCAATTCTCATCGTGCCATTATTCTTATAGTTTGTGATTGAGTATATTATAGAACTGTGGTTTATTTATCATTGTCCTCCGTACGGAGTTGAGACTATTGACAGGATATACTATGTTTGTGACCTAGACAGCATTCTACCGCCGATGCTGCGGCGTAGGCTGGACGTACCCACGACTCATGCCCAAATTCTGGGTGCGGGTCGTAACACGTTTTTAGTGGTGGCCCATGCAGGTCTAGCCTTAGATTTACATTAGAGTGATATCGTAGTGGTGCTCGCCTAGAGTATTACTACGAGCCTGTTTTAGGAAATAAGAATTAGGCCAAGGATATGCTCATTCACAATTAGGAAATTTCTGATTCTTATGATACTACTCTTAATGATTTTCCTTTAGAAATTTTTACTGTCCTCCCTTGATGATATCGTATCTATTACCTTCATTGATTCCTTTCGCGCTGTCCTCAGGATGCCGTCGAAGACCAGATCGCAGGATCAGCAGCAGCCTCCGAGGCAGATCCAGCAGGCTTGTCACTTCTGTAAGAAGCCAGGTCACCTTTGGAAGAGCTGTAGGGTGAGGCGAGGACTTTGTTTGTACTGTGGCATTGCGGGACATCAAGTGAGGGGTTGTATTCGAGCTCCTTATCTTCCCGACCAGTGCGCAGATCCAAATCAAAGAAGTCCAGTTAAGCCACCTGTAGAACCGCAGATGGCTCATCATCAGCAGCACCAGACACCAGTTCGAGGACACATCCAGCAACAGCAGCCACAGAGACAGACTCAGCCCACTATCCAGTGTGTGTATTGCAGGAAGATGGGACATACCAGAGACATCTGCAGGAAGAGGTTGGGCACATATCTGTCCTGCGGATCGACGACACACCAGCTGAGGGATTGCCCTACCATTCGTCCAGTTCAGGGTGGAGCAGCCACCCAGAGAGGACCAGCCAGGGTACCTGCCGTACCAGGAGGCCAACAACAGAGAGGACCTCCACTTCCACCGCAGCAGCAGATGTTTGCTCAGCACCTGCAGCAAAGAGGTGCACTCCAGGGGCGAGCATACGCCATAGCAGTCGAGGAGGTCGAACCAGCAGGAGACTTGATTACAGGTTCAGTTCTTCTCGATTGTATTCCCGTATTTACCTTATTCAACTCTGGCGCTTCCCATAGTTTTGTGTCTGTATCTTATGGACTTCGACATCATTTAGAGACAGAACCATTAGCTAGGACTTGCAAGATCACGACTGGAGGAGATATTATCCTAGTCCGTGATTACTGCAAGGACCGAAGGGTGTCAGTAGGAGGCCGAGAGTTGAGCGTGAGCTTACTCGTCATGCCACTTCTGGGGTACGATATTGTACTCGGAATGGACTGGTTGAGTAGGCATCATGCTACTATAGATTGTTATAGAGGCAGAGTATTATTTCGACCACCAGGAGAGCCGGAGTTCGAGCTCGCCAGAGGAGCAGGGGAGCAGAGCAGGATGCTCAATCACAATTATTGAGAGATTCCTGGGACGACCCTTGAGAATCTCATTATGAATTCCAATTTAATTCCTTTCCCTTGCTTCATCTGTTCTCGCTTGTTGGTAATGAGTTGGATTCTTGTTGACCAGTTAATTAATTTAATTCTTGGTATCGTTGTTGAGTTGATTTTTATCGAGATGAATTTTACGGGCTAAAATTTACGGTATCATCTGATGACATATATATTAATGAGGACAGTAAGAAAGGTAAAACGTCTACTTTGGTTATGGGACCTAGAGTTTATCGCAGCCATATTAGCTGTCGTGACGAGAACGTAGGAACCTAACTTGGATGTACATACTTTAGTTATGAGATTTAGAGTTTCTCACAGCCATACCGGTTGGCGTGGCAAGGATTCTAGATGACATGATTATAGGGTTGCATACCTTAGTTACGGAACCTGTCGGTTATCGCACCTATGCTTACTGGCGTGGCGAGGATTCTGAGTGTCATGATTTCTGACAGACGTGTATGATTATCAGGTTGTATCTTAAATTGGTTCTTAAAGTATCATCTCAACACTTATCTATTTCTGTTGATTCAG
Source organism: Iris macrosiphon (assembly GCA_036927795.1). Lineage (NCBI taxonomy): Eukaryota > Viridiplantae > Streptophyta > Magnoliopsida > Asparagales > Iridaceae > Iris > Iris macrosiphon. The sequence goes on from JAYESA010000004.1 coordinate 46,053,952, forward strand.
GATTTTTCCATCGTTTCTTCTGGTTGCTAGCAGTAGAATACCCTTAGTCCTCAGTCCAGTTCCTTTTGAGCTTCTATTTTTCGAGGATTCCTTGTTAAGTATGATAAGTAGTGACTTGTAATTATGTCTGTGTCTTGAGTTTAGTATTGACTGAATGTTGCTTGTGAGTTGTAAGTGTTTCCTAGTTGGACATGCGAGCAGTAGGCATTTATCTAGAGTTAACCCATAGCGTAGTGCCTTGTAGCAATAGTTCTATGATAGGTGTGTTATAGTTGGTATTGACACTATAGATAGAAGGAGAAAAGAGTATCAGTGACGATTCCAAGAGTTAGTATCAGAGCCAGCATACCCGTCCTGGATAATCATGATTATGTAATTGGGGATGATCTATGTAAATAATTAAGTATCAAGGAATTATGTTAAGGATTAAGGGAGCCTGATGTTCAATTTGATGATTGATACCGGGTGTGCTAAAAATAAAGAAATGTATACACATAAAGGGTTTTAATGCGATGTTATGTTGTTAAAATATTGAGGATTCAAAAATTTGATTCAATAAACATAGTCAAAGCTATAAAGATTTTTTAGAAGTGATTAAAATTTTATTTTGATATAGAGTACTTGACTTTGAGGAAGTGTATGCATTTATTTTTAATTTGTTCAAGAAGTTAAACTTAGATGATCTTATTTTGAGGATTAATTTATGGTGGGTAAGAAATATATTAGGATATGAGTGGATAAAGTGCATACGAAAGGATCTGTTAACTTGGACATGATTGAGATGGCACTACAAACAAGACTTGGGTGTCCATCTAGAGTTGTATTAGAGAGAGTAGTATTTAGTATGGTGTGTTGCACTTGGTGTGCACTTGAGTGATAATAACAGCTAGTATGAACAATTGTAGTAGGATAGAGAACTAGCAGTGGGTCTACTTGTAGTAGAACATGGGTACCTAAAGAGATAGAGGTATCAAACTTTACATGCATCATTTGACCTATGATTGTGTTAGAGGTTCTTGGTATCAGATTTTGGTATTAATAGACAGGTGTGTGCAATAGGGATATATTCATGGATCTTGTGGATTAATGATTAGTGATATGGGTACCATGTACAGGAATAGGAATTAGTTAGAGATGTGCTAGAGTTAAGTGTATGTTAGAGATAAGGGATACTGCAGGAAATATGTTAACATGTTCTTTCTTTTCTTTCCTAATGTTCTTTATCGTCTTTTGATTGATTGATTCCCTAGTACCGTGGTTTGTATTCGTGAATTTTCTTGTTAGAATATAGCTAGTAGTACACCCTGGCAAGGACTGCAATACCATGACAAGAGACACATGACCTATATATTTTCTTAGATTGCATGACTGTAGGTAGAATTTTTTCTTAAACCATGATCGTTGGGGTTTTGACCATAACAAAGATCTATGAAAAGGTTATAACTTGACAAAAAGGGACAAGATGATTAAATTTGTGGATAAGCATTAATTTAAATAAAGAATTAAGGGGATAATATAACAGAATTGAGGGGTCATTGATTTTACGAAGATTGAGGTATGATTGAGACTCGAGGATAAAACATTAACTAAAAAGGGAGAGTTAAGAAATTAACATGGCAAAATTGAGGAATTATTAATTTTAGTAAGGTTATGATATGATAGAATTGGTGATTAAAAATTGAGAAATTTTTTGAGATTGTGAAATGGCAAGATGGATTACCTGCCTGATTTTGGGATTGATGAATTTAACTATTGATGAGAAATAAAATGATGAATAAACACTACTATGAGGACTTTAAATTTCGAGGACGAAATTCTTTTAAGGAGGGTAGACTTGTCACTACCACATTTCCAGATTAGGGCATTTGTGTAATTTCACTATTTGGAATAATATTGAATTTAATTAATTTGCTGAGTTTTATAAACTATTTATATGTTGTTAGTGATATTTGGTTTTAGGTCAAACCCTAGAACGCATTAGGACAAACCCTAATGACCAAACCCTAATTAGAAAACCAATTCTAGTCAAACCCTAGAATTCTAATTTTAGGGTGGAACCTCAAACCCTAGAAGGCCTAAACCTGAGTTAATTAGGTTCTACATGACTGGACCTGGGAGGGGTTTAATCTAAAACTATGCATGGAAACCCTAAACTAGCTTTAATATAAAAAGGAAGCTTCTCTCAAGCCATTCCTTCATGTAGAAAGGAGAAACCCTAGCCTCCACAAGAGAAAATCAATTCCCCACTCCAGAATTCGAAATCTAGCCCTAGGTTTCCATTTTCTCCTCCTCCAAAACAAGGAAAGCAAGGAACGTGGGTCAGGAAGCCTTGGAGAAGAAGAACCTCCATTGAAGAAGCCATCTCCCTAGGTAAAACCCTATTTTTATTCATTTTTATTTCTGTTTTCAGATGTTAATGCCCATTAGGAACCCACCCTAAGGTTTAGAATCCGAATTTTAGGGATTCTACATGAACACCTAGGAGATCTAGGGTTTTGGTGAATTTTCGTTTGGTTTTCCCAAATTAACAGGAACCCTAACCCTAGGTATTTGTAGGGAGACTGATTTCATCTTACATGTGTAGGTTGAACCCGATTTTAGGGTTTGGGTTAGAGGGATTCATGGGTTTTAGGTGAATCCATTTTTCTGTACTCCTTATGTTTGATGAAATGATTGTTAGGGGTTTGCCTATCTACGTATACTAATTTACTGCCTGTTTCGATATACCAATCTGTGCATAGAGATACTTGCATTGGTGAACAGGTTGTGTGTTGTGTGTACATGGATGAGGAGACTCCTGTGCAAGTCGGGTTTGGTCCAGAATTTAGTGCAGTGATTCTGTGGTAAAGTATTCTGTGTGAGGCTATGAAAAATATAGTGTATCAGTAATGCTGATATATAGGGAGCAGTGAGGGAAACTCAAGAGGGGGATAGTGGAATTAAGTATCTGTGTAAAGTTTATATGAGTGCATAAGCTTTGTTGGTTGAAATGGGGATGCCAGTTCTGATTTTGAGTGTAGTTAATGTGTGGGGTTAATTGGTTAGTGTTAGGTTTTAAGATGTTAAATTTGACCCAGTGTATCAGTTCCTTCATGCAAGTATCAGTAGATAGATACCTAGGAATTGGGGATGTACTATTGGTATCAGACCCTTACAGTTGTGGTGTCAGTTGAGCATTAATACTTGGGAACGATGGGAATTAGGAAGTCAGAATTATATTGAGCAGTGGACTGGAGAGAAAGGGTATTATGGGCTCGAGTGTGCTTGTGAGGTTCAGTTAGTAAGGTGGAATACTCGAGTGTATAGGTATCGTGAGAGGGTATCATATATAGTACAGAGTATCAAAAATGTGGAGCTAAGGTGGGTTATGTGTTGGGTGAATTGGGGATTGGTGTATAGAGTAGCAGATAAGGATCTGCAGTTTGTAGGTATAGTTTCTGCACATAAAAATTTGTTAGAGGGGGGGGAACAGTCACTGTGTCTGTGTGTAGCTGTATATTATGTGTCAGTGGGTGTATCTATGTGATTCAGTGTGTAGCAGCATGTGTGAGTATGGGTGCTATGTGTATCAGTTTAGCCTAGGACTGTGTATTAGATTACCTGTGTGTATATACTGTGAGTTTTGTGTGTCTGTGTCTACATGTGTAGGTATGTGTAGGGTGTTGTGTATCAGTTAATTGTGTGTATAGGATTAAGGTCAATGAGTGTCTATATGAATTCTGTGCAGGGTATAGGTATTTGCTAGTTCAGAAATCAGAGTGTCTAGGAGAGAAAAAAAAACTAGTGAGCAGTGAGAAACTGTGGTTGAGAGAGCAGAGGATATGTATCAGTATCCTGAAACCTGTGAGGGTGTGAGTGTATTGAATTGGGGGGAGTTAGTTGTGTCTGTGTGTATGTGTGTTAGTGAGAAGAGGAGTAGCAGTTGGCATTATGGGAGAGATACTTGAATGTGTCAGTCTAAACTGATACAGTGTTTATCTAATTGAATCAGTTAGTGAAGTAGAGTTAGTATGCTTTGTGAGTTAGTAAGCTAGGATTGATAGTTAGTTAGTGTCAGTCAAAAGAGAGTCAGTTAGAGTTATGTATATAAGTAGATAATTAGAGTTTAGTTAGTGGTTGGTTACATTATCTTGATTAGATGCTTGATATCAGTTAAGTTAGATAACAGTCAGTATTTATATGCCAGTGAGTATATAACTATAAGTAGTATCTTCTATAATATTATTTAGGATGTTAGTGATCATTTAGTATAGTTAGTATATATATTAAGTATCAGTTAGCAAATTAGAATGTCAGTTAGTATTAGTAGTTAATAGGGAATGTTAGTTATATAGTAGCTTGTTAGTTAATTGAGTATATATGTTAATATGATAATATAAGTTACTAGTTAATGTAGATATTAGCTAATTAATAGCTAGTATCACTTAGAAACTTAGGTAAATACCTAGAATAGCTAGTGTTAGCTAGTTAGTGGCCAATTTAGACCAATTGACTTAGTTTGGACCTAGTATTGACCAGTAAACCTTAGACATGACCTAGAAACCTCGTATTTAAATTAGTTAAACATGTTATTCTTTTGATTTAATATCTGACATTAATATGCCATAAATAGGTCATTGTGATCCCACTTTGGACATCGATCCTCACATTTTGCTCAGGACCACAGGCGAGTATATTCTCTGACAGTTTTCATTGTTGATTACTTCTATAAATTGTAGTGCATTACATACTTGATTCTGACACTATGGATACACGGGTTAGCACCCTAGATCCCCATCATGAGGAGTCGTGATTGGAATCCATCGTGCTAGCTGGGGGATGGGGAACTATTAGTAGATTATGTGATCATATCCAAACATTTATATGTACCATAGCTCACCCCACTTCTCACGTCGGGTGCAGCCTGACCATTTATATGCTCCATAGCTGTTATATATGATTAGCCTGACCACTATATGCACCATAGCTAACCATACGGTTAGCCTGACCTAAAAGAATCATAGCTAATCATATATAACCAGCCTGATCCAGTCCCAAGCCGATCACATAATAAACTGATATTTCAAACACTTAGCTAGATGTTTATCTTTATTCAGATTCACTTGTTCTGGCATTCACTGTTTATTATTCATTGCTAGATGCTCTATTGTCTATTTCATTTCTCCTGTACTTCTCATTTTCAGCATTTATTTCCATCTTGTATTTCTTACACTGTTTATAGACTTTGTCAATTTAATGAAACTGCTGTTAGTGTTTGTGCTTCGCTCCAATCCTAACTGGATAAAAAAATTTCAGAGGACCTAGAGGACTTTTGCCCCACTCATTACGGCCCAGGATTAGAGGGAGATTTCACTCCAGAAATCCCAGAGGAGTTGCCTAATCTAGAGGAGAACTTGCCTGCCTGTACTTAGATTATTTTTCTGCATTCATTGTTTTAGACTGAGACTGAGATGTATTTATTATTTTGTGACTTTGTGAGGTCATTTAGACCCAGGATTTGAGTTGGACTTATTGTGGTTGATTTTTATTAGAACTCTTTTCAATTCTCATCGTGCCATTATTCTTATAGTTTTTGATTGAGTATATTATAGAACTGTGGTTTATTTATCATTGTCCTCCGTACGGAGTTGAGACTATTGACAGGATATACTATGTTTGTGACCTAGACAGCGTTCTACCGCCGATGCTGCGGCGTAGGCTGGACGTACCCATGACTCATGCCCAAATTCCGGGTGCGGGTCGTGACATAGAAGATGGCTAGAGTTGTTAAAATATTATGACGTAGAACTTTAGTACCATCCAGGCAAGGCTAATGTAGTAGCTGATGCACTTAGCAGAAGAGGTGGAGCATTTATGTTGACTACTCAGAGGCAAATTCTAGAAGACTTAAGAGATATGGGTATCGAGATAGTACTTCCACAGAGTACAGGTATTCAGGCTAGCCTACAGATTCAGTCAACTTTGATAGATAGAATCAAGCTAGCCCAGGTAGAGGACCCGAAGATTCAAAGGCTCCGAGAAGAATGTGAGTCAGGTCTTCGAAAAGAGTTGACAATACATGCAGATAAAATGCTAATGTTTAAAAATTGTCTATGCGTACTGAGCGGGAATATTCGACAAGAAGTTATGAATGAAGCACACAGTTCCCAGTATTCCATTCATCCGGGAGGCACGAACATGTACCAAGATATCAAACAAAACTTTTGGTGGAACAGAATGAAGAGAAAAATAGCACGCTTCGTATCGCGATGTCTGATATGTCAGCAAGTGAAGGCTGAACAACAGAGACCGGCAGGATTATTACAACCGTTTTCTATTCCAGAGTGAAAGTGGAAACACATCATGATGGACTTTGTGACTGGTTTACCTAGATCACCGACTGGTCGTGATATAGTTTGGGTGATAGTAGATCGTCTCACAAAAGTAGCTCACTTTCTTCCTTTTCGAGTAGGATAATCTATAGAACAATTGGCTAAAATATACATGCGACACATAGCGAGATAAATACGGTATCCCAGTAAATATCGTGTCTGATCGAGACACATGGTTTACTTCTCATTTTTGAAAAGTTTGCACCAGAGCTTGGGCACCAAGTTAAGATTCATCACTGCTTACCACTCTCAGATAGACGGACAATCAGAAAGAACCATCTAGACATTGAAAGATATACTACGAGCCTGTACCTTAGATCTTGGTGGATCTTGGGAGAATCACCTTCATTGGTGTAATTCTCGTACAATAACATTTATCAGGCCAGTATTCAGATGGCACCTTTTTAAGAACTGTACGACAGGAAGTGTAGGTCACTGTTGGCTTAGGACGATATTGGTGAGCAGAAGATGTTAGGACCTGAAATGATCATGCAGATAACAGAGGTTGTCAAGCAGATTAGAGAGCGACTTCGGGTTGCACAAGATAGGCATCATCATTGGGCAGATCATCATCGTAGACCTTTAGAGTTTTTTGTTGGCGTCACATATTTTTATGGATTTTGCCTACCTATGTAGTCATTAGATTCGGGCTTCGCGGAAACCTTAGTCCCAGATACGTAGGTCCGTTCGATATTCTCGAGCGGGTAGGCGATGTTGCTTATCGTCTTGCCCTTCCACCTTCGCTATGAGAGGTACACGATGTATTTTATGTGTCTCAGTTGCGTAGGTATATTCCGAATCTGAGTCTTATCCTCGACCACTCTGAATTAGTCGTTGGTACCGACTTATCTTATGAGGAGAAACCCGTATCCATTTTGGTTTGTAGAAAGAAAGTACTCAAGAACCAAAATATTTTTATTGTCCGAGTGGCCTGGGGACATCACACACTTGGAGAATTGACGTGGGAGCGCGATGATGATATTCGATCTCGATACCCGTACCTGTTCAATTTGGAAGGTATATTCTATCTTATACCTTCATATCTCGGATTCTATGATCAGGTGATCACTTAGGTATTGTGATGATACTGCTTGCATGAGTAGTTGTTAGTAGGTTTATATCGTGCTTGTCCTGACTTCTCTAGCTTTTGCTTGGATTCAAATTCCGAGGACTAAATTTTTCTAAGATGGATAGAGATGTCACTCCCCGTTTCCGATATACATATTTGGAACATATTTTTTATTTTTTGTATGGTTGCATGTGCATGGAGACTAGACCCATTCTTTAGTTTAACCTGGTTCATGGTTTATTTTTTGGGTTGGTTCAACTCATGAGAGTCTTTAGTTCAACCCTCAAACTCTAGCATATATAAACCAACATTTCATTCTCTCTCTTCACTTCTTCATTTCTTCCTCTTTCTTTAGCTTTCTTTTCTCATTTCATAGGCAAGTACACCATACATGATAAATAGAGAAACCCTCCATATTATTGTTCTATTATATTTATTATGTGTTTCTAAGCACTTTTAGTTCTTGGAGTTTTCTGTTTTGATGGATTAGTATAGATCTATATTTCTAACTTAGGTTTTTATTGGGTTTCACTAATTTTTTTGGTTTTGATCTATTAAACTTGTGTCTTTGAAAACCAGTTTTTACTTCATGTTAGATCTTTCAAATTTAGAGCATTTTGGCTTTTGGTTCACCCGATTTGGACTTAAAATAAGATTTTTATGAAGAAAACAAGATTTTAGTTTTTGAGAGTTTTTGCCATGGCCGAACCGGCTGTTGGAGAAGACAAAGTCTTCATGTGGCCAGCGAGCTATGCGGCTAAGAGTGTTATGCGGCCCGAGAGGGTTATGCGGCTGAACTCTTGTCGCATACTGACATCATGCGTTCATCTTATTGGACGCATAACTGTTGATATACACAAGTGTCCTTGAACACTTTGTGCATTCACTCGCTGAACGAATAAGAAATTCGCTAAGTCCTAAGGACACTCCATACGACATCGAATACTGTATTTGTGCTGATACTACTATTACCTGATAATTATTCATATTTTTATGTGCGCCGAGGTACGATACATCGTGTCATGTGTTAAGTGATTATATTTGGATTGTGCATCGATAATGCCTCCAAATTCCTGAAAGTGTGATATCATAAATATGAACATTGTTTCCCCAGCATGGGCATAGTAAGAGAGTCAAACTTCTAAAGCTTGGCTAGAATTTTTGATTGTATGAATGTTGCATACACGCTCGGGTGAATCTAGATTTGACTTCCATGGATTCGTATCTAGCGTGCCCGTACCTTGTACGACATCTTAAGAGAAATCCTCATATGACCACGCCTTGAGATTTCAAATACAACCTAGGACTAATTAGGTAACGAAAAGTGGTAGTAACATTGGAGGGAACGGTATTACGAGATCATGCCAACGAACCTTCCCATAAAGATTCATTCGAAGTGGGTTGTGGGCTAACCACTACAGATACTGTATATCATCTGCCTTAGTGGAGTGTAGTATCTGGCTTATTATTATGCCTAGCCAGTGTTTCAATATAGGAACACTGGAACCGCTAATACCGTATTTTTAGCGCAGTGGCCCTACGGGGGACTGGTGTATCTTACAAGTGCTTATTTGATTATATTTCTCCGGTTAGCTCATGTTCGGCACTAGCATGACATAAGGATACTTATTATGCATTTTTCTGAGATAACCTCCGACTCCACAAAATAATAATCCGTACAAAGATTGGCCTATATAAGAAATAGAATTGTTTGTGATTTTATTATTTCAGCTAGTAGCCTAGGGAAATGGACTATCATAGCGTGAGGGTTCAATCCTTGTCCTTGTTTGGTTGTAAGGTTGAGTCTTAGCGCTAGGATGCCATGGACCTAAGTTACGACACTGAGCCTATGTAATATTATATTATTTCTCTTGGATTTTTGTTTCTCCATTTCGTGCTTTCTTTGTGGTACTTGCTATTTGGGGTCTAACCCCACTGGTTTTGCATGGACAGGTCTCGAGCCAGCACCTGAGGATCCAACGTTCTTTCCCCCAATATATGACGTATACCAAAAATATGGTCGCAGGGGACAACGAGTGGATTTTTCTTCTTCCCTGCTCATCTTGCATATTTACTTCTTTTGGGCGTTTAGCCACCGGCAACTATTAGCCAGCTCATCTGGGCATTAGTTTCCTTAAATAATTATATTAATTTTGACTACAGCTGAATCACTGTCATGTACTTTTGTTACTTTTCCAGCTTCTTATTTTTGTACAGCTGGACTCCAGAATATTTTGAGATAGCGTTTGGGACGCCTTATTGCTTATCATGTATGCTCCATGCTTATTGTTTCTTGTTTGAATGATTGAGAAATAAAAGTTCTTGACCATATGAGACATGATTGTAGCATGCACCCTCTTGCTTTATATAACCGAGATCACCGTATGACATATAGTACCTTGTACGGGGTAGCTGGCCATGTCCGTTTTCGTATTCCGGTACTAGGGCGTGATACCAGTCTTCCCTACAGACCATGCAGTTCCCGCAGGTTCTTCGGAGGATGCACATCTAGGACAGCCTTAGTCTTCTCTAGGTCAATATGAATACCCTTTGAAGATATGATAAAACCTAAAAACTTTCCACTAGAGACTCCAAAGAATGACTTGGTGGGGTTCATCTTGAGCTGGTGGGCTCGCATTAAATCGAATACCGTCTTCAGGTCATGGAGATGATCATCTTAAAAATGGCTCTTGACAACGATGTCATCAACGTAATATTCTACTGTTTTATGCAGATGGTTGCGAAAGATAGTGCTCATAGCTCGCTGGTATGTCACACCTGCATTCTTCAGACCTAAGGGCATTATGGTGTAACAGTACACTCCTAATGGCGTCTGGAATGACATATACTTCTCATCGTCTGGAAATATCTTGATCTAGTTGTAGCCTGAGAACCCGTACATGAAGGACATACACTCGAAGCTACAAGTATTGTTGATCATCATATCTGTGATTGGGAGAGGGAATTCGTCCTTTGGGCAAGTTGCATTCAAATCACGAAAGTCGATACAGACTCAGATTTTGCTATTCTTTTTTTTATGACGGGGATGACGTTGGGTACCCAATCTGGGTGTTATTCTTCGCGGATAAAGATGCTCGTTATTAGCTTATTTACCTCTGCTTTAATGGCATTTATAATGTCTGGACAGAATTGTCGTTGTTGCTCTTTATAGGCTTGACATTTGGCAGGATATTGAGTTTGTGTATCGCGATTTGCGGATCCAAACCCGACATATCCTCGTAATTCCATGCGAAGACGTCGATGCATTCCTTTACCAGCTGGACAAGGGATTCAACCTCTTCTGTCAAAATATTTTTGCTAATGAAGATGGGTTTAGGCGCAACGTTGTCACCCAAATCAACTTGTACAACCTTGTCCTTAGTAGGAGGTTCCTGCTGCTCGAACCATAATTCCCATATAGATTCCAGTTTTTGAGCCCACGATTCTACTTCAAAGAGTTCGATAGGGTACTCGTTGTCCTGTTCTGGATCTGCTCATACCATATTGATGGAATTGTCTAAGCGCGTCTCCGATGCTGATGTCAGAGTCCAAGGCAGAAGATTGTGAAGAGTGAGATTATGTTTTATCTTTCTCCCCCGAGTCTTCGGGAGTTGTAGGAGGTATGACATATCCTAAACCATGACCGGTTCCCTGGTAATATGTCTCGGGCTTGCCTTTAGGGGTGAAGTGATGCAGTGGTAAAAGATGTCCCTTGCCATAATTCAGGCCTTGGTCGTTCTTCAGATCGTATCTCATCCTCTGGAGAATACACTTAGTCTGTATGCTATAGCGGTAAAGTTGTATTCTACCGCTTTTTGGTTCTGGCTCTTCTGAGACGAAGTCCTGACGACCTTCAACTTTTCCAAAAATGATGGGCTTGTCCCCTTTCTTCCTTGCCGGAACGACAAAATACGGGTCCTGGTTAAGATGGATTCAGTTTACTGCATGCGCTATAGCTACTTGAGTATGCAGGTGTAACCCTAGACCATACTCCAAAGAATATCCAGTACCCTAATGCACGACCATGGAGTAATTCAAAGAGAGGCCTTTATTGAGAAAATATGGTATCTCCTCTAAAGAGATCACATCATCATAGGATGGTATGTCGGTAGATGTCACGATGTACTCCTCCAGTTTATCTTCTTCGGTAGTTGTCAGTGATGCTGACAGTGCTGGACTTTTCCTGCGGAGCTTGACTATCAACTGCTCCTGGGGCTTTCACAGTAAAATGATCCTTGTCTGGAAAGCGTCTTTGTCCCTGAGGTCTGACCGCCGGGGATTCAAGTGCCTTTCTACAAAGCTTGACCACGAGGGGAGCAGCTGTTTGAGTTGGGTGCCTTCTGAGGCGGACCCTTAGGGGATCGCCTGAAGCTGTAGTAACATCAGCTTCGTTATCGACGTCATTACCTCCTTCGTTGTAAACCCCCTAAAAATTTAAATTTTATTCTTAAGTATTTTTATCTTATTGTTGAATCTCCTTGGATTATTTCTTAGTTAATTAGAAAATAAAACTCTTTATTTATTTATTTTTATAAATATTTATTTAAGATTATTTCATAAAAATATTTTTATTCTATTTATATATATTATTATTATTTTTGCCAAGTAATACAAATTTTTTAGAATTAATTTAGTGTGCAAATGTATTTTTCTTTGATTTTTATACCCTAATATATATATATATATATATATATATATATGTATATATAATAATTTATAAAAAGAAAAAGAAAACCTAAAAACCTATTCCTAACATTACCCTGACCCGAAACAGACACCCCAAGCCCTCACCTGCGGACAATACCACGCTCCCCCCGCTCTCTCTCGTTCTCACCCTATATATATACCTATATAATTCAAAGCCTAACCCTAACTCTAAACCTAAGCCTACCCCTTCCCCTGTCCCCGGCTCACCACTTGGCCAACGCCGTTACTGCAGCGCCACGCGCGCGGGTGCAGCAGCAACCCCCCCTTCCCCGTGATCCCATCTTCCAGGTACAATATCCTCCTCCTCGTTAGTTTGTTTTATCAATGATTTCTTCATACATGCAACACTACCCTCTAGGAATCCCTTCAAGTGGAACAAATTTAGGCACCTGGATTGATCAGGAAGTCAACTCAAAGTTGACGAAAAACTATTCCAAAACAGTTCAGAAATTCAGTCCAAGTATCCATGTTCATATCCAGTTATCTACCAACTCATTTAATATTTTTAAAATCTATTTGAAGAGAATTATTCATAATATAATCAGGATTATTTCTGCTCTTTTAGTTTTTTTATTTTGTAATATTCGTCAAATTATTTTGTTTCCAAAACGACAAAAAATCATGTTTTTAAAACCCAAAAACTTGCGATACGGAGTGCGTCCCGCCAAACGGGACTACCTCATCGCATACAAATTATACTGAAAGACGCGTATGGTATATCCTGATGTGTGAACTTTCGCAGAAGTTAATTTGGATGTGTGTGCACGCCGGAATCAACCCGTATTCGTAAAAAGTCTTCTGTATCGGTGTTTTGTAAAATATCCTAATCGCTTATAGGAATGCGACAAAACTAACGTCAACGGATCTGTGGTATCATACTTGTCCTGTGATACAAGTTTTACGCAATTTCGAGAAAGTTGATTGAACCGCCGTTTTGTGAGTCCCATGGTTTGACTTAACGAGCGCTTTTGTGATCGGCTCACAAGAATCCAAAATTGGACATACCGTTGAGTTTGTATCGTCGTTTAGAATTTGTTTGACCTATAATTTTCCAGTTAGAGATATTTGACTTTGACATATTTTTCGGTGCAAAGTGGTCCACATGTGGACACCGCTTTGATCCGAAATTATCGTTTTGCCCCTGTGTCCAAATTGGATAAAATTGTAGTATTTTTTGACTATCTCGCTAATTCCGAAAATGTTGATGATATCTGTTGTAGTATCCGAAGATGTTTGTGTTGCTCCTATATTTTCTGGTTCGATGTACCCAGTTGTCTTGCGTTATTTCAGCACCAAACCACTGCTAGACAAGTATACCTTGCCACTACTACGGTTTATTTACATTCATATCTGCATATTTTATTTTTGTTATTTATTTTCTTATTTATGTATATTATTAAACTGCGCATCTAAGAAAGCTTGGGTGCAATGACGATGACGTTTTTTTTGTTTCTTATTTTATTTGTTATGCATATTGACCTAGTTTTAAGAGACCACCCAACAATTTTGATGCATCTTTATATCTCATATGGCCCTAGCACAGGTGTTACACGAGTTGTGAGTCTCATGTAGATCACAGACTTGCGTATTGACTGGCCATCGATACGTATTGGATGTGCGATAGAAAATAACTGCTAATAGAGATATGCTAGAAGACTTAGCAGTTACTAGAGGTATTTGTGTGTCATGGATATGGCACGACTAGTAGCATTGGGTGGGGAAAAATGAGTAAGCATATGTGACTCCTTTATACTTACCTTATTCAGGCCGTACGCTCCGCTGGAGACGCGATTCATGATGACCCTATATTTACTTGGCAGTCTGACATACGTAACGTTATGCACGTTGCCCCTGGATCTTTAAGAGAACTATATCACGTCCCATTATTTTAACCAGATAGTCCATACGCAAAAAAGTTGTTCTTCAACTGTATATCATATAGACGGTTAGATAGCCACTTTTGGATGTTTATTTTTATTATATTGTGGCATGCTTTTATGTATCTTGTTACGTCCCTCTGAGGACCTGGTCCCTTTCCAGGTGTGGACGATCATGACTATTCGCAAGAGCAAGGATCACTCCATTCTCTTTCGGGGAGGTCTTTCCTTCGAGCCTCTCTGATCACTAGATGATGTACTTATTCTTATTATGTTTTCTTTTATATTCTGGTTGGTAGTGGATTTGTCTCCACTAGACTATTTTTTTTTGGATATTTTAGACGATCATTCTCATCTATTTGCTTAGTTTATTTATTAACTTATGCTATGGATGAAATTAGTATCACATGTGACTTGTGACATTATATACCACTTGTGAATTATAATTCATAATACAGCGTACGTATGAGTTATGGTTTTCATATATTGGAGTTGTCATATACATACAGCTGGCATGATTACGTATTCCTAGTCCTACATATTTTGGGACAAGGGCGTGACATATTTTTGTGGTGGCCCATGCAGGTCGAGAGTATATTGCCTCGGTTACGTTACTGTACCGAGCAAGCCTGCAAATATGATTAGAGTATAGGATCTCATCCACTTATCTAATTAACTCCTTCGATTTTGTTTCAAATTCCCCTTGACTGCTCGAATTGCATCTTGCTTGACCCTTTCCCAACGTAAATCTTATCTTTTCTTTCGTGCTTGATAAAGATTAGGAAGGTGACTTGTACTAGGTATATTTGTCCATAGGTCACTTATACCATTAGTTGATTTCTTGTAGGTAGGGTAGCATGTCTCACAACCTATTATCCCATAGCCCTTATGACCCATTAATGAAGTATAATTGAATGACACTAAATATATGCTAGTGTAAGAAGATAAGGTTACCTAGACTATAGAGTTTTAAAGGTCAATACTTTATTTGGTCGATCAGAGACTTAGACAAGAATTAGTATGGTAACTGTAGAGGCACAAACACCGGACGAGTCTTAGATTCTTGACAAACTTGAACTATTTGTACTTTCATTCATCATAATCTCACGTACTTATTTTTGGACTATCTTGACTTATGCTGATATTATAGCCTAGTTTTGGAAGCTTATTTTTTTATCGAGCTTGTTCATGACATATGTATTATTGGGGGGCCCACACAAATACATTTGTCTATTTAGAATCAGTGTATTACGGTCTGATCAACCTTAGTGCACTTGGTTGGCTATTCGTATGACTATTTTATGTGGATTGAGATATAGTTGACTTAGTTTATTAGACGGATATACTTGTCCTCTAGACAGGCCCGAACATATCATATTTGTTACGTAACTATACTAATACGTGCTTGCGAATAGGAATTTATCAAAATAGGATCTCAATCCACCACTGCCTTGCAACTCTCTTGGATTCTTCAATCACCTTTGACTCTGTATTTGAATTCGATTACATCTTCCTTGAACTCTTATTGTTTCAGTCTTCCCAAATTTTGGAAAGACAATCACTCGTGCTTGACAGAAGTTAGATACATGGATAGTACTAGGTACGCATTACTAGGTGGTTGTCTTTTGTGAGTAAGGGCATAAAACATGTGATATTTTTTTTTATTAAAATTTTGAGGATTGAATAACACGATTAAATAATTTGAGAAAGTTTTTCTTAAAGGTATAGTCTTGTGTGATAGATCGGTAAATTCTAAGTTGGGTAGGAGTTGCATTGTCAACTTGAGTTGAATGTTATATGAAGGTAAAAATCTTAGACCATAATCAAGTAAGATAAGATCGAGAGAATCAAGTCATTTTAAAATTTGAGATTTTTTAGAAGAATGATTAAGTTGATGATGATTTAACCTTAAAGAGAAGAATGCCTTATGGAATAAATTTTAAAATTTGGATATATTGACAAAATATTTATAATTTGAGCATATGATTTAAATTTTGGATATTAGAGATTGAGTCATCGATTTAAATTTTGAGCATAAATACAAAATTCTTAACATGAACATTGATGGATTGAATTTAATATTTTAAAATATGATGAATTAAATTAAATGTTAAGTTTTGATTGTTGAAACACTTATTTAAAATTTTGAGGATATAAGTTGAATTTAGAATTTTGGCTACGAAAATTTTAAATTGGAAACGTGGAATAAGATTTAATGTACTAGATTTTTGGGTTATTTAAATTTTGGAGGGGATTATGATAGCTTGGATCTTGAATTATAATTTGATGTGGGTTATTTAAATTTTGGGGATCTTATATAGATTTGAGTTACATTTACAATGTGATTATTTAAATTTGATACGAGATTTTTATATATTGAAATTAAATTTAAATATTGATTTTAATAAGAATGTGATGAATTTGATTTTGATTTAGATGTGTTATAAAACTTTGGGATATTACGATTGCCTTAACTTAGATACGAATTTCGAAGATTTAAAATTTAATGACTTCAACGAGTACAAATATAGGCATAGTGGCTATAGAGAATTTATAGAATAGGGGAACATCCTTTTTAGATTATTAGATCTTAGAGATCTCAAGATCGTCCATGTATCCAAGAAGGGACAGTTCATCCTCTGTACTATCAACGACACTTCATATCGTGTACTCATCTTCTATACCGTGTTTCCTTGCAACTCGATTTCAAATGCAAGCACTTCATGTGATTAAACTTATTCGTACCATATAATCTTACTTAAAGCAGACCAGACTGACCCTTAGAATTTAATGCATGATTTATACTTTCTCCTTTTCGAGTTTGATGTACGATAATTCGTACTTGCCCCTCCTCTACCATGTTGTCTTCTCATATTCTAAAAAGTGCTTTATTTTAAATTTTGAGGAAAAATTCTTGTAAGTTGGGTAAATGTAAACCCCCTAAAAATTTAAATTTTATTTTTAAGTATTTTATCTTAGTGTTGAATTTCCTTGGATTATTTCTTAGTTAATTGTAAAATAAAACTCTTAAATTTATTTATTTGTATAAATATTTATTTAAGAGTATTTCATAAAACTATTTTTACTATATATATATATATATATATATATATATATATATATATATATATATATATATATATTATTTGTCAAGTAATACAAATTTTCTAGAATTAATTTAGTGTGCAAATGTATTTTTCTCCAATTTTTATACCCTAATATATATGCAAATATGTATGTATATATATATATATATATATATATATATATAAGAATTTATAAAAAGAAAAATAAAAAGAAAAAGAAAACCTAAAAACCTATCCCTAACACTACCATGACCCGCAACAAACACCCCAAGCCCTCACCCGAGGACAATACCCCCCTCCCCTCCCCCCCGCTCTCTCTCGTTCTCACCTTATATATATACCTATATAATTCAAACTCTAACCCTAACTCTAAACCAAAGCCTACCCCTGCCCCTGACCCCGACGCACCCCATGGCCACCTCCGTCGTCGTAGGGCTGCTCGCGTGGGTGCAACAGCAGCACCCCCTGATCCCATCTTCCAGGTACAATATCCTCCTCCTCGTTAGTTCGTTTCACGAACAGTTTTTTTGTACACGCTCACAACACGACCCTCCTTCAAGTGGAACGGATTTAGGCGCCTTGGATTGATCAGGAAGTCCACTCAAATTTGACAAAAAACTATTCCAAAATAGTTCAGAAATTCAGTCCAAGTATCCATGTTCATGCGCAGTTATCTACCAACTCGTTTAATATTTTTAAAATCTATTTGAAGAGACTTATTCACAATATAACCAAGATTATTTCTGTTCTTTTAGTTTTTATTATTTTGTAATATTCGTCAAATTATTTTATTTCCAAAATGATCAAAAATAATATTTTCAAAACCCAAAAACTTGCGATTACGAGTGCGTCCTGCAAAACGAGAGCACCTCATCGCGTACCAATTGCACTAAAAGGCGTATATGGTATATCCTGACGTGTGGGCTTTCGCGGAAGTTGATTTGGACGTGTGTGCACGCCAGAATCAACCAGTATTCATAAAAAGTCCTAGTATCGATGTTTTGCAAAATATCCTAGAAGTTTGTGATCGCTCATCGGAACGTGACAAAACTTGCGCCAACGGATCCGTGATATCACGCTGGTCTTATGAACCAAGTTTTACGCGATTCCAAAAAATTTGACCGAACCACCGTTTCGTGTGTCCTACGGTTTGACTTAACGAATGATTTTGTGATCGGCTCACTAGAATCCAAAATTGGATATACCGTTGAGTTTGTATCGTCGTTTAAAATTTATTTGACCTATAATTTGTCCAATTTAGAGACCTTTGACCTTGACACATTTTTTGGTGCAAAGTGGTGCACATATGACACCGCTTTGATCCAAAATTATCGTTTTCTTTCTGTGTCCAAATTGGACTACAGTGTAGTATTTTCTGACTATCTCACTTATTCCAAAAATATTTTGCAAAATATCACTTATTCCAAAGATGTTTGTGTTGCTCCTATATTTTCTGGTTCGATGTACCCAGTTGTCTTGCGTTATTTCAGCACCAAACCACTGCCAGAAAAGTATACAGTGCCACTACTACTATTTATTTACATTCATATCTGCATGTTTTATTTTTGTCATTTATTTTCTCATTTATGTATATTATTAAACTGTGCATCTAAGAAAACTTGGGTGCAAAGACGGATGGCGTCGTCTTTTGTGTCTTATTTTATTTGTTATGCATATTGACATAGTTTTAAGAGACCACCCAATGATTTTGATGCATCTTTATGTTTCATATGGCCCTGACACATGTGTTACATGAGTTATGAGTCTCATGTAGATCACGGACTTGCGTATTGACTAGCCATTGATACGTATTGGACGCGCGATAGAAAATAACTACTAATAGAGATATGCTAGAAGACTTAGCAGTTATTAGAGGTATTTGCGTATCATGGATATGACACGGCTAGTAGCATTGGATAGGGAGAAAAATGAGTAAGCGTATGTGACTTCTTTACAATTTTCCTATTCTGGCCATACGCTCCGCTGGAGACGCGAGTCATGATGACCTTATATTTACTTGGCGGCCTCTAACGTCCATGACGTTATGTACGTGGCCCCTGGATCTCCAAAAGAACTATGTCCATTCTATTATTTTAGCCAGATAGTCCATACGCAGAAAAGTTATTCTTAAACTGCATATCACATAGACGGTTAGGTGACCACTTTTGGATATTTATTTTCAGTATATTGTGGCATGCTTTTATGTATCTTGTTATGTCCCTCCGAGGACCTGGTACCTTTCCAGGTGTAGACGATCATGACTATTCGCAGGAGCACGGATCAGGACTTGGTACTATGTTTTCTTTCGAGGAGGTCTTTCCTTCGAGCCTGTCTGATCACTAGATGATGTACTTATTATGTTTTCTTTCATATTTTGGTTTGGTAGTGGATTTGTCTCCACCCGACTATTTAGTTTCTTTGGATATTTTAGACGATTATTTTGATTTATTTGCTTAGTTTATTTATTGATTGTGCTATGTATGAGATTAGTATCACCTACGACTTGTGATATTATATACCACTTGTGAATTATTATTCATAATGCAATATATATGTGTGTTATGGTTTCCATATATTGGAGTTTTTATATACATACGGCTGACATGCTTACGTATTCCTAGTCCGACGTATTTTGGGACTGGGGCATGACATTCGTCTTGGTGGATTTGCTTGTACAAGATCGAGTCAGAGTAGTATGCCTCAACCACTTTAAATGGATCTACTTCGGTAAATTCTGTCTTGACGACGCCGTCTTCGCTGACGTATTTTAAGCACTGGTGGAGAGTAGATGGGACAATCATATACTCATGTATCTACGGACGCCCTAGCAGGACATTATAAGATACATCCACGTCGATGACATAGCAAGTCACCTCTGTTCGGAGATCACCGATTTGGAATTTCAGACGAATCTCGCCTAGTGGGTAGCTTCTTCCGGCGTTGAAGCCGCTAATAGAGATATTGGTGACTGTCAGCTGATGCATCAGATTACCCAAGGTCAGTATCAGGCTTCATGGCATAATGCTAAAAGATGATCCGGGGTTGATATGCATCCGGTCCACTTTAAAGGCTCTGATGTACCCTGTGTAATACATGCGACGATCATGCCTATTATTTTTTAATAATATGTCCTGCTGAGAGAATGTGATATTCGGGATCGCCTCCATCACACTGTTGCAGTGGGAACATCCAGCGGGGTTCTCGGCCGGTGGCTTTATCATGACCCATCTACGAATAATCGGGCATGGACCGTGGGTACGTCCAGCCTACGCCGCAGCACCGACGGTAGAACGATGTATTGGTATACTAAACTATCTATCAATAATGATCATCAACATATAATGACATCTCAATGAATATGAATACTCAATCACATAATCTATAAGGAAGAACAACGCACGAATATGATATAAAGAGAACAAAATAAGAGTCAATACATCTCACAAGACTAATAATATCCAAATGAGTCTCTAAAAAGTATATAAGAAACTAATGTCAGAGCTGGAGACAAATCCAGTATAATAATCTGTCTACCTACTGAACTATAGGCAATGTGTCATCGGCCTCAACTGGGATGAGTCTCTCCTAAGCCACAGTCTATATCTCTAGGCCTACTATGTCATGAGGCCCGTAGTGAGTGGGATACCACTACTCAGTTTCATCTGGAAAAAATATATCCAGTCAGGATTGGAGCAAAATATACCTCTAACAGCAGTTCCAATAAATGATAAAGACTATGTAGCAGTAAATAGAGAGAATATACAAGATAAATAAAGCATGGCAAAAAATATACATGAATAAGGAATGTAAGAAATACATACAAGAGAGATGAGCATCATATGTAAGAGTCAAAAAATACAACTAACTAAGTGAGTACTAGCTTCAATATGGCCTAGTTAATCATACGTTCAGTATATGATTAACACTATACATGAAAATATGAACTCGGGGGGTATGATCATATATCTACACTAACACTCTCCGCCCCCGACTGGTATAGTGGATCCAACCATGGCACGCTATGACACATGATTCTATGAGGAGGGCGCTAATCATCTCATGAATCAGTTTCCATACATGTACAAGAACAACAGGGCTTGCACAGGAATATGCCAAAAACTACTAGGAATAATATCTCATGACAGAATCTGAAAAATACCAATATATGTAACCATGTGTCAAGAATTCAAGGATATCTACACTAAATATAAGAAACATAGAAGATATCATTAATGGAAAACTATCAGAGAATGTACTCGCTTTGAATATGGGGTGAAGTATCAATGGTATCCGTAACAGTGCATCGAAGACCTAAATATGAAACATCATATCAATACAGTGTTTTGCAATGATAAAGAAGTTAAACTAGTAAAAACCTAGGTCTTAAAGTCATCTCTAGGTCAAACTAGGCCAAAATAGTCAAACTAGGTCAACTCTAGGTCAACCTAGTCAAACTTGGTCAAACTAGTCATTTTTAGGTTGCACTAGCCTATATCTCAGTTTCTAGGTTGGTATCTTGAGGATAGAAGCTATACTAGCTAAAACTAGGTATCAGGATACCTTATAGTATCAATATCAATATACAACCTACACTAGTTATTAATACTAGGTAATAGATTACCATATATAGTATACCAATAGGTATAACTAATATACATATACTAATTAATATAGTATCATACTTCATCTATGATACCCTTGTGATACACTCAAGATACTCTTACCAATCTTCACCAAACTCTACCCAAAGCCTATGAACATATCAAATATGATCATTAAAGCCTAATAAGAGTAACAGATAGCTATACTAGTGCTTGTGGCAAAATATGACATGTGTATCTCCCGTGTCGAAGGAAAAATTTCTAAAATTATCCCGTATCACAAAGTATCATAATACATCCTACTTGTATCCAATTGTGAACACGTCACTAGTCTCACACAACCAATCTAGTGTCAATTTAGTCCAATTGACCAATTGATAAACACATAGTACACCAATCTCATATTTTTTCCAAATTGGACACAAAATTAATGTAACATTCACAATAGGGGTCCGTAGAGGTCAATTCTTCTTCCTATAGGTAGTCCTAGTCCATAGATGGGTTTCTAATGATCAAATTACATAAATAGAACCTAATTAAAGAGAAAATTCTAAATTGTACCTATTGTGAGATGGATTTCCAATAAAACTCTCCAAATGGACACAAAGAGGGCTCAACTTGTGCAACCTCCTCCTCTTTGGTAATCATTGTTTCCTCCTTGATTCTAGATCTACTAATGGTAAAGTATGGAAGTAATTAAAAGTTATTTGGTGAAAATTTGGTGGAGGAATTGGTTGATTTGGGAAAGAACACTATATTTGGATGAAATAAAATGAAATAAGGAGGGAAGATAATTTTCTCCCCCTCTATATAAGTCGGCCCCTAGCCCCCTCTCAAAGTAATTATACAAAGACAATAATACCCATATTGGGTTGTCATAAAGGGGTTTAATTAAGGAGAAGCTTCTACTCCTAATGGAAGGTTTAGTTAAAACACTAATTAATCAATGGTGCCTAATTATTGGGCCTAAATGGGTCTAACTTAAATATTGGGTTCATGGTTTATGACAAATATAAATTCCTTCACTGACACAAATCCAATAATTAGTCTAGCATACTAACAATAAGTAATAAATACAATAATTAATATATAACATGCACAATAATTATGAAATAACCAAAATACCCTAGTTTGAAAATGTGGTAGTGACAGGCTTGACTTGGGCCAGATAAGAGTCGGCATTTTACAACGCCTCACTTAGAGCATCATGAGTCTTTTTGGAGAGACGAACGAGCTCGAAGAGTGATAACTTCGCGGGAGTGTTGGCCAGTTGTACCAAAATATCAAAGTTGTAAGGCTTTTCAGCCCTTGAGTTGTGTCTTTCCGTAGAGGTTTGTCAAAGCGCGTTTCCTTTTACTTTTATTTGTCTGTTGTAGGAGGCTGGGATGGGCCCAGATCAGATGCAGCGGGTGCCACGGGTGTGGCCACCGGAGTTGTAATATCATCGAAAGTATTGTAGTCTCACTGGTAAGCTAGGCCCGACCTGGTTACCCCCACCAAAGCTTCATCTTTTGATGGAGAGACCATGTGACAGGACTTGGTCTTCTTTATCTTAGACTTGGAAGCAGGAAGTGTTGTTGGCTGTGTAATATCCAGGACAAAGTTTGGATAAACCCACATGACTTTGCCTCTTGAAGTAGTAAGGGAAACCAACCTTTCTGCTTGGGCTGGGGGAGCTTAACAACCTCCATGGTTGTCCTAGGTATGAGAACGACACCATCTTGGGCATCTATTGCCAGAAAGGTGCCGAACTGGAGGGACACCATGTTTGTAGTGACTGTTTTATCCTCATAGTCCAAAGTAAGGGCTTTGGAGTCGATTAACCATTATATTTGCTTTTTTAATATTTAACAGTCATGCATGGCGTGATGGATATATCGATGGTAGTGGCAATACTTAGGGTTGTCAACCTTGCCTGCTTCATCGGGGCTGTTGTTAGCGGTGAAATGACGCTTTCCCTTGTCTTCAATGTCGGGAACTTGGAATCCTAATAAGCGGGCATCTTTTACGCTATTTTTTGTAGCAGCGACACTTATGATAAATATCGTCCAATCACTGAATGGGCCACATGTCGTCCATAGTCTTACTGCTGGTAGGAGGTTCTTTCGACACGTGTCTATTAGTGAAGATTCGGGGGATGCCAGGAGGCAATTTCAACGCTGACTGTCGAAAATATTCGATGTAGTTTCGTGCAAGTTCTCTATCCCCTTGGGTGATGTCCATGAGAGAGGACGTAGTCATATCCATCCCTCCTTCATAGAACCGGGCGATGAGAAGGGATTTTAGGTCCTCGAAGGACGAGATGCATTTATTTGGGAGACAACATAACCACTAAAACGCGACCCCAAATAGTGCTTTGACGAACAAGTTTGTGAGTAAGACGTCATCCCGAGGTAGGTGGCCTGTTGTGGACTGAAAGTATCCCATATATTGAGGGGTGACATCTTTCTGTTAAATGTAGTCAGAGATAGTGGCTTATACTTGCGAGGGTATACCACGTTATCCCACTCGGGAGGATTGGGTTACCAGATCTCAAGCTTCTGGAGCCTGTCTTGATTATCCCGAGCATCAACAAGGGCACACAAGTCCCTAAGAGTCTCCTGGATATCATCTGGCAGAAGAGCAGCAGAAGATCGAGGTGTAGTCTGGCTGCTCACGACATGAGGAGCCGGATCAGGCATACCGTATTCCTCGTTGGTCCCTTGATCTGGGTTTGTTCGTCTTGGGGCTTGTGGCTTTATTGGGACCAAGTTTTCTCCGAGTTCCAGCACAGTGTGGGTCAGATTCTGCATTGAAGTGCTGAGAGCCTGCATCACGACTTCGAGTGCCTTAAGGCATTATTGGTTACAGGATTCCACGCCATGCTCGTCTTCTACCATGTATACTGGCATTACGTGGGAGGAGGTGGACGGGAAGGTGGATGCCTCACTTTCTGCCTCAGATGTCTGAGTTTCGTTGTCCACGGGTAGAGTGGACAGTGTTGCGTCACTTTTATTATTAGAAGGATTGCTACCCCCAGTCTTAGTTGCGGGCTCGTCTTAGGAAGTATGGCTACCCCCAGCCAAGTTGTCACACATATATAGAGATTCACTGTCCTCTTGGAAGGATGGATGGTCGTAGAACACCGGAGGATTGCTACCCCCAATGATGGTTATAGCTTCATTCGGGGTAGTAGGGCTACACCCAGCCCTTGTTCTTGAGCGTGTGCCTTGGAATACCCCCCATGGTAGGTACTTATTTGTTGTCCCTCGGACGGTTTTGCAGTGTGTTGACCGATACCCTTAAGTTAGGTGAGCTCTTCTTTGATATTTTCTTCATAGGAGGAGACCGCCAGGTTGAGCAATATGAAGCGACGGGCAATTCTTCTTCTTCGTGTAGTTGTTTCCCGAGACGTCGTCTGGCCGGTGTCGCAGTTTGCAATCGCTGGAACACTGACTGTCTGATCGGAGGGACTGGTGCCTCAGTACAGCAACAGTTGGTGATGATGTCGGCACAAGTGTTTCTTCGAGGGGACACATGTGCGAGAGTTTCTTCTCTCGTCTTACACTTGTGATTAATTATGTTGCGTAAATTCGATGGTGGAAGCTTCACTTTCGCACCCATCTTATGTACTCGGCCAAGCCATGCACATAGAGGTAAAAGTGGAATGTTTGCTCCCTGACCATGTTCTTCCGCAGAAACTACAACCGTATCATTAGTGGAAGGCTTGATGTGAGATGAACCTACTACATGCGTGCATCCATACTGGGCGCATGTGTCTGTCCTTACAGTGTTTGTTCCCCAACTTTTTTCAAATGCAACTATGACATCCAAACGGGTTTGGGAAGGATTTAAGGATCGACCCACTTCTAGCGCATGAGCGCCTGGATCAGCCCTACATAGTCTCACATAAGTAGCGTGCATGACACGCAGCGGCACATGCTTTTGAAGGGCTGGTTGTGTAGTCACTTGAGTGCGCATGACTCGAGTTGGTTTGGGTTTCCCTGAACCAGCATTCTTGGGTGCATAGTATAGGGAATCCAAGTTAGGACCATAAGAGTCTGTGTTGGAGACCGTTCCGCGTGTAGAGGATCTCATGCGCCTATGTTCTGGCATGGCGCATCTTCTCTTACGTGGGTCACGTTGTGGGTACTTTCTTTGAGGTTCAACACCGTTCACCTCTTGAGCGGCTTCAGAGATGGAGATAGGATACACGCCAACCTTATGTGCGTCTACGGCAGAGGTTGGCAGTGCTTCTGGAACAGACTTGGGTTCGGCGCAGCGGCCTTGATGGCCCAAATCTTGCGAGCCTTGAGAGGTCGTACGAGCCTCATTGGAGAACTCGGTATATCGGCGGGATGTATGTCAACCTCAGGTGCATCTACGACGGGGTTGGTACTACATCGGACACCGACCTTGGGCTTGGCACAACGGCCTTAGCGTCCCGAGTTTTGCGAGCCTTGCGAGGTCATACGAGCCACATTAGAGAACTCGGCTTGTCCAGCATGCCTTCGAATGCCTTTTGGTCGAAGCAAATGACCAATGTCCTCTGATTCAAATCCAACTTAGTCACATCGGATTGTGTCACTAGCTTCTCGTTGGAGGATAAGCCTTTCCCTAGCAGAGTCGCTATTTTTGTCGACATCGCTGAAATCAACACTCGTGGGAGAAAGTTGTGCAAACTTTTTATTAATTGGGAATTGACAAATAGTATAAAGAATCCCTAATACAGAAGATTTTAAGTATAATAAACAAATATGGACAAGTGTGATGGTGGAGATCGAGCACTGCAGCGGTTCCTTTACTCCATTGACGATCTGGGACCAAGAAGGTTGATGAGGCTTCAGAAGGCGCTCATATCTTCTTCTCATTTATCTTTATGGTCATGGTGGTGCTCTCCTGTTGGTCGTGGTATCCTATTACATGTGGGAAAACCATTATTTATAGCCTTAAGAAGGCTTTATGTAAGCGCATACGTGCGCGGATTGTATGTCAACGTATGTTCTCCAACAGGCGCATGCTGTGTTAAGGCTGACACATGGCCAATCGAGATCTGGGGTTGTTGATGCCTATAATACTCATGACACATGGCATGCCCTAATTTTAATGTCTGTGATTGCACCTTGGGAATACTTTCGCTTGTCGCATGGAGATTACTGAGGGAGTAGCAGCACATGGCACTGCTGGCGCATGGGGACACTGGAGAAGTAGTGGCCGACGCATGGCTCTGGATCACTTTGGCACACGGGAGTAGTGCATGGCTCTGGATCACTGTTGGCGCATGGGAGTAATGCATGGCTCTGTATCACTATGGCGCATGGCAGAGATTTTTTATGCTTTTACACATACAAACTCTTTTTCAAATACAGACTTAATGTGACTTGCCATGCTCATAGAATTTATCGAGTTGCCCTATGTATAATTCCTCCTATAAATTATTGTGGAGAAATATCGTCTTCACGTCCATCTGCTCAACCTCTAAGTTAAAACTGGTTGCTAACGCTAGCACCATCATAATCGATGGCAACTTGACGACCATCGAGAAGATTTTATCAAAATTCACGTCCTTTTATTTACTGTAGCCTTTAACTACCAGCCTAGCTTGTATCAAGGGCGAGTAGCATCTTTTGTCTACTTCACTCTGAACACCCTTTGATTCTTCAAAGCTTTCTTGCCCTTTGGCAACCGCACCAGCTCATTAGTGGAGTTTTCCTGTAAGAAACCCATCTCCTCCTACATGACATGCATACATTCTTGCATGCATTCATCTTCCATAGCCTCTACGAAGCTTTCGGGTCCTCCTTCGTCAGTCAATAGCACATACTCATCTGACGAGTACCTCGTAGATGGTCGACGCTCTCTCATGCTCTTTCTCAACGGAAAGTCTAATGCTAGTTTTGTACCGAAAACCTTATTCCCTTCAGGAATAGCCTTCTCGATATACTCATCCTCCTGAGGATCGCTCAGATCATCATCAGTAGGTTGATGACAAAGGTTGGGAGCATGTCTATGTACTGACTCCCCATAATTGAATTTTTTACAATGTTATTTAGAAATAATTTGAAGCGTGATGACTCTAACTCAGGTAATTTTTTAGCCTCAGAAGGTATCTCGAAATCATAAATATTGGTCATGGTCTTATCCTCGACGAATACCACGTCCCTGCTTATGTGGAAGTTTTTTTTCCACTGGGTCGTACAGTCTATAGACAAACTCATTACAACCAAAACTAATAAAGATGCATTTTCACTTCTTCGGCTATAGTTTGGATAACTCGTCCTTCAGTACATGCACGAAGGCCTTACAACTAAATACTTGAAGATGACTATATGACGATAACCTTACAAATCACCTTGTCATACCATACTCTATTAGGTACATCACCTTGCAAAGGAGCACTAGAAGATAATTAATAACATAAGCAAAAGTGTTGAGAGCCTCACCCAATAACTTTTCGGTAAGTTTGCTTCGGATAACAAATACCGTACCATCTTTATTAGTGTCATATTCATATGCTCTACAACACTATTGAGCTAGGATATCTTTGGTTGAGTCTTCTGGTGTTGAATCATTTGCTCTCTACAATAAGCATCAAAGGGACCAATGTATTTTCATCATTATCGGACCGAATACACTTTAACTTCTTGTTCGTCTTCCTTTCAACAGACTTGAAACTCTTTGAAATTAGGCAGCACCTGATCCTTGGTCTTTATAGCATAGACCCAAACTTTTCTAGAATAGTCATCAATAAAAGTTATAAAATAAGAAGCATCATCAATAGTTTTTACCTTCATTGGACCGCATATGTCCGAGTGAACTAACTCGAGCAACATCAGCTTCCTTGAAGTTTGGTGACTTTGGAAAGACACCATATTTTCTTTTCTAGCCATGCGATGCGTACATCTCTCAAATTTTGTCCACTTGAGTCCCAGAATCACTTTCTTTTTCAACAAGTAGCTCATTCTCTTTTAGCTGATGTGGCTAAGCAGCCTGTGCTATAACTCGGTAGATGCATCACTGATTGCGTTTACCTGCTATGCCTCTTGTGCGCTTCCTTCCATAAAGTAGAGACCGAATATCTTGCTTCCTCTAGAAATTACCAATAAACCTCTGGAAAGCTTCTACTAACAGTTCCCAAAGAGATTGAAGAATCCCTCATCATCCAACCTTCCAACTGACACTAGATTGAAATAAATAATGGGGAAATGCTGAACGCCTTTGAACACAAGTGTTTCTCTTGTATTTATTTTTAAATGTACATCTCCAATAGCAACAGCCTTTGACACATTTTTGTTGTCCATCTTCAACCCTCCATAGTCTTATGTTGTGTTTGTAGAAAATTGTGCCATGTTGTGAGATACGTGCGTTGAAGCCCTTGAGTCCACCATCCAAGAACTGTCATTGCATGCGAGGTTCATAACAATCTCATCACCCATAATAATAACATCACGTCCATGTGTTAAGGCGGCCGTTGTTGTATTCTCACTTTGCTTTTCCTTGTCGTCATTTTCTCTTGCAAATGAAATAATTTTGCTTGATGTTGTCATTCTTGCCATAATGGTAGCACTCTGAGTCCTCATGCCAACTCTTGGACTTGTATCTGCGCTTGTGTCTGTCAATGCCCTGACCTTTGCTTTTACTACTAGCTTGGCTCTCTGAAAGAAGCGCCTCTGAATGAGATGTAGATGAAGTGTCCTGAGATTTTCTTCGCATCTCTTCATTTAACATTCCGTTCTTAGCAAACTCCAAACTTACCATGTCTTATGAAGCATAAGCGATCATGGACACTCGTATAGTCTCCCTCGAGCCTGGCAATGTACACAATAACCACAATCCCTCAACTTTGTTGTTGAATTTTACTCCCATATAGGATAACATGTCAACCACACATGGGAACTCACTCAGGTAATCCGTAATGGACGAATCAACCTTATACCTCAAACCCATCATTTGTCGGATCAGGAAAACCTTATTTATAAGGATTCTAGCTTCTCCCACAGTGTTCTTGCGTGCTCAATATTGGCGATATGATTGTACACATTCTCGTCCACGAACTGCCTAATATACCTATACACATATATGTGCTCGAACTTCCAGTCCTCATCTGATTTATTACTTGATTTCTCGGAAGAAAATACTGAAAGATGCAGCTTCTTGGCGAATAACAAATCTTTCATCCTGCTCCGCCACTAGTGGAAATTGGAGCCATTTAGTTTTACCATGTGTACTAACTTCTTGTCCATCTCTTCTATTTAGTTTGACTGTTAACTCTGACACCTGATACATTGAACCCAAAGCTCTGATACTACTATATTGTGAATAAAATACGGAAACCGTTTTCCCAAACCAAGAGACTGTAAGAGAACCAAAGTAAATCGCACAAAAACCAACTTGCTAAAATCATAGACAAAGTCAAACACAAACACAAGCGATTTTGAAATGGAAAACCCTAACAAAAAAATTACGCGACGATCAGAGTCCAACCCTGTAAAAGCCTTCACTAATGAAATAGAATATTATACCCTCTACAAACTTCTCCGGCAATCCAACCAGATCACCATAACTACTTGAAGCAATGAAAATAGATTACAATGGTTGCCAAAGAAAGAAGATGACGAGAACATTTGTCCGAAATTATCTCCCCTACGAAGTAGCCGTCAATCCCTCTCTCTTCTTCAAAAGTTGTAAGATTTTGAGTACTCTCACCTTGATCTCTCTTTGGTAGATGTGATTAGGATTTAGGGTTAGAAAAAAACGTATATATAACCCCTTAAATTCCACAGCAAATCTAGACAGTTGATTTGATCCAACGGTGTACATAAAATACCAAAATTCGGCCTCAACCCCCAAAAATGGTATACCGCGGTATGTCGACGATATACTGTTGTATGCCGATGGTATATCGTGGTATGCCATTTTGCAATAAAAAAAAGGTTCTGGATTGCTAGCCGGTATACCGACGGTATACTTGATCGATGAATTCGAAATTTCTGGAACAAACAACATAAGCTACAGCGAAGCCGGTATATCGATGGTATATAACGGTATATCGTCGGTATACAGTGTTATACCGATGGTATACCTGTGAGACTGTTATTTTTTCAAATAATGCAGAAATGACCTTCTTTTTGTCGCCTTAGATTTTTCGAGTTTTTTTTTTTTTTTGACATACGGGTGACACTCGTCGCACTATGGAGTATTCTCCACATGGACTAGGAACTCCACCCAACACTAACAGTATCCTCTTGGGGGCGGTGGAGGTATTCCATTGCCAGCATGGTAATATTGTTGGGCCCGAGCATATCATCCAACAAGCCAAGGGATCTCGACATAGCCCATGAAGTAATGCCGCTATTAATGGTGACCTGAGAGTTGGAACATGGTGGGAGAGTCTGACCACAAGAAAACAATTGGGAGGATAGGGGGAAGGACTATGTTCATGAAGAGAATTAGGTATTGACCGATGAAATGGGGGGAGTGATGCTATGGGTACGACAGTTGGAGCTGTGGCCCCATGACTAGGCTATGTTGATGAAAGGCGTTATTGGCGTGAAACCGTACGTCCAAGTCGAGGCCTGCTTTGTTGGAGTAGGTGGTTGAACAGAGACTTGGTACAAGGGAGAGGCTTGTTAGGACCAAACTCGAATAGGTGGGGGCAACTTGTTGGACCGATCCTTATAGTGTAGGAATTTGCTACTGAGCCAAGCCTGGGTTGGCTGCTAGGGTTTCTTTGAGCAACATTTGGGGATTTATGTTGGAGTTCAATGCATATGTCACTGGACGGAACACTATTTATTGTTATAAAGGCATAAGGCGATGCTACTAGTAGGAGTAGATAAGACTGGTCCCCAGTAGTATTACGCCAGATGTGTCATAGCCAGAGGGTTGGAGAGGGAAGGTCTAGAGGCATTCATCTCGGAACTTAGTGATTTGGTTGTTCGCTGGTCACCAGAGAGCTGTTGCATCCAATCTAGATTTGATAACAATAAATTTTGGAGTCCAAATATAATAAAAAAATTAATTTAATATAATTTAAAAATCTACATTAAATATCTGATTATATTAGATTTACAAATTTGTATCAAATATTTAATTTCATATATTTGGACGTCCATAATTAGTGCTTGCTATTTTAGGTAATTGGTTTCCTATTTCGGAATTCCTATGACCTAAACTAGGATTTCTCATCCTATTTACACAAGTTAAAATTAAAAAAAAATTAATTTAATATAATTTAAAAATCTACATTAAATATCTGATTAGATTTACAAATTTGTATCAAATATTTAATTTGATATATTTGGACGTCTATAATTGGTGCTTGCTATTTTAGGTAATTGGTTTCCTATTTAGGAATTCCTATGACCTAAACTATGATTTCTCATCCTATTTACACAAGTTAGAATTCAGGGTGCTTGTCCATTGGAAGTCTAAGAGAAAGCCGCACTTTGCTCTTAGGACTCATCATCCAAGATAGAAGAATGAGGAGATTTGATCGAGGATTCGTCGTCTTCGATCAGGAAAATTGCTACGGGGTTTGGTGAGCGATTTCAATCATAACCTCTGTCTTTTCTTCTTGAGTGTGGTCAGGGGGTTGAATCTATTAGGACAAATGGTTCAACATTGGTTATTGTAAATATTGTAATTTTATTTGAGTTATATAGATTGAGATTTGTCCAGGTGACGTAGTCACCGCTATATACGTTGTCTTTGATATGTGCTTGGTGATCGTCAGGTGGGTTGGCCTAAGTTTTCGCTGCGGTCAGTCTCAAACATGGTATCGAAGCGCTTGCAGGACGTGTCCGATCCCAATATCTGGTATCAGAGCCAGGTTCTCGAGAGGGAAGGTGCAACCATATCTACGGAGCAGATGATCACCCTCACAGGGAGAACTAGACAATTTGGAAGCCAATGATGGATGATCTACTTTGGTAGAAGGACTTGTATGGCCCGTTGGAGGGCGACAACGCCAAGCCATTGGACAAAGCTGCTGATGACTGGAAACAACTAGATCGGAAGGCCGTTGGATTCACCCGCCAATGCTTGTACGATTCAGTATTTCACCACGTGTTCATGGAGAGTTCGGCAAAAATATTATGGAAGAAGTTGCATTCGTTGTACGAAAGAAAGACGGCTGGAAACAAGGTATTTCTTATTCGCCATCTAGTCAACTCAAAGTACATGGAGGGTGTCCTGGTGGCACAACATCTGAACGAGGTTCAGGGTATCATCAATCAGTTGTCTGCGATGAAGATGATGATTGAAGATGAGCTTCATGCCCTTCTGCTTTTGAGTTCTCTGCCAAAAAGCTGGGAGGCGGTGGTGGTGTCTGTCACTACCACTTTTCCAGATAAGGGCATTTGGGTAATTTACTATTTTGGATAATTATGTATTAAATTAATTTGCTGAGTTTTATAAACTATTTATATATTGTTAGTGATATTAGATTTAGGTCAAACCCTAGAACTCATTAGGACAAACCCTAATGACTAAGCCTAATTTGAAAACCTAATTCTAGAGAAACCCTAGAATTCAAATTTTAGGGTGAACCCTCAAACCCTAGACTGACTAAACCTTAGTTAATTAGGTTCTACAGGACCTAACCTGGGAGTTTAACCTAAAACTATTCATTGGAAACCCTAAACTTGGTTTAATATAAAAGGGAGCCACCTAGCCTCCATTGGAAGAAAACCCTAGCCTCCATTTGAAAAACCATCTTTCCCCCACCACAAATTCAGAATCTAACCCTAGGGAATCCCATTTTCCTCCTTCAAGGCAAAGGGAACAAGGATCTGAGGTCAAGAAGCCTTGGGAAGGAGAACTTCCATTGGAGAAACCACCTCCCTATAGGTAAAACCCTATTATTTATCAATTATATTCTGTTTTTCTTGTTTTTGACCATTAGGAACCCACCTTGTGTGTGTAGGTTTCGATTTCTAGGGATCCTACATAAGGACCTAGGAGATCTAGGGTTTTGGGTGACCTACGTTTGGTTTTCCCCAATTTCGTGAACCCAAACCCTAGGTGTTCGCATGTAGACCTATCTCATCCTTCAACGTGTGAGTTAGATCTTGATTTGTAGGGTTTTGATTAAGGATTTATGGGGTTGTATGTAAATCTGTTTTTCTGCACTTCTTGTGTTTGTAGGAATGCCCCTTAGGGATTTGCCTATCTATGTGTTCAATTACTGCATGTTTTGATGTATATATACATATACATAGATATATTGCATAGGGGTATAGATAGGTTGGGGTTTTGGAGTTGTTGTACAGTCGGGCATGGAGGAAATGTGCAGTCAAGTTCTTGTGTGAACTGTGCATGGCTGTGCTGTGTCAGAAAACTACATGTGTGTGTCCCTGTTTTTGAGAGTGAATTATCTAGGTTCAATATGGGTTTTTGGCTGTGAGTAGGTAGATGGGTTAGACATTTATTTGCAGTTGGGTTTGTGTGAGAACTCTCAGATCCCTGCGTAGGTGCATCCCTGTGAACCAGTGTCATGTGTATCCCTGGGTATCAGTATGAACTTGTGTGTGTCAGAGTGAATATAGCAGGGTTTGGAGTCGGGTATTCTCTGTTGTGCAGTGGTATCTGCATAGAGAGAGTATCGGGTTCACTAAGAGTTCTAGTGTGTAAGTTCACTTATGTGTTGGGTGGTATTGTGTAGTGTTAGGTTCTGTGTATATCAGTGTATTTATGTGTCAATAAGCCTAGCTAAGTGCCTGTGTGTTTGTAGGTATTTGAATTCCAATTTGTGTGAACCAGTGAGATTTGACTATGTTCTCTGTGTACCTATCTGTATCAGTAGATAGGGATATATAAATTGTAGTGTAGGATTTAATGTCATGTATCAGTATGGTGAAGGATGTAAGTGCCTGTGTTATTAACTGTGAACCACTGTGTATCAGTGGGTCTAGGAATCTATGTCTGTGTGTGCCTCTGTGCAGAATTTGTGTATCAGCTAGATCATAGTATGTAGGAATTCTGTGTATATTTCATGTATCCAGAACCAGTGTATAGTAACCAGTGTATAGTCAGTGAGTGTGTGTGGTGATTTCTCCCAGGTTCATAGTGTGTGTGTATCCTAGAACCTAATGCCAGTGTATATGTATCAGTAACTAGAGAGTGAGAATTCAGTGAGTGAGAGTGAGCAGTGTGTCTTGTGTTCAGGACTGTATGATTGCAGTGAGGGTATGAGTATCAGTGTGTGTAGATGTAGTTGTGAGGAACCTGTGTCAGTATGTTGGGGAGAGGTAGCTCTAGTCATATTAGGATCAGTGGGTTGGTAATGTGTGTATCCTAGAAACCAACATCCTGATTTCAGTAGGTGCAGAATAAAAATCTGTGTGTGTAGAGTGAGTTTGTGTTAAAGTACAGTGTGGTTGTGAGTATCTTAGAGTGCAGAGTGTTTTAGGTATCAGTTAGATAGGTTCCTGTGTGTCTCAGTGTATTAAATTTCTGTGTGTGTGCAAGTTTCAGTTGGGAGTAATGCAGTGAGCCTGTGATAGGTAATACCTGTGTGACTTATGTATAAGATCTGTATAGTGTGCTGAGAGTAAATACTGAATTCTGAGAGTAGGTAATTAAATTCCAAGGTGTGTGTGAATGTGAGCACCTATGCCTACATTCTTTGTGAAAGAACAGTAGGTATACATGTGTGTTAGTTAGGAAATCAATACCTGTGTGTTTCCCAATGACAGGGAGGATCCTGATCAGAGTGTCTTAGAGTGTAGCAGTAAGTTATGTGTAGTTCAATAGCTAGTTCAGTCTGTCTGTGTGTGTGCAGTAGCAGTTAAGGTAATATATATATAAGTATGTCTATGACAGTTAAGACATAAGTGTTAGTTATTATAGACCAGTATATATAGAGTATCATATTACTTATACCTTATTTTCATTAGCCAGTGACCTTATAGACTAATTAACTAGTTTTGGACCTAAACCTTAGTGTGGACCTAGTTTACCTAGGATAACCTAGTACTGAGCAGAAAACCACAGATTTGACCTAGAGGCCTCATACTTAAGTAGTTAATCATGTTTATCCCTTTAACTCAGTATTTAACATTGATATCTTATATATAGGTCCTTGTGATCCCACCTTGGACATCGATCCTCACACCCTGCTCAGGACCACAGGCGAGTACATTCTCTGACAGTTTTCATTGTTGATTATTTCTATAATGCAGTTGTATTACATACTTGATTCCGACACTATGGATACACGGGTTAGCACCCTAGATCCCCATCATGAGGAGTCGTGATTGGAATCCATCGTGCTAGCTGGGGGATGGGGAACTATTAGTAGATTATGTGATCATATCCAAATCCTTTACATGCATCATAGCTCACCCCACTTCTCACGTTGGGTGCGGCCTGACCATCTTACATGCATCATAGCTGTTATATATGATTAACCTGACCACTACATGCATCATAGCTAACCATATGGTTAGCCTGACCTACAAGAATCATAGTTAATCATATATAACCAGCCTGATCAAATCCCAAGCCGATCACATGATAAACTGATAATTCAAACACTTAGCTAGATGTCTATTTTATTCAGATTCACCTGTTCCAGCATTCACTACTTATTGTCTAGCATTCACTATTTATTGTTCATTGCTAGATGCTCTATTGGCTATTTCCATTTTCTCCAGTACTTTACATTTTCAGCATTTATTTTCCATCTTGTATTTCTTACACTGTTTATAGATTTTGTCAATTTAATGAAACTGCTGTTAGTGCTTGTGCTTCGCTCCAATCCTGACTGGATAACATTTTTCAGAGGACCTGGAGAGCTTGTGCCCCACTCATTACGGCCCAGGATTAGATGGTGATTTCACTCCAGAAACCCCAGAGGAGTTGCCTAGTCTAGAGGAAAATTTACCTGGCTGTTCTTAGATTATTTTTCTGCATTTATTGTTTTAGACTGAGACTGAGTTGTATTTATTATTTTGTGACTTTGTGAGGTCATTTAGACCCAGGATTTGAGTTAGACTTATTGTGGTTGGTTTTTATTAGAACTCTTTTCTATTCTCATCGTGCTATTATTTCTATTAGCTTGTGATTGAGTATATCATAGAACTGTGGATTATTATCATTGTCCTCCGTGCGGAGTTGAGGCTGTTGTCAGGATATATTATATGTTGAGACCTAGACAGCGTTCTACCGCCGATGCTGCGGCGTAGGCTGGACGTACCCACGACTCATGCCCAAATTCTGGGTGCGGGTCATGACACGTTTTATTGGTGGCCCATGCAGGTCTAGTCCTAGATTCGCATTAGAGCAGTATCGTAGTGGTGCTCGCTTAGAGTATTACTACGAGCCTGTTTTAGAAAATAGGAATTTGACCGAGGATATGCTCAATCACAATTAGGAATTTCCGATTCTTATAATACTACTCTTAATGATTTTCCCTTAGAAATTTACTGTCCTTCCTAGATGATATCGTGTTTATTACTTTAATTGATTCTTTCGATCTGTCTTCAGGATGCCGAGGACCAGGTCCCAGAGACTCGGAGCAGCAGCTTCAGAGAGGTCTGCCACCTCTCGCCCTGCCGGACAGACATCCGCAGCACCTCCTACATCTCCAGTACATGTGGGAGTGTCTGCAGCATTTGGGGGTCCTCCACCACCAGTTCAGAGGGTCCCCACAGCTACGACGGGGCCTCTACCACCACCACCAGTTCAGCATCCAGGAGGTATGCCCGTCGATGGGGCATAGATGTTCGCCTTGTTTCAGGGCATGGTCGATGCCCAGAGGACGTCGGCAGAGGCCCAGAGAGTGCAGGCTGAGGCACATCAGGCCCAGACAGAGATGATGAGGGTGAACATGGAGAATGCTCACCAAGTGGCCCTCCAGGCTGTGGAGAGAGTTACTTAGCAGCAGCAGCGTCCTGATCAGCACCACCAGAGGCCGGGCACCATTGTGGATTTCA
The DNA here is from genome assembly GCA_036927795.1 of Iris macrosiphon. NCBI lineage: Eukaryota > Viridiplantae > Streptophyta > Magnoliopsida > Asparagales > Iridaceae > Iris > Iris macrosiphon. Next base: position 46,091,580 of record JAYESA010000004.1, read on the forward strand.
AGAGGATGATGCCTCGGGAGTTCAAGGGGACAGAAGGGATACTCTACACCGATGATTGGCTAGAGGACATCGAGAGAAACTTACGCTTGGCACAGCTTCCAGAGGCCCTCCAGATCGAGGCCGCTGGCAGCCAGATGTTCGACATTGCCTTGACGTGGTTTCGCACGGAGCCGAGACTCTTGCGCAGGGGACTCACTTGGGAGAATTTCAAGGAGCTCTTCAAGGAGAAGTTCTTTCCTGATGTTGCCCTGGGAGCTTTGGAGAGTCAGTTCTATGACTTAGCCCAAGGGAGCTCGTCCGTCGACGAGTATGCCGCGGAGTTTTCCCGTCTGAGCCGCTTCGCACCGTCGATGACTAGAGATCCGGGGGACATGGCCCGGAAGTTCAGAAAGGGGCTGACAAGGGAGATCAAGTCTCGCACGTCGGGACGTCGCACAGCTACCTACGAGGGCATATTGATGGATGCCCAGATAGCCGAGGACGACTTGGGCCTCAGGCCCAAGAGGGGACGCGATGGTTCCGGAGGAGCAAACAGTAGTGCGGGACCGGGCAAGCGTCCACACTTTCAGCAGCAACAGCAGAGACCCTTTCAGCAGCAGCATCAGGCACCAGCCCGAGGGCAGGTCCAGCAGCAGCAACAGAGACAGAACCAGCCCGCCATCCAGTGTGCGTACTGCGGGAAGATGGGACATACTAGAGATATCTGCAGGAAGAGATTGGGCTTATGTCTATCCTGCGGATCGACGACACACCAGCTGAAGGATTGCCCTACGATTCGTTCAGGTCAGGGTGGAGCAGCCGCCCAGAGAGGACCAGACAGGGTACCTACCGTACCAGGAGGCCAACAACAGAGGGGACCACTTCCACCACAACATCAGAAGTTTGCCCAGCACCAGCAGCAGAGAGGTGTACCCCAGGGGCGAGCGTACGCCATGGCAGTCGAGGAGATCGAGCCAGCAGGAGACTTGATCACAGGTTCGGTTCTTCTCGATTGTATTTCCGCATTTACCTTATTCGACTCTGGCGCTTCCCATAGTTTTGTGTCTGTATCTTATGCACTTCGACATCATTTAGACACAGAACCATTAGCTAGGACTTGCAAGATCACGACTGGTGGAGGTTTTACCCTAGTCCGTGATCACTGCAAGGACCGGAGAGTGTCAGTAGGAGGCCGAGAGTTGAGCGTGAGCTTACTTGTCATGCCACTTCCGGGGTACGATATCGTGCTCGGAATAGACTGGTTGAGTAGGCATCATGCTACTATAGATTGTTATAGAGGCAGAGTATTATTTAGACCACCAGGAGAGCCGGAGTTTGAGGTCATCAGAGGAGCAGCGGAACAGAGCAGGAGCATATTTTGTGGAGCCAGGGCAGAAGAAGAGGAGTTGCCACATCCTCTGATAGCGGAGTTCCTGGATGTATTTCCAGAAGAGTTGCCAGGCTTGCCGCCAGACAGGGATGTTGAATTCTCTATAGACTTGGTTCCAGGAGCGGAGCCCATTTCACAACATGTCTATAGAGTTAACAACAGCGAGCTGGCAGAACTGAAGAAGCAAGTTGAGGAGCTGCAGGACAAAGGTTTCATCAAATCCAGTTCATCACCATGGGGAGCTCCGGTATTGTTCGTACCGAAGAAGGACGGCACGGTACGCATGTGCATTGATTATAGAGCTTTGAACAATATCACTATCAAGAACAAGTACCCGCTACCGAGGATAGATGATCTTTTCGATCAGTTGAGCGGGGCGAGGGTGTTTTCAAAGATAGATTTGAGATCAGGCTATCACCAGGTGAAGGTGAAGAGGGAAGACACGCCAAAGACAGCTTTTCGGACCAGATACGGCCAGTTTGAGTTCATGGTGATGCCATTTGGTTTAACCAATGCACCGGCAGTATTCATGAACCTGATGAACCAGGTGTTCCACCAATACCTTGACAAGTTCGTGGTAGTATTCATCGACGATATTCTTGTGTATTCCAAGACCCCGGAGGAGCACGAAGAGCACCTGAGGTTGGTCTTAGAGACTCTCAGGAGGGAGAAGCTGTACGGGAAACTCTCTAAGTGTGAATTCTTCCTTGACAAGGTCGAATTTCTTGGGCATGTGGTATCGGGTGACGGAATCTCGGTTAACCGACAAAAGATCGAGGCAGTGGAGTCGTGGGCTACCCCCAGTTCGGTAGCTGAGATCAGGAGTTTTCTCGGGCTAGCAGGATACTACAGGAGGTTTGTACAAGACTTCTCCAGAATTGCAGCGCCGATGACCCGACTGACTAGGAAGGATGTGGATTTTGTCTGGACGGAGGAGTGCCAGGCTGCATTTGATGAGCTGAAGAAGAGGTTGACGACAGCTCCAATTTTGACGTTGCCAGCAGGGACAGGTGGTTTCACCATCTACAGTGATGCTTCAGGGAAAGGGCTGGGATGTGTTCTCCAGCAGCACGGGAAGGTGATTGCCTATGCTTCCAGGCAGTTACGCCCTCATGAAGAGAACTACCCCACCCACGATTTGGAGTTGGCAGCAGTTATCTTCGCTCTAAAGCTGTGGAAACATTACCTGTACGGAGAGCGTGTGGAGATCTTTACAGACCATAAGAGCTTGAAGTACGTATTCACACAGAAGGAGCTGAACATGAGGCAGAGGAGGTGGTTAGAGTTGATGAAGGACTTTGACATCTTATTGCAGTACCACCCAGGGAAGGCCAACGTAGTCTCCGATGCCTTGAGCAGGTATCCGATGGCTATGTACTTGACGACAATAGACATTTGTTGGCTGATTTGGAGAGCTTGGAGATTGAGGTGTTAGTTCCCGGTACAGAGATTCAGATGTGGGGATTGCAGATACAGTCCGAACTGATGGACAGGATCAGAGCGGCGCAGTATGATGATGAGGCCTTGAGGAGTATCAGAGCACATGTTCAGGCAGGATTGTCGGACGACTTTACTATCGCAGAGGATGGCTCCTTACGACACGGCACGAGGATGTGTGTGCCGAGCGGGGAGTTGCGCGAGGAGGTTTTGCAGGAGGCACACCGCTCTCAGTACTCGATGCATCCCGGTGCCAACAAGATGTATCGAGACTTGAGGGAGCACGTATGGTGGTATGGAATGAAGTGCGAGGTAGCACGCTTCGTATCTCGGTGTCTAGTGTGCCAGCAGGTAAAGGCAGACCGGCAGAGGCCAGGTGGGTTGCTTCAACCTTTACCGATTCCAGAATGGAAATGGGAGCACGTGACCATGGATTTCGTTTCAGGGCTTCCACGTTCTCCAGGAGGGAAGGACGCGATTTGGGTCATCGTGGACAGGTTGACCAAATCAGCCCATTTCTTACCTTTCAAGGTGGGCACGTCGACAGAGAGGCTAGCAGAGATGTACGTGCGACAGATCGTTAGACTTCATGGAGTTCCTGTGAGCATCGTCTCAGATCGGGATAGCCGTTTCACTTCCCACTTCTGGAGGAGTCTGCAGGCTAGCTTGGGCACTCAGCTCAAGTTCAGTACCGCATATCACCCCTAAACAGACGGGCAGTCTGAACGGACTATTCAGACTCTCGAGGATATGCTACGCACTTGCGTTCTAGATCTCGGAGGTTCTTGGGAGGATCATCTGCACCTGGTAGAGTTTGCTTACAACAACAGCTACCAGGCCAGCATCGAGATGTCACCATTTGAGGCTCTTTATGGAAGGAGGTGTCGTACACCGTTATCTTGGGACGACGTTGGAGAGAGAGCCTTGCTAGGACCAGAAATGGTCGTGGATGCAGCAGAAAAGGTGAAACTCATCAGAGACAGACTGCGAGTGGCGCAGGACAGACAGCGGCATTGGGCCGACAGCCACCGTAGACCCCTTGAGTTTCAGGTATAGATTGTTATTTTTCTGATTTGTGTTGTTTGTTTAGACTGCGTGTTGAGACTGTTTTGTTTTAGGTTGGCGATCTAGTATTCCTACGGATTTCTCCGACGCGTGGCACGATTCGTTTTGGTCGAGGCGGGAAGCTTAGCCCACGCTACATCGGACCCTTTGGCATTCTTGCGAGGGTAGGTGCAGTAGCGTATAGACTGGACTTGCCGCCTGTATTAGAGGGAGTGCATGATGTGTTCCACGTGTCGCAGCTGAGACGGTACGTGGCAGACCCTAGTCACGTACTTGATCACTCGGAGATTGAGGTTGGTCCGACACTCAGCTACCCTGAGCAGCCCGTAGAGATCTTGGACCGCAGAGAGAAGGTGTTGTGGAACCAAACTATTCCTTTGGTTCGTGTTGCATGGAGACATCACTCTCCAGGGGAGTCGACCTGGGAGAGAGAGGACGAAATGCGCGAGCAATACCCGTATCTCTTCTAGACTTGAGGTATATCCCTTTCTGATTTTATTCTTGTTCTGTTCAGTCCAAATTTCGAGGACGAAATTTCTTTTAGGAGGGTAGACTTGTCACTACCACTTTTCCAGATAAGGGCATTTGGGTAATTTACTATTTTGGATAATTATGTATTAAATTAATTTGCTGAGTTTTATAAACTATTTATATATTGTTAGTGATATTAGATTTAGGTCAAACCCTAGGACTCATTAGGACAAACCCTAATGACTAAGCCTAATTTGAAAACCTAATTCTAGAGAAACCCTAGAATTCAAATTTTAGGGTGAACCCTCAAACCCTAGACTGACTAAACCTTAGTTAATTAGGTTCTACAGGACCTAACCTGGGGGTTTAACCTAAAACTATTCATTGGAAACCCTAAACTTGGTTTAATATAAAAGGGAGCCACCTAGCCTCCATTGGAAGAAAACCCTAGCCTCCATTTGAAAAACCATCTTTCCCCCACCACAAATTCAGAATCTAACCCTAGGGAATCCTATTTTCCTCCTTCAAGGCAAAGGGAACAAGGATCTGAGGTCAAGAAGCCTTGGGAAGGAGAACTTCCATTGGAGAAACCACCTCCCTATAGGTAAAACCCTATTATTTATCAATTATATTCTGTTTTTCTTATTTTTGACCATTAGGAACCCACCTTGTGTGTGTAGGTTTCGATTTCTAGGGATCCTACATAAGGACCTAGGAGATCTAGGGTTTTGGGTGACCTACGTTTGGTTTTCCCCAATTTTGTGAACCCAAACCCTAGGTGTTCGCATGTAGACCTATCTCATCCTTCAACGTGTGAGTTAGATCTTGATTTGTAGGGTTTTGATTGAGGATTTATGGGGTTGTATGTAAATCTATTTTTCTGCACTTCTTGTGTTTGTAGGAATGCCCCTTAGGGATTTGCCTATCTATGTATTCAATTACTGCATGTTTTGATGTATATATACATATACATAGATATATTGCATAGGGGTATAGATAGGTTGGGGTTTTGGAGTTGTTGTACAGTCGGGCATGGAGGAAATGTGCAGTCAAGTTCTTGTGTGAACTGTGCATGGCTGTGCTGTATCAGAAAACTACATGTGTGTGTCCCTGTTTTTGAGAGTGAATTATCTAGGTTCAATATGGGTTTTTGGCTGTGAGTAGGTAGATGGGTTAGACATTTCCTGTGCAGTTGGGTTTGTGTGAGAACTCTCAGATCCCTGTGTAGGTGCATCCCTGTGAACCAGTGTCATGTGTATCCCTGGGTATCAGTATGAACTTGTGTGTGTCAGAGTGAATATAGCAGGGTTTGGAGTCGGGTATTCTCTGCTGTGCAGTGGTATCTGCATAGAGAGAGTATCGGGTTCACTAAGAGTTCTAGTGTGTAAGTTCACTTATGTGTTGGGTGGTATTGTGTAGTGTTAGGTTCTGTGTATATCAGTGTATTTATGTGTCAATAAGCCTAGCTAAGTGCCTGTGTGTTTGTAGGTATTTGAATTCCAATTTGTGTGAACCAGTGAGATTTGACTGTGTTCTCTGTGTACCTATGTGTATCAGTAGATAGGGATATATAAATTGTAGTGTAGGATTTAATGTCATGTATCAGTGTGTATCAGTATGGTGAAGGATGTAAGTGCCTGTGTTATTAACTGTGAACCACTGTGTATCAGTGGGTCTAGGAATCTATGTCTGTGTGTGCCTCTGTGCAGAATTTGTGTATCAGCTAGATCATAGTATGTAGGAATTCTGTGTATATTTCATGTATCCAGAACCAGTGTATAGTAACCAGTGCATAGTCAGTGAGTGTGTGTGGTGATTTCTCCCAGGTTCACAGTGTGTGTGTATCCTAGAACCTAATGCCAGTGTATATGTATCAGTAACTAGAGAGTGAGAATTCAGTGAGTGAGAGTGAGCAGTGTGTCTTGTGTTCAGGACTGTATGATTGCAGTGAGGGTATGAGTATCAGTGTGTGTAGATGTAGTTGTGAGGAACCTGTGTCAGTATGTTGGGGAGAGGTAGCTCTAGTCATATTAGGATCAGTGGGTTGGTAATGTGTGTATCCTAGAAACCAATATCCTGATTTCAGTAGGTGCAGAATAAAAATCTGTGTGTGTAGAGTGAGTTTGTGTTAAAGTACAGTGTGGTTGTGAGTATCTTAGAGTGCAGAGTGTTTTAGGTATCAGTTAGATAGGTTCCTGTGTGTCTCAGTGTATTAAATTTCTGTGTGTGTGCAAGTTTCAGTTGGGAGTAATGCAGTGAGCCTGTGATAGGTAATACCTGTGTGTCTCATGTATAAGATCTGTATAGTGTGCTGAGAGTAAATACTGAATTCTGAGAGTAGGTAATTAAATTCCAAGGTGTGTGTGAATGTGAGCACCTATGCCTACATTCTTTGTGAAAGAACAGTAGGTATACATGTGTGTTAGTTAGGAAATCAATACCTGTGTGTTTCCCAATGACAGGGAGGATCCTGATCAGAGTGTCTTAGAGTGTAGCAGTAAGTTATGTGTAGTTCAATAGCTAGTTCAGTCTGTCTGTGTGTGTGCAGTAGCAGTTAAGGTAATATATATATAAGTATGTCTATGACAGTTAAGACATAAGTGTTAGTTATTATAGACCAGTATATATAGAGTATCATATTACTTATACCTTATTTTCATTAGTCAGTGACCTTATAGACTAATTAACTAGTTTTGGACCTAAACCTTAGTGTGGACCTAGTTTACCTAGGATAACCTAGTACTGAGCAGAAAACCACAGATTTGACCTAGAGGCCTCATACTTAAGTAGTTAATCATGTTTATCCCTTTAACTCAGTATTTAACATTGATATCTTATATATAGGTCCTTGTGATCCCACCTTGGACATCGATCCTCACACCCTGCTCAGGACCACAGGCGAGTACATTCTCTGACAGTTTTCATTGTTGATTATTTCTATAATGCAGTTGTATTACATACTTGATTCCGACACTATGGATACACGGGTTAGCACCCTAGATCCCCATCATGAGGAGTCGTGATTGGAATCAATCGTGCTAGCTGGGGGATGGGAAACTATTAGTAGATTATGTGATCATATCCAAATCCTTTACATGCATCATAGCTCACCCCACTTCTCACGTTGGGTGTGGCCTGACCATCTTACATGCATCATAGCTGTTATATATGATTAACCTGACCACTACATGCATCATAGCTTACCATATGGTTAGCCTGACCTACAAGAATCATAGTTAATCATATATAACCAGCCTGATCAAGTCCCAAGCCGATCACATGATAAACTGATAATTCAAACACTTAGCTAGATGTCTATTTTATTCAGATTCACCTGTTCCAGCATTCACTACTTATTGTCTAGCATTCACTATTTATTGTTCATTGCTAGATGCTCTATTGCCTATTTCCATTTTCTCCAGTACTTTACATTTCCAGCATTTATTTTCCATCTTGTATTTCTTACACTGTTTATAGATTTTGTCAATTTAATGAAACTGCTGTTAGTGCTTGTGCTTCGCTCCAATCCTGACTGGATAATATTTTTCAGAGGACCTGGAGAGCTTGTGCCCCACTCATTATGGCCCAGGATTAGAGGGTGATTTCACTCCAGAAACCCCAGAGGAGTTGCCTAGTCTAGAGAAAAATTTACCTGGCTGTTCTTAGATTATTTTTCTGCATTTATTGTTTTAGACTGAGACTGAGTTGTATTTATTATTTTATGACTTTGTGAGGTCATTTAGACCCAGGATTTGAGTTGGACTTATTGTGGTTGGTTTTTATTAGAACTCTTTTCTATTCTCATCGTGCTATTATTTCTATTAGCTTGTGATTGAGTATATCATAGAACTATGGATTATTATTATTGTCCTCCGTGCGGAGTTAAGACTATTGTCAGGATATATTATATGTTGAGACCTAGACAGCGTTCTACCGCCGATGCTGCGACGTAGGCTGGACGTACCCACGACTCATGCCCAAATTTCGGGTGCGGATCGTGACAGTGTCAGTGAGCAACACCGCGCCTGATGAAGTTGTTACGATGAAGGCAGTCAAAAGTAGCTTGTTGAATGAGGAGGTCTGGCATAAGCATATAGAATCGTCACATGAGTATGCTCTGGTGGCTTCCCACGAGAAGAAAAGACTCAAGTCACAAGCGAGGACATGGGGAGTTCTCAAAATCTTGCAATTGTGGACCGCAAGGAGGACGACTATCACTATGGCAAAATATGTCATATCAAGAGGAACTGCATGAAGCTCAAAGCTGAGAAGACCAAAGGCAAGGACGATCAGGAGGATCTCACGACATTGAGAGATATCATCATCGCAGCAACATATGCAGAGGAACCTTATGGCATGTGTCAAGATGGGGAATGGGTTATGGAAATTGTGGTACCCTATTCCCCCTATTCGGGGAGCGCGACTAAGAAATATAAGTCGGTATTGTTTGATCGGGATAGATTGAAACAAGAACACATCCTCATTATGGATTTGCTTCTTCGGAATCGATTTTCATATTCAGTGGACCGTGCCCCGAGGATCGACTTAGCGGCAGAGTCAAGAGGGATATCTCCGCAGTAAGTTTTCTTGCCTAGTTTTCGTTGTCGCCTTGTTGCTTTCGTGCTTTGAGTTAATTTTTGGATTTGTTTGAGTTTTCTTGAAAGATTTTGATGTATTTCATTATTTTTGTTTGTTGAACTGCACTTTAATTCCGAGTTTGGAAAGAGTAGAAGAGGTATTGATCAACTGTTCGTGGCAATGCAGGTGATCGAGCAGTAGACGACGTGCGAGCAGAGTCTTGAAGCACCTCTTTCCTTTCCTTCTCAAACCAACTTGTGAGTGGTTTATATTCGATTCAGTTGACCCTTCTTCCAAGTCTTCACATCTAAAATCTTGCATTCTTTTTTGTCCCGATCAAACGATACCAAAATAACTAAAATATGTCAAGATAAAAATGAATAGACTTAGATAATATTATGCTTGTCAATAAACTTGTGAACGGTTACCATATTGTATGCTAGTTCGTTTAGAATATTCTTCATATGTTTCAAATTCAAGTTAGAATGTATACTTCTTCTAGAAAATGTGCTATGTATAAAACACTCCTTGCTGTGCAATAAACTGATCAGGGAGACTATGCAAAATGTATCCTGTCTTGCTACTTGTTTTGTGCTCGTGTTGCCTAAACTGCATGAATTGATAACTTAATATAAAAGCCGTTTAATCACGGACAACTTGTGCACAAGGTTTCTGTTTCCTGCGGATGGTCGTCGGGGCACTAGGACCGATCCGATCCGGACGGAATGATCTGTATAGTCGTCTGTTATAGACGGAAATGTTATGCAACGGGGCTCGCCACCTACGTTGCATATCATTCTCGTCTTGAGATTATAACCCGTCCATTTTGGCACCATGCCAATGATCCCCTCGTATATTTAAATCTGTGCAAGCTAACTTGTGTCTTCGTGCCAGGGAAGGACATAGTAAGTATTGTGCAGGTGGTTTAGATGGGCAGGTAAAAGTCACAGAACGGTGACAAGTTCATTTCAGTAATATATATATATATATATATATATATATATATATATATATATATATATATATATATATATACTGCTTGCTGTAAAAATAAACTAAGGCAAGATAGAAATACCACCACTACCAAACTATGATGAAATAGCGATGTTTTTAGCGACGTCAAAGTAAAACGTCGCTAATATTAAAGATTTCAGCGACTCTAAAAGAAAATGTCGCTATAAGTCGCTGTTTGGCGATATATAGCAACGTTTAGCGACTGTAATTCAGTTTTAAAAGAATAGTCGCTATAAGCTTATTTAAGGTCGCTAAACGTCGCTGAGTTTTATGATTTAGCGATGTTTAGCGACTTATGTAGCGACGTTAGTATTTTTGATATTTAGCGACGCTTTTAGTGACGTCTATAACGTCGTAAAATATTTTATTAGTGACGTCATAAGTTGACGTCGCTAAACGTCGCTAAATTTTAATATAGGTTTCGATTATCCCCTTCTGCCAAAATCTCCCCCCAATTTTCAAAAACTCCCCCCTCTCTCCCCCCTCTCCGGCGAACTGCACCCTCCGGCGTCCGGCGTCCGGCGTCCCCCTCCTCCTCTAGGTAAACCCTAACTCTCTCTCTCTCTCTCTCTCTCACAGGGTACGACATAACATTGACACAGACATGACACACACACGTGACAGACACAGACACGACACACACACGTGACAGACACGACATGATATTAACCCTAACCCGATCTCTCTCTCTCTTACAGATGCACATGACACAGACATGACACACACACACACTGACACATACACGATACAGACTGTCACAGAGGGTGTAAACCCTAACCCTAACCCTAACCTGATCTCTTTCTCTCTCTCCCACAGATGTATACGACATGACACTAACACAGACACGACACACACACACTGACACAAACATGACACAGACTGTCACCGAGGGTGTAAACCTTAACCCTAACCCGATCATCAAGAGACGACACATTACTACGAAGTTCTACTTAAGTAGGTTCAGTGCATGTTTGGGCCTTCCCATTGGAAGGATTGTCTTATAAGTAACTTTGGACCATATTTTGGGGCCTTGCCCGTTTGAGGGGTCTAGGACAATCGTCAAGCTTGTCCCCCTAATATTGGTCGGCCCTGGCTTCAGCCCAAGTAGATTGATAAATTTGTCATGGTCAAGATATCCGTCCTTAACACCCTAACCCTAACTTATGTTTTATTTATTTAGATTGAGTTAGGCATATTTGTTATTAACCACAATAAGGAAGGTTCAGCCGGTTCTTTTTTGCGGATCGGTTTGTTCAGTTTTGAACTCTTAAATTCTTGTTAAAGTTTACAAATTGAATTAATTAACAATCAATTTGGATAGTCACATTTGGGCCAATTTATTTAATGACTTAAGTCTTATAAATTTTAGGTTTAGAATGATTCATATTAAAATTTGACAACAAAAATGACTTAAGTCTTCGTAGTAATTTGATTTATAGGCCGATACTTACAATGGATCCTCCCTAATCACCAATGCAAGGATCGTCATTTGAGGATCCTCTACCTTATCGAAACCCAGCTCCACAACATATGCATCTATGGTGGCAGTTTTTTGACTTAAGGAGCCTTCTTGACTTGGTGTATAGGGCTTCAAATAGCAGGTATTGTCAGTACAAACACCAGATGTAAAGGGATGGGGTTGATAAAACATTCAAGGGCATGTTGTATCAAGTTAGAGCAGTTCTTACCTTCCTAAAGAGAATTATACTGTATTTAACGATGAGTATATATGCTAGGATTAGGAGTATCAGTGCATGTATTGTATTTAATGATGAGTATATACTTGAACGGTGTCTATTCATTTTTTGCAGAAGTATCTAGAAATAGATATGAATTACTATATGCGTCATCGTTCATGGATGTACAACCATCATCCTGATGACATGGGCGGTGTGCAGGATGAATTCATTGAGGGTGTACAACAGTTCCTGCAGTTCGCCAAGGCGTTCCCTCAGTACATAGACGGTACCAAAATTAAGTGTCCACGACCATGCTGCTTACGACGACGGGTGGGTGAACATGGTTTTTGATGCGACGGAGCCTAGTTTCGATTCGGACAATCATGATGCAGCTGAGGAAGCACTAAATATCGATACTACGAAGTTCATGGAGTTGTTGAAGAATGCAAGGACTCCATTATATCCTGGTTGTGAAGATCATTCACCATTGGAGGTGGTTACAAGATTGTTGAGCATCAAGTCCGATTTTAACATATCGCAAGAATGCTATAACCGACTGATGGATTTGATTATAGAGATCTTACCAGAGGGTGCAAAGTTGCCTAAAGACTTCTACCGATCTAAGAGGATGGTGAGATCACTCTGGATAGGATACGAGAAAATTGATGCATGTCACAACGGGTGCATGTTGTACTACAAAGACGACAAGGATGAAGATGCGTACAGATTCTGTAGTGCTGATCGCTACAAGGCCACTGGAAGAGGAAAGTTTGTCAGTGCAAAGAAGCCTACCGATACGATGCAGTACTTGCCTTTGACGTCGCGGTTGCAGAGGTTGTTTATGGTGAAGGAGACTGCAAAAAATATGAGTTGGCACAGGCGAAAACAGATCAAAGGAGTATTGGATCATCCATCCGATGGAGAAGCATGGAAGCACTTTGATCGAGAGTATCCAGATTTTGCTTCGGATCCGCGTAATATCATATTTGGGCTCTCCTCCGACGGTTTTACCCCATTCAGACTTTCGGGCTCCCAGTATTCGTGTTGGCTTGTGATCATCACTCCGTACAATCTACCGCCTTAGATGTGTATGAAGACTCCGTATATGTTCCTAACCGTTATTATCCCTGGTCTGAATAATCTGAAGAGGAACATTGATGTATATTTACAGCCTTTGATTAATGAGTTGAATAAGCTGTGGAAAGTAGGTGCCAACACGTACGATGTTTCCAGAAAGTAAAATTTTCAGATGAGGGCAGCACTTATGTGGATCATCAACTAATTTTTGGCCTATGGAATGTTATCGGGATGGAGCACTCATGGTCGTCTCTCATGTACGTATTGTATTGACCGCACTAAGGCTTTCCGTTTGAAAAACGGAGGCAAACCATGCTTCTTCGATTGTCATCGATAATTTCAGCCGAAGGATCATCCGTACAGGAGGAATATGGATGCTTTTCGTGCGGGCGTTGTGGAGAAGGCCAATCCACCGCCAAGGTGGCCCAGATATACGATATGGGAAGAGATAAAAGATTTACTAAATGTTATCGAAGAGCCTGCTAAGGGGTACAAGTGTGACAGATTTGGTCGCACCCATAACTGGACGAAGAGGAGTATATTCTGGGATCTGCCATATTGGAGCATCAATCCGATCAGACATAACCTTGATGTCGTGCATATCGAGAATAATGTATTTGATAACATAATTAATATTGTAATGGAGGTAAAAGGAAAGACGAAAGATATTCCGAAGGCCAGGGGAATGAAAAGTTAAAGCAGCCTAAGTCAGTTTTCTCAGTGGAGAAGGCGGATAAAGGGAGACTTTGTAGGTGGATTCATGGTCTAAAATTTCCAGATGGGTACGTATCGAACTTGAGAAGATGCGTCGACCTCAAGGAGAACAAACTGGTGGGTATGAAGAGCCACGATTGTCACGTATTCATGGAGAGGTTAATTCCGATTGTATTTCAAAAATTCTTACCGCAGGTCATTTGGGATCCATTGACAGAGCTCAGCATATTCTTCAGAGATCTTTGTTCTACTAAGTTTCTCGTCGATCGTCTAGAAAAGCAAGAGAAGGACATTGCGGTAATACTGTGCAAGCTCAAGAAGGTGTTTCCTCCTGGATTCTTCGACTCTATGGAGCATTTGCCAATTCATCTTTTCTATGAGGCATATATTGGTAGTCCTGTCGGTTATCGGTGGATGTACCCCTTCGAGCGGCATCTGAATCACCTAAAGAGAAAGGTAAAAAATAAGGCACGGGTTGAGGGCTCTATTTGTGAAGCTTATGTTCTCGAGAAGATTACAAACTTTTGCTCGACGTATTTCAAACCTTATATTGCTACTAATAGAACAAGAGCTCCGAGAAATGACGACGGATATCAGGAGTCTAATGATGCAATACTGAAAGTATTCAATGCGTCCGAAAAGCCTTCGGAGAAAATGAAGAAAGATATTTGAATGACAATGAGCTAAGGGTTGCTCAATTGTATATATTACTCAATTGTGACGAGGATGAAGTGGAGAATCTAGAGGGGTAAGTAATTAATACGTCCACATTTACGTCATCTCAATGTAATAATATAAGCTACTATTATGCTACTAATCATCGGTTGCTTAATTATTTTTCAACACATATAATGATGAGCTGAGGTCGGTTAGACCCTACATAACAGACGAAGAAGTAGAACAAGAAATGAGACGCCATTTTTCTTCTTGGTTGAGCGCATATGTAAGGAGCTTGGTAATTACTTTTTTTGTATGCACTTGCACAATAAATAACTTACTATCGCTACTTTGGTATTTAGGTCGATCGTCTAATAACACCTGAGTCTGAATCTATTAGAACTCTAGTCAAGGGACCAATTACTGCCATCAAAATATGGCCAAGTTTATGTGTGAATGGGTTTAGGTTCAAGTCAACAAATACTCCGATCAGAGACAGCTTTCTGGATCTTGATTCCACGAAAAACAGTTGTTTGTGTATCAAATCTTCGAACTACAAATACTTTAATCCAGGCAATGATTTCTTTGGCATCTTATGAGAGATTGTGGAGTTGACAAATAATTATGGCACAAAACCTACTAAGATTGTGCTATTTAAGTATGAATGGTTCGATCCGATTCAAGATCAAGGTTGAAAAATTGACAAGCATGGTCTTGTGGATATAAACTACAAGCGTAGATATCAAGGCTACGAACCATTTATCCTATCAAGTCAGGCTCAACTCATGTACTTCACAACTTATCCTAGACGGGAGACAGCAATGTCAGATTGGTGGACAGTATGCAAGACTAAAGCTAGAAATACCTTTAACGTTGACGAAATGGCTTATCAGGAGGACGAGCTACCTCTTGTAACAAATATTATAGATGTGGACTCAAAGGAAGTTACTCATTACACGACTAATAATGTAGAAGATGTAAAATTATCCGAAGAAAAAGACGAAGACAAAGATGAAGTAGATAAAAGTGAAGATGAGGAGGAAGAGAAAGAGGAGGACGAGGAAGGCGAACAAGATAAATTTTCTGAAGATGATTGGAAATAAAATATTTTGCCTGTAGAATGTACTATATTTTGACTGTAGAATGTACTATTTTGACGAAGATATGTATTATATTTTGACTGTAGAATGTACTATCCATTTAGACTTGTGACACCACTAGTTATAACATTTTGACTGTAGAATGTACTATATATTTGTGTATTTCTTTATTCATCATATGTTATTATCAGGTATGACAGGACGACGCAGAGCGTTCGGCAGGTCCCGAGATAGACGGAGTGCTACTCCGGTACTGCCTACTATTGGTTCTGGATCCTCGGCGCCTAGTACTCTAATATATCGACCAGTCACATCTCCGACTGCGACGAAGTTACGTGGCAGCACTCCTGGGACTAGTAGTTCCAGGCCTGATAGTACTCCCTCGTCCAACGTTCCTCCTGTTGACGAAACCATGAAGACAGATGAGCATATGGAGGAGGTCGAGACGACGTCGTCCCAGCATCAGCTAGATCCTCCATGCGCACCTCCGGAGGAGACGAGGACAGAGATTTGGGCCGACGGTACAAAGTAAGTCAATTAGATAGTTTAGCATCATATATATCGTGTATTTATTTATTCATCATATATTGACTTTTTAGATAAAAATAATTATCTCTGTATAGATAGTGTCCCTCGTCGGTACATAGATGCCTATGCCTCTTTCTGAGGAACAACTATGGTGGCCCATGGATCAACTACTCTGATGCTCCGGAGGAGAGGAAGGCGTTCTGGTTTGCGCACTTCAAGGTAAAAGTATATTATATCAATTATCTAATTTATGCATATTATATAACTTACTTAATTACTTATTGTAGCAAACGTATTTTTATCCACCGCACCGGACCGAGTTGATCGAGCAAATATTTCCTGCCATTGCCGCCAAGCTGATCCGTGATGCTCTGCATGACCAGAAGGCTCGTGATCGCGAAGGAAAATCGATCCAAGGTTGGATCATGCCTGAGCAGTGGACTGCGATGAGGGCTAGATTCGACGATCCGAGGTACAAGGAAAGGTTTGCGAAGGCTAAGGCGGCTAGGCAGAAGTCAGCAAAGTGGTGTGGTGGCTCGATTCCGATGACGGAACATTTTCGTTATTTGGTATGTTTTTTATTTCAGATATATTATTTTAATACTAGTACGATAAAACAGTAGTAGGATAAAATATTTAATTTTAGTACTAAATAATATATTTTTAATAGGTACAGAGGGGTGAGGATGCAAACATGGTGACCGTCTTCCTGGCCACCCATCAAAAGGGAGGAAATCTCATTGATGAGAGGGCCTCGCAGACCTACGTGAGTATTACTTTACTTTGTGTTAATCTTAATATAACTTAGGCAATTATCGAGTATCCAAACTTTTTTAGGTCGAGTATCTTAGGCTGCGTGAGCGGTGACTGCTAGTGTACCAACAGCGGGAGAAGCTGGTACTTCCTCGCAGCCCTCTTCAGCTCCGTCGGTGGACGAGCTGTGGGTGACCGCCGCTGGTGGTCTCCAGAGGGGTACGTAGTATGGTATGAGATCCTATGGCGCCCTTGTTGCGTCACCGTTATCTACCTCCACGGCAAGTGCGCATTCACCACAGCCCTCGCAGTCGTCGGTCCGAGTCCAGGAGACCATTGACCGTCATATTGCGTCTCTCCATGACGAGTTGCTGCGAAGGATGGAGGAGCAGCCCTTTTCCAGCTGCAGGTGGACGATGCGACGCTCAACGCAAAATTTGATATGCTCGAGCGCATCATCATGGAGCTCCGGGATATGATAACTGATCTTAGAGCGTCGACAGAGCGCGGCGTGACAGAGCTGCAGGCATCACAGCTGTCCATGGGCGAGAGGCTGACAATGATGCATGATTCAATGGTTCATAGCAGTACGAGATTGTTATCTACCATGGATTCATACAACCATCGACTAGTAAAGTTGGAGCAGATACGTCCTCCTGGTGCGCCTTCATCGACACAGACTCCACCGACGTCACTGCTTACGAAAGAAAATGAGAGAAGGGCTTTTCAAAGAAGCAGGCAAGACCCTGGTCGAACCTTGATTCACCATAAGCAGGCTGCTTCACCAATGGAGAACCAGACGAAAGCACTACAGACGATGTTGGTTGGATAAACGAACTGAAAACCACCTTTTCCATCGACATCGGTGTCGATTTCACGGGAGTAGTATGATCTGTTCTTATCCATGATGCGCACCAGTGGTCATCCTCCTACAGATCCGCAGTAGTTCTAGTTAGGACCGTTTATTCAATGTTTGTATTTCAGACCTATGATATTTGGTCATTTATGAATATTCTTTATTTTTGAGGCATTCAGACATTATTTCTTATATTCTTTAGGACGAGACTTTTAGACTCAGTTGTGTGGATATTTGTTGTATTTTTTATGACAAGATTTTGTCCTTACTCAGTTTGTAATCTCAATATTTTATTTTTTTTAAATTTTACTATATTATTCATATTAAATGTATGTTAATTTATCGGTGTTGAGTGTTCAACTGAAGGGGGTCGACGAACCCAGCAAATTCAACGGAGGGTTGCTCCGGTTCTATTTGTACAAATTATGAATTCATAAACTACAGGAAGAATGGTTTGGAAACAATTCAATATTCATTTTTATATTTTTTTACTGTAACTTTAGCGACATTTTTAGCGACATTTTGCGACGTTTACATACGTCGCTGAGTACGTCGCTATAGACGTCGCTATCCACGTCGCTATACACGTTGTTGCCCGTCGCAAATTACTGACATGACAGTATTGTCAGGTCAATATAACGTCGCTAAATGAGTCGCATAACGTCCATAAAAAGAAAAAACTTAGCAACATATAGCGACAAACTAAATGCCGCTAATTTAGCAATGTTGCGTCGCTACACGTCGCTAATATAGTGACGCATTTACGTCGTCAGAAAACATCGGAATAGCGACGTTTTGCGACATTTTTCCGGTCAGCGACTAGCTTAAAGGTGACTTCAACGTAACATCGCTACAGACGTCACTAAAATTATTTAGCGACATTTTTTAGCCATTTTACGACGCTTTGAGACGTCGCTAATTTGACTTATTCTGGTAGTGCACTAATAAGTTGCATGCTTCATATAAACAACGTGTTGATTGGTATAGTTGGGTTAGCTAGCCTTCACCAGTACATTTTGATGTACTGACCCTCGTTGAAATAGGTTCCCCGCACCAAGGAGATCCTGCGAGGAGCTGAAGTCACTTTCCAATCCAGTTGTCGGCATGCCCTGATCGTGTCCTATTTTAAAGCATTTTTGAAGACCCAGGAGCTAGCAACTTAACTCATGCAGCTCAGAGAAAAAGCCATTGTCCCGTCTAGAGGTCTCTTATTTTGAAGTTTTAGTAAATGATGTAATATACAGGACAGCTATCTAATTTTGTGTCAACTTTTGTAAGCCCATGCGGCTACCTTCTGACTCGTTCAAGAGTTTGTAAAATATGTTCATTATCAATAAAGAGAACTTTTCCATGTTTCAACTTTGTGTTTCAATTATTTTCGTACTCTGAATATGTGCTCGTTATACAAAATACCTTAGCCTTGTGCGATGCGCAACCTAGGCACGCACGACGTCACGCCCGGGGGATGACTATTGATTCCACGAAATCGGGGTATGACATATTGGTATCAGAGCGCAGCTTAATGTTCCTTTGACCCTTGTATCCAAAAAGTTCCTTTAATGATCTATTCCCTATGTGAATTCTTGAACTCGTTAGGCCAAAATAAGATAGACTCCATACAATGAGTCCATAATACATTATTATCCTGATGTAAGTTACCTTCTTTTGAAGGAATGGCTCAAGCGCAAGCATCATCGCTAGCGCCCGATGAGACCCAAGCCCAAGAAAGCAGTTCCGGAACTTTGGGAAGTTCACAGAGCCAGCGAGCCATGTCTCGTGTTGAACCCATTCAAAAAATGATGTGGATGCTTGAGGCGAGCTAACAAAGGGATGAGGCTCGATATGAACGAGCCGAGAAGCGAGCGGAAGAGAGGCAGAGAAAGTTTTAAGACAATCTAGAAGCCTGGTTTACAGTCCAACAAAAGCAGGTAGATACCCTGTAACAGATTGTGCAGACCTTGGCCTCCAACCATTCCGCGACAACAGTAGCGACACCGGTGGAGCAACTCGTGCTTGAAGTCGAAATGCCTCAAACTCCAAGGAAGAAGGATGTGACTGCCTTCGACTTTGCCGACTTCAAGAAGGTCTACAACACGCCATTTAAGGGGACTGAGAACTCAATCGTGTCTCTAGATTGGTTGACAGAACTTGAGGATCACTTTAAACTTCTGGAGGTACCCGAAGAGAAGCGAGTCGCGTGTGCCCAACTACAGCTTTGCTTGAACACGCATGATTGGTGGGACATGCATCGAAGATCTCTTCCAGTTGACGATGAAGAGGAGATGATCGGATGGGCTACTTTCTGTGGCGCGTTCGAAGAGGAGTTCATACCCCCTCCCGTACGTCGACAAAAGGAAAACGAGTTCGTGCAGCTCCGTCAAGGCAGTATGACCGTAAAGTAGTACTCCACCGAGTTTAACCGGCTCACCAAGTTTGCAAGCTCCTATTTACCTGATGCGGCGAGTCGTGTGAGATGATTAGAAGGAGACCTGCGTCCTTCCATCCATGCGCACGTGGTCGTTCCTCAGTACCAGACGATGCTAGAAGTTCTTAACCATGCCCTTTCTCTCGAACCGCAGTATCCTCCTATTGCTGCCGACATTGTGCATACCTCCAATAACAAGCGCCATGGCAGCGAGAAAGAAAACATTGCTGTAAAGCATCCAAATAACGACGGTCGACAGAGGGGAAATGCAGGGCCACATTGTACGCACTGTAATAAGCCATGGCACACGGCAGAAGAATGTCACCTCAAAAATAGGTTATGCTTCAACTGTAGTGGCTCAGGCCACATATCTAAAGACTATCCGCTTTCCTCCAAGCTTTGCCCTCAACATCCAAATCCTGCCCCAGCACCCCAAGCCAACCGAGCTGTGCCTTAGCAAAAGCGTCGTCAAGCTCAAGGCCGGGTGTACACTATGACACGAGAAGAAGCCCTGGCCTCATACACCGTTGTGTCAGGTATATTGCTTTTTAATAACATACCTGCACATGTGCTATTTGATTATGGTGAAACATATAGCTTTATATCCACGAATTTTGCCATGGAAAACAATATAGAAATGATACCATTGTATCTAGATCTAAGTGTTAGCACCCCACCGGGCACAAAAATACCTGTCCATTCAGTATATCAAGGCGGTTACGTCTGTATTGGAGGAAGAAAACTATCGTTAGATGTTTTAGTCCTAGATGTTCAGGATTACGATATTATTTTGGGGATGGATTGGCTCGGCGCTTGCTCGGCAACTATCTAATGTGTAGAGAAACGAGTTATCTTTCGCCTACTTGGAGAAGCCGAATTCTGCTACACGAGTAGTCCAGCAACTAATGCGTCCAGGGCCTGCATGGTAATTTTGGTGATATCTTCTCGACGGATGCTACACACTGGCTGCGAGGGATACTTAGCGTCGGTTTGGGACACGCAGCTGGATTTCACAAACGTTGAGTCTTCTTCCATTGAGGCGGAGTTCCCTGATATGTTTTTGAGTGAACTACCCGGCATGCCACCTGACAGAGAGATCGAGTTCACCATTGACACTTTTCCAAATACTCAGCCGATTTCCAAGGCTCCGTACAGAATGGCCCCTGCTGAACTAAAGGAGTTAAAGTGCCAACTTCAAGAATTACTGGATCGTGGGTTCATTCGTCCGAGCGTGTCTCTTTGGGGCATGCCTGTGCTTTTTGTAAAGAAAAAGGATGAAACGTTACGCCTCTGCATCAATTACTGGGAGCTGAATAAGCTCACTATCAGAAACAAGTATCCCCTACTCAGGGTAGACGACCTCTTTGATCAACTTCAAGGGGCAACGATGTTCTCGAAAATCGATCTTCGCTCGAGCTACCACCAGTTGAAGATTAAGCCCGAGGACATGCCCAAGTCTGCATTCCGAACCCGCTATGGACATTATGAGTTTTCTGTTATGCCGTTTGGACTGATGAACACCCCTGCCACTTTTATAGATTTGATGAATTGTGTGTTCCGACCATTCCTCGATAAATTTGTGGTAGTTTTTATCGATGACATCTTAGTGTACTCGAAGAATAAGGATGAACACGCAGGACACCTACGGATGGTGCTTCAAACCCTTCGAGACAATAAGTTGTAAGCTAAGTAAATGCGAGTTCTGGTTGGACAGCATATTCTTTCTAGGGCACATTATTTCTGCACAGGGCATCTCAGTTGACCCAAAGAAAATAGAAGCCATCGTGAAGTGGAGGAGGCCTGAGTTAGCTAGCGATATTAGGAGTTTCCTTCGTCTAGCAGGCTACTACCAAAGATTTATAAAGGATTTTGCTAGAATCGCCTGGCCGCTGACCCAACTCACTCGGAAGGGAGTAACGTTCACGTGGACGGACGACTTTGAAGCTTCATTTATGGAGTTAAAGCAGCGCCTCATCTCAGCACCAATTCTTACCCTTTAAGACGGACACGATGACTTTAAGATATATAGTGACGCCTCAGGATAGGATTTGGGATGTGTCCTTATGCAACGGGACAAGGTGATAGCTTTTGCGTCGAGGCAGTTAAAGCCTCACGAGAAGAATTATCCAATCTATGATCTGAAGCTTGCAGCGGTGGTGTTCACACTGAAGTTGTGGTGCCACTACCTCTATGGTGTGCCATGTGAGATCTATACTGATCATAAAAGTTTAAAATATCTCTATACCCAAAAGGATTTAAATTTTTGACAACGACATTGGCTTGAACTCCTTAGCGATTTTGACTTGATGATGAGATACACCCCGGGCAAGGGTAATGTTGTAGCTGATGCGCTGAGTCGAGTATTCGTTGGGAGCCTGGCTATCAATGACAAGCTGCGTCAGGATATTGAAGCTTTGGGCATTACACTTAAAATCAGATACAAAAGGGGGCGCAAGTGGCTCAACTGCGCTTCGAACCCGATTTATTAGAAAAGGCCGAGTCCGCTCAGAAGGATGACCTATTCCTGCAAAAGATGCAAGGTCTTATCTCAGCAGGAAAGGCAACCGACTTTACGGTATGCACGGACTGAATGTTGCGAGTGAAGGAAAGATTATACGTTCCTAACGATGCAGCCCTCAGAAAAGAGATACTCACGGAAGCCCATTATGCAAGTTATACTTCACATCCGGGTAGCACAAAGATGTATCGAGATCTCCGTACAATATTTTGGTGGCAGGCACATGAAAAAAGATGTGGCGTTGTTCGTGTCACAATCCATAGCTTGTCTGAGGGTAAAGGTCGAGCACTAGAAGCCGGACGGAGTGATGCAGAACCTCGCTATACCGGAGTGGAAATAAGAACATATAACAATAGATTTTATTGTTGGTCTGCTGAAGACGCAATGGGAGAATGATGTCGTCTGGGTTATCGTTGACCAACTCACCAAGTCAGCTCACTTTCTGCCTATTAAAAGTACTTGGAGTGCCGACCGTCTGGCCCAGATCTACCACAACGAGATCGTTCGACTCCACGGCGTGCCCGTATCCATTGTCTCCGATAGAGATGGTCGATTCTTATTACGCTTCTGGAAAAGCCTATAGTCAGCAATGTGGACGAAGTTGACGTTCAGCTCCGCCTACCATTCACAGACAGATGGTCAAACATAATATGTTAACCAAATCCTCGAAGATATGCTACGACTCTGCGCCTTGGACTTGAAGACGAGTTGGGACATGCATCTACCGTTAGCCGAATTTGCATACAACAATAGCTATCAATCCAGCATTCAAATGGCGTCGTATGAGACATTGTATGGGTGGAAGTGCAGATCCCCAATCTGTTGGGACAAAGTTGGAGAATGACAAATTCTTGGCCCTGAACTTGTGAAGCAAACCGTCCAGAAGATCCGGTTGATTCGAGAACGGCTAAAGGTAGCACAGAGTCGTCAGAAAACCTACTCAGACATGCATCGATGACCTCTAGAGTTCTTAGAAGGTGGTCGGGTATTTCTCAAGGTCTCGCCCATGCGAGGAGTTACCAGATTTGGAGCAAAAGGAAAGCTAAGTCCAAGATTCGTCAGTCCGTTAGAGATACTAAAATGAGTCACCCCGTTCGCATATCAGATAACCCTACCACCGTCACTATCTGAAGTGCACGATGTCTTCCATGTTTCACAGCTTAGGAAGTACGTGTATGACATGAGTCATGTGGTAGATCTTGATTAACTGGACCTAAGGGAAGACTTGACTTATGTTGAACATCCTATTCGGATCTTGGATTATAAAGAGAAGCTGCTTCGAAGTCGTTTGGTTCCTCTCATGCGCGTGCTTTGGAGAAATCATTCGGTCGAAGAATCCACTTGGGAGCTTGAGTCTGAGATAAGGGAAAGGTTCCCTTCATTGTTTCTTAGTGGTAGGTTCTATTCCTAAGTTTCGTGGACGAAACTTCCAATTAGTTGGTTAGGATATGGTGCCCTGTTCCCCCTATTCGGGGAGCACGGCTAAGAAATACAAGTCAGTATCATTCGATCATGATAGATTAAAACAATAACTCATCCTAGTTATGGATTTACTTCTTCAGAATCGATTCCCATATTCAGTGGACCGTGCCCCGAGGATATACTTAGCAGCATAGTCAAGAGGGACATCTCCGCTGCAAGTTTTCTTGCCTAGTTTTTGCTGCCGCCTTGTTGCTTTCGTGCTTTGAGTTGGTTTTCGAATTTGTTTGTGTTTTCTTAAACGGTTTTGATGGATTTTATTATTTTCGTTCGTTGAACTGCACTTCAATTCTGAGCTTGGAAAGAGTAGAAGAGGTATTGATCAGCTGTTCGTGGCAATGTAGGTGATCCAGCAGTAGACGACGTGCGAGCGGAGTCTTGAAGCACCTATTTCCTTTTCTTCTCAAACTAACTTGTGAGTGGCTTATATTCGATTCAGTTGACCCTTCTTCCAAGTTTTCACATCTAAAATCTTGCATTCTTGCTTGTCTCGATCAAACGATACCAAAATAACTAAAAGATATCAAGATAAAAAGGAATAGACTTAGATAATATTATGCTTGTCAATAAACTTGTGAATAGTTACCATATTGCATACTAGTTCGTTTAGAATATTCTTCATATGCTTCAAATTCAAGTTAGAATGTATACTTCTTCTAAAAAATGTGCCATGTATAGAACACACCTTGCCATGCAATAAACTGATCAGGGAGACTATGCAAAATGAATCATGTCTTGCTACTTGTTTTGTGCTCGTGTTGCCTAAACTGCATGAATTGATAACTTAGTATAGACGCCATTTGATCATGGAAAACTTGTGTATAAGGTTTCTGGTTCCTGCGGACGGTCGCCGGGGCACTAGGACCGATCCGATCCGGACGGAACGACCTGTATAGTCGTTTGTTATGGACGAAAATGTTATGCAGTGGGGCTCGCCACCTACGTTGCATATCATTCTCGTCTTGAGAATATAACCCGTCTATTTTGGCACCATGCCAGTGATCCCCTCGTATATTTAAATCTGTGTAAGCTAACTTGTGTTTTCATGGCAGGGAAGGATATGGTAAGTATTGTGCAGGTGGTTCAGACGGGCAGGTAAAAGTCACCAAACGGTGGAAAGTTCATTTCAGTAATATATATATATATACTGCTTGCTGTAAAAATGAACTAAGGCAAGATAGAAAGACCACGAATAAGTTGCATGCTTCATATAAACAACGTGTTGATTGGTATAGTTTAGTTAGCTTGCCTTCACCAGTACATTTCGATGTACTAACCCTCGTTGAAACAAGTTCCCCGTACTAAGGAGATCCTGAGAGGAGATGAAGTCACTTCCCAATCCAGTCCAGCTGTCGGTACGCCCTGATCCTGCCCTATTTTGAAGCATTTTTGAAGACCTAGGAGCTAGTAACTTAACTCATGCAACTCAGAGGAAAAGTCATTGTCCCACTTGGAGGTCTCTTATTTTGAAGTTTTAGTAAAGGATGTAATGTACATGACAACTATCTCATTTTGTGTCAACTTTTGTAAGCCCGTGCGGCAACCTTCTGACTCATTCAAGAGTTTGTAATAGATGTTCATTATAAATAAAGAGAACTTTTCTATGTTTCAACTTTGTGTTTTAATTATCTGCGTACTCTGAATATGTGCTCGTTATGCAAAATACCTTAGCCTTGTGACATGTGAAACCTAGGCACGCACGACGTCACGTCGGGGGGACGACTATCGATTTTACAGAATCGGGGCATGGCAGAAATGGGGGCGTCGTATCACGCCACTCCACATAGGAGGATCTTCACGTCATACCGCGACGGCATATTTGGATGTGTGAAGATGGGCAACAATAGACGACTATAGTTGTAGGTATTAGTGATGTGAACTTGACAACGGAGCTTGGTGAGAAGTTCATTCTCAAGGGTATGCGAAACATATCGACTTTGCGCTATAAGTTGGTTTTGTTGTGAGGCTGGCGGATGATGGTTGTCACAGTTTGTTTGGGAACACAGATTGGATGCTTACGAAGGATTCCCAATAGCGGGCTCGAGAAGATTTATGTTGTGCATGTACATGCTCAAGACGCTGAGCTACATATGTCGGTCGCAGACATCGGATGGAGGCTCTAGGGGTATTCGACAGGAGGTGGATCGTCGAGAACTTGCTGAGGGTCTTCGAGATACTTTGAGGATTACAGAGGATTCGGTTCGTCAAGACAAAGTGATGAATGGTGATAAGCCAAAGATTGAGGGTCAGTCTTTCGGTCCCATGATAGCTAGTCAGTCTCTAGGTGAGGGTTATTCCACGAATTCGATTTTGGCTACAGGTGGTTTAACAAAACTTCACGAGGCAATATTTGTTTCAATAGTTTGAAGCTAGGGAGGAGATCAAGGTTTGCAACAAACTCAATCTGAGATAGGTGCATCTCCATTCACACAATTCCGGGGTAGCTGTGGTCATCGATGACGTATACAGTGCATGATGTTCTGCTCGTGGTTGTATGTGAATTGGAGAGCTTCAATGTCAGACACGAAGGTGGGCAGGTTCATGAGTCCAAATCTTGAGAGAACTGCACTGTCCGCTTGGTTGGGCCATACAAACGAAAGTCGGGGACATGCAACCAAGACTCACGGTGAGACTGATCGTTAGGGACTTTGGTTTTAGTCGTGTCATTGATGTCGACAGGATCCCATTAGTGCAGGAGGTGCTACGCTTGGCAGCTAGCGTTGACGTGACGGTCGAGGAGCTGAAGACGAAGTAAGATGCAAAGCAGCTCGAAAGATCGGAGATCGGTGGCATGGGGGAGCAGAAACTCTGTCGTAAGGCGACATGTATGGAGTCCAGTTGAGGAGTAATAGGGTAAACACCCTCTCATCAGACTGGAGGGAGAGTATGTTGGGTCTAGTCTAGATTTTGTAACAACAATTTTTTGAGCCCAAATATGTAAAAGATTTAATTTGATGCAATTTAAAAATCTACATTAAATATCTGATTTGATTAGATTTACAAATTTGTATAAAATATTTAATTTGACCATATTTGGACGTCCATAATTGTCCTTGCTATTTTAGGTAATTGGTTTCCTATTTTAAGGTTTCTTATTTAGGAATTTCTATGACCTAAACTAGGATTTCTCATCCTATTTATACGGGTTAGAATGGAGGCATAAAGTAGTAACACAAGTTGGAGATTCGGGGTGCTAGTCCACAGGAAGTCTAAGAGAAAGCCGCACTAGATCTGATCGAGGAGTCGCCGCCTTCGATCATAAAAGTTGCTACATGATTTGGTGAATGATTTCAATTATAATCTCTGTCTTTTCTTCTTTAGTGTGGTGAGGGTGTTGAACCTATTAGCACAAAGGGTTCAACATTAATTTTTGTCAATCTTGTAATTTCATCTGAGTTATATAGATTAGAATTTGTGAATGTGATGTATTCATCGCCATATACGTTAACCTTTGATCTGTGCTTGATGTTCGTTAGATTTGCTGGATATCTCAGGTGGATTGGACTAAGTTTCAAACGCGATCAATTTCAGACACGGTATCGAAGCACTTGCAGGACGTGTCCGATCCCAACGAGAGTCGTACTCGCAATGAACATGTAGAAGTTTCCGGATTCCGCTTCAACACAATATTGATTGAGAACAAAATTTTATTTTGGCAAAATTTTAGGAAAACGTGTACATAACATATAGAGAATGGACTATATATAGCCGTCAATGTATAACATGGAATTAATTAATTTTTTTTTATCAAATTAGGGCTTAAAGAGTCCAAGGAATAGACACTAAATATCCCAATTGTTATCTCAATGAGATTATACATTATTTATATATTATAAGTATCAAGTTTGGGCCGAGCTCAGATTCATATCGATACTAGAAAAAAGCATATTCGGGCTTGGACATCGATATTTTTTTAAAGGTGGACTCAAATATGTGTTTCCAAACTAATAATCTAATAAATATCCTACAAATAGATGTTTGAGCAAAATAAATGTTTTGGCAACTCCAAAGTGTTTGCTAACAACAGTCTCGAAAATTTCTGCCTTCTTAGTCACATACGGGGACAAAAGGGCGTAGCTATGAGGTGTACCACATGGTAGAATCCCTACTTCCATGCTTCACATAAAACTCTCTTTTTTTAATGTTTTTTTTGGGGTAGCCTTCCTAAGAAACCTCATTTGGTCACAAAGTGGTACGGCAACAATGTATTCCATACACAAACATATGCTTGACCAAATCATTCTTTCGTTGAATAATTAACAATAGAATTAATTGCCCCTTAACAATATAACCCGCAGCAACACTAATACTCTAAAATTTTTAATGTAATGGCTTTCACAATCACCGGTAATAGATATGTTTAAATCAGAATTGGTCCATAAGGTACAATATTGGACTAAACTTATATATTTAAAAAAAAAAAGTATATAAGATTTGAACTAATTCTAATTATCTATACCTTATAATCCCAACTTCTATAAGATGTGACCGAGAAACTAAGCACGCATCAGTTACCTTTGCTACTTCTCGTCGGCAAAGTCAACCGAGCACCCAGGAGATCCATAGCATCCAGAAAATCCAACATATTTGCCTTCGTGTGAATGTATGGCACCCTGACAGTCTGTATAATTCGATTATACGCATGAATGTTCAGCACAATTTGTGCCAACCGAGTACTCAGGAGATCCAAAACACCCAGGAGATCCAACATATTTGCCTTCATGTGAATTTTGACACCAGATAGTCCGTATAATCCGATTATACACATGAACGTTCAACACAATCTGTCTCGAACCAATTAAAGACGTCCAAATCACCCCCGAAATCTTGGACACTGATACCACATGTTGAGAATGCAGTGTGACTCGAATCGAAACTGAGTCTATATACATTAAAAAAAATTCATGTAAGATCTGTACTAATTTCAATTATTCACACATCTTATGATCCCACTTTCTACTGTAGGACTAAATTATCAACTACTTTGTCACCAACTTTGAGCGTTCAACTGAAAACGAGATACAATCCAACAAAAATCTCATTTGAATTATCTAGCAAGAATCGAGATGCAACCTGTTGAGCACAATCATGTTCAGCCTTCAAGACCAACAACATGTCATCACTCCCTCTTCTAAATCCCTAATCTAATCCAATCAAAAGGCTGTTGGGATCAGATACGTCCTACAAGCGCTCCAATACCGTGTCTGAGACTGACCGCAGCGGAGCCAACCCACCTGAGATAACCAACCCGTGTCTAACGAACACCAAACACAGATAAATACAAGTATATGGCGGTGACTACGTCACATAGACAAATCCAACCTTTATAACTCAGGTAAAATTACAAGATTGAGAAAACCAATGTTGAATCATTTGCCCTAATAGGTTTAACCCCCTCACCACACTCAAGAAAAAAAGAAAGAGATTACAATGAAATCACTCACCAATCTGTAGTAATTTTTCTAACCGAAACTGACGACTCCTCGATTAGATTTCTTCTTCCTTCTGTCTTGGATGGCGAAGAACCCTAAGAGCAAAGCACGAACTTTCTCTTAGATTTTCTGTGGACGAGCACCCCGAATCTCAACTTTTTGCTATCTTTTTGTGCCTCCACCCTCACCCATATAAATAGGATGAGAAACTCTAATTTTAGATCATAGGAATTCCTAAATAGGAAAATCCATTTTCTAAAATAGGAAACACCAATTATGGACGTCCAAATATGGTTAGATTAAATATTTGATACAAATTTGAAATCTAATCAAATATTACATTTAATGTAGATTTTTAAATTATATCAAATCAAATCTTTGACCATATTTGGGCTCTAAAATTTACCAAATTCAAACTGGATTCCAACAATCTTTCCCTCCAGTCTGATGAAAGGATATTGACCCCATCGCTCCTCAACTGGACTCCATGTCTATCGCCCCGCGACAGAGTTTCTGATCCCCCATGCCATCGATTTCTGATCTTCCGAGCTGTTTTAAATCTTCCTTCGTCTCCAGCTTCTTGACCGTCACGTCGACACTAGTTGTCATGCATAGCTAACGCCCCTTGCATCGATGGGATCCTGCCAATATCAATAACACGGAAGTCCCTGACGATCAGCCTGACCGTGAGTCTTAGCTGCCTGTCCCTATCTTCTGTCTTCTACCAGAACGTGTTACCGTTCACGAGCTTCTTCACCCTAGGTTGGCCCAACCAAGCGGACGATGCAGTTCCATCGAGACTCGGACTCATGAACCGGCCCACCTTCGTGTCCGACACTGAAGCTCCCCCGCACACATGCATCCTCGAGCAGAACATCATGTACTATGCATGTCGTCGATGACCCACAGCTCCCCCGGAACTGTATGAATGGAGATGCATCCGCCTCATATTGAGTTTGCTGCAAATCTTGATCTCCTCCCTGGATTTGAACTGCTGAAATCGATGTCACTCTGTAAAGTTTGGCAAACCACAAGTTGCCAAAATCGGATCCGTGGAACAACCCCCACCTGGAGACCGACCAACTATTATGGGACCGACAGACTGACCCTCAATCTTTGGCTCATCACCATTCGTCGCTTTGTCTCGACGAACCGAATCCTCTGTAATCCTCAAAATACCTCGAAGACACTCCTCAGCAGGTTTTCAACGATTCACTAACTCCTGCCGAATATCCCTTGAGCATCCATCCGATGTCTGTGGTCGTCTTGTACAACTCAACGGCTTGAGCCTGTACATGCCATAACATAAATCTCCTCGAACCAACTGTTGGGAACCCTTCGTAAGCATCCAATCTGTGTCCCAAAACAGACTGCGACAACCATCATCATCATCCAGTCTTCCCATCGAAACCAAGTTGTAGCGCAAACTCGGTACATGTCTTACACCCTTGAGAACGAGCTTCTCACCAAGTTCCGTTTTCAAGTGCACATCACTGATGCCTATAACTGCAGTCGTCCTCTTGTTGTCCATCTTCACACATCCAAACTTGCCGCCGTGGTATGACGTTAAGATCCTCCTATATGGAGTTGCGTGATACGACGTCCCCCGTGTCCATGACTCAATTGCCATCATGATACATTCCACAAGGTTCCTCTGTGCAGGTTGTTGCGATGATGATATCTCCTATAACCGTGAGATCCTCCTGATCATCCTTACTTTTGGTCTTCTCACCTTTGAGCTTCATGCGGTTCCTTTTGATATGACCTCTTTCGCCACACTGATAGCAGTCCTTCTTGCGGTCCAAAGTCGTAAGATCCCGAAAACTCTCCCATGTTCTCGTCTGTGACTTGAGTCTTTCTTCCCGTAGAAAGTCACCAGAGCGGACTAGTCTACTGCGATGATTTCACTTGCTTACGCCGGACCTGCTCTTTCAACAAACTATTTTTGACTGCCTCCATCGGAATAATTTCATCCGGAGCGGAGTTGTTCACCGACACCACCATACACAATCATGTTAATTAACAAAGATTTGTGTATGCTATATTTGGGACCAGATCCACATCAAAAGTCTCTCTCCCCTCAAGAAATCTCTGGTCAGCTTTCCAGCGCACCCCAGCCCACAAGACTGCTCTCAAGAAAGATGACACTGTTTTTTTTTCCTGAGCAGCAGCAGCAGCTGAAAGCTCGCCAGATATAAAAAAGAATGTCATAATTGCCAGCTAATTGGCACAAGCTATTGGTCAGCAGCCAGCCATGAATGCATGCATGCATGCATGTACCACAAACTATTACTGTTGGCCAGCAAGTGGTGAGTACTCTTTGACACTAATATTTAGTAAGTTTTACTCCTCGTCTCCCCCCTTCAGCTCTCATGCCCATTCTCTTCCAGACTGTTCCATACCATTTTTATAATCAAGCATGGGTCACCCCCACACACAATGCCATGCTGAGAGCCAATTCATGGCAGTGGGGGCTCATTTTTGGAGCAGCTGCGGCTATTCAATTGGGTTCCTTCCTTTGGCACCTTGCCCCAAGTTGGATACTTGTGGGTGCTTAGGAGGGGGTTGCCAGTTGGATTCTTTTGTTAGACTCTACTGGTACACTGGTGGTGGCATCAAGCTGTTGCTGCAGTTGCAATTTGTCTGCATCTTGTGCCATGCTGGGCTGGCATGTTAATATTTACAGTTGGGGTGGTTTCCTTCAGTCAAAGATTCAAGAAGCAAATCTTGGATTCTTTGCCATCTGCCAAGGTGAAGTGGTCAAGGGAAAACATCTCTAGATTTACAGCTTCTTTCTGTGCATGTCAGTGGTTTGATTCTGTTAGGCTAGGCTATCTCCACTGGGGATTTCTAAAATTGAGTTTCTATCCTACTCTATGGAAATTTTTATTTTAGTTGGTAGAGTTTCTACATAGAAATTATACAAAAAAAAAAAAAATATTTACAATGGTTCTCAATTTCTATACTATGGGGCAGAAAATAAAAGATTCAAGTTAATGATTTAGTTTGAAAGTAGGACTCAATATTAATTGCTATGAGAGATAAAAAAATTATATTACCCTCAAAAAAACTTCCACCCTGCGTCAGCGTCACATATAAATTGGAATATAAACCACTTTTGAGAGAAGTTTAAAAAAACAAAGAGTTTCTACCATAGGGGAGATAGAAACCCCTATTGGAGGATGGCCTTAGAACAACAATGGGTGGCTGCATTGCTACATTTGTTCTATGGTTGGGATCTTTAATTTTAGAAGATTCTTTCTATTGTGTGTGTATATACTGGTAGAGAAAAAAATGTATAGATTTACCAACTCCTAGCTCGCTGCTTGATTCTATTATATCAATGTGTGACTGTATTTAGTAGCATCTTTCTTTTGCACACCTGCATTGTATGGTTGGGGCTCTTTCAAGTTGGAAGACTTTTCTTTTAGTATATCATGAAATGTGATTGTTAAAACTTTTTTTTGGGCTTATTTCAGATTCAAATGTATAGACCAAGTGAAGTGCCAACCAGATGTCGAGTTCGCTTGCTGTGATTGTTGGAGCTGCTGCAGGTGGCCTCGGATTCGTCATCTTAGCTATTGGGATTCTGTGGTTCTGCATTATATATTGCAGAAACCATAGCAACAAGAATTCGGACAGCGGTTCATCTGAGCCCCCGGCGCAAGGTGAAACAAGTTTGGGATAATGGATGTTTCCGCGAATGTACATTTTATGACGTAGAGTAGTTGTTTGTTCACAATTGACAGCGGATCAAGGGAACAGAGGAGGCAGAGCCGTGATCGGTGGTTGTGGTCCTCTGACCGAAACTCGCAAGGCAAGGAAGTTCTCGCTAGAAGAGCTGGAGCAAGCAACCAAGACTTTTACTGAGCATAATCTGATCGGAAAGGGAAGTTTCGGATTGGTGTACAAGGGTTTGCTTTGCGATGGCACCATCGTAGCAATCAAAAGGCGTCGAGGATCTCCAAAACAGGAGTTCATTGAAGAGGTAATAAAAGGGTTATGGTCAATGAAGTTGTTTCTAATTACCACAACATTTCTTAGTGACACTTTTTTGAGCAGGTTCATTTCCTAGCTGAGATTTGGCATAGGAATCTGGTAACTCTTATAGGTTATTGCCAAGAAGCTGGTCTGCAAATGCTAGTTTTCGAATATGTGCCTAATGGAAGCATATGCAGCCATCTACGTGGTAAGTTTTTTTTTTTTTTTCGGGATCCAAATAAGCTTAGTTGAAAGTGTTCATGCTCCAATGGTGATTTGCTTTATCGTACTTTTTCGTGTGACAGATACTAGGAAAGGTTCAGTGACAAAGCTGGAATTCAAACGAAGACTTTCAGTGGCTATAGGAGCAGCTAAAGGTAATCAGCATCCTCCTCTTAGGAAGCAATGTCTGTAACTTGAATTGACCAGAAAGATGTTCACTAGGTGATATTAAAGGAAAGGCTCCATAGAAGGAATAAACAAACTATTTTCCTCTTATTTGGATTTGAAAGCGAATGCTAATACTTTTAACTTTTCTTTTCTTCCTCTCTGAAAACTTTCAAACCAAGCTTTTAAAACCATGCTGGTGTTGCAGGTTTATCCCATTTACACAGTCTAATACCACCCCTTGTACACAGAGACTTCAAAACAAATAATGTGCTGGTTGACGAGAACTTCATTGCTAAGGTAGCAGATGCAGGTATGGTTAGGTTACTCCGAAGGATCGAAGATGCTGGGCCATCTCAAGCATCTGCTATCACGGTCTTCCAAGATCCAGAGTATGTTCTCTTCTCACTCTCTTGAACTCCTCTCTTATTCCTTTATATTCCAACCAGGAAGCAAGCACACTTCAAATATCAGTGCCATGTCCATACCGTGTGTTGCATACATATCGGACAGGTCCATATCGTGCACATACAACCAAGTATTCCAGATATAACTCTGGTTATTGAAAGGGCTATAATGCTTGTTTATAAAGAAGAGTACATTGGTTGCTTGAGTCTAAGAATTAAGAGTGATATTCCTATAGCTCCCATTATTTCTCTGTAATGTAAATAACACTATGCAGACTTCCTCTAGCGGTTTGCATTTAATCTGTTCAAAGTCAAATGTCCGCATCGAGAATTAGTTTAAGCCGAAAGGAAGTGAAAACTAATTGCCGAGAGCCAAATCTTATGCGTACACAATTTCTTTTGGCTATTGTACTGTCTTGTCTATCTCTATATACGCATTTCATGATAGTGCTGTATCTATTTAGGGCTGGAGAATTCGGTGCTCCATCAGAAACAGGAGATGTATACAGCTTTGGGGTATTCCTTCTGGAGCTGGTAACTGGTCAAGAAGCTGTACATCTGAGTTCATCAGAATCGAGCATGTGCTTGGCCGAGTGGGTAATGTAGCACACATTTGCAATTGCATTAGCACTTCCTCATCAAGTCTTGCATCCATAACTAGTAAGGGGAAGTTAGTTTTAATCCTTAATCCTAGTTGAAGCATGAAATAGATATAATGCATCAATCAAGGTAACAAGTAAACCTTGGGGATGAGGTTACTTACTAGAACATGATAGTCAAATTATGATAACTTTTTGTAGATTCCTTGATCTTTCCTACCAACCTTTAATTAGCATGCAAGTATGCGTAAATCTCAGTATATCTTAAGATGAAACCTCGATTAGGTTTTATCATTGTTACATCTTCTTTTTTTCTTAATGGTAACTGTGTGCTCTAGTTTCCGATACTAAGCTACTGATCAACGGTCATTGGAGGATAAACACTAAACTTAAGGAGCAACCAGAATCCACGGGCAAAAATCCGAGTCCACGGACATGCTTGAATGCACAAACAGTTGGAGCTCACCTATTTGATAGAGAGAATTCCAATTTTATTGATAGTAAGCAAGATTGAATACAACTCCATATCAAAGCCTTTATATAGGCAAACCAAACCTAAAACCATAAATAAGTAAAACCTAACTCATAAATAGATTGACTCAAATCTTACATACGAGTAATCGTAAACCTGACTAAAAACTCTTGAAATGTGTCCAAAACTTCTCATACCAGACCAACCCACTGAAATGCATAATTAGGAAAGTAAAACTAGGAAATACTGAACAAAAGGTCACCAAATCTGGACTTGTAAACATCCCAGCGTGCAAACCGTTGTCATCTTAGCTACAGGGACAAAGGTCTCGTCATATTCATATTCTTATTCATATTCATATTCATATTCATAGTCATAGTCATAGTCATTGCCATGATGCTGAGAAAAAAAACCTCAAGCTACAAGATGAGCCTTGTACTGATTAATAGTATCATACACCAAAGCCTGAGCTTGTAACCCATTTGTGGCTGATCAGCGACATGCCATAGGGTAGAGAAGTAAGATCCCAAGTATGAGCCTGCTGAAGAGCCTGAAGATCATCAGACTTTGCTTGTTCCCTGGGGAAGGCGAGGTCATTGGTTCGAAATGCAGGTAGGATGAAAAAACTAGCCCTTCTTCTAAGAAAATAATACCAGAACTTATTCCTTGCAGTCTATTCATCCTATTCAAATTTCTACAGGAAGCTTTTGTATACGTGTCTCCAGGTATTCCTTTATCATTTCATTCAACAAG
Organism: Iris macrosiphon; assembly: GCA_036927795.1. Lineage (NCBI taxonomy): Eukaryota > Viridiplantae > Streptophyta > Magnoliopsida > Asparagales > Iridaceae > Iris > Iris macrosiphon. The sequence continues at coordinate 46,127,331 of JAYESA010000004.1, forward strand.
AGGAGTTCCTTTAATTCTAGGAATTTTCTAGAACATTTTTCTCTTGAATATCATTTAATATCGGATAGATATTCATACCTCATACAAATTCATTGAGACGGTTCTGGATACATATTCGTTAATGGTCTAGAGCGCGATACATATTTATTTAGAGTATTAGATAAGTTTGCATTATTGTGTCTTCATAGAGTTAGCAGGGAGTTAATGGATGGCCCTCAGCTAAAGATCAAAATCAGCTACCCAATCTCTGAATTGCAGAACTTACCAGTTTAAGAAAATTTTAGGTACTTCTGGACAGGTTTATGTATTCTTATGTCAAATAATCTATAATTTTGTATTTCATGTTCAACTAGATACATAGAGCTATGGAGCACGGACACCTCAAAAATCGGTGCCATATCAGTGTCACATTGTGCCTAACACACATATTTGACACAGCACTTACACTCCAAAATACAATAAACACACCCAAATCGTGCCCATATTATTTTGTGCCATATTCATACTTGTTCACCATATGTTGACCCAAATTCACTTGGTACCTATGTTGCACATACATGGAAAAATGGTGCCTGTACACGTATTGTGTTCGTACACATTTGTGTCCGTACTCATGCAACATAGGTGACCATTTTGTACCTTTATTTGAATATGTCTGTATCCCGTACATGTATCGTGTCATTATCCGTGTCCATACTCGTATTTTTGGGAAGTGGAAACGAAACGCGGAAAACTTTCCCCCAAACCGAGAGGACTTGGTGACGACTGAAGAAAAATACACAAACCAAATACGCTAAAATCCACAATAAGCACAACCAAATAAAACGATATTTACGTGAAAAATCCTGACAAAAAATCACGAGATAATTGGAGTCCAACTCAAAAAAGTCTCTATTAATGGAATAAAAAGATACACCGACTCCTTACAAACTCTTCCACCAAGGCAACCAGATCACTGCAAGACTTCAATCAGATGGAACTATATTACAATGAGTACAAAAGGATTACCGAAGACGAAAAGACGAGAAAGAGCCAATGAAGAACTCCTCGAAAGCGATCTCTCTCTCTCTCTCTCTCTCTCTTCGAATAAACCCTCGAGACTCTGAACATCTCTTTCTCTCTTTTAGGAAATTGCAACCTTGAAAAAACTCTCCTTTGGATTATGATTTCATTGAATTAGGGTTAGAAAACTCCCAGTTAAAGTCCCTCAATCCTAAATAGATCTGGACCGTTGATTATGATCCAATAGTATTAATAAAATATCTAAATTTAGCCTTCAACTTCGACATCGATATATCGGCGGTATACTGGCAACGGTATACCAATGATATATTAAAAAATGGCCACATTGAGTCAGAACCTGTTCTGGAACAAAAGACTGTATCACCGGTATACTGGTGGTACACCGACATCGGTATACTATTGACTCCGATACTGCTTTTCCAATATCCTGACACGTGCTCAAATCGACTCTTTCATCATCTTTGACTCCCCAAGCTTTTCTGACACGGATGACGTTCGTCGCACTTCAGGGTATTCTCGACATAGCTTGGGAACCCCATCCAACACCAACAAATCTCTTCATTTCCAACTAGGTGGAGTAGCTCGCAATTCCGACGATTATCCTGCATTACTCAAATTTCTCCCTCGCAAAACCTTCGTGAGCATATCCGCTCCATTATCCTCTGTATGAACCTTCTTAAGCATTGCGTCATTCACCTCTAGCACATCTCGTATATAGTATATCGAGTTATAATATGTTTGGATCGACTATGAAATATCGGATTCTTTCCAAGGTGAATAACACTTTGCCTATCGCAAAGCAAAATGCAGTACCCTAAAAATTGGCCTAGGCAACCGCCTAGGCACTAGGCGGCCCTAGGACAAAGCAAAAATCTCCTGTTCGGCGGGTTTGTGCAGTTGTGCAGCCATGCTCGGCCCTGATCGACCTTGTATAGCTGTTCAGATTTTAAGATTTTTTTATAGTTTTTGATGCTTGTATTGTAGATATGTTGTTTGGATTTTAAGAATTGATTTGGATTTAGAGCGTTAAAATTTCAAATATGTATTATGGATATGGTGATTTTCTTTATTAAGTATTCATTATAAAATAATGTTTATGATGTCTTCATAAATTATAATAATGATAGAATACTTGTTTATGATTTTTTATTAAGTGTGTTTCATTATGATATAACACTATATAAGTTATTACAAGCGAGTAGGAGAAAAAAAATATTTTTGATACCTAGACGGCCTAGGTGCTAGGCACCTCTCCTCCGCACCAAATTCGCATAGTAGATTTTAGAACACTGACAAAATGTACTGCTCTTGCTTAAGCCTTATTTCCTACAAGAACTTCTTCATCCATAATAACTCCTTACAAAGCTTCGTCGTCGCAATGTACTGTCTCTGTTATAGACAAAGAAACACACTTCTACAATCACGGTTGCCACAAAACTGCTCCACCAACAAACATTATAACATAGTCCAAAGTCGATCTCCTGGTATCCACATCACCATCTATATCAGTGTCGGTATACCCAACCAGCTTCGACTCGTCACTTCCGAACGAAAGATTTTAATCAGTAGTATTCTGAAGATAATGAAGGACCACTTGACAGTTCTCCAATGTATTACTCCCTAATTTGAAAGATACATGCTAACCATATATACTGCGTGAGCAATATCTGGCCTTGTACACACCATATCATACATAAGACTCCTCACTGCTGAAGCATACATAACTCGCTCCATATCTTCCTTTTCGTCCTCGGTAGATGGATACTATTCCGTAGTGAGCTTAAAGTGAGCTGCAAGAGTGTGTCCACTTTTTTGACATGTACATCCCGAAACGCTAAAAACTCGGTGAATGTACTTCTCTTGGGACAACCAAAATAACTTGGACTCAATCTTTCAGCTGATTTTTATCCCAAAAATAGTCTTCGATGCACCAAATCCTTCATAGAGATGGCCGCACCTAGTTGGCACTTCAACTCCTCTATTTTAGTGATATTTTGATCCACTAAAAATATATCATCAACATAGAGCAGTAACTTTGACAAAATACTTCAAAAATACACAATGGTTAGATGTCGTATGTGCATAATCATGCTCCCCACAAGCAACTCGAATTTTATGTACTATTTCCGCGAAGCCTACTTCAGATCATATTGACTCTTCTTCAAACGGTAGACCAAATATGATTTATTCTTCTCACAGAATCCTCGGACTGCGCCATGTATAATTTCTTCTCTAAATCACTGTAAAGGAACGTTGTCTTGTCATCCATCTGCTCGATCTCTAAATTGAAACTGCTGCTGAACCTAGCACCACCCAGATAGATGATAACTTAACGACCGATGAGAAAATTTTACCGAAATCAACGCCCTTCCGTTGACTATAGCCTTTGACTATCGGGCTCGCTTTGTATCAAGGACGAGTAGTATCTTTTGTCTACTTCAATCTGAACACCAATCGATTTTTCAAAGTCTTCTTTTTCTTTGACAAACGTATTAACTCATAAATGGAGTTTGCATGTAAGTAACTTATTTCTTCCTGCATAGTCAACATCCACTCATGCATGTGTTTGTCTTCCATCGTCTCTGCGAAGCTTTTGGATTCTTTTCTGTCAATCAATATCACATACTCATCTAGCTAGTACCTCGTGGATAGTCGACGCTCTCTCATACTTTTTTTTCAACGAAACCTCTGGTGCTAGCTGTGTACCGATAGCCTCATCTCCTTCAGAAACTACCTCCTCGACATGCTCATCCTATTCAGGGTCACCTTGATCACCGTCAGCATGCTGATGATCAAGGCTGGGATAAACTCCATGTACTGGCTCTCTCATTACTAGATTCTCTATAGTGTCATCTGAAAACAGCTTGAAGCGCAATAACTCTAACTCAGACAAATCCTCACTTTTAGAAGGCATTTTAGAATCCTAAGTGTTTATCATGATCCGATCCTTGATGAATACAATGTTCTTACTTCGGTAGAGATTTCCTTCCACTAAGTCGTAGAGTACCCGAACTCATCCCGACTATAGTCGACAAAGACATACTGCTTCGGCTTCGGCTCAAGTTTGAATCTCTCGTCATTCGATATATGCATGAAGACCTTACATCCAAATACTCGAAGATAATTTTACAACAGCTCTTTATCGTATCATACTTTCCATACTTTTTCAGGTACATCATCCTGCAAAGGAGCATTAGGAGACAAATTAATAACATAAGCATCGGTGTTGAGAGTCAAACCCTAATAACTGTCTAATAAATTTGCTTCTGAGAGCAAATATCGTACCCTCTTCATATACTTCATTATACTATTGAGCTGAGGCATCTTTGATGGAGTCTTTTGGTGTCGAAACCCTTGCTCTTTACAATATGCATTAAAGACCGATGTATTCGTCATTATTGTCGGATCAAACACACTTTGACTTCTTGTCCGTCTCCCTTTCAACGGAGGTCTGAAATTTCTTGAAAGTAGGCAACACATGATCCTTGGTATTTATTACAGACCCAAACTTTCATGTAATAATCATTTATAAAAGTTGTAAAATAAGAATCACCACCAATAGATTTTATCTTTAAAGGACCGTAAACTTCCGAGTGAATCAACTCGAACAACGTTGGTTTCCTTGAGGATGGATAACTTTGGAAATACACCCTATACAGTCACATTTCTAATTTTATAGACTTCACTCTGGAATAACCTTCATGTTCAACAAGTATCTTATTTCTTTCTCGTTGATGTGGCTAAGCTGCTTGTGCCATAACTCAGTAAACACATCATTGACTACATTCATCTCTTGTGCCTCCTGTGTCCCTTCTATATAGTAGAGATCGAACTTCTTGTTTTCTCTAGCAATCACCAATGAACTTTTGGAAAGTTTTTCCTTATCGTTCCCGAAGATATTGAACAATTCCTCATTAACCAACCTTCTAACCAACTTAAGGTTAAAACGGATATCGAGAACATGACAAACACCTTTGAGCATAAGAATTACTCCCGTATTTGTTTTCAAATACATATCTCCTATAGCCACATCCCTTGACATATTTTTGTTGTCCATCTTCAATACTCCACAATCTTCTGTTGTGTGTGATAAACATCGTCTTTTTGTGATATATGTGTGTCGAAGCCTCTAAGTCCACCAGCCAAGAATTGTCATCTCATGCAAGGTTTATGATAACCTTATCATCCACAATAATGATATTGCCTCATAGTGCTGAGACAGTCGTGTCCAAGTGAAACAATTCTGCTTGATGTGGGTCTTCTTGCCATAATGGTAACATTCGGAGTCCTTGTTTTGACTCTTGGACTTTCCTCTGCTCTTGTCCCTCCCATTATATGGACTATTGCTTTTACTCCTGCCTCGACTCTCTGAATACCTACTAAATGCTCTAAATGGGATGTGAATGTAGTGCCTTGAGATTTTTTTTGTATCTCTTCATTTAATATCTACTCTTGGTAAACTCTAGACTAACCATGCATTCTAGAGCAGAAGCGATCATGGACACTCGTACGATCTCCCACGAATTTGGCAAAGTACAAACAACCAAAGCCAATATACTTTGTCGTCGAGCTTTACTCCTATAAAGGATAACTGGGCAACCACGTTCTAAAACATGCTCAAGTGATCCGTAATGGACGAACCATCCTTGTGCCTATGACCATCAACAGTCGAATCAGGAACAATTTATTTACCCCGATCTTTTTCGCATACAAGAATTCAAGCTTCTCCCACAAAGTTTTTGCATGCTCAATATTGTCAACGTGATGGTACTATTCTCATCCATAAACTGTCCTATATATCCATACACCTGTATATGCTCAAAATTTCACTCATATTCGAATTTTTCACTGGGCTTCTCGAAAGCAAATATCGGAAGATGTATATTCTTGACAAACAATAAATATTTTATCTTGTTCCGCCAATAGTGATAATTGGAACCGTTTAGGTTTATCATGCGTCATGACTTCGGATCTATATCTTCTACTCGGTTTGACTGTCAACCTCTGACATGTGGCAACCACTGCTCTGATATCATTATGTTGGGAAAGAAATACAGAAAACCGTTTCCCCAAATCAAGAGGACCTAGTGATGACCGAAGAAAAACTCACAAACAATTACGCCAAAATCTACGATAATCACAACACAAATACAATAATATTTACGTAAAAAAGTATGATAGGAAAAAATACCGGACGATCGGAGTTCACCTTGGAAAAGCCTCCACTAATGGAATAAAGAGATACACCGACCCCTTACAAACTCCTCCAACGATCCAGATGGATCACCGCAATACTTCGATCAAATGGAAATAGATTACAATGAGTACAAAGATATTACGGAATACGAGAAGACAAGAAAGAGACAATAAAGAACTCCTCAAAAGCGATCTCTCCCTTCAAATCACCCCCCAAAACTCTGAATCTCTCTTCCACTCTTTTAGAAAATTGCAACATTGAGAAAACTCTCATTTGATTATGATTTTATTGGAGTAGGGTTAGGAAACTCATAATTAAAGTCCTCCAATTCCGAAAAGATCTGGACCTTTGATCACGATCCAACAATGTTAATAAAACATCAGAAGTTGACCTTCAGTTCCCAAATGTTAAATAATAGGTGTGCAGCTCCACTTAAAGGCCCCAACTTTGGGTTCAATAAACAACCATCAAATTGGAAGCAACGAATCAGGAGAGAGCCAAATAGTTGTGACAAATATGTGCTAAATAAGTCTTAACATTACAAGCATCCTATAGGCCCAAACGAACCATGGGGTTTTGATACCAATTTCTTTGAGTGTGGACCTAACAAAAAAGTGAAACCGGATTTAAGGAACAATATAGGGCTGGATCAAATGAGTTAAAAGTGAACCTCCTTATTATTAAGTCATCGACCAACCTATAAAATAGTGCCTCATCATATTCCATCATTTCCAATGTGCGAGTAAAGGTTAATCAATACCTCCTCCCATCAACCCTATGGCAGGAGACACTCTAGCAGACACTACCTAGACAATCATGCTCGGCATGGCTTGCTCGTATCTAAGTTTCAAGAAACTAAAACATGTTTAAAGTGATTCAGGTGATCTTGTCAAGCCTAACTGAGATACGAAAAATAATATTTATTTGCAGTGAATCCTTTCTAAAATTTCTTAAGAACCTAGTTATTAACCAAAACATGTCTAATATATATACTATTTAAGATCCAACATAAAATATGTATATACTATATACTATACAGATGTGTTTTCATGTGCACAGGGCCGGCATGAGGATTAGATTGCCTTAGCTAGAGCTAATTTTGGTTGCCCCTTGACCCTTATTGAAAGATATAGGTTTAAGTCGAATTTGGGTTGGGCCGGTCCTAATAAAACTAAATGACCTAGGTGGTTGTCCTATGTGTATGTGTGTGTGTGTGTGTGTGGGGGGGGGGGGGGGGGGGGGGGGGGTGTGGGGGGTGCCCAATTATGAAGTTTTGTCGGACTTAACCCTAGGCCGGCCCTGAAAACCATGTACCCATACCATAAATGATGGAACCGTAATAGAACGATGGTGGGTCTCTGCTGCCCTAAGTTCTTGTTTTTCTTCTGTATGATCTTTGTTTATCATATTTAGTAATCAAATGGTGGCTTACTTAGTAAATTAATAGGTTATAGACATGAGGTTTTGAGTTCAATATTCATTAGGCACTTTATAATTATTTTAATTTTTATAGCTTCTATATAATGCCTTAATTTTTCTCCCCCTAAAGACATTTTTTTTAATTTTCTAAAAGTAGCAATATTTCAAAACTATATCATGTTTGTACCTGAATCCGTTATCTGTGCAACCTTGCAGCGGCATGATTTATAGTGCAGATGGATGAATTAAAGCTTTTGAATAATCTTGAAGGATATCACGAATATTTATCTTACTATTTAATCACTGAGGAAGCGCAAAATGCTCATGCAAAACACCAACAAGACATCAAATTTTCTGTTTGGATATTTTAAATATTGTAAGCTATGGTTAATGGTTAGTTTTAACATATATACAAACTTTCCTAGATATCACCCTTAGTGTGCAGTCTCTCTTCCATTTCTTCCTCCAGTGGAAGTCTGTAATATTTCTCTCTTTTTCCTTTTGGAACCGAGAGACTAGTTATTTACTCACTGATACTGATCATCATATATTCCTACTAGGTGAGAGCACATCTGGGTTCGGATGAACTCGTGGATCTGCGACTGTCCTGCAGTTATACCTCTGAAGGGATGAGAGATTTCTTCCGGCTGATCCTGCAGTGCCTAGACGTATCTGGAAGACGACGACCAAGAATGGGCACCGTGGTTTCGGACCTTGACAGGATTCTCGAGACCGAGATGGCACTGACAACCGTAAGCGGTGAAGGTTCCGCAACGGTTACTCTTGGGAGCCAGTTATTTACATCGGCATAGCAGTGACATGTAAATTTGGCAGTCAATAATATTCCAAACCATTTGTAATTGTGATCTGGTAACCTGAAAGATCATGATATCTTACTTCTAGTTAGCATTTCCCAAATGTATACTGGAATTATATGTTTGATTATAAGGTGTGTGCATCTTAAGCAGATTGTGTCAGTTGTCATGGAAGTCATGTTGGGTTGTAAGGATATGTATCAGGAATCAACTATTTATCATTTATGATTGTTCTCTTGATTGGTTAGCTTTCTTATTGTTCCAAATTGTACACTAAGGTTGTGTTTAGTATGCGTAATGTTATATAGCTAACAATTCTATATTCCTAGAAATAAAATTATCTGGAGTCGAATTCGTGGGGAAGTTATATCCCCAGGAAACAGGGAAGCAAGAAAAGAAAAGAAAATAAAAATCTAGACACGGAGGTGTTGGCTGAAGCAAACATAGAGTCCTTCTTGTTAATTTATACTAGTATATATGCAAGTGTAATACTATTTTGGAAAAATAAATAATAGTTTTTAATTTTTTTACTACTTGAGGACAGCAAAGTATTTAATTTTTTTTACTGCTTGGAAAGAGCAAACAACAACCCTTAATTTTTTTTTAATACGTAATTGCCTAACTATCCATATTAAATTTAATAAAAGTAACATAGATAAGAACATTTTTGGAAAAAAAAAATTACGGTGAAGTCTCCACTTTTCTTATTATATAGTAGTACAGATATGAAACTAGCCAGAGAATGTACCATTGAGCTTGGTGACAATGGCATCGTCTCTTGGAAAATGCTGACGGTTCTCCTCATCTTGTTTCTTTCCACACCCTATGGTTCTTCTCTTACCTTAGTTTTATACATTCTTCGGATAAAGTGCAAATAAACACTCCTTAGATTACCTACTTTCGCAAATTAAGACATATTAGACGTTTACAGCAAATACACCATCCCGCAATAAAAATTTTGTTCAAAAAGTTTCCTCCCGTCATCTGTCCGTTTGAAATGAACATTAAAGGCTGTAAAATAAAAAAATAAAAAATTTAATTTCTAAACTATCCCCCTCCCAACCCCACTCCCTCTCCGCACCTGAGCCCTCACCCCTCCTCCCCGCGCCCTCACCCCCTCCCCAGTTCCGCCGACTCCCCTCCCCCCCCCCACCCACCCGAGCTCCCCCCTCTCCTCCCTGCGCCTCACACACCCCCACCAGGCCCCCCCTCCTCCTCGAGCCCCCAAAGGCCTCCCCCGTGTCTACCCCTTCCCCGTCGTCCCACGCCACCTCCCCCCGCCTACAGCTCCTCCCCCACGCCTCCCCCTCCTCCCCGCCTACTCCGCCTCCTCCTCCCCCTCTGCCTCCCTCCAACTCCTCCCCCTCCTCCCATGCGCCTCCCTCTCCTCCTCGCCTACCCCGCCTCCTCCTCCCCCCTCTCTCCTCCCCGCCTCCTCTCCCCCTCCGCCGGCTCCTCCCTCCTCGTCCTCCTCACCACCTCCTCCTCCCCTCCTCCTTCTCCCCCTCCTCCCCTCCCCGCCCGTCTCCTTCCGCCGGCCGCAGATATTGGGGGGGGGGGGGGGGGGGGGGGTGAGGGGTGCCGACCGAAGAGAGAGGGGGGGAGGGTTAGGGTTAGGGTTATGATTAGTTAGGAGGATTAGGATTATGATTTTAATTAAGTTTAGGATTATGAAGGGTATATTAGTCATTTCATGTCTAAATTAACGTCCGTTAACGGAAAAATCCAAAATGGATGTAAATCGAACAAAAATAAAAAAGTGGAAGTTTTTTAAATCCAGGAATCTTTAATTGCAAAAAACGTAAATCTAAAGAGGGTTTATTTGCCCTTTATCCTACATATTCTTGCTATATCCTTGATTACAATTCCTAGATGCTATCAAACTTCTATTGTTTTGAAGAGACAGAAAAATTACAGTGGAGTGGGAATTTTTCTGCAAGACTATGGTTTTACGGACCAATCATGTGCATATTATTGCAAAATATAACGAGATCTCGCCAAGCCAGTGCTTTGATGGTGTTTGCTATTGTATCCCATGATGATAATAAGTTGTAATATCAGGAGTTGGAACTTAGGTTCCCTTCCCAAGTGTTATGGTTGATGTTTCTGTTTGTCAAGTTCAACTCCCGAGAATTATCAAGGACCTACTTTGTCCCCCTTGATAAGCTCCCATGTATTGAAATCAATTGTTATGTGGGTCTCCTCAATGATAGATATATAAAAAAAATAACGAAGGAATTCCGAAATAATTAATATGTCTCAACAATAATAAGTATCGCAACAACAAGAAGAGTCTTTAATCTTAATAGTCACATGTTGGATGGAATTTCCAACCTATGTGGAGAACACTCCGGAATGCGACGAATGTCATCCGTGTGACGAAGAAGCTCGAAAAGTAGAAGACGAAAAAGGTGGCTCGATTTGGAAGTTCAAAAATAGGTATTTAATCAACACCGTTAGATCAAAATCAGTGGTCCATATGCTTGCAGGATTAAGGGACTTTAAATAGGTCTTTTATAAACATAATTCATAATCACATGATCAAAAGGAGAAGGTTGTCAAGTTTGCAACTTTCAAAGAAGAGAAATATGTGATTGATGGCTATTTCGAAGAGAGAACAGTTCGGGGAGATCACCAGTGATTGGTTCTCGTTATCTCTGTCTTCGATAACCTTCTGTAATATGTTTTTATTACTTTCTGCAGTTGTGGTGATCCGTTTGGATCGGTTAAAGAAGTTTGTAGAGGGTGTAATATCTATTTCATTAGTGAAGGTTTTTTTAGGATTTGACTCCGATCGTTTCGTGATTTTTTCTGCAAGAATTTTTCACGTCAAAAGTAATTGTGTTCGTCTTTCTTTGTTATTTCGGAAAATTGCTTTGTGCGTTGTTCTTCGGTTCTTTCGTAGACTCTTAGTTTGGGAGAATGATTTCAGCATTTGTTTCCCAATAGAATGGTATTAGAGCTTTAATTTTAGAGCAGTATCAAGGCAACATGTTGTCATGTGTCAGAATTGACAATCAAATTAAGTAGAAGATATTGATGCGAAGCCGGTGCTCATGGTAAACCTAAATGATTTCAATTACCACTATTGGCAGAGCAAGATGATTTAGTAATAACATTGTATTATATTTTGAATTAATAGAAAAATTAAGATTTGTAATCATCCTTATAATTAGACTTCATAGTATTTAAATAATTTTATAATAGAGATTAGCACCTATTTGAGTACATCTATTAGGCTAATATATATATATATATATATATATATATATATATATATATATATTAGGCATATATATATATATATATATATATATATATATATATATATATATATATATATATATATATATATATAAGGCACCAGCCTAGTGATTGTGTGGGGGTACACCCTTGGGTAGGGCCGGGTTCGATCCCCCCCTACCCCCCTACCCCCCCTACCCCCACGCCGGCTGGATGGCATTGCCAGTTCGAGCACCCCCCCCCCCCCCCCCACCCCGCGCCGGCTGGGTGGCATTACCACGTTCCAAACTTGAGAAAGGACACACACACACACACACACACACACACACACACACACATATATATATATATATATATATATATATATATATATATATATATATATATATATATATATATATATATATATAACATGGATGCTTGGGGATGTAAAAAATTAAAAATATGGATATATATATATATATATATATATATATATATATATATATATATATATATATATATATATATATATATATATATATATATATATATATACTCTTAAAGGTAATACTATACATAATAGTATTAACTTAGAAATTCAAATTTATCATTTCATATCATCTAATCATAATCCTATCCTTATTAACTAATACATATCCATTATATATATGTAGATAATTTCTGAAATAAAAACATAAATACCCTCTCTCATTTTCCTTCTTAACTGTCAATCCCCGTTTCCAATATACGTATTGGGAGCGTATTATTTCTCGCTGGCATGTTATTTATTTGGTTGCATGAGACTAGACTCATTCTTTGTTTTGTCTTGGTTCTTGGTTTATGGTTTGGGTAGGTTTGGTCATGAGTTTAAACCCATGTTCTAAACCTGAAACCCTAACTATATAACCCAACTTCTTTCTCTCTCCCTCTTTATTCTTTCTTTTCTCTCGCTCTCTCTTAGGTTTTCTCTCCCTCCATAGGCAAGTACACCTTGCATGAGAAATGAAGAAATCCTCCATATTATTGGTCTATTATGTTTATTGTGTGATTTTAAGCATGTTTAAAACTTTGTATTTTCGGATTTGGTGGATGGAATGGTGTAGATCTGAATTTTTATGAGTGTGGATGTTCTTGAATTTCTTCTTAGTTTTGATCTTCAAAAACTTATTGTTTCCAAAATTTGTTGTTCTATGTTGAAGAGAATTTGATTTTGAGTGGCTTAGAACTTTACTTTGCCGGATTTGGACCCCAGACGAAGTTTTCATGGAGAAAACCCAACTTTCGGTTTGGAGATTCCGCCATGGCCAAAATTTATTGTGGAGAAGATGAAGCTCCATGAGCCGAGCATCCAGCATGCATGTATTTTGTTGGCGCATAGCTGAAGGACGCATGCACTCTGAAACTCAAGCTTGAAATATCAGAACTTTTATGTTGTCTCTCCTAGGCGCATGAAAGTCATCTATGCGGGCGTAAGTTATGCGTCCCCCTTTTCTTGGATGCATGACTCAGCCCCGCCCTGGCACTTCTTTTGATTGTTTTATCTTTTTTCCTGACACACTTTATTGCTTGTCACATCCATCACTTCAGTCACTTCACTAACACTTTGTTTATTGGCTGTTACTTCAGCACTTGCCCCGAAGAGTGGACTTTGCCTCGCCTATGTGCCCTTGACTTCATGTGACTCTATGTGCCCTAACTCTATGCAGCACCCTGAGCATGCGCTTGTTTGGTTCATGCGTCCGACCTTCATGCGTACAAATTCATGCGCATGTTATCCTTAGCGACCTCATGCGTACACGTAGTACTTTCATAATGTGTTCATTTATTTTATTTAAAATATTTCTTATCATCCTTTGTGTGGTTGATCCTAGTTATTGCTTTTGTTATGATTCTAGGGGAGAATGGACTCAATAACCAGATTGTGTGCTAGAACTTATGTTTATGATCTTGGTATTTGGGATAGAATATTGTATCCGTGCTGATACAATTATTGTCTGATATTGTTCATGATCTAATATGCACCGAGGTGCGACATCCCGTGTTACGTGTTAAGTGATTTATATTTGGGCTGTGCATCGAGAATGCCTCCAAATTCCTGAACGTGTGATACTATAAATATATTTTTCTCCCAGCACGGGCATGATATACGAGTCGAGTACCAAAGCATGGCTAGGATATTGATTTATGGAATGTTGCATACACGCTCGGGCGAATCCATATTGAACTTTCATGGATTCGTATCTAGCGTGCCCGTACCTTATACGACATCTTAAGGGAAATTCTCATGTGGCCACGTCGTGATATTTTGAACACAATATAGGGTTAATTAAACAACTAAAATTGGTAGTGATATTGGGAGGGAACGGTATTCCGAGATCATGCCAACGAACCTTCCCATAGAGATTCATTCTAAGTGGGATGTGGGCTGGCCACCACAGATACTGTATATCATTCGCCTTAGTGGAGTGCAGTATCTGACCTATTATAAATAATGTCGAGTCGCTGTTTCACTATAAGAACATTGGAACCGCTAATACTGTGATGTAGCGTAGTGGCTGTCACGACCCGCACCCGCTTTCCGGATACGAGTACGTGGCCAAGCATAACCTACGTCGCAACATTGGCGATATTATGCTGTCTATGATAACAATAGTCCATACAAGTACACAGTTGACATATATCATCCACAACTAAGTCATAACAAAGGGATAAACTAATAGTCTCAATAATTTATTTAAAAGAATAATCTACTACATCTCAAGATAGTCTCGGGAACAACCCTGGTAGAAATAAATAAGAACAACTAAAACTATAGTCCACTAAGCCTACTAACTAAGAAATAAATACGAAAAGCATAAGGAAGAAAATATGCTACTTTGCATCTGTAGAAGCAAATGGCACATTGGTAACGTCAGTGTCGCAAAGATACGCACCATAAATCTCAGAAAAAGTTGCTGTCATCTAAAGCTGAAAAATAGTTATCTAGTCAGGATTGGAGCAAGTAACCATAATACTACATTACACAGTATAATATACAAGTACGAAAGAAACGACAGTAAAGAAAATATGAACTATATGCATGCTATGACATAGCATCTAAGGGTACAACAATGACATATAAACTAAGTGCACAACAATGACATAGAACTAAGAGTACAACAATGACATAAAAATAGTAGGAGATATACTCAAGAGAAGATGACCACTAGACAAGTAGCAACGTTAATCAATTCACGTGTACAATATGTTTTAGAATACAAGTGTTCCGCATGTGGACGGCTTGGGAGTTTGTATTCAATGCAATCAATATATAGGGAGTCTGTATTCAATTCGTTGACCACATGCTTACTCATCGTATTCCCCCTTTCGACTCTCTCATAATTATACATGATCACTTTGTATAAACATTAACTTTGAACATTGAATATTAAACATTGAACATTGGAACAAAATTGTTAGGAGATCATGTACGATGATAACTAGTATAACTCTTGTAAATCACAAAAATAAGTAAGCCAACAATATCAAGAAAAGAACACATGCAACATAAAATAAAGACAATATAGGCTATAATGATACTTGCCTGCTCTAGAAAAAGGATGAAGTCACAACTCAAGACATCGTTTAATGTACCCCGTCACATAAATAAAATAAGTTAGGCTACAAAAGTGATTAGATATTTTTCTATTCTAATCTATTTAATTTCAAATAAAATAACCTAAAATACTATTTTAATCTCATTATAACCTGATTTTAAGGCTAACCCTAAATTTTAAGCCACATAATATCAACTTTACAATTTTGGGAATCGTGGCACGCAAATCGAGACAATCCGTCGACCAAAAAGTCAACCAACTCAAATCATTGAGTTGTGTATGAAATTCTATAAATTTTAGCGCTACATGAATCCTGGAATCGACGGTTTCACCGAATCTCGAATCGGTTAGAAATTATTGCCAATATGGCACAAAGATGACAATTTTCGATAATTTTCTGCTTACGTTTACGTTGCACAAATTTTCAAGAATAGTAAAATAGTATATTTAATTCTAAGAAAAATATATATCATGGTTTATCAAGTCAGATTCTGAAATTTCAAACGGCTCCTGATTTCGAGATCGGGATCTCCCGGAATCTCGAAAACACCAAAACGTGTCAGATTTTGGATGGCTGACACTCCACGAATTTTCTGAAAAATAGGTTCAGAACTTATTAAAATAAATTTATTATTCAGAAATATTGTAAGCCCCCTAAAAATTTTAAATTTTATTTAAAGTATTTTTATTAAATTATTGAATTTCTTTAAAGTATTTTCATAGTTAATTAGAAAATAGATTTTATTGATTAAATTAATTAAATAAATATTCATTTAGAATTATTCTGCAAAATGATATTTATTATTTTAGAGTCTTGTTAAAGGGCGATAGATTTTCTAGAATTTATTCTATGTGCAAATATTCTTTTTGAATTTTTATACAGTCTCATCTATATATGTAAAAATATGTGAATAAATAATAATAATAAATAATAGTAATAATAATAATGGTAATAATAATAATAATAATAATAATAATAATAATAGTACTAGTAATAATAATAATAATAATAATAATAATAATAATAATAATAATAATAATAATAATAGAGAAAGAAAAGAAAAGAAAAAGAAAACTAAACCTAAGCTAATAATAACTTAAATCCTAAACTAATAAATCTAAACTAACACCTAAAGCCTAAACTAACTAAACCTATTACTAAATCCCCCCTTCCTTTCCTTTAGTCGTAACCCCCCCCCCCCCCCCCCCCCCCCCGCGGCCAGAGACTTCTCTCTCTCTATTATATATACATATACATAAACTATCAACTCAAAACCCTAACCCTAACCCTAATCTCCTTCCTCCTCCACCCCGACGCCGGCGCCGCCGCGCCGCCGCAGCAGCCGTCGTTCGCCTCCGCTGCACGCGTGTTCAGCTGCACATGCAGCATAGTCCCCATCTTCACGGTATAATATCTCTCTCATCTCTCGTCCTTTTCTCTCATCTCTCGTCCTTTTCTCGAGCAGTTTGTCCGTGCACGTTCACAACCTAACCCTCTAGGATTTTCCTTCAAGCGGGACGAGTTTTCGTGCCCTGGATTGGTCGAAAAATCGACCGGAAGTTGGCCGAAAAACTGACCAAAAACAGTCCAGAATTTCAACACCAAACACCCATGTTCATGCCCAATTTACCACCAACCATTTAATATTTTCAAAATCTAATTGAAGGTTTTTCTTCTCTATATAACTAAGAATTTAACTGTTCTTTTACTTTTTATTAATTTGTTTTATCCGTTAAATTATTCGGCCTCCAAAACGACCAAAAACTTGATATTTTAAAACTAAGATTTTATGATACGGAGTGCGCCCTACCAAACGGGACTGCCTCATCGCGTCCAATTATACCGAAAGACGCGTATGGTATATTCTGACGTGTGGGCTTTCGCGGAAGTTTATTCGGACGTGTGTGCGCGTCGGAATCAACCCGTATCCGTAAAAAGTTCCCGTATCGCGACTTTTATAAAACACCACCCCACTTTGTGTACGCTCGTCAGAATGCGACGAAACTTATGACATTGGATTCGTGGTATCACACTGGTCCTGTTACCCAAGTTTCACGCGATTCTGAGACACTTGACCAAGCTGCCTATTTGCAGGCCCCACGGTTTGACTTGAAGGGTGAATTTGTGATCGGCTCACTGGAATCCAAAATTGGACATACCGTTGAGTTCGTACGACGTTTAGAATTTTTTTAACCTATAATTTATCCTATTTAGATATCTTTACCTCTGACACACTTTTCGGTGCAAAGTGGGCCATATGTGGACCCCGCTTTGACCTGAAATTACCGTTTTGCCCCTGTGTCCAAATTGGACGAAATGGTAGACTTTTCTGACTATCTCGCTTATTCTGGGAACTTTGGTGATATTTATTTCAGCATCTGGAGACGTTCATTCTGATGCCATAGTTTCTGATCCCTTGTGCTTGACATCTGGACGCTTATATTCGCAGCTTTCTTGCCAAGCAAGATACCTTGCCAAATTGTTTATAATACTTTGCATGCTTATCATATATTTATATATTCATTATATATGTGTTTTCTTTCAGTCATAATTAGATACTATATATATGTTGACACAAACTTGACACATAGTATCAGGGGAGGGGAGGACAATCAGTAGGCGTATGGGCTACCCACTCTGGTAAACCGTGGTAACTAGTACGCACTACGGTAGTTGTGTCGCGATGGTCGCTACCCTCACAGTATGTCGATTGATGGTGTCACGATGGTCGCTACCCTCACGGTATGACGGTTAATGATGTTCATGGACATGTATGTGAGTTGTGAGATAGATAGAGTAGCCTACCCTTGCCCATACGTCGAAATGGTTGTCCTCATTATGCATTCATATAGATTGTCTAGTATAGCGTACTTATATATTTTTTTTGTCTATTATGCATGTTTTACTGTATTCAATTGGCATGCTTCAATGTATCTTGTTACGTCCTTCTGAGGACCTGGTCCCTTTCCAGGTGTAGACGATCTTGATTATTCATAGGAGCACGAACCAGAACTTGCTACTTATCTCTCTTTCGAGGAGGTCTTCACTTCGAGTCTCATTGTTCATTAGATGTACTTATGTGGTTTCTCTTATATTCTAGTTGGTAGTGGATTTGTCTCCACCCAACTACTTGTTCTTATCAAGTATTTTATACTTGATTCAGTTATATAGTTGATTGGTTATTTGATTCTGTGGATGAGATCTAGTTATGCCATGTGACTTATGACATAAATCTATACCACTTGTGAATTATTATTCATAATACAGCGTACGTATGTGATATGGTTTTTATATATTGGAGTTGTCATATACATACGGCTGGCATGCTTACGTATTTCTAGTCCTACGTATTTTGGGACTGAACGTGACATATTTTGTGGTGGCCCATGCAGGTCAAGAGCATATTATCTCAATTACGTTACTGCGCATAGGATTAGAATATAGGATCTCATCTACTTATTTAATCACCTCCCTTGATTTTATTTCGCATTCTTATTTGATTTCTTGCATTGCATCTTGCTTGATCCTTTCACAACGTCAATCTTATCTTTTCTTTCATGCTTGATAGGGGTTAGGAAGGTGACTTGTACTGGGTACATACACTCTATTATTTAATAACACTATTAGTTAAATTCTTTTAAGTTGGGTAGTATGCCTCATAATCTAGTATCACATAGTCCTTTTGACCCATTAATGAAGTATAATTGAATGACACCAACTATAGGCTTGCATAAGAAGATAGTGTTTACCCAGACTGTAGAACTTAGAGGCTCATACCCCCATTTGGTCGACTATAGACTTAGACAAGGAGTTAGTATGGCAACTGTAGAGACACAACACCGGTCGAGTCTTATCTTCTTTGTGAACTTGAATTATTTTGTACCTTCCTTCATCATAATCTAGCGTACTTATATTTTCTGGACTACCTTCGCTTATGCTGCTATTTTATAGCCTAGTTTTGTAAGCTTATTCTTTTATCGAGCTTGTTCATGACATATGTGTTATTGGGGACGCCTACTAATACATTGTCTAAATCAGAATCAGTGTATTACGGTCTGATCAACCTTAATGTACTTGGTTCGCTCTTCGCATGACTACTTTACGTGGATTGAGATATAGTTGACTCAGCTTGTTAGACGAATATACTTGTCCTCCAGACATATTCGAGCATATCGTATCGGTTATATAACTGTACTGATATGAGTATGCAAATAGGAATTTACCAAAATAGGATCTCATCCGCAACTGCCCTTACAACTCTCTTTTTGAATTCTTTAATTGCCTTGAACCCCGTACTTGTATTCTATCACCTCCTCCTTGAAATTCTTTATTATTGTTTTTTGTCTTTCCCTATTTCGGAAAGACGGACGCTCGTGCTTAATATAAGTTTGATACACGGAGAGTACTAGATATACCCCATTGGTCAATCACCTTACTTTGTGACTATCTTTTGTGATTAAGGGCATATCACAATGTGATCTATTTGGTGTTAAATTTTTTAAGGATATGTTGATATTTTAACTAGAAGGCATACCCACGATGCTAATAGATGACACGAGTAGCAGTAGTAGTATTCTCTTTCCTATCACCATCCTGTCCCCTTGGGTAGCTCATCTTCTCTTCCATATCCATTCCTTATCCCATGCTTAATTCTTTCTATCGTAGTTGCATCTTTTCATGCCATCCTGAATTGTTGATTTACTTCAACCTCACCCTTTATTTTGTTAGTTAAAACATAAATGGGTTAGTAATAATTAATAACTAAAAAGATGAGTTCATAATGATAACCCTTATGTATATGCACTATAACAATATCTGTATTCTCTTATTATTTTTAAACCTTAAGTAGCATCCTTTAGTCTAACATGAATTAGTTGGATTGTTGAAATAGTTCATACTTCCAATAGTTTTATAAAGTTAGTCAAGACCTTAATTGTTGTCCTAAAACTTAGACTAAGCTTAGGAAAGAGTTGAAGACACTTGTTACGAACTGATGACTATGACAAATCATTGGCAAGATAGCGATGGCTGCAGCTAGATCATTATAGTAGAGTAGTTGAATTATTTGCAGACATACTGGCCAGGTGGCGTGGCAGTATTAGACTACGATACTTGACGGTTACAGAGAAAAATTATGGTTATAAGATTCCAGACAAGTATTCCAAAATTTTTGACCCAATGAATAAATTCGTCTTACAACCTAGACAATAGCCTCAAAAGACTTTGACTACTAGTAGAATTCTTGTAAGTGGGTAGTGTAGATGAGTTAGAGGATAAAAGAATAGTGTACAGACAATAAGGGAGGAAAGTGTTAGGATAGCTGACCATAACCTTTTAGGAAGCGCTGTAAGTTAGCAATGAAGTGTTAATAGCTATAATGATTTATTACGAATATGAGTTAGTGTTAATTTCGAGGACAAAATTATTGTAAGTTGGGTAGAATGTAAGCCCCCTAAAATTTTTAAATTTTATTTAAAGTATTTTTATTAAATTATTGAATTTCTTTAAAGCATTTTCATAGTTAATTAGAAAATAAATTTTATTGATTAAATTAATTATATAAATACTCATTTAGAATTATTCCACATATTGATTTTTATTATTTTAGAGTCTTGTTAAAGGGCGATAGATTTTCTAGAATTTATTCTATGTGCAAATATTCTTTTTGAATTTTTATATAGTCTCATCTATATATGTAAATATATGTGAATAAATAATAATTATAATAATAAATAATAGTAAAAATAATAGTAATAATAATAATGATAATAATAATAATAGTAATAATAATAATAATAATAATAATAATAATAATAATAATAATAATAATAATAATAATAATAATAATAATAATAGAGAAAGAAAAGAAAAAGATAACTAAACATAAACTAATAATAACTTAAATCCTAAACTAACAAATCTAAACTAACACCTAAAGCCTAAACTAACTAAACCTATTACTAAATCCCCCCCTTCCTTCAGCCGTAACCCCCCCCCCCCCCCGCGACCAGAGACTTCTCTCTCTTTATTATATATACATATACATATACTATCAACTCAAAACCCTAACCCTAACCCTAATCTCCTTCCTCCTCCACCCGCCGCAGTCGCGGGCCGCCGCAGCAGCAGCCGTCCGCCTCCGCCGCACGCGTGTTCAGCCACACATGCAGCAGAGTCCCCATCTTCACGGTATGATATCGTTCTCATCTCTCGTCCTTTTCTCGAGAGGTTTGTCCATGCACGTTCACAACCTAACCCTCTAGGATTTTCTTTCAAGCGGGACAAGTTTTTGTGCCCTAGATTGGTCGAAAAATCGACCGAAAGTTGTCCGAAAAACTGACCAAAAACAGTCCAGAATTTTAACACCAAACACCCATGTTCATGTCCAATTTACCACCAACCTGTTTAATATTTTCAAAATCTAATTGAAGGATTTTTTTCTCTATATAAACGAGAATTTAACTGTTCTTTTAATTTTTATTAATTTTTTTATTCGTTAAATTATTCGACCTCCAAAACGACAGAAAATTTAATATTTTAAAACTAAGATTTTATGATACGGAGTGCGCCCCGCCAATTGGGACAGCCTTATCGTATACCAATTGTACCGAAAGGCGCGTATGGTATATTCCAACGTGTGGGCTTTCGTGAAAGTTGATTCGGACGTGTGTGCGCGTAGGAATCAAACCGTATCCGTAAAAAGTCCCTATATCACGACTTTTACAAAACACCACCCCACTTTGTGTAGGCTCATCAGAATATGACGAAACTTGCACCATTAGATTCGTGGTATCACGCTGGTCTTGTGACCCAAGTTTTACGTGATTCTGAGATAGTTGACCAAGCCGCCTATTTGTGGGCCCTACGGTTTGACTTGAAGGGCGAATTTGTGATCGTCTCACCGGAATCCAAAATTGGACATACCGTTGAGTTCGTATTGACATTTAAAATTTATCTGACCTATAATTTATCCTATTTAGAGACCTTTTCCTCTGGCACACTTTTCGGTGCAAAGTGGGCCACATGTGGACCCCGCTTTGACCTGAAATTATAGTTTTGTCCCTGTGTCCAAATTGGACGAAAGGGTAGACTTTTCTGACTATCTCGCTTATTCTGGAAATGTTGGTGATATTTATTTCAGCATCCGGAGACGTTCATTCTGATGCCATAGTTTCTGATCTCTTGTGCTTGACGTTTGGACCCTTACACTTCACAGCTTTCTTGCCAAGCAAGATACCTTGCCAAATTGCTTATAGTACTTTGCATGCTTATCATATTTTTATATATTCATTATATATGTATTTTTTTCAATCATAATTATATACTATATATATGTTGACACACACTTGACACATAGTATCATGGGAGGGGAGGATAATCAGTAGGCGTATGGACTACCCACTCTGGTAAACCGTGGTAACTAGCACGCACTACGATAGTTGTGTCGCGATGGTCGCTACCCTCGCGGTATATTGATTGATGGTGTCACGATGGTCGCTACCCTCGCGGTATGACGGCTGATGATGTTCATGGACGTGTGCATGAGTTGTGAGATAGATAGAATAACCTATCCCTGCGCATACATCGAAATAGTTGTCCTCATTATGCATTCATATAGATTGTCTAGTATAGCGTACTTATATATTTTTTGTCTATTATGCATATTTTACTGTATTCAATTGGCATGCTTCTATATATCTTGTTACGTCCCTCTGAGGACCTGGTCCCTTTCCAGGTGTAGACGATCTTGACTATTCGCAGGAGCACGGACTAGGACTTGCTACTTATCTCTCTTTCGATGAGGTCTTCTCTTCGAGTCTCATTGTTCATTAGATGTACTTATGTGATTTCTTTTATATTCTAGTTGGTAGTGGATTTGTCTCCACCCAACTACTTGTTCTTATCAAGCATTTTATACTTAATTCAGTTATATAGTTGATTGGTTATTTGATTCTGTGGATGAGATCTAGTTATGCCCTGTGACTTATGACATAAATCTATACCACTTGTGAATTATTATTCATAATACAGCGTACATATGTGATATGCTTTTCATATATTGGAGTTTCCATATACATACTACTGGCATGCTTACGTATTCCTAGTCCTACGTATTTTGGGACTGGGGCGTAACAAATATTACTTCGATACGGTTCTAAAAAAAAAATTGGAGCGAGTTTTGAGTCCGGAGCTAGGAGATATGGTCTTTCCAAGTCATCAAAACTTCTAAATAATAAGGCTGAATTTATGACGAATTTGGGCTATTTTTTGGACAAAAAAGGAAGGAGGTTGGGGAAAAAAGATAAAAGTTGAGTTTAGTTCATAAGTTTAGTAGGCATTTATAATGGTGGAGACTACTTAATTTGAATATGGATATGATTGTCTAATTTGGATAGGATTAGGATCAATTCAAATAAGGATAGGATATGAATGTGGTTGCTTTCCTAGTAGACTTAGGATTAGGATTAATTTAAAATAAAGTTTGAGTTTATCTCAATAATTTATAATCTTAACTAGAATTAAAGATAATATAAATAATTTATATCTAATCTTATTTATATCTATTAACACTAAATTATCATCTATCCAATATTAAGACTATATATATCCAAATAAATCCTAAATAATTCCAAAAAATCCAAATAAATTTTTTAAAATTTTAAATAAATTACAGAAAAATATATTTTAATATTTTAACCCTAAAATAAATATTTGGTAGGAACAACATGCAAGTATGGTCTCACTATAAATCATGAAAGTCCTAGAAAATTATGTTTTCTAGGTTTTAATTACCCAAAAATCTAAAATAGCCTAAATATGATTTTAAACCTTAGTGTTATATTATTATCCTTATAAAACTACACTTAGTATTTCAAAACAAAATTCTCATAAATTATAAGTGTATTCTAATTATTAATTGTGTGTGGTAATTCGGGTAGCGGATGCTATAGTGGCCCTACGTAAAACTGGTACAATAAGTGAAGTGCCTGTATAATCTTCTATATGGTTCGGTTAGCTCATGTTCGGCAATGGCGTGATCTGATGATACCTATTATGCATTATTCTAAGATAACCTCATACTCCACAAATAGCAAGCCGTATAAGTGATTGGCCGATTTTATTAATTGGACTTGGTTTTGATTGTATTATTCTGTTAGTAGCCTAGGAAAATAGATTATCATAGTGTGATGGATTCAACCCTTATCCTTGTTTGGCTGTAGGGTTGGGCCTTTGTGCTTGGATATGCCAAGGACCTATGTTACGACACAAAAGCTATATATATTATATATTTATTTCTTGGGTTTTTGTTTCTCCATTTCGTGCTTCCTTTGTGGTACTTTCTATTTTGGGTCTAACCCCACTGGTTTTGCATGGCCAAGTTTTGAGCCAGCACCCGAGGATCCAGCATACTTTTCTTCGACTCATGGCGCGTGCCAGGAACATGGCCGCCAAGGATAACGAGTAGATTTTTCTTCTTTCCTGCTCGTCATTGTACATTTTACTCTTTTGGATGTTTAGCCACCAGCACTTGTTAGCCAACACGTTTGAACATTTAATTTCTTTTTCATGACTATATATAAATCAGACTGCAGTTGTAATACTGTCATATACTTTTGTTATTCCACTAGCTTCTTGTTTTGTACAGCTGGTCTCCAGAATATCTTGAGAAAGCCTTTGGGACGCATTATTGTTTTATCATATATGCTTTATGATTACTGTTTCTTATTTGATTGATTGAGACATAGATGTTCATGTGACCCTAAGTGACCTGATTGTAGCATGCACCTCCTCGTATAGTTACAACCGTAATTATTGTACGATGTATAATATCTTGTACGGGGTAGTTGGCCATGTCCATCTCCGTATTCTGGTACTTGAGTATGAAAGTTTTAGTGGTGGCCTATGCAGGTCTGTTCTACAGACTTATGGGGTGTCATGGTCATAGGAGTCTCAATTAAACATAATCCTTCTTAAAATTCTGAATTTTATCCTCTTCGATGCTCAGCTTAAAATTTTCCAGATTGGTTGCTTCATTGTTCCTTCTTATCATGTACTTGATATTTCTCTTGCTCTTCTTTAGGATTTCCCCTCCTCCAGATATTGCAGCAATAAGAGAGGTAGAGTAGCCAATGGAATGAGGTCCTATAGAACCCCAGCTAGAGATCCAAGTTGAGCCCACAATAAATGCGATAGAGCAGCAGGCTCCAGATGTTCCCATACCTCCCGCAGTACTGGCAGCACTAGATACCTCAATCTTGCTAGAGATTATCAGGAGAATATTGGCTGTCCAACAATATCAGATGGTGGTTCAACGGCAACTGCATCAGGAACAACAACGTCAACAGCTTCAACAGCAAGAACAGAATGTCCTGTTGAACCAAGGATTGCAGACGGCCCTGGAACAAGGCGGAAGAGTAGATTCTGGGGCATCTGTTAGATTTTATAGACTGAATCCTAGATATTTTGATGGCATGGGGATGTCATTATGCCAAATGATTGGCTCTAGGATATTGAGACCATTTTGGCAGTAGCTAAAGTTTAGGCTGAGGAACATGTTGACCTGGTTCACTTGCAGCTTCAGGATCTTGCAAGAGATTGGTGGGCCACGATGGAGGTAGGATTGAGGCATACTATTTTGTGGGACAATTTTAGAACCCGATTCAGGATGAAGTACTTTAGGATTGTGGCTCAGTTCGAGGTACAACAGAGGTTTACTAACCTCAAGCTGGCTGGAAGGACAGTAGAGGCTACGCAGCAGAGTTTTGTCGATCGAGCAGGTTTTCTCCAACCATGGTAGAAACAGAGTTGGAGAGAGCGATGAGGTTCCAGCAGGGATTTCACTTAGAAATCTTACACATGGTAGAGGTGCATGACTACCAGACCTTCGAGGCAGTATTGGTAGCAGCCAAGAGGGTTGAGCTTACCTATCAGAGGATGGCATCAAGAAGAGTAGACCGGAAGAGGCCTCATGGACAGAGCAGCGAGGGAAGACCAGAACCGCGAACGTCAGCACCATCCCCTATCATTCGCATCCATGACGTGACACAGAGAAGACCAGTGACCTCGACAATGATAGCACCTACTTGGTAGCAGCAACAACGACGGGGAGCACCGACGGGTTGTACGTATTGTGGCAAGGGAGGTCATACCTGGGATATTTTTCGGGCAACGAATGGGCTATGCTTGAGATATGGAAGCTCCGATCATAGGGTTACCACTTGTCCAATGATACAGAGTCCAGGAGGGCCAGTACAACTATTTTCTGCATTGTCGTCTCCAAGGACAATGCAGCAAGGAGGACCGGAAGTAGCAGAGCGGCCTATAGCTCAGTATCCATTGCCGACGTAGGCTCAATGGTACCGACAACAGTAGCAGCATAAACAACAGAGACCGCAACAACGACACCAGAAAAGGCAGCAGTAGGGAGCTGGACAAGGCCAAGGACAGACGTTCACCTTATCTCTGGAAGAAGCTATGGCGTTAGGCGACGTAGTGGCAGATAACATTTCCGTTACAACCTTTTCTGTCATAGTATTATTTGATTCTGGAGCTTCGCACTCATTTATATCTGCGCAATATGCGACACATATTGGATTGAAGTTTGAGGCATTGCCAGAGAGGCTGAATATACTCACCGGCAATAGGATCGTAGGAGTTAGTAGGGTGCGCCTAGCGTGTCCAATCGTAGTATGTGGGCATTTATTACCTGCGAAGTTAATCGAGTTCCCTATGGAGAACTTTGATGTTATCTTAGGCATTGACTGGTTAAAAGATAGTCATACGATGATAGATTATCATGAGGGTAGAGTATTGTTTAGAGTCCCTAGTCTAGAAGAGTTTGTTCTTAGAAGAATATCAGAAGACCATCATAAGGAAGGAATCTCAATAATAGCAATGGAAGAGGACCTGATACCCAAAATAGTTACAAAATTCATGGACGTCTTTCCCGACGAGCTTTCCGGATTACTCCCAGTTAGAGAAGTAGAATTCTGTATAGAGTTAATGCCAAGAGCAGAACAAATATCCCAGAAGGTATACCCAATGTCACTATCAGAGCTTGATCAATTATATCGACACATGGAAGAACTGAAGGCAAAAAAGTTTATTCGGACCAGTAGATTACCGTGGGGAGCACCAATAATTTTGATGAAGAAGAAAGATGGATCGATGCGGTTGTTCATGGATTACAGACGATTGAATGCGGTGACAGTGAAGAAAAATTACCATTTTCCAGGATTAATAATTTTTTGACAAATTTAAGAGGAGTAAGAGTCTTCTCCAAGATAGATCTACGATCAGGATATCATCATGTGCGAGTTCGGGAGTAGGATATACCAAAGACAGCATTTAGGTCATGATATGGGCATTACGAATTCTTAGTTATGCCATTCAGACTAACTAATGCTCCAGCGGTATTTATGGATTTGATGAACCATATTTTTATGCCATACTTGTGTATTCTCGTAATAAGGAGGAGCATGAAGAACATCTCAGGATGGTACTGCAGACTTTGAGGGAGCACCAGTTATATACGAAGCTTAGTAAGTATGAGTTTTGGCTGGATCATATATCCTTTCTTGGGCACATTATTTCTGGAGCAAGAGTGTCAGTTGATCCCAAGATGGTAGATATAGTAGGGAACTGGCCAATTTTGAAGACAGTGGCAGAGGTGCATATTTTTCTAGGCTTGGTGGGATACTACAGAAGATTTGTATCAGACTTTGTTAAGATCTTGGCACCTTTGACTCGGTTGACGTGCAAGGAAGTTAAATTTGTTTGGTCAGCAGAGTGCTAGATAGCCTTTGAAGAGTTGAAGAAGAAGTTAATCTCTGCACCAATCCTTACTCTTCCAGCAGGCTCGGGAGGATTCACAGTGTATTGTGATGCATCTGGTAAGGGACTTGGATGTGTTTTGATGCAGCACGGGAGAGTGATATCGTATGCTTCTCGGCAGCTCAGAGACCATGAGAAAAACTATCCAACTCATGATTTAGAGTTAGCAGTTGTAGTGTTTGCACTTAAGCTATGGAGACACTACTTATATGGCGATCGGGTGGAGATCTTCACAAATCATAAGAGTTTGAAATATGTATTTACGCAGAAGGACTTAAACATGAGACAGAGGAGGTGGCTGGTGTTATTGAAAGACTATAACGTGGAACTTTAATACCATCCAGACAAGGCAAATATAGTAGCTGATGCATTTAGTAGAAGAGATAGAGAATTCATGTTGACCACTCAGAGGCACATTCTAGAAAACTTACGAGAGATAGGAATCGAGATAGTACTTCCATAGGATACATGAGTTCTAGCTAGCCTACAGATCTAGTCAACTTTAGTGGATAGAATAAAGATAGCTCCGGCAGAGGACTCGAAGATTCAGAAGCTACGGAAAGAATGTGGGTCCAGTCTTCGGAAAGAGTTGATGATTCATGCGGATGAAACGCTAAGGTTTAAAAACCGTCTATGTGTACCAAGTGGATATATTCGACAAGAAATTATGACTGAAGCACATAGTTTCCAGTACTCCATTCATCCGGAAGGCAGAAGATGTACCAAGATATCAAGCAACACTTTTGGTGGAACGGAATGAAGAGAGAAATAGCACGCTTTGTATCGCGATGTCTGATATGTCAACAAGTGAAGGCAGGACAACAGAGACCGGCAGGGTTATTGCAGTCGCTTCCTATTCTATAGTAGAATTGGGAACACATCACCATGAACTTTGTGACCAATTTACCTAGATTCCCGACTGGTCGAGATATAGTTTGGATGACAGTGGATTGACTCACAAAAGTGGCACATTTTCTTTCCTTCATAATGGGATAGTCTACAGAGCAGTTGGCTAATTTGTATATGCGACAGATTATGAGGAAATATGGCGTGCCGATAAGCATAGTATCCGACCGAGATACAAAGTTTACTTCTCGTTTCTGAAAAATCTTGCACGAGAGATTGGGTACCAGGTTATGATTTAGTACTGTCTACCACCCCCAGACAGACGGACAATCAGAGAGGAACATCCAGACCCTGGAAGATATGTTACAAGCATGTAGCCTAGAATTTGGTGGATCTTGGGAGAATCACCTTCACTTAGTGGAATTCTCGTATAACAACAGTTATCAGTCCAATATTCAGATGGCACCTTTCGAGGCACTATACGGCAGGAAGTGTAGATCACCGTTGTCATAGGACGACATTGGTGAGCGGAAGATGTTGTCACGATCTACACCCGGATATTCGGGCACGAGTACATAGGTACATCCAGCCTACGCCGCAGAATCAGCGATAGAATGTTGTCTGGGTCAACTCTACTATCTAAATATCTCAAACAATATATATATATATATAGTACATATCAATCACCTTAACTCCAAACGGAGGAACAATATGGTATCCGATAAACATAACTATACTCAATCAGAATACAAACTATGGAAGATAGAGCATGAATGGAATAACGAAAGAAAGAGTCACAATACATCCACAAGGCTGAAATAATATATACATGCCAAAAACCTCAATAAAAGTCTAATATAAGTCTACACAAATAATATATACATGCCAAAATTCTCGTATAAATATGGCTTGATCACATAACCAACTTATGCTCCCCCTCCCCAACCAATACTCATGGATCCAATCACGACATGTTATGCACATGAATACGATATAGTCACACTAAAACACGAAATAGTGGATGCACATGATAAAATACATGTGTAAGGAGTACCCGCTTAACACGGTAAGGGATAACATCTCCTGACGGGATCCATATAGTACCATTCGTATAACCAAGTGTCAGTATCAAGTACGCAGTTCTAGAACAAGTGATATATACACTATCATGAAATGAAAACTAACATAGAGATATACTCACCTGAGGTCCTGAGCAAGGTGTGTCTCTCGATGCCCAAGCTGGTGTCACACAGTCCTATATATTAAGTATCAATGTCATTTAGGTGTAATGGATGATAACTGAGTTAAAATACACTAATATGAATTTTTAGGCCATTTCTAGGTCATACACCAATTTCTAAGTCAATACTCAAGGGCCTTAGTTAATCTAACCGATAAACTTAAGTGTGTATATATATATATATATATATATATATATATATATATATATATATATATATATATATATATCAAGGGCCTTAGTTAATCTAACCGATAAACTTAAGTGTGTATATATATATATATATATATATATATATATATACTAAATAATAGAGTACACTAATTATATCTAAAGTACACTAACTAATATACTAAATAAACTAACTTAGAAATGATACTAACATATCACTAACTTATATAATATTCTAATTGATAACTAATGACTGATACCTACTTAAACAATGGCTGATAACACTAGCCTATTCTAACAATACTAAAGGGTAATAGTTGTAGAAGCATAAAAAATACGTTACAGAATTATACGCAGTATACATAAAACCCGCGTAAAGCAGAGTTTCAGTGCTGTGTAGCATAAAGCATGACTTCAGAGCTATCGGCGTACAACAGAGCTTCAAAGCTAGTACAACGTAAAATATAGCTCAAAACAACCCGCATAATGCAGTATATCAGACTACTTTAGCGTAAAAAGGTTGCTACCTCACCTTTATGGCGTAAAACCCATCTGCTTTTAATGCAGCATGGACGTGTATGAGGAACGCTTCGTATTCCTTGAATGAACCTGTCAGATCATGCAGTGAACCTGACTCCTGACAAAGAGTACTGTACGACTACCCAGACGACGGCTGTAATGATGGTTCGGCATAGAGACCCAGACCGTCGTTTAGTGACATTTTTTTGATACAAATTGCTTTTACGCATTCAAGGGAATACGCTGCCTAGTTTTATATAGGCATACGTGAGCTTTTACGCTCAGCAGAAGACGAAACGAACCACCACGTCAAAAGCTGCTCTCCGTACAGAGCTCGAGGCACGTCTCTGCAGTTAATGTGCGTGATGGGGTCAGATCTCTGCATTTAATGCACGAGATTTGGCTCTACTTTCAAAGACTGGGTGAGCCATAATTATGGCTAATACGTCCACATCATCACCTCTGCATGTTACGCCATCAGGCTATTTTCAGCTATAGGAGCACGCTGTATGCTATCTCCTTGAAATACGCCGACTTGGCTATTTTTAACTATAGGAGTACGCCGTATGCTATCTCCTCGGAATACGCCAACTCAGGCTATATTTGCAAAGGTACGTGATAAGGCAATTTGGGCCAGAATACGCTCAAGACCTCAGTCAAGGAGAATCGACTGTCTCTACGCCGGCTACCTATCCGTACAGCATCAGGCTTCTACGCCTACTTGGCTTCTACGCCAACCTAACAGCTATTGGACTTCTATGCCTATTGGGCTTCTACGCCTATTTTGGCTTTTACGCCATCAGAACAGCTATTTGATTTTTACGCAAACGAGACAGTTATTTGGCTTCTACGCCAATCATCTCTACGTGAGGGGCAGTTACCTACGTGGCTTGCATGTTATGATCTTCGCAGCAGTTATACGCATTATCTCTTAATGGGACACACGTCACACGTTTATTCAGAAGATCATTTATACGTGGGTAGCAGTTATGATAACCGCCGCGTAAAAGGTGTGGTTCTCTCCGCTGTTCAGCTTCTACACCTATAAATTGAGACCTCCATCCATAGAGGTCGAGGTCGGATTTTTAAACAAGGTCGAAAACTCGGAGAAAAAAGGTCAAAAATTGATTTTTGAGAGAGAAGAGAGAGGAGCACAGACAGAGAGTAGTGATCGACGATCTTGGCATCGAGCATCCACTCCTTCTTACAATATTTGAAGCTTCTACTTCTTCTACAGCACTTCTTCATCATCGTGTGGTCCAAGGGACAAAGTGATCGACTGTAGATCAGACTCCTATAGCAATATTTACCCAGATTAAATTTTGTACTTAACATCCTCATATAGGATTAATAGTACTTCTTGTTTGTAAACCTAAGAAAGGGTTTCGTATAAATCTATTTTTATTTCTTTCATTTATTATCAAACACAAGATAGCGACTCTGCTGGAGACTACTTTCTCATCTGACGAGAAAATAATTGCTCAACACGATGGAGTATCAGTAGGATCAATGAAGAAGACCTTAGTCGTCCTGTTCGACCAGTCAGCCTACGAAGACATGCTTTGATCAGGGGGTAGCCCTCATTCCCTCTCTGTCCAAGATAACAGGAAGTTGCGTAAGGTGTGGATGCCCCGGACATCCCCTACCATTCCTGCCGACTCTCCGGTTTCTTCGACCAACAAGGTTGTAGCTTCGCAACCTCCGCGCTCTGCGCATAAAATTCTGTCTCCCGTCTGTGACGTGGCAGACAAAACTTTTGGCAAAGCCTCAGTGCTAATCCAGAAGTCTACTCCACGCTCGGCGCATAAAATTCTGTCTCCCGTCTGTGACGTGGCAGACAAAACTTCTGGCAAAGCCTCAGTGCTAATCCAGAAGTCTACTCCGCGCTCTGCGCGTAAAATTCTGTCTCCCGTCTGTGACGTGGCAGACAAAGCTTCTGGTTATGCCTCAGTGCTAGTCCAGAAGTCTACTCCGCGCTCTGCGCGTAAAATTCAATCTCCCGTCTGTGACGTGGCAGGCAAAATTTCTGATAATGCCTCGGCGCCAATTCAGAAATTCCAAACGCGTTCCACGCGTAAAAATGCATCTTCCTTCCATAGAAAAGCAGATGGGCCCTGCAATCTACGCAAGAAAAAACAAGTGGCGGATTTCCTAACCTCTCGGCCTTTACGCCATCAAGAGAAGAATCTGCCTGCTCTCCAGATTATGCGAGAAGCTGATGGCCGATTGAGGACTTCCTCAGTTTTACGTCAGCTTGAGCAAAATTCCAAATTACGCCAGGAGAAGCCCCTCGGCGTAAAGAAGACCCAGTTCGTGGATAGATACGCTCCTTATGGACCAGCTGCTACTCATATGGCTGAGCTGCTGTATATAGGTGGCAGAGAAAGGGTTGGGGTTCCCAATATCCGCATTCCAACTGATGTAAACAGGAGGAACAAGCCTTCTTCTTCTTCTTCTGTTAATCCTCCTGACTTGCGTGAATTTTTGATTCAGAAGCACAAATATAGAGGATCTTTCAATATGTCTATTATGCCTACTAGGGAGCACTGTTGTAATAGTCATAAAATTGTAGTTAATTATTGCTGTTCTGAAGCAAAACGGTCGATTTTCGACCGGTTGAACTACTCTTCGTCTTTCCAGGAATAAGTGCCTACATATGCATCAGTAAACATAGCTTCACACGTTCCTAGAGGAAGGTCTAATTCAAGACGTCATCCCTCTAGAACTCCATGCCAAAGGAGATTCGACAAACTCCTTGAGAACATTGAAGCTGGGGTGTTCCGAAACACCCTTTCGAGGTCACGATAACCGGCTTCGTATTCTTCTGATTCCGACACTGGGGGTCGCCAGTTTCCCGAATCGGGTATAGAGTCAATCTCTACAGAAACCTATACTAACCCTTCAATGACATCCAGAGAAATGGGAGTCTATGCCATTGAAGATGAACGTGAAAAGGCTTCCTCATCAGGAAGTACTGAGCAACGCATCGCTGTGTTAGAGACATCTCTGAAAGAGATACAATCCATGATAGAGAATATGTACCAGATGATGCTGACCCAACACACAGCTGCTATAGCTCAAGCATCGGTTCCTCCGACTCAGATACGTGTGGGGGTGGACTTACCACCATCCAATGCGAATCAGGAGCCTGCTCTAGATCAGGAGTCAGCAGCTCCACCACTTCATAATTCGGAGAATATATTGCCTCATGTTGGAGTTACGATACAACCGATCTCTCACCACTCCGCGGTCTCTCTGCCAGCTGAAGATCCGATGCAAGCAGTACGAGAATTGAAAGCCCAATTTGATGCCTTAAAGCATAAGGATCAGCTCAAGAAATTGGGAATCAACCAGCCTTACCCAGCTATCTGGGATGAGATCCCTTTCCCTCCTAAATACAAACCACAAACTATAGCTTTGTTTGAGGGAAAGACATCACCAAGCCAGTACATGAACTACTTCAGTATGATGACGGTGTTATTGCAAGGGAATGACGCCCTTCTTACTCGAGTGTTCAAAGGCTGTCTCTCGGGAGTGGCTTATCAGTGGTACCGTAGTCTTGCGGACAACTGCATTACTTCCTTTGAAGATTTCAAGACTTTGTTCTTCACGCGATTCTACGAAGGAGGGATGGACATGTCCATGTCCTCTCTCATCGAAGTAAAGCAGAAGGAAAAAGAGAATGTTCACACTTTCATCGAACATTTTCGTCAAGCTACTTTGCAAATGCCTCCCGAAATTCCAGACTAGGCATTGGTAGACATTTGCAGGAAGAACCTTCTTCCAGTGATCTCGGTGTTCACAAGACCATATCAGTTCCATGATTGGCCCTCATTTATCATCTCAGCGGTAGCCGCTGAAGACAACAGTCGGAAGGCGCGTGATAATGGAATTATGATATCTGCCTCTGATAAAGGCAAGAGTTTATCCTCTAACAGCGACCATCCTCGTGGTTCCAAAGGATAAGAAGCTTTGACGATCAATACGTCCAGGCAAAAGACTGCGGCAACCACACAGACGGAACTTGGGACTTCCAGGCCCATTGAAGTATATTCTTTTGACGACGAAGATATTCTGAGCATATTCGAGTGTCCAGTCAAAAGCGGCAAGATTACCCTCCCTGAGGTAAAACGGCCTAATAAAGTCGGCAGTACCAATAACCCCAAGTACTGTATTTTCCATAGGTACATACACCACCCCACAAAGGCGTGTTATGTACTAAAGAGGAAAATCCAGGAGTTGATCGACGCTAAGGCTATCACTCTGCGCAATAGCGAGAAGACGGTCACAGCCAACATGATCTCTCTTCAATTTGGCAATTTGTCTCCTCAAAAAGTTCCGGATGGTATTGTACCCATTTCCTGGACAACGATGAAAATTGTTAATCTCCCTCCAACCAGAGGTCAAAATCATGACCTGGTACCCCTGACTACCTAGCGTAGCGAGATTATGTGGGTTCATCCAGATATGGTGTCAGAGATCGAGGAAGAGACTCAAGATGCTAAGGCTAAGTCTAAAAAGAACTCGAAGCGTAAACCATGTCATATGGTTGTGATATCCTCGACATCAGAAGAAAAAGTTTTGGCTACTGAAACCCGTTCAGGGAAAGCCTACCTCAAAGACTATAGAGGAAGTCAGGAAGAAGCAATGACAGACACTTCAGCTGCCAAGCCTTCAGAACCGGAACCTGTTATACCAGCGGCAGGTCCTTCTAGACCAACTGTGGTAGACAAAGGCAAGCAAAAAGAAGTGCACTTTGATAAACCTTTGAAGAATATTCAAAACAAGGGTTTGGAGAAGCCATATAACTTCGACATCCTGGCCCAGTTGGCTAATACACCAACCAGATTGTCCATCTTTGAGCTACTCAGGCTATCAAAAGACACTCGTCAAGCCTTGAGCGAAGCTTTAATGCAGGCAGATGCATACTTGACCCAGCTCAAGTCCCCTGATGAAGAACCTGTGGCATGTCCTCAATGCCATAGTGTGATGGAGGTGGTCCTGAATATCACTTTTACTCAAGATGACATGCTGTTGAAACATAACAAGCATGACAGACCCATCTATTACACCGAATACGTCGATTCCATGGAGGTTGATCGGATTCACATAGATCCGAGATCATCAATCAGTATCATTCCTCATAGTCTGCTCAGACCGCTGAGGATTCCTACCAGCGAATTGGCTTACACCACTACTACAATCGTGGGCTTCAATGCCAGAAAAAGTAAGCCGTTGGGGAAGATTCGTCTGAGGATCCAGATTGGCGACCTCAGATCAGTGGATACATGCTATGTTATTGATTCAGAGG
The DNA here is from genome assembly GCA_036927795.1 of Iris macrosiphon. Classification (NCBI taxonomy): domain Eukaryota; kingdom Viridiplantae; phylum Streptophyta; class Magnoliopsida; order Asparagales; family Iridaceae; genus Iris; species Iris macrosiphon. The sequence continues at coordinate 46,163,528 of JAYESA010000004.1, forward strand.
TGTCCTACAATATTCTACTGGGCAGACCATGGATCCACGATCACAACATCGTTCCTTCAACTCTACATCAATGCTTCAAATATGTAGATGCCCAAGGAACAGTACAAACGGAGTTTGCTGATCTTAATCCGTTTAAAGGAGTAGAATCCTATTACTCCGATGCTATGTTGTACACCCAAGACTACATGGAGGAGGTGTCAGGCAAGACAGAGGAGGAATCCCACCGGGAGCCAGAAGAACCTTCTGCTGAGCAACCTTTGTCAATCAAGGTGAAAGGGCGAACTACTCGTCCGAAAGTCATGGAACCCATGGCTATCCACTTGAACAAAACCAAGTCAAGACAATGAAGTGATCCTCTAGTGATCACTTTGAACCAAAAACCTCCACCTTTGGTCATCAACCTCCGGCGTAACAAGCAGCCGACTGATGTAAATATAACCAAGATCGTGGTTTTCGACGATAATAAAGATTCTCCTTTCCAGTACATTGACGCTCAAATTCCAAATCAGGAATCCTCTCCCCATAACGATATAGAACCTATAGCACAAAAATTCTTGAAAGCTATAGATTCCTATCATCCGTATATGTGGGAAGTAGCGCCAACATCTAATGTCATCACGACATATGGGCCACATGAGGATTCTATCTTTATTGTCCCGCCTACTCGCAGCAGTCAGCATCCAATAGTCTTCGATCGCATGCGCAATGAACCGACTGTACCAGAAGATTCTTCCAATTACGATGCTGGTAAAATGCAGGTTCACAAATATTGCCCACAAGCTTTGAAGATTATGCAAAGTATGGGTTATGACTTGAAGCTGGAACCAGGTCTTAACTACGGGAAAGACAGGCGAATGCCATTGCACGGTGATCCCTACTGTCAACAAACTCGTTTTGGGTTAGGGTATACCATCTCCCTTGCAACTTTTGAGTCAAATGAGGATATCTTTTCCTCTTTTCAAGATAGTTCGTCATCCTCCGGCTCATCTGATGATCTCGAATGAGCATTATCAATAAATATGGTATTAACAGATTCTCTCAAAATAGATGAACAAGAATCTGAACTGTTTGAGAATAACTCTTGGGCTCAGCAAATGGATACGCAATGGGAACTCTGGTTCGAGCAGAGAGAACCGCCCACTGAAGGTAAAGTTATCCAAATTGACGTTGGGGATGAACTTTCGCCAAAGTCGATATTCATCAGTAACAATATTTCCGAAGAAGAAAGGGAAGAAATAATCCAGCTGATAAAAGAATATATCGACGTCTTTGCGTGGAATTATGAGGATATGCCAGGTCTTGATCCAAAAGTGGCTACTCATAGACTCAACATATTGCCCAATTCGAAGCCTGTAAAACAGCACCAACGCCGGTTTCGTCCGGATATGATGGAAGCCATTGAAGCTGAAATCAAGAAGTTGATAGCCTGCGGATTCATTCGGAAAGAACAACATCCTGACTGGATCGTCAATGTTGTCCCGATCATAAAAAAAATGGGAAAGTATGTGTCTGCATCGATTACCGAGATTTGAATACAGCCTACCCCAAGGATGAGTTTTCTCTTCCCATTACAAACGTCATGATCGATAATATGTACGGTTTTGAATGCGTGTCTTTCATGTACGAATTTTCAGTATACAACCAAATCAAGATGCATCCTGAGGACGAGAAGCATACTTCCTTCCGTACACCATTGGGGGTATATTGCTACACGGTCTTTCCTTCACCTGAGTCCTGAAGTCTCGTCCCCTGTTGATTAATATGTACAGTGGGGACGATACAGAAAAGCTTCCAGCTATGAGCAAAATTTAATGCTCGCCGACAGTCTACGACGGTGGTCACGTTCCAAGTAGAATTCTTATAATTCAACAAGAAATTATTCCCCGAACTACTGGTAGAGCCGGGAGACATCACCTTGGGATTGTGAAGAATTAACCATCCCATCAAATACAGAAACGATAATTCTACCCTGGAAAAGCTTTCACGCCATGTTTTGTCGGCAAGCAGTCCATCAGTAATGGCCCTCAGGCCAGCTTGTATCCGGTATACCATGGAAGAGAGCAGGCCCAGTCTTGCCCCAAATACCAAATGCACTGCAGGCCATAAGGTGTTATGGTGAATGCGATCCGAAGATGCAATGCCAGGGACTACCAATCGGCGTAGCCATACAGAGAGGAAGCCAGCCAGTTGAGCTTCCCTTGACAGAGGCCTGCGATAATGCATCATATAACTGTAGGCCTTAGTGCCTGCAGGATAATTCCCTATCCCTTCATCGAGAACTTGATCTGAAGTCCCAGCATCTTCAATAAGATCATCTACTAGTTGAGCATTAAGCATGCTCAGAAGGGTCAAAGGCTTATCCCTGCTATCCACAACTTTGTCTGGCTTAGCATCTCTGGCATGATGAAAGAAGAGATAAGACGCCCATTTGTTGGTATGAGCCAAATAAGAAGGCTCATTATAGAAGGTGGTGCACGTTAGATAATGGCTCATTAGCTCCTGGTACACTGCCACTACCCGAGGGTTTGTATCCCCCAGCTCCTTGTTTGTGGGAACATACTCTTCATAAGGAGTATCCCCCATTGGCAGTCTTGAAATCTCTGCCATCTCTTGAAGGGCCAATCCCAACTCCCCTAGCGGAGTGGCAAAGTTCCAGTGAGCGAGATATACCGCTCCATCAAAGCCAAAAATAGGTTGGGGTTGGGAGGCAGTCCAACACTGGTAGCACTCACAGCCGCGAACAGACCAATGCTCTCCAGCTCCGTCTGAAAATGCTTTAGGGCCCAAGCAGTTAAACGAGCCCATCGAAGATTTGAAGGGGTAAGCCACCCATTGGTTCGAGGATTAACCTTGGGGTATACTCCTCCATGCCCCATGAAGTCATTGCAAAAAGTTGGTAATTGGACTGGTTGGAGCAGTGAAGTGTCTTCACTCGGGACACTGCCCAGAAATAATCCCCTGAAAGGCATTACAGGGCCTGAAGGGCGGCTCATAAATAATCCTTGGTCTGATACTTTTTGATAAAATATCTTCCCCGGCTGGTCATGAAGATTAGGGGTCAGAGTCCACGACATCCTCCTGGGATGCGTGACATGGAAGAATACGGAGATTTGGTAATCTCTCGGCATCCTGGGCAGGTATATGACTATGCCCCCAGCAGTAAAAACCCAATTTTCCTTCTTGGGCTTTATCTGGGATTGTTTATCAATCATATCCCCGAAATGGAAAGCTAGTTTTATATATTTGGCCCCATCTATATACTTCAGGGGCTCCCTGTTGATCATATTCAACAGCATCCGTTCTCCCTGGGACGATATCAGAATGCCCCTTCCTTCAGGATACTGGGTTCCAGAAATAGGGAATGTCACGTGAGACAAATCCTCCAGGTAATTAGAGTTTAGTATCCCAGCAACAGAACCCATCACCTCAGCCAATGGAGGTATCTGCAAGTTAACTACAAAATACAAGAAGAACAAATTAGTTTCTATACTAGACATTACAGTCTTGCAGCTTACGCCAAAGATCAACAGTCTGTGCTTTTACGCCAAGACTGTAAAAAATTTGAGCTTTTTACGCTGGAACCTATTTTCTAGGCGTAAAATTCAAGATTGGCAGTATACACAAAAAATCTGACAGTCTGTATTTTACGCCAGACTGCCAAAATTTGAGTTGTTACGCCAGAATTTTCATCCAGAGCGTAACACTCAAAGTTTGTAGTATACGCCAAATTTTGACAGTCAAAGCTTTTACGCCAGACTGCAAAAATATAGAGTTTTTACGCTGACACATTAGGAATGTGGGCGTAAAATAATAAGACATCTCTTTGCATCATCTTCCTCGAAGAGGCTCTCAGCACAGAAGATGACCTAGCGCTTTCACATACAACGTGCGCGAAGGCTTTTCTTCGTTCTCGTCATCCCAAAAGCTTTACCTATGACGCCTGGTGCACAGCTTGACGGTGGGACACTTCGTTCGGAGCGGGGTTCGCTCAGCCCAACAGGAGTTGCTCGTGCTTGAGCAGAAGAGCGAGAAGACGAGGCAGCTTTCTTTCCCTTAGCGGTGGAAGGTTGTTTTGGTGCCATTGCTAAAAACTCAGAGTACTCAGAGAAGAAATGAAGAAGAGTTCTCAAAGAGATGAAGGTTTTTCTTTCGCAAAAGACAGATGAAGAGTTTCTTCTTTGAAGGCCTTGGGGTATTTCTAGAGTTCAGATAAACTCTTCGAATCCCTAACCAAATCCGATATTTAATATTCGGTTATGATTGGGGACCACGTCAGCCTATTATTTAGGAAAAATGGACAGTCAACAAATTCAAAAAGTTTTTTGTGCAGAGCAGATTCGTGATTTTACGCTAAGGAGCTTTTACGCTCAAGAGACTATAAATCTACGGTTTTACTCTCAGAGGTATAAGTCTATGGTTTTATGCCCGGATGCTTTTACGCTCTGTAGCTTTTACGCTCGAGAGGCTACAAACCTATGACTTCACGCTCAGAGACTACAAATCTATGATTTTATGCTCAGAAGCTTTTTACGCTCAGAGGCGACAAATCTACGACTTCACGCTCGGAAGTTTTCTTTTCAGAGGCTATAAATCTACGGTTTTACGTCCGGATGCTCTTATGCTCAACAACTTTTACGCTCGAGAGGCTACAAACTTATGATTTTATGCTCATCTATACTACGGATCTATGACTTTCCGCATATCTCAAAATACGCAGGCCAGAATATGCGTATATCTGAACAATCTCAAGACGGTCAATTACAAGGGCTCACGCAGAAGATGCTCCTTCTTGGCCTCAAATCATCCCAAGTACCCAATACATACAGAGTTCAGCATTAAAAATGACTCTTCTTCTTGGGTCGATTGGAAGTTCATCCAAAATTCAGTCAGAATATTTTCTCTACAGTTCAAGCATGGTCAGTTTTGACAGCCATTTCTTTCCCTATTTCCAGGGACTTTCGGGAAATCATTCTTGAAGATGATGGTCTGAACAAGAATTCTTCTTATCAGGAAAGTGATAGTTCAGAATTCTACACGACTCAACATCCAAAACAGCATGACAATTCAAATATTTGACTTAAATGATAAGCAGCTTTCTACGCGTCTTTATTTACGTGTAAAAAAAGGGACGAGATCAGATACTTTTTATCAGAGTCGGCGTAAAGTTATTCAGACTTTATCACAGCAAAATATAGTAAATCATCAGATGCGTAAAAGATACAATTTTATTAATCATGATTACATATGATGGAAATCCAGTTTACAAAGGATTTTTCATCTTCATGATTACATATGATGGAAATCCTTGTTCTACCAAGGGTTTCTCATTTTTATTTTTAAATCATGCCGAGAATCTGTTCTGCCAGGTTCTCATATTGGTGGAGATCTTTTTCCGTCTTCTTCAGCAGTTAGTCGGTTTCCGCGACCGATTAACAAAAAAAAATTAATGGCGGAAGGTTACAAAACTGGGCTTGTTTAAATTATTCAAGAGCCCACCCTCCGTACGCCATGACAGATTGAGTTGGGATTCAAACCCAACTCAATACTGGAAGACAGGGTCAGTTTGTCTGCCCTCGTCCACCGTCATGATGGAAGAAAATACAGCTTGCAAGCTGTGTGGTCTAATGTGACCCTTCCTCTCCCCTGGACGAATCGCCATATGAAATTTCTGATCATTCCGAGCAAAGGAAGCTATGATATCCTTCCATGATCCATCGTTGCAGATGACATTTGCTCGAAGATGCCTTCTTTTTTGGCTCCTTACATGCTGGAAGAACATGATCTTCTTCTTCCTCAAGTCAGCAAGACGAACCTCGGCAACCATCTCTGTATGGTGAAGGAAATATGGGAAGAACAGATTAACTCATCAGCCTTTATATAGGCAAAAGAGAACACACCGACTCCCAACAAACTCCCAAAAATCTGCCAAGAAATCAGCCTCGAGGAACGAGTCAGACTTGACCATTTCATGCTTCATTCAAAGTGTTTCAAATTATGAGGAATTTAAAAACTTTGAAGGGGGTCTTGTAGAAGCATGAAAAATACGCTACAGAATTATACGCAGTATGCATAAAACCCGCATAAAGCAGAGTTTCAGTGCTGTACAGCGTAAAGCATGACTTCAGAGCTATCGTCGTACAGCAGAGCTTCAAAGCTAGTACAGCGTAAAATATAGCTCCAGAATAACCCGCATAATGCAGTATGTCAGACTACTTCAGCGTAAAAAGGTTGCTACCTTGCCTTTATGGCATAAAATCCATATGCTTTTAATACAGCATGGACGTGTACGAGGAACGCTTCGTATTCCTCGAATGAACCTGTCAAATTATGCAGTGAACCTGACTCCTGACAAAGAGTACTGCACGACTACCCAGACGACGGCTGTAATGATGGTTCGGCACAGAGATCCAGACCATCGTTTAGTGACATTTCCTTGATACAAATTGCTTTTACGCATTCAAGGGAATACGTTGCCTAGTTTTATACAGGCAGACATGAGCTTTTACGCTCAGCAGAAGACGAAACGAATCGCCACGTCAAAAGCTGCTCTCCGTACAGAGCTCGAGGCACGTCTCTGCAGTTAATGCGCGTGATGGGGGCAGATCTCTGCATTTAATGCACGAGATTTGGTTCTACTTTCAAAGACTGGGTGAGCTATAATTATGGCTAATACGTCCACATTATCACCTCTGTATGTTACGCCATCAGGCTATTTTCAGCTATAGGAGCACGTTGTACGCTATCTCCTTGAAATACGCCAACTTGGCTATTTTTAACTATAGGAGTACGTCGTATGCTATCTCCTCGGAATACGCCAACTCAGGCTATATTTGCAAAGGTACGTGATAAGGCTATTTGGGCCAGAATACGTTCAAGACCTCAGTCAAGGAGAATCGTAAGCCGGCTACCTATCAGGCTTCTACGCCAACCTGACAGCTATTGGGCTTCTATGCCTATTGGGCTTCTATGCCTATTTTGACTTTTACGCCATCAGAACAACTATTTAATTTTTGCGCCAACGAGACAGTTATTTGGCTTCTACGCCAATCATCTCTACGCGAGGGGCAGTTACCTACGTGGCTTGCATGCCGTGATCTTTGTAGCAGTTATACGCATTATCTCTTAATGGGACACATGTTACACGCTTATTCAGAAGATCATTTATACGTGGGTAGCAGTTATGATAACCGCCGTGTAAAAGGTGCGGTTCTCTCCGATGTTCAGTTTCTACGCCTATAAATAGAGACCTCCATCCATGGAGGTCGAGGTCGGATTTTTAAACAAGGTCGAAAACTCGGAGAAAAAAAGGTCAAAAATCAATTTTTGAGAGAGAAGAGAGAGGAGCACAGACAGAGAGTAGTATTCGACGATCTTAGCATCGAGCATCCACTCCTTCTTACAATCTTTGAAGCTTCTACTTCTTCTACAACACTTCTTCATCATCATGTGGTCCAAGGGACAAAGTGATCGACTGCAGATCAAACTCCTATATCAATATTTACCCAGATTAAATTTTGTACTTAAAATCCTCGTATAGGATTAATAGTACTTCTTGTTTGTAAACCTAAGAAAGGGTTTCGTATAAACCTATTTTTATTTCTTTCATTTATTATCAAACAATAATTATCTATTAACTAATATTAAGATACTAACTACTAACTGATTTAACTTGTTAACATATAACTGATACCAATGATACTAATCTATAACTTAATTAACTAATAAACTGCTATCTAGCTAATTTACACTATATATATTAGCTGACTGCTAAGTCTTAACTGATACTGATAAACTATCTGACATAGCTAACTAACTAATAAACTATACTAATCTACCCATAGTCACCTGATGCATTCCTACTGCAACCATACTACAAATATTATTGTTGCACTGCCTGATACTGCTGCACTTGTTGTGTGCAGCTGCTCTTGCTCGAGCATGCTACTGCTCTGCTGCAGCTCTTGCTGGTAATACTGCTGCTGATACTACTACTGCTATAGTTGCAAACTGCTTATGCAAATGCAGCTGCTGTACTGCACTTCTTGCAACTGCTGCTGCTACGCAAAACCCGACCCCTCCTCACTACTCATATGAGACAACACACTGCTCTAAAACACACACACACACACACACACACACACACACACACACATATATATATATATATATATATATATATATATATATCACTACACACACACACACACACACACACACACACACATATATATATATATATATATATATATATATATATATATATATATATATATATATATATATATATATATATATATATATATATATATATATATATATATATATCACTACACACACACACACACACACACACACACACACACATATATATATATATATATATATATATATATATATATATCACTACACACACACATATATATATATATATATATATATATATATATATATATATATATATATTGATTGATTGAGGCATTTAAACAAATACCTATAGTGCATCAACTAGGATATCTATGATACTCAACCCAATGAGGTATCAAACTCTCCATTATCCATAATTGATCATTCCTTCAAGTTATATATATATAATTATAACTATTAGAAGTCATTACAACTTGTAATGAAGAGAATCCATATAAATCACCCAAAATTGACCCCATATCACACCGTATCACAAAATACCGTGATACGGCCTATACGTATCTATTTGTGGATACGTACCTAATTTATAACCCCGATCTAAGTCTAATTAGATCTAATTGGTCTCATGACACACAATTGATGTGTCAATTTCGTAACTCCCCCCAACATACACATAAAATATTACATAGAACTCACAATACAAAGCCAAGTAGCCTAAAACTTGTTCCTATAGGTAATCCTATGCCATGGGGTCATTCTTAATGGTCAAATGCATAATTAAAAAGTTATAATAAGAGAAAAATTCAGGAATTACCAATTGGGAGATAGATTTTTAATTAAAAATACAATTGGACACGATCCAGACATGATCTCTAGCTCCAAAGCTTTTTCTCCTTATGCTCCTTGCTTCTTCAAGCTTCAAGGACCCAAGAGTGATAAATTTGAGAAGGAATTGGTGGTGAATTGTGTAAAAATTTAATGGAGGAAAATTGGAAATTTGGAGATCTAGAATTTGGAAGCAAAATAAAATATAAATGAGGAGAGAGAGAGAGAGAGAAGAACCCCCTCTTCATGTGGCTGGACTCTTCCCCCTTCCCCAAGCAATATCTAAAGTCTAAGTTGCCCCCTACATATTGCATTATGAAAAATAATTAAGGATGGGTATATTTGGAAGTCTCTAACTAATTATAATTACACTAATCCTTCTTAATTTAATTAGTGGAATAACTAATGAGCTTGGGTCCAAGTTGGGCTCCCTATTTGTCATGACAAATCTAAATAGGCCCATATGTGACAAGTCTAATTATTGTCTACTCTCTCTAACTAACTAATTAACACAAGTCTCTAATGACTAACTAATACTAGTCATAAAAATCATAATTTATCTTATCTAAATAAAATATACAATCATTACACAATATTCAATATTATATTTCTAAAATTAAATATCCATGCCAAATTACCAAAATACCCCTAACTGAAAAAGTGAGGGTGACAAATGTTAGGCCCCGAAATGATCACAAAGATAATAAAAATTGTCAGGCAGATCAGAGAGCGACTTCGGGTTACGCAGGATTAACATCATCACTGGACAGACCAACATCGTAGGCCTTTAGAGTTTCGTGTCAGCGACCACGTGTTCTTGTGAATATTGCCAACCCGTGGAGTTATTAGATTCGGGGTCCACGGGAAGCTTAGTCTGCGATATGTTGGACCGTTTGACATTCTCGATCGAGTAGGCGATGTGGCTTATCGTTTTGCCCTTCCACCTTCGCTACGTGAGGTGCGTATATATTTCATGTATCTCATTTGCATAGGTTTATCCTAGATTTGAGTCATATCCTCGATCACTCTGATTTAGTTGTTGGTACCGACTTATCTTTCGAGGAGAAACCTGTATCCATTTTGGACCGAAGGGAGAAGGTACTCAAGAAATGGACTATTTCTTTTATCCGAGTTGCCTAGGGCCATCACACTCTTGGAGAATCGACATAGGAGCGCGAGGACGATATACGGTCTCAGTACCCGCACCTATTCAATTCGAAAGGTATATTCTACCTTATGCCTTTGTATCTTAGATTTCGTAATCAGGCGATCACATATGTGTTGTGATATTTTTGCTTGCATGTGTAGATTTGATAGTAGATTTTTATCATGCTTGTCCTGACTTCTCTAGTCTTACTTGGATTCAAATTTCGATGACAAAATTATTTTAAGGTGGATAGAGATGTCACTCTCCGTTCCGAGTATACGTATTGGGAGCATATTATTTCTCGCTGGCATGTTATTTATTTGGTTGCAAAAGACTAGACTCATTCTTTGGTTTGTCTTGGTTCTTGGTTTATGGTTTAGGTTTGTTTGGTCATGAGTTAAACTCATGGTCTAAATCTCAAACCCTAGCTATATAACCCAACTTGTTTCTCTCCCCCTCTTCATCCTTTCTTTTCTTTCCCTCTCTTAGGTATTTCCTCCCTCCATAGGCAAGTACACCTTGCATGAAAAATATAGAAATCCTCCATATTATTAGTCTATTATGTTTATTTTGTGATTTTAAGTATGTTTAGAACTTGGTATTTTTGGATTTGGTAGATAGAATTGTGTAGATTTAGATTTTTATGAGTGTGGGTGTTCTTGAGTTTTTCCTTGGTTTTGATCTTCAAAAACTTATTGTTTTCAAAAACTTGTTGTTCTATGTTGAAGAGCATTTGATTTTGAGTATTTTAGAACTTTACTTTGTTGGATTTGGACCCTAGATGAAGTTTTCATGGAGAAAATCCAACTTTTGGTTTGGAGTTTCCGCCATGGCCAAAACTTACTGTGGAGAAGATGAAGCTCCATGCGTCGAGCATCCAGCATGCATCCATTTTGTTGGCACATAGCTGAAGGACGCATGCGCTATGAAACTCGAGCTTGAAAAAGCTAAGTGTTAGAACTTTTGTGTTATCTCTCCTAGGCGCATGGAAGTCATCTATGTGGCCGTAAGCTATGCGTCCCCATTTTCTTGGACGCATGACTCAACTCCGTCCTTGCACTTCTTTTGATTGTTTTGTCTTTTCTCTTGACACACTTTATTTCTTGTAACATCTATCACTTCAGTCACTTCACTGACACTTCGTTTATCGTCCGTCAATTCGACACTTGTCCCGAAGAGTGGACTTTGCCTCGTCTATGCGCCCCTGACTTCATGTGACTCTATGCGCCATGACTCTATGCGATACCCTGACAATGCGCTTGTTTGGTTCATATGCCCGACCTTCATGCATACAAATTCATGTGCATATTTTCCTTAGCGACCTCATGCGTACACGTAGTAATTTCATAATGTGTTTATTTATTTTATTTGAAATGTTCCTTATCATCCTCGATGTGGTTGATCCTGGTTATTGCTTGTGTTATGATTCTAGGGGAGAATGGACTCAATAACCCGACCGTGTGCTAGAACTCATGCTTATGATCTTGGTAATTGGACTCAAATACTGTATCCGTACTGATACAATTATTATCTGATATTGTTCATGATCTAATGTGTACCGAGGTACGACATACCGTGTTACATATTAATTAATTTATATTTGGGTTGTGCATCGAAAATTCCTCCAAATTCCTGAACACAAGATACTATAAAATACTTTTCCCCCAGCACGGGCATGATATGCGAGTTGAGTACCAAAGCGTGGCTAGGATATTGATTTATTGAATGTTGCATACACGCTCGGGCAAATCCTGATTGAACTTCCATGGATTCGTATCTAGCGTGCCCGTACCTTGTATGACATCTTAAGAGAAATTCTCATATAGCTAGGCCGTAAGATTTTGAACACAATATAGGGTTAATTAAGCAACTAAAAGTGGTAGTAACATTGGGAGGGAACGATATCCCAAGATCATGCCAATGAACCTTCCCACAGAGATTTATTCTAAGTACGATATGAGCTGGCCACCACATATATTGTATATCCTCCTCCTTAGTGGAGTGCAATATCTGACCTATTATAAATAATGTCGAGCCACTGTTTCACTATAGGAACATTGAAACCGCTAATACCGTGATCTAGCGCAGTGGTCCTACGGAAAACTGGTATAATTCATGAAGTGCCTGTATAATCATCTATTTGGTTCGGTTTGCTCATGTTCGGCAATGGCGTGATCTGTGGATACCTATTATGCATTATTATGCGATAACTTTAGACTCCACAAATACCAAGTCGTACAAGTGATTGGCCAAATTTTATTAATTGGACTTGGTTGTGATTGTATTATTATGTTAGTAGCCTATGGAAATAAGCTATCATAGTATAATGAATTCAATCATTTTTCTTGTTTGGTTGTAGGGTTAGGACTTTGTGCTAGAATATGCCATGGACCTAAGTTACGACACAAAACCTATATATATATTATATATTTATTGCTTGAGTTTTTGTTTCTCTATTTCATGATTCCTTTGTGGTACTTGCTATTTGGGGTCTAAATCCACTGGTTTTCCCTGGCCAGATTTTCAGCCAGCACCCGATGATCCAACATACTTTTTCCTGACTCATGGCACGTACCAGGAACATGGTCGCCGAGGATAACGAGTAGGTTTTTCTTCTTTCCTGCTCTTCATTGTGCATTTTACCTTTTTGGATATTTAGCCATCGACACCTGTGAGCCAGCACGTCTGGACATTTAGTTTCCTTTTCTTGACTGTATATAAATCAGACTACAGCTATAATACTGTCATGTACTTTTGTTATTTTACCAGCTTTTTATTTTATACAGCTGGTCTCCAAAATATCTTGAGAAAATATTTGGGACGCCTTATTGCTTTATCATATATTCTCTATGATTATTGTTTCTTGTTTGATTGATTGAGACATAGATGTTCGTGTGACCCTAAGTGACCTGATTGTAGCATGCACCCTCTTGTCTAGTTGCAACCGTGAATGTCGTACGACGTATAATATCTTGTACGGTATAGCTGGCCATGTCCGTCTCCATATTCTAGTACTGGGGCGTGACACTAACAACCAAGAACACCTATCTTTTCCGTCCAAAACAACCCCCAAAAATACGACATTTTTTCTACAACAACTTTGAAGGTCATATCTTCTAGCTCCGGATTTTGTTTTACCTCCAATTTTTTGTTGGAATAGTATTGAGGTTAGATCTCTAATTATATAAATTAATATATTTAGTTCATAGAATAATTTTCTTATAATGTTTTAAGCATCAGGTGCCCGTAAAATAAAAGTATTTTGGTGCTTTCGCAATTTTAAGGGTTTTTGAACTCAAAAATGTGATTTGTTTGATTTTTCAAAATCCTAACACATAGGGCTAAAACATACTAAAATTTGGATAAATATTAAGATGTTTTAATAGGTTTTAATAGTCTATGAACTTATAATTTTACTGCTGAATTTGTAACAAGATTTTTATCAAATTAAAACTATCATAGCCCTCTTACAAAAATTGATTTGGATCTAAAAATTAGTCACAAATTAACTTAATATGTCAGGAACGTAAATCTATAATTTCAAGAAATTAGGAGTTGTTTTTAATTTGTTATGATTTTTACCGTAGAACTAGTCCATAATTGGCTTCGTTTAGAATAATGATTTGTAAATCCTATAAACTTAACCAAAATCATAGTTTATAATTTTTTTTCCTATAAACTACATATAATAGTCTAGCTTCTCACAAAATTTCAAAAAATTTGGAGTTAATTTGATAGCCATAGCAATTGCTAGAATTAAAAAAATTATTAGTGTTGACATGGTCAATTTCGACCGAAATGGCTATATCTCATGCAAATGATTTCTATATAAAAATATGAGGATATCAACGTGTCCGTATAATCAAAACACACAGGAATAATATTTTTAAAATTATATTTTTAAGGATAATAATTTGACCCACTTTTAGGGCACTGATTTGCATGTCGTAAGAATTGAGCCATAAAAATTAGTAATTAGGCATTTATATAAGTATCTAATTGTATGCTTTGTATAATTTCATGTTTTTTTTGGGTAGTGTCAGGATCATCATACGGGTACCCTATAATTGTGAATCAAATCCGTCGAAATGTTAAAGACAAGTACAACTTTAATTCTTTTGACAACTGTATTTTATACTGTATATGCTCATGTCTTCTTTTCATTGTTAGTTACTCATATTTCATATATAGTTTTTGTGCACGAGAAATAGACTTGATATCGTTATTGTACATGATCACTCAGTTGTTTCTCGTTCAAGGTTCAATGTTCAAGTTTAATGTTAATGCTATTGTGATCATGGTTATATGTGAGCAAGTCGGGCGACAAAATACAATAAGTAAGCATGTGTTCAACGAATTGTGCATCCCTTAAAATTGAGTGTATTGTAGAAATAAGTCGAGAACCACACACATCGACTGGCGTATAAATGTATGGCCATCCATGATTCCATATGCGAAAAATTTGTATTCTAAAACACATTATACACGGAACCTTGATTTTTGTTGTTATCTCATATAGCTATTCGTCTTCTCGAGTATATTGCTTATTGTTAGTACCGTCATAACTATGTTTCTCTCTACTTGTCATGACATGCACTTAGATAGTTTTTCTTTCTATATATGCATGTATATCATAATGTATAGATTTAGAGCTATTATTGTGTTTTGCTCCAATCATGACTAATATGTTGACAATTTTAGGCAACTCGCTACCCTATACACTATGAACCCACGATAGAGATGTGAGACGTGACCGCTTCGGAAGAAAATTCCTAGATTCATGAGTTAAAAGTTTAGTTAGTTCATTTCTTTAGAACTTAAAGATGATTAATATTTGTTTAGCTGGTTTGTTCCGAAAGGTAAATTCTTATGTATTATTGGACTCTTACTATTGTTCATTTCTCTTCTATAAATATTATTGTGAATGAGTTAGACATAAGTGTATCGATCTTATGAAATTGGATGATTGTAAATATTGAGATCTAGCCAGCATAATATTGCCGATGTTTTGGCGTAGGCTAGACTTGGTTATGTACTCGTATCCTAAAAGTGGGAGCTAGCCATGACAATCATAGTCAGTGCTCACTCTGTCTCATCTTAATCCCCGTATCGCTAGTGTGAAAATGAAGTATGGAGGATCCTAGATATTCATATGGGTAACATGAAATATGTCAGATGTGTTCTCTGATCTAAAAAGGTGACGAGATCATATATAACTGCTGTAAATGTGCATGCAAGGATATAGGTCCTATGCGGACGTAAAAGTTTTTCTAAAGGAAACGTTACCCCTGAAGGATGACATGGTGTTGTCCCTAAAGAATAACGTGCCACACCTGAAGTAAGACACGGTACACCAACAACTAGCCATTCATCTGTCCTTAGCCTGAAGCATGGTAGACCACTCGGTTCAAAAAATTCAATTCCTTTGAAGATGAGGAGCTTGGCACCCCCAAATCATGTTGTTATCTACAACTGTCCAACTCAAGAGTTACTCTAGATTATGGAAGTATAGTGTACTAAACGAATGCACAAAATCTTATATCCGAGAATCAAAAAATCTTTGTCCTATATGCATGCTTAGACGTGTAATAAAACAAGAAAAAGATAATCATCAATGATATTTTTGCCTATTTAGTAGCCACTGAAATAGTAAGTGCAACGATATTGAACCACGTTCAATTGAAGAATGTCAACGTAGAACTGATTGGTCAAAATGGAAAGAAGCAATCCAGGTTGAGTAGATTCCTTAGAGAGAGAAAAGTGTTCGAGCATGCAGTTTTATTAGCACTAAATGTTAAACATGTTGTGTACAAGTGGGTCTTCATAAGTAAGCGTAATTAGATGAATAAAATAGTGTGATATAAAGCATGCCTTATGGTGCAAGGCTTCTCTCAATGATCTCTGATTGATTACGAGGAGATGTATTCCCCCAAAATGGACGCCATTACGTTCCGCTATCATGTATGTTTGGTAGTTTCTAAAAAATTGAATATGTAGTTGATAGATGTAGTTACAAAGTATATATGTGAGGAGCTTGGATACTAAACTTTATATGAAGGTTCCTGAAGGACTTCGTATGATTGATGCAAATAGTTCTAGACCCTGAAGCATGCTATCAATCAGGTTGAAGCGTTCACTTTACGAATTGAAACAATTTAGTAGGATATGGTATAACTGACTAAGTGGGTATTTGAGTAGCCAGGAATATGTGAATAATGAAGTATGCCTTACGTGTTTATCAAGAAATCACATTCTAGAATTAAGATTATAGAAGTCTATGTTGATGATATGAAACTCATCAAGACTCCTGAAGAGGTTGAGATAACTGCCTCGCACTTGAAGTCGAAAGTTGAGATAAAAGATATAGGGAAAACTCAATTTTGCTTAGGCATATTTCTTGATAAATGTACCGATGGTGTTTTGTTTCACCAATTAAGTTACACCCATAAGATGTTATGTTAGTTTAACATAGGCAAAGAAAAATCTGTTACGCTACGGTTCTGCATAACTGAAAGTCGTCACCGGACGTAATATCTTACAAGTCTAAATTGCACATGTACAAGACAAGCACCAAAAATGCCAATTGAACATCTAAGATACCGAGTCATTACAGTGGAGATACTAAGAAGAAAAGTTGAATCGACACAAGATATACAAAATAATAATTCTCTTTATTGATATTGAAATAAAATTACAAAGGTTCGAAGCCAAGAATAACTCGATTACAAAGACACTCTCTCTCCCTCTCTCAATACAATAAAATCATGCCACAAGGGTTACAAATTAAGAACTAAACAAACAGTGATGTTCCATACATTATGTCCTTTATATACAAGAAAGCTATATCTCAGCCGCAATGCTTCAAGTCGCCAGCCAAGCTCCAACGCCTTAGCGCTTCCAAGCAAACTCAACACCTGTGAGGGTCTGGTGGGGTGTCAGTATACTGAAATGCACTGATGAATGGCCTCTCGCCCACTGTGAGACTCGTCTCACAGTATTCGTATTTTATGTGGATACGTATTTTGTGCTAGTTATTGTATTTTATTGGATCTTGAGGAAACCCAAAATTTCTCAAAATTAAAACTTTACTATTGACCGGTATACCGACGATATACTGTCCGGCAAATATTTGTTTCACTTTCGAGATATTTTTGAGATATTTTTCTATAAATAATACTCGAGATATTTTCTTTTTTCTTTTTCTTTCTCTCTCCTCTCCTCTCTATTTTCTCTCAAGCTTGGAAGCATGGTCTTGAGACCTAGAGTGTGATTTCTAAACCCCTTCGTGGTGGTGGATTAGAAAATTTAGGCTGAGAGCTCGCGTTAGACAAGTACACCTTGTCGATTTTGTGAACTTCTTTTACTTTCTGTCATTTTACTTTCCTGGAGAGCTTGGTTATTATTATTTTTAGCTTAGACTTTCTTTACTATTATTGTTCAAATCATGATTTCTAGCCTAGTGAACGTCTCGGTTTTGATTTCTGGTAGAATCTCGTTCCATCCCTTTTTGGTAACTCGGTAACGAAAACAGTACCGGAGTTGTGCCCGAGAGATTTTGTCCATATTGTGATATGAGACTTACTCTAGACTTGACTTCCTATTAGACTTGGTTGTGGTAATTTTCGGGATTTGATTTGGACTCCAAAAATCATACTTGACTTGACTTTAACAATGATTATTCTTCGAAACTGGCATACCGACAGTATACTACAGTGTACCGACGGTATACCGATTTCAACCGACTTAATTTCTAGATATTTTTGTGTGAACCCTATCGACATACCGACGGTGTACTGGGTTGTGCCGATGGTATACCGATCTAGCCGACATTGTTAGATATTTGTCTTGACTGACATACTGATGGCATACTAGGCTGTGCCGACGGTATACAGATTTGTGGAACTTTATTTTCCAGTAACTTTTTGCCTACTTGGAACGACATACCGACAGTATACTATAGTATACCGACGGTATACCAATTTGTTGGAATCTAGAACTTGTATTTTTCTTATCTCTGGACCGTTGTACTGACGGTGTACTGGACTGTACCGACGGTATACCGATCGTGCACTTTCTTTAGGAATTCTTGGTTTTTCATGATTTTATGTTGAAACTTCTAGCTTTTGCTTGGATATGCGATGACTTGACCTGATTTTGGACATGAACTTACATGGATTCAGATGACATGACTTGACTTGACTTAGCTTTACTCGATTTTATCTGGCTTTGCCCGGCTACACGTGATGACATGATTGACTGGACTTGACTTGACATGACTTTATATGGCTTCATCGGACATGGCTTGACTTGGTTTCATCTGGTTGGACATGGCTTCACATGGTTGTACATGGCTTTACCTGGTTTCATATGGCTTTACCTGGTTTCACCTAGATCGACAAAGTTTCACTTGGCTTTACCTGGCTTCACTTGGTTTCACGTGGAATAATTGTTGTTGGGGCATACATGAATCCTTATGTGCAATGTATATTAAACATGTTTATATTACAATTAGAACCTGATTTGTCTGCATCATGTCTAGGGGTTAAATAACTAGAGATTCACTTAATAAATGGCTAGGGATTTTCCTAGATTGCATACAGTTTCGGTTATTTATACTATTATCTTGAGGAGTATCCAGTGGTTTATATTGTGCCATATCTTGAGGAGTATCTATATGGTTATGTGTATGGATAACCCGGACGGACTGTAGGGGCATACGATCAGAATGGACTCTACCATCGTGTTGTATTATAAAGTTAGTAATTAAGGATTGTGATAACCCTAGTTAGTTAAAGGTATCAAGCCGTACTTATATGATTTATCATGATTGATAGTTAATGGATAGTCTAGGCTTTACATGACCACACTTTTATTTTTTGCACTTATTACTCTATTGATTATCAGCTCAGGATATGTCTCATTACAGGTTTTACAATATTTATTATCCAGTGATCTTTTACATTCAGTCTTTACTTTCCAGTATTTATATTGCTTGTGTTGTTGGTTTAAGTTCCTAGATTGGCTTCCTTTGTGGTACTTGCAATTTGGGGGTCTGACCCCACTGGTTTTGTATGGCCAGATCCAGTAGCAGCACCGGAGGATCTTTTGTATTTCCTGAGGATGGTGGCCACTAGGAGCACCAGACCGCTTAAGTGGATTTTCTTACTTCCCCACTCTTATGTACATTCTATTTTGTGGCATTTAGCCACCGAGCATGTGTTTAGCTCATGTTTTGGTTTGATCAGTTAGCCTACGGACATTAGCATGATTGATTATATCCTAGGGTTGATCATGTATGACTTAGATTCTAGCTAGTCAATTAATTTTGTATTTACTAGCTTCATGATCATCTGTATATTATAGTTTGGGACGCTTTACTATTATATTTTATCTGATCTTACATCTTGTTATTATTTCTGTTGTTCTTGTGATTTAGACAGCATGGTTGTTGGACCTAGACTTGACTGATGGTTTGTACTAATAATTCCTCATGTCTTACAGCTTCACCGTATATGCGGAGTATCAGAGTGCTCTAAGTATGCGTAGCTAGCCTTGTTTGTCCCATTTTCCAGGATTTCGGTTCTTGGGCGTGACACGATTTTAGTGGTGGCCCATGCAGGTTTGTCTGAGCGGATTATGTCTGTCTGAGCAGATTTGATCTAATTTTTACAAATATGTGGGGGTTGTTGTTGTTGCTAGATATCTCAATCCTAAAATATTTTCCTTGATCCCTAGTCATTTATCTCCATCCCTGATTCTTGATATGATATCTGCTTATTCATTGATCTATCATGTTCTTCGTTTGACTCTTATGTCCTTAACTTTCAGGGACATTGTTCATGTTACTATCGGCCAGATGGATCGAGTGCATCTGGAGGAGGGTCGGCATTCGGGAGCCTAACATATTTTTGGAGATCAGCCTCAGCATTCAGATACAGAGTCTAGAGTAGATCCCGAGGCAGATCGACCGGCAGTACAGACCAGCAGGCAGCACCTGTGTACCTAGTTCAGCCTGAGCATCCAGAGGGTGTTGCTCGAGCACTGATGGATGTCCTACAAGGTTTCATGATGATCCAGCAGCACCAGAGTGATGTACTCACTCAGTCGGTCCATACAGCGTTGGAGCGAGGTGGTTCTCAGATCCATAATTATGCGACCAGCTTCAGGCGTCTCAATCCTCAATACGTTTATGGCATAGAGGACATGATTTTATCTTATGCTTGGCTGCAGGACACTGAGGACATCTTGGAGGTAGCAAGGACTCCGACTAGAGAGCGTATAGCAGTAGTGAGGCTACAGTTGTTCGACTTGGCTCGCGACTGGTGAGCAGCGGAGAAGGTTTCTCTCATAGCACCGATTCTATGGGAAATTTTTACTGAGAGGTTTCATGCAAGGTATTTTGATGCGGTGGCACGTTACGAGCTTCAGCAAAGGTTTAACAACCTCAGACAGGAGAGCAGAACCGTCGACGGTTATGTGACAGAGTTTGCGAGACTTAGTCGGTTTGCTCCCACTTTGGTAGCGTCCGTTGGAGAGGGTAAGGAGGTTCCAGCAGAGACTTTATTTAGAGATTATCTTGGCGGTAGAGCAGTATAAATTTTAGACCTTTGACGCTGTGATGCGGGCAGCCAAGAGGTATGAGTATACATCGTAGAGGATTATCGATCGAGTCGGGAGCCAGAAGAGGCCCAATATTTCAAGAGGGTCAGCATCCCATTCATCAGCACCAGCTTTAGTAGTTAGAGTCCTGACGATTGGATCCTTGAGGAGGACAACATCATCTCAGCAGTCTTCCCAGATGTTTCCTCAGCAGAGGCAGTCATCATCTTCTTCTTCTCATAGTTGTTTCCATTGCGGGAAACCTTGGCATATTGTATCAGAGTATCGTAGGGAACAGAAATTATGCTTGGTATGTGGGGCATCAGACCACATGGTCGGGACATGTCCTAGGAGGAACCAAATTGGATCATTATCTACCCAGTCAGTAGTTTGGCTAGCAGCACCGCAGTTCATGGAACCAGCACCTGTGCAACCGCAGATTCAGAGGCCTTTGCCACCACAGGCTCAAGCATTCCAACAGAGGCTGCAACAGTATGCGCAGGCCCAGGCATATGAGAGACCTAGAGGTCAGCAACAGAGGGGACCAGCACCCAGAGGGCAAGGTCGAGCCTTCCTGCTATCGATGTAGGAGGCTTTGGCAGCAGGAGATGTGGTAGCAGGTACCATTCTTGTCACGCCCCAGTCCCAAAATACGTAGGAATAGGAATATGTAAGCATGCCAGTCGTATGTATATGGCAACTCCAATATATGAAAACCATAACACATACGTACGATATATTATGAATAAAAATTCATAAGTGGTATAGATTTATGTCATAAGTCACAGGGCATAACTAGATCTCATCCACAGAATCAAATAGAAATGAATAACCAATCAAATATATAACTGAATCAAGTATAAAATGCTTGATAAGAATAATTAGTTGGGTGGAGAAAAATCCACTACCAAACTAGAATATAAGAGAAACAAAATAATTACATCTAATGATCAATAAGGCTCGAAGGAAATACCTCCTCGAAAGAGAGAGAAGTAGCAAGTCTTGATCCGTGCTCCTGCAAATAGTCATGATCGTCTATACCTGGAAAGGGATCAGGTCCTCAGAGGGACGTAACAAGAATAGAAGCAAGCTATATAAACTGCACTAAATAATTAAATATGCAAAGGATTTTCTAACCACCTAATGTGCAAATAAAAATTGGAAGACAACCTTCGTGCGTATGAGTGGGATTTGTTGGCTTTTCAGCATATCCTATACATATACTGCAACACAGTCGTATGCTCTAAACATCCGTAACGTCCAACGACGTCAGAGGGTATTTGATATAATAATCACCAAAGTTCCATCCGGATACTAAGGCCACCGATTTGACTATCTTATACGCATAATGATTATCTTCTCTCTTCAACCCCATGCTCCTATACATGTCACATCCATAACACAATCCAGCTACTACGCCGAGACGGAGTGCAAGTATCGACGTCGTAACTTTGGTTCATAGGCTATCGCAGCACAATAGCCCAACCCTACAACCAAACAAGTACAAGGATTGGACCCCCATACCATGGTAGTCAATGTTCCAGGACTACTAATAACTGCTAAGTCTTCTAACATGCATCTCTATTAAAAGTTATATCCTATCCGTCGCACGTCCCATACGTACTAGTGGCCAGCCGAATACGCAAGTTTGTGTCCTACATGAGACTCACAACTCGTGTGAGAAATGTGTCATGGCCAAATGAAACATAAAGATATCTCAAAATCATGGGGTAGTCTCTTAACTCTAAGTCAACATGCATATTAAAAATAAAGATAAATAACAACGTATACCATCGTCGCACCCAAGTTTTCTTGGACGCGCAGGTTATATATATCAATAATTTATGCAATAATAAAATAAAATACTAAAATCAAAAAAAACTGACAGTAAATATAGCAAGGTATCTTGTTTGGTGTCCGAGCAAAGTTTAGATAATGTTCTGGTTACAAACACTTCAAGTCAACAGTAGCACAAAGAGAGAAAGATGTACGAACGTCATCGGATGCTGAAATAAACATTACCAACATTTTCGGAATAAGCGAGATAGTCAGAAAACTATACCCTTTCGTCCAATTTGAATACAGGGGCAAAACGGTAATTTCAAACCAAAGTAGGATCCACATGTCGACCACTTTACACCAAAATGCGTGTTAGAGATAAAGGTCTCTAAATTGGATAAATTATAGGTCAAACAAATCCTAAATGACGATACAAACTCAATGGTATGTCTAATTTTGGATTTTGGTGAGTCGATCACAAATTCACTCGTCAAGTCAAACCGTGGAGCCCGTAAATAGGCGGTTCGGTCAACTATCTCAGAATCGCACGAAACTCGGATCACAGGATAATTCAAATAATGCGAGTCTAATGGCACAAATTTTGTGGCGATCCGACGAGCACACACAAAGTAGGATAATTATTTCCAAACGTTGTGAAACGAGAACTTTTTACGGATACGGGTTGATTCCGGTGCGCACACACGTCTGAATCAACTTTCGAGAAAGCCCGCACGTCCGGATATACCATACGCTCCATTCAGAACAATTGGTACGTGTAGTGGTGGTCCCGTTTGGCGGGGCATACTCCGTATCGCAAGATTTTAGTTTAAAAAAACCAAGTTTTGGGTCATTTTGGAAGTAGAATAATTTAATCCATATTGCAAACTAAAAAAAAATAAAAGAATAGAATTAATCTTGGTCATATTTTGAAGAAGTCCTTTCAATTAGATTTTAAAAATATTACACGAGTTGGTAGAGAACTGGACATGAAAATGGGTGGTTGGATTGAATTTCTAAACTGTTTTTGAACAATTTTTCGGCCAACTTTCTGTCAATTTTTCAATCAATCCGGGGCACCAAAATTTGTTCCACTTGAAGAAATTCCTGGGGGACAAGTTTTGAGCGTGTACGGATAAACCGCGTACAAAACCATCGAGAGATGAGGGAGATGTGTACCTGAGAAGGAAGCCTCGTAAGGGTGGTTGTTTTACGCGCGGGCGTTGACATAGCCGC
The DNA here is from genome assembly GCA_036927795.1 of Iris macrosiphon. Classification (NCBI taxonomy): domain Eukaryota; kingdom Viridiplantae; phylum Streptophyta; class Magnoliopsida; order Asparagales; family Iridaceae; genus Iris; species Iris macrosiphon. The sequence goes on from JAYESA010000004.1 coordinate 46,187,256, forward strand.
ACGCGCGCGCTGGCGCACGGCCGTGGCGGCCGACTGTGGAGTCGGCAGTCCGGGGTGCGAGAGAGGAGAGGGAGAGATGAGAAGTAGGGTTAAGGTTTACTAATTGTATATATAGAGAAAGATTGCGAGAGGGAGTTCGCGGTTGGGTATTCCATGCGGTGGTCTGCTGCGGGTAGTTATAGGATTAGGAATAGATTAGGGATTGGATAAATGTTAGGATTAGGGTTAGTTAAGGAAGGGATTAGGAGTTTTTGGATTTTTTTTTATTCTCATCTTAATTACTTATATATATATATATATATATATATATATATATATATATATATATATATATATATATATATATATATGAATCTAAAACTATGGAAAAAAAATTGTTCATGAATTAAATTCCAAAAATTAATAATACTTTAATAAAATATTTTTAAATGAGAAAAACTAGCTTTGTGAAATAATTATAAATACATATTTATATAAATAAATATATCAAGAAATTTATTTTTTAATTAACTAAGAGAATACTCTAAAAAATTCAATATTTAAAATAATCTATAATAAATATAATAATATAAAATACACAAAAAATACATATTTTGGGTGAGGGAGTTTACAATCTACCCAACTTACGAGAATTTTGTCCTCGAAATTAAAAATAAGTCATGATTTATTAAATCCTTCACATTCGTATCTAAGGCAAGTCAACCACAATCTTATTAAAAATTTAAATAAAAAAATCTATTCAAATCCATCGCAATCTCTTCAAAATTTAAATAACCATTATTTAAATAAAAATTCAACCTATCATAATCTCTTCTCGATTTTTAAATAATCAACATCCAAATTTAATTCAAATCTATATGACATCTTCAAGATTTAAATAACCCATATCAAATTTTAAATTACGATTTTCAACTATCATAATCTTCTCTAGATTTTAAATAATAAACAACTCTAATCAAATCTTATTCCTATTTTCAACTTAAGAATTTCGTACTCTTCAAATTTTAAATTCAATTTCCATTCTCAATATTTCAAATAGGTGATCTAACAATCAAAATTCAACTTTTAATTCAAATCATCAAATTGTAAAATTTTGAATTCAATCCATCAATGTTCATGTTTAGAGTTCTATTTTTATCCTCAAATTTAAATTGTTGATTCAATCTCCAATATTCAAAATTTAAATCATGTGCTCAAATTATAAAATTTGGTCCGCAATATCAAAATTTCAAAATTTATTCTATAAGGCATTCTTATCTTTAAAGTTAAATCCTCATCATCATAATTATTCTTCAAAAAAAAATTAAAATTAAAATTTCTTAATTCCCTCGATCTTATCTTACTGGATAACCTTCATAACCATCGTCTAAGATTTTCATATAAAATTTCAGCTCAAGTTGACAATGCAACTTCTACCCAACTTAGAATGTATCCATTTCTCATAAACACTATGCTATACAAAAAAAATTCCTCAACCATTCAATAGTGCTTACTAATCCTCAAAATCTTAACACAAAAATCTATCACATGTGATATGCCCTTAATTACAAAAGATAGTCACAAAGTAATATGATTGGCCTATGGGGTATATCTAATACTATCCGAGTATCAACTTATATCAAGCACGAGCGTTCGTCTTTCCGAACTAGGGAAAGACGAAAAACAATAATAAATAATTCAAGGAGGAGGTGATAGAATACAAGTACGGGATTCAAGGCGATTAAAGAATTCAAAAGGGAGTTATCAAGGCAGTTGTGGATTAAAATCTTATTTTGATATAATATGCTCAGAACTGTCTAGACACTACTAGAATAAGCGGGTTTAGCGACGTTTTTTAGCGACGACAAAGAAAACATCGCTAATTTAGCGACTTCATTAAAAACCGTCGCTAGACGTCGCTAATTGGCGACATTTAGCAACGTTTAGCGACTTTTATTAAGTTTTTAAAAGATTAGTCTCTATAAGTTCAATTTAGGTCGCTAAACATCGCTAAAATATTTCATTTAGCGACGTATTTTGTGACGTATGTCTTTTGGACATTTAGCGACGTCGTTAGTGACGTCAATTTAGGTCGCTAAACGTCGCTAAGTTAGCGACGTCATTAGTGACGTCGCTAAAACATCGCTAAATTTGTTTCAAATAGGGCTGCTTTCTCCCATTTCTTTCGATCTCTCGCTCTCGCTCTCCCTCTCCCTCTCCCAAATTCGAAACCCGTGACACCCTCTCCTCCCTCCCGGCGACCCCCCTCCGGCAGCGTCCTCTCCCCCTTCCTCCTCCTCCTCCTCCTCTAGGTACCCGCTCTCTCTCTCTCTCTCTCTCTCTCCCTCTCTCTCTCTCTCACAAACACTGACACGACACACACACGTTACAGACTGACACAAACACGACACACACACTGACACGACACACACACGTGACCTAGGGTTAAGGTTAGGGTTAAGGTTTTTGACCTGGGGTTAGGGTTAGGGTTAGGGTTTTTGACCTGGGGTTCGGGTTAGGGTTTTTGATCTGGGGTTAGGGTTTTTTACCTGGGGTTAGGGTTAGGATTTTTGACCTGGGGTTAGGGTTTCTGTGATATCTTGTTGAGATCTGCGACACACACACGTGACCATTTTCAGCACGCTTTTCACAGCTTTCCATTTACATTTTGATATATGTTGAGATCTGCGATAAAAATGACAACTTAAGGGTAAATTGTTCCAACTTTCTTAATACATGTCAGAATTAGATGAAACTTGTTCCTATAGCTAGCTTAGATCATTTATGAACTTACCCATATGATACGTTGTTGATTTTGGATAAAAGTGTGCTAAAAATGGCGTGGAATCCCGAGCCCTAGAATCAGTATTATAGCGTATAGCTTCTCCTTACTGTTTTACACACAATAGCATGCTTAGTTCACAATCTAAAATTGTATAGTTCTTACATTTACTTGTTGTCATATTTACTCGCTAATTTCTCGTATCATAGTTATTGATTATCTCATTATCATCTTGTATTCATCGTTGTGGTGATTGGGTCTAGTCTAAAATTGATTGTTGGATAGTAATTGATTATCATGGAACGACTGTTAGAGATGATTGAAAATTGGTACATTTTGGCCTTGGTGAGCACCAACCTGGATATACTGCCAAAATGGCATACCACAGGTATACTGGTTCTGGAAGTATGAATTAGTTTAATAGGCTCAGGAGTTTATTTGATTTTCCGATTGACTTGGTACTTAACCGAATGATTGTTAAAGTTTTATTTCATGCATTTTCATCATGCCAGTGTATCCCGTAATGAGTAGCTGACCTTGTTACTCCTCCGGTATTGGAGTGTGGCACCGGTTGTACACATAAGACACAAGCATACATCCATATATAAGCATAACAAATTCTCTATGGGTTTAGACCATATTTCTATTGTAGGCGCCCTGATAAGTCAAACGATCACATGGACCATATTGATCTGATCAGTTATTAGAGTTGATTGTCTCCGGTTTATGTATGATCGCTTCACCTAATTGGGGCAAGAAGGAAAGGTCGATTATGGATATGGGGCTCAGTTTCCACGTATAAGCAGGGACAGAGCTACATTAGGGCCGTAGGACTATTCTTGACGGTGATGCATAATTATAATCATATATATCCTACTTTGCTTCTTCTATGTGACTTCAAATATAGATTACCTAGCCAACTAATTGTCATCTTTTTTTAAGAGAATTACACTATATGTAATGATTTATATGATACATACTGTCATTTTTGCAGAAGTATCTAGAAATTAATATGAATTACTATCTGCGTCATCGTTCGTGGATGTACAACCGTCATCCTGATGACATGTGCGGTGTACGGAATAAATTCTTTGAGGGTGTACAGCAGTTCCTACAGTTCGCCAAGGCGTTCCCTCAGTACATGGACGATACCAAAATTAAGTGTCCGTGTGTGAGATGTCACAACAGGAAATATCATCTAGAAGTGGAAGTCACATATCATTTGTACTCGAAGGGCTTCACGCCGAATTACTAACAGTGGACCGCACACGGAGAACTTGTGTCTCTAGCATCGGAGTTGAAGCATTATGTGGAGCCGTATATGGATGTCCACGACCACGATGCTTACGACGACGGGTGGGTGAACATGGTTTATGATGCGGCGGGGCCTAGTTTCAATCCGGAAAATTATAATGCGGCGGGACCTAGTTGCAATCCGGACAATTATGATGCAGGTGAGGAGGCACCGAATGTCGATGCTGCAAAGTTTATGGTGTTGCTGGAGAATGCAAGGACTCCACTATATCTTGGTTGTGAGGATCATTCACAGTTGGAGGTGGTTACAAGATTATTGAGCATCAAGTCCGATTTTAACATGTCGCAAGAATGCAATAATCGACTGATCGATTTGATTATAGAGATCTTGCCCGAGGGTGCAAAGTTGCCTAAAGACTTCTATCGATCTAAGAGGATGGTGAGATCGCTTTGGATGGGATACGAGAAAATTGATGCATGTCGCAACTGGTGCATGTTGTACTACAAAGACAACTAGGATGAAGATACGTGCAGATTCTGTGGTGCTGATCGCTACAAGGCCACTGTTAGAGAAAAGTTTGTCAGTGCAAGGAAGCCTACCGATTCGATACACTACTTGTCTTTGACGCCGCGGTTGCAGCGGTTGTTTATGTTTAAGGAGACTGCAGAAAACATGAGTTGGCACAGGTAAAAATAGATCGAAGAAGTATTGGATCATCCATCCGATGGAGAAGCATGAAAGCACTTTGGTCGAGAGTATCCATATTTTGCTTCGGATCTACGTAATGTCAGATCGGGGCTCTCCTCTGACGGTTTTACCCTATTCGAACTTTCGGGCTCCCAGTATTCGTGTTGGCCTGTGATCGTTACTCCGTAAAATCTACCGCCTTGGATGTGCATGAAGACTCCATATATGTTCCTAACCGTTATTATCCCGGGTTCGAACAATCCGAAGAGGAATATCGATGTGTATTTATAGCCTTTGATAGATGAGTTGAATCAGCTGTGGAAAGTAGGTGCCAACACGTATGATGTTTCTAGAAACCAGAATTTTTAGATGAGGGCAGCACTTATATGGACCATCAACGACTTTTCGGCCTATGGAATATTATCAGGATGGAGCACCCATGGTCGTCTCTCATGTTTGTATTGCATGGACCGTACTAAGGCTTTCCGTTTGAAATGCGGAGGCAAACCGTGCTTCTTTGATTGTCATCGATAATTTTTGCCGAAGGATCATCCGTACCGGAGGAACCGAAATGCTTTTCGTACGGGAGTTATGGAGAAGGCCAATCCACCGCCAAGGTGGCCCGGATACACGATATGGAAAGAGGTAAAAGATTTACCAAGTGCTATCGAAGAGCTTGCTAAGGGGTACAAGTGTGACGGATTTGGTCACACCCATAACTGGACGAAGAGGAGTATATTCTGGGATCTGCAATATTGGAGCACCAATCTGATCAGACATAACCTTGATGTCATGCATATCGAGAAGAATATGTTTGATAATATAATTAATACTGTAATAGAGGTAAAGGGGAAGACGAAAGATAATCCGAAGGCGAGGTTGGACTTAGAAGAAATATGTAGATGTCCTATATTGCATTTGATAGAGGAGGGGAATAGAAAGTTAAAGCAACCTAAGTCAGTTTTCTCACTGGAGAAAGAGGATAAAGGGAGACTTTGTAGGTGGATTCAGGGTCTAAAGTTTCTAGACGGGTACGTGTCGAACTTGAGAAGAAGCGTCGACCTCAAAGAGAACAAACTGGCGGGTATAAAGAGCCACGATTGTCACGTATTCATGGAGAGGTTAATTCTGATTGCATTTCGAAAATTCTTACCACAAGTCGTTTGGGATCCATTGACAGAGCTCAGCATATTCTTCAGATATCTTTGTTGTACTAAGTTGCTCGTCGATCGTCTAGAAAAGCAAGAGAAGGATATTGCGGTAATACTATGTAAGCTCAAGAAGGTGTTTCCTCCTGGATTCTTCGACTCTATGGAGCATTTGCCAATTCATCTTTCCTATGAGGCATGTGTTGGTGGTCCTGTCGGTTATCGGTGGATGTACCCTTTCGAGCGGCATCTGAATCACCTAAAGAGAAAGGTGAAAAACAAGGAACGGGTTGAGGGCTCTATTTGTGAAGCTTATGTTCTAGAGGAGATTACAAACTTTTGCTCGATGTATTTCAAACTGCATGTTGCTACTAATAGAACAAAATCTCCGAGAAACTATGACACATATCAGGAATCTAATGATGCAATACTCAAAGTATTCAATACGTCCAAAAAGCCTTCAGGAAAAATGAAGAAGAGATATTTGAATGACGACAAGCTAAGGGCTGCTCAGTTGTATATATTACTCAATTGCGACGAGAATGAAATGGAGAAGCTAGAGGGGTAAGTAATTAATACGTCCAAGTTTACATCATCTCAATATAATAGTATAAGATACTATTTTGCTACTAATCAGCAGTTGCTTCATTGTTTTTCAGCACATATAATGATGAGTTGAGGTCGGTTAGACCCTACATAACAGACGAAAAAGTAGAACAAAAAATGAGATGCCATTTTCCTTCTTGGTTGAGCGCATATGTAAGATGCTTGGTAATTACTTTTTAATTCTGTACTTGCAAAACAAATAACTTACTATCGCTACTTTTGTATTTAGGTCGATCGTCTAATAACACTCGAGACTGAATATATTAGAACTTTAGCCAAGGGACCAATTACTGCCATTAAAATATGGCCAAGTTTCTGTGTGAATGGGTTCAGGTTCAAGTCAACAAATGCTCCTATCAGAGACAGCTTTCTGGATCTTGATTCCACGAGAAACAGTTGTTTGTGTATCAAATCTTTGAACTACAAAGACGTCGATCCAGGCAATAATTTCTTTGGCATCTTATGAGAGATTGTGGAGTTGACATATAATTATGGCACAGAACCTGCTAATATCGTGCTATTCAAGTGTGAATGGTTCGATCCGATTCAAGATCAAGGTTAGAAAATTGACAAGCATAGCCTTGTGGATATAAACTAGAAGCGTAGATATCAAGGCTACGAACCATTTGTGCTATCAAGTCAGGCTCAGCTCGTGTACTTCATAACTTATCCTAGATGAAGGACAGCAAGGTCGTATTGGTGGGCAGTATGCAAGACTAAAGCTAGAAATACCTTTAACATTGACGAAATAGCTTATCAGGAGGACGATCTACCTCTTGTAACAAATATTATAGATGTGGACTAAACGAAAGTTACTCATTACACGAGTAATAATGTAGAAGATATAGAATTATCCGAAGAGGAAGACGAAGACGAAGACGGAGTAGATGAAAGTGAAGACGAGGAGGAGGAAGAGGGAGAGGAGGACGAGGAAGGCGAACAAGATGAATTTTCTGAAGATGATTGAAAATAAAATATTTTGCCTGTAGAATATAACTATATTTTGACTGTACAATGTACTATTTTAACGAATATATGTATTATATTTTGACTGTAGAATGCTTTGAGATATGCATCATATTTTTACTGTAATGTAACTAAATTTTGATTGTAGAATGTACTATTTTAACGAATATATGTATTATATTTTGACTGTAGAATGCTTTGAGATATGCATCATATTTTGACTCTAGAATGTACTATATATTTATGTTTTTCAATATTCATCATATGTTGTTATCAGGTATAACAGTGCGACGCGGAGGATTCGGCAGGTCCCAAGGTAGACAGAGTGCTCCTCCAGTACTGCCGACTGTTGGTTCCCAATCGTCGTCGCCCAGTACTCCAGTATATCGATCACTCACATCTCCGACTGTTGGGACGAGTAGTTCCAGGCATGATAGTACTCCATCGTCCAACATTCCTCCTGCTGACGGAACCATGGGGACAGATGAGCATGTCGATGAGGTCGTGCCCACGTTGTCCCAGCATCAGCAAGATCCTCAATGCGCACCTACGGAGGAGACGAGGACAGAGATTTGGGTCGACGGTACAAAGTAAGTCAATTAGATGGTTTAGCTTAATATATATCGTATATTTCTTTATTCATCATATATTGACTTTTTTGATCAAAATAATTATCTCTGTATAGATATCGTCCATCGTCGGTTCAGAGACGCCTGGGCCAATTTCTGAGGAACAACTACGGTGGCCCTTGGATCAACTACTCTGAGGCTACGGAGGAGAGGAAGGCATTCTGGTTTGCGCACTTCCAGGTAAAAGTATATTAAATAAATCCTATAATTTATGCATATTATATAACTTATCCGTGATGCTCACTTACTAAATTATTTATTATAGCAAACGTATTTCTATCCTCCGCACTGGGCCGAGTTGATCGAGCGGCTCTTTCCTACCGTTGCCGCCAAGCTTATCCGAGATGCTCTGGATGACCAGAAGGCTCGTGATTGTGTTGGAAAATCGATCCAAGGTTGGATCACGCCTGAGCAGTGGACTGCGATGAGGGCTAGATTCGACGATCCGAGCTACAAGGAAAGGTCTGAGAAGGCCAAGTTGGCTAGGCAAAATGCTGCCAAGTGGTGTGGTGGCTCGATTCCGATGATGGAACATTTTCGTCGTTTGGTATATTTTTTCTTTTAAAATATATTATTTTAATGTAAGTACCATAAAATTGTAGTAGGAAAAAATGTTTAAGTTTAGTACTAAATAATATATTTTTAACAGGTACAGAGGGGTGAGGATGCAAACATGGTGACCGTCTTCTTGGCCACCCATCGCAAAGACGAAAATCTCGTTGACGAGAGGGCCTCGCAGACCTATGTAAGTATTACTTTACTTTGTGTTAATTTTAATATAACTTAGGCAATTATCGAGTTTTCGAACCTTTCTAGGCCGAGTATCTTAGGCTGCGTGAGCGGGCGACTGCTAGTGCACCTACAGCTGGAGAGGCTGGTACTTTCTCGCAGCCCGCTCCAGCTCCGTCGACGGACGACCTATGGGTGACCACAACTGGTGGTCTCCAGAGGGGTACGTACTAGGGTACGGGATCCTATGGCGCCCTGGTTGCGACGCAGTCATCTAGGGCCTCCCCGACAGCTGCGCATTCCACACAGCCCTCGCAGTCATCGGCCAGAGTCCAGGAGGCCGTTGACCGTCAGATTGTGTCTCTCCGTGACGAGTTGCTGCGAAGGATGGAGGAGCAGCCCCGGTCCCAGCCGCAGGCGGACGATCCAACGCTCATTGCACAATTCGATATGCTCGACCGCAGCATCACGGAGCTCCGGGATTTGACAAATGATATTAGAGCCTCGACAGACCGCAACATCACGGAGCTGCAGGCATCACAACTATCGATGGGCGAGAGGCTGACGATGATGCAGGATTGAATGGTTCATAGCAGTACGAGGCTGTTATCTACCATGGATTCTTACAACCAGTGACTCGCAGACTTGGAGCGGGTACGGCCTCCTGGTGAGCCTACATCGACACAGACTCCACCGACGTCACTGCCTTCTCCATCGATATCGGTGTCGATTCCACGGGAGCAGTATGAGCTGTTCTTATCCTTCATGCGCGTCGGTGGTCAGCTTCCTGCAGATCCGCAGTAGTATAGCTAGTTGCTGGATATTTGTATTTTTTGTATTATTTAGGATGAGATTGTATGGATATATATTTGTCGTATTCTTTACGATGAGATTTGCTGGATGCTTTCTTTTCTTCAAATTTTATTATATTATTCATATTAAATATGTTATTTTACCGGTATTGAGTGTTCAACCCAAGGGGGTTGGCAAACCCAAAAATTTAACGGAGGGTTACTCCGGGTTTATTTGTACAGATTATGATTTAATAAACTGCAGGAATAATAGTTTTACAATAATTCAGTATTCTTTTTTTATTTTTTCTGTAAAATTAGCGATATTTTTAGCGACGTTTAGCAACATATATACATGTCGCTAAATATGTCGCTAAATACGTCGCTAATTAGCGACGTTAATAAATGTAGCTAATAACGTCGCTAAACATGTCGCTAAAAACGTCGATGTATGTCGCTAATTGCTGACATGGCAGTATTGCCAGGTCATTAAAGACGTCGATGTAACGTTGCTATATAAGTCGCTAATTGGCGACGTTTAGGACGTTAATCAACATCGCTAATTAGTGACGCTGTGTCGCTAAACGTCGCTAATTTAGCGACACATTTAAGTCGCTAAAAAATGTCGGCATAGCGACGTTTAGCGACATTTTTTCTTTCATCGACGTGCTTTGTTCCGACTTCTTTAAAACGTCGCTAATTACGTCGCTAAAAGTGATTATCGACATTTTTTGGTTATTTAGCGACCTTTTTTAACGTCGCTAATTTGACTTTTTTTAGTAGTATATTCGTCTAATAGGTTAAGTCAACTATATCCCAATCCACAAAAAAATAGTCGTACGAAGAGCGAACCAATTGCATTAAGGTTGATCAGACCATAATACACTGATTCTAATTAGACAATGTATTAGTGTGGTTGATCAGACCCCAATAACACATATGTCATAAACAAGCTCGATAAAGGATAAGCTTGCAAAACTAGACTATAATAGCAGCATAAGTCAAAGTAGTCCAAAAATATAAGTATGTGAGATTATGATGAATAAAGGTACGAATAGGTTTCTGCGCATGAAGCACTTGCACCTAGAATCGCGCTTGAGAAGGAATACAGTAGAGGAGACAATTAAATCAAGCAAAAGGTATTGATGAGGTGAAGGGTAACCGCTACTACTTGTGACACCCACAAGGTTCCTGGGCCGGATTTCTATCTAAAAGACCAATCCATAGTTGCAAGTCATCCTATTATACAAGCTTCTATATCTAGCTATACTTCAAAAATCCTATGCCACAATGGAGAATCATGCTTATGTTATGGTATCGTTAACAGTAAGGTCATACATGTATCTATGGCTTCTGTATTTGTGTCCCTACCGTTGCCATACTAATACTTGTCTAAGTGTCTGGTTGGCCAATTAGGGTATGGGCCTCTAAAACTCTACGATCTAGGTAATCATATCCTCTTACACTAGCATATATTCAGTGTCATTAAATTATATTTCATTAATGGGTCATAAGGACTATGGGATGCTAGGTTGTGAGACATGCTACCCAACTTACAAGAACTCAACTAATAGTGTTATTGAACAATAGAGTGTATATACCTATTATAAGTCACCTTCCTAACCCCTATCAAGCACGAAAGAAAAGATAAGATTGACGTTGTAAAAGGATCAAGCAAGATGCAATGCAAGCAATCAAATAAGAATGCGAAACAAAATCAAGGAAGGTGATTAAATAAGTGGATGAGATCCTATACTCTAATTATCTACACAGGCTTGCTCGATACAGTAATGTAACCGAGACAATATGCTCTCGACAAGTATGGGCCACCACTAAAACATGTCATGACATAGTCCCAAAATACGTAGGACTAGAAATATGTAAGTATGCTAACCGTATGTATATGGCAACTCCAATATATGGAAACCATAACACATACGTACGTTGTATTATGAATAACAATTAACAAGTGGTATAGATTTATGTCATAATTCATAGGACATAACTAGATCTCATCCACAGAATCAAATAGAAATGAATAACCAATCAACTATATAACTGAATTAAGTATAAAATGCTTGATAAGAATAATTAGTTGGGTAAAAACAAATCCACTACCAAACTAGAATATAAGAGAAACAAAATAAGTACATCTAATGATCAATGAGGCTCGAAGAAAAGACCTCCTCGAAAGAGAGAGAAGTAGCAAGTCATGATCCATGCTCCTGCAAATAGTCATGATCGTCTACACGTGGAAAGGGACCAGGTCCTCAGAGGGACGTAACAAGATACATAGAAATAAGCTATATAAACTGCAATAAATAATTAAATATGTAAAGGGTTTTCTAACCACCTAATATGCAAATGCAAATTGGAAGACAACTATCGTGCAAATGAGTTGAATTTTTTGGCTTCTCATCACATCATATACATATACTACAACACAGTCGTATGCCCTAAACATCCGTAACGTCCAACAACGTCAGAGGGTATCTGATATAATAATCACCAAAGTTCCATCCGGATACTTAGGCACCAATTTGGCTATCTCAAATGCATAATGATTATCTTCCCCCTTATCCCCATGCTCCTATATATGTCGCATCCATAACACAATCCAGCTACTACGTCGAATCGGAGTGCAAGTTTCGGCGTCGTAACTTTGGTTCATAGCTTATCGCAGCACAATAGTCCAACCCTACAACCAAACAAGGAGAAGGATTGGACCCCCATACCATGGTAGTCCATGTTCCAGGCCTACTAATAACTGCTAAGTCTTCTAACATGCATCTCTATTAGCAGTTATATCCTATCCGTCGTACGTCCCATATGCACCAGTGGCCAACCGAATACGCAAGTCTGTGTCCTACATGAGACTCTCAACTCGTGTGAGAAATGTGTCATGGCCAAATAAAACATAAAGATGTCTCAAAATTATGGGGTAGTCACTTAACTCTAGGTCAACATGCATAGTAAAAATAAAGACAAATAACGACGCATACCGTCATCGCACCCAAGTTTCCTTGGACGCGCAGTTTATATATGAAAATAATTTATATAATAATTAATTAAAATGCTAGAATAAAAAAATTGATAGTAGATATAGCAAGGTATCTTGCCTGGTGTCCGAGCAAAGTTTAGACAATGTTATGGCTGTAAACACTTTAAGTCAACAGTAGCACAAAGAGAGAAATATGTACGAACGTCTTCGGATGCTGAAATAAACATCATCAACATTCCCGGAATAAACGAGATAGTCAGAAAACTCTACCCTTTTGTCCAATTTGGACACAGGGATAAAACGATAATTTTGGACCAAAGCAGAATTCACAAGTGGGCCACTTTATACCGAAATACGTGTCAGGGGTAAAGATTTCTAAATGGAATAAATTATAGGTAAGGCAAATCATAAACGATGATACGAACTCAACGGTATATCCAATTTTGGATTCTGGTGAGCCGATCACAAATTTGCTCGTCAAGTCAAACCGTGGGGCCCACGAATAGGCGGTTCGGTCAACTGTCTCTGAATCGCACGAAACTCGGGTCACATGAAAAGTCAAACGCTGCAAGTCTAATGATGTAAGTTTCGTGGTGATCCGACGAGCGCACACAAAGTAGGATGGTCATTTGCAAAAGTCGCAATACGAGAACTTTTTACAGATACGGGTTAATTCCGGTGCGCACACACGTCCGAATCAACTTTCAGAATAATTGGTACATGACGTAGTAGTCCCATTTTACGGGGCGCACTCCGTATCTCAAGATTTTTGTTTTGAAAAACCAAGTTTTGGATCGTTTTGAAAGTAGAATAATTTAATCCATATTGTAAACTAATAAAAAAAATAAAATAACAGAATTAGTCTTGGTCAAATTGTGAAAAGCTCTTTCAATTAGATTTTAAAAATATTACACGAGTTGGTAGAGAACTGGACATGAACATGGGTGGTTGGATTAAGTTTTTGAACAGTATTTTGACCAAGTTTCGGTCGATTTTTCGATAAATCCGGGGCTCCAAAATTTGTTCCACTTAAAGGAATTCCTAAGGGATCAGATTTTGAGCATGTATGGACAAACCGCATGTAAAACCATCGAGAGATGAGGGAGATGTATACCTGAGAAGGAAGCCTCGTGAGGGTGATTGTTGTACACGCGGGCGCTGACTTCATCGCGCGCGCGCTGAGGCGCACGGCCGCAACGACCTTCCATGATTTTGGCAGTCCAGGGTGCGGGAGAGGAGAGGAAGAGATGAGAAGTAGGGTTAGGTTTTACTAATTGTATATAGAGAGAGAGATTGTGAGAGAGAGTCCGTGATTGGGTGTTCCGCGCGAGGGTCTGCTACGGGTAGTAATAGGATTAGGAATAGATTAGGAATTGGATAAAGGTTATGATTAGGGTTAGTTAAGGAATGGATTAGGATTTTTAGGATTTTTTTTATCTCATCTTAACTACTTTATATATATATATATATATATATATATATATATATATATATATATATATAAGAATCTAAAACAATGGAAAAAATATATTTTTGTTAATGAATTAAATTCCAAAAATTTATAATACTTTAATAAAATATTTTTAAATGAGAAAAATTAGCTTTGTGAAATAATTATAAATAAATATTTATATAAGTAAATATATCAATAAATTAATTTTCTAATTAACTAAGAGAATACTCTAAAGAAATTTAATATTTAAAATAATCTATTATAATTATAATTATATAAAATACACACAAAATACATATTTTGGGTGAGGGGGTTTACAATTCTCGTCTACTTTCATTCAGCTTCAGCTTTATTTGATTATGGTGCATCGCATTCATTTATATCTACACGCTTTGCGATACGAGTTGGATTGGAGTCTGAGTCCTTACCTGTAAGGTTGAATATACTTACGGGTAACAGTCTCGTGGGAGTAAGAATATATCCCTTATGTAGAGTTATAGTGTGCGAGAGGGAGTTTCTTGCGAGGATGATAGAGTTTCATATGGACAATTATGATATCGTTCTTTGGATGGATTGGTTGAGTGCGAGACACGCAACGATATATTACCATAGTGGCAAGGTTATCTTTCGTGTACCTGATGAGGAGGAGTTCTCATTCTTGAGAGGTGCAGTAGAGTCATCGGAGGTTACATTGATAATGGCAGAGGCTGAGGAGGTACAATTTTTCAGGGTAGTTTGTGAGTTTTCTGACGTATTTTTCGACGAGTTACCAGGTATACTACTAGTTAGAGACGTGAAGTTCTACATTGATTTGATCCCGGGAGCAGAGCCAGTATTAGAGAGTTTATACGATATCACCATCTGAGTTGGAGATCTTGTACCGGATGATTAAGGAGTTGAGAGCCAATGGATTCATTAGACCTAGTGTATCACCTTGGGGAGCCCCGTTACTTGTTAAAAAGAAGGATGGTTCATCGCGTTTAGTTATTGATTATAGAACACTAAATGCGGCAACCATTAAAAATAAGTATCCCTTGTCCAGGATAGATGACTTGTTTGGTCAGCTCAGTGGGATGACTATATTTTCTAAGATCGATTTACGGTCTCGGTATCATCAGATCAGAGTCAAAGAGCAAGACATACCCAAGATGACGTTCAGATCTAGATATGGTCATTGGGAGTTCCTAATTATGCCATTTGGAGCGACCAATGCACCAGTTATATTTATATATCTCATGAATAGCATCTTCATGCCATACTTAGACCAGTTTGTGATAGTTTTTATTGATGATATCTTGGTCTATAGTCAGAGTAAGGAAGAGCATGAGCAGCATCTTCGTATAGTTCTTCAGATTCTTCGAGAGCAGCAGTTGTACGTGAAGTTTAGCAAGTATAAGTTCTGGCTTGATTGTATCTCATTCTTGTGACATATCATTTATAGTGGAGGAGTCGAGGTGGATCCCAAGAAGGTGGAGGCTATTGAGAGTTGGCCAGTACCCCGTACAGCTTCAGATGTGCGCAGTTTCCTGGGTCTAGCAGGTTACTTCAGGTGGTTTATGGCAGACTTTGTGAGGATCTCCGCACCCTTGACACGGCTGACGTATAAGGATGTGCGCTTTGAGTGGTCAGATGCTTGTCAGACTTCTTTCGAGAAGCTCAAGCGGAGTTTGATTTTGGCTCATATTCTGATACTTCTAGTGGGACCAGATAGAATTTTAGTATATTGTGATGCTTCAGGAGTAGGATTAGGGTGTGTCCTTATATAGCATGGCAGAGTGATAGCTTATGTGTCTCGGCAGCTTCGAGACCATGAGAAGAGTTATCCGACGCATGATCTTGAGTTGGCAGCAGTAGTGTTTGCACTTAAGCTCTTGAGGCATTACCTATATAGTGATCGAGTGGAGATCTTCACTGACCACAAGAGCTTGAGGTATGTGTTCA
This sequence comes from Iris macrosiphon, assembly GCA_036927795.1. Taxonomy (NCBI): domain Eukaryota; kingdom Viridiplantae; phylum Streptophyta; class Magnoliopsida; order Asparagales; family Iridaceae; genus Iris; species Iris macrosiphon. The sequence continues at coordinate 46,203,223 of JAYESA010000004.1, forward strand.
CACAGAAGGAACTCAATATGCGTCAGAGGAGGTTTCTCAAGTTATTGTTAGACTACGATCTTGACCTTTAGTATCATCCAAGGAAGACCAATGTCATAGCAGATGCCTTGAGCAGGAGAGGAGGAGCTTACTTATTAACAGAGCAGCTAGCTGATATGTACATGAGACAGATAGTCAGATTTCATAGTGTACCAGTTAGCATAGTCTCAGATAGAGATTCGCGGTTCACGTCTCATTTCTATCAGAGCCTATAAAAGAGTCTGGGTACTAGGTTGAAGTGTAGTTCAGCCTACCATTCACAGACAGATGGACAGTCGGAGCGTTCTATTCAGATTTTGGAAGATATGCTTTGAGCTTGTATACTTGACTTCGGTGGATCTTGGGAGGATCACTTACATTTAGTAGAGTTCTCTATAACAATAGCTTACAGGCGAGCATTCAGTTGTCACCCTTCGAGGCTTTATATGGTAGGAGATGCAGATCACCGTTAGCTTGGAATGACATTGGCGAGAGGTAAATGCATGGTCCAGAGATGATTGCTCAGTCGGTTGGAGTGATCAGGCAGATTAGAGAGCATCTCAGAGTGGCTCAGGATCGCCAGCGTCATTGGGAAGATCAACACCGTCGTCATCTTGAGTTCTTTGTCGGTGACCATGTATTTCTGAGAATTTTGCCTACCCATGGAGTTATCAGATTTGGAGTGCGAAAAAAGCTTAGTCCTAGATATATAGGCCCGTTCGATATTCTCGAGCGAGTTGGAGACGTATCATATCGTCTAGCTCTTCTACCATCGCTTTATGAGGTACATGACGTCTTTCACGTATCTCAGCTGTGCCGGTATATTCCAAACCCGAGCCATATCCTGGATCATTCTGAGTTGGTTGTTGGTACCAACCTATCATATGAGGAGAGGCCCGTGTCTATTTTGGACCAGAGGGAGAAGGTTCTCAAGAACCAGACTATCAGGTTAGTTCATGTTGCTTGGGGGCATCACTCATTGGGCGAGTCGACGTGGGAGCGCGAGGACGATATGCGTACTCGTTATCCATTTTTTTCGACTTGGAAGGTATACTTATTCATATACCCGTGTCATATCTTAGCATGTGCATGTGATTGATTGTTAGTTTATTTGTTATGTCTGTTATTTTTACTTTTTGATTTCTTGTTGTTGCCCAGAAAATTTCAGGATCACATGAGTTTCTTGTTTATTTTCTATTTTGAGCTGGCTTTCTTGGATTTTCTTGTTAGTGATTTTGGATCCTGATGGAAATTTTGAGGACGAAATTTTTCTAAGGAGGGGAGAGTTGTGAGACTCGTCTCACAGTATTCGTATTTTATATGGATACGTATTTTGTGCTACTTATTGTATTTTGTTGGATCTCGAGGAAGCCCAAAAATTCTCAAAATTGAAACTTTACTATTGATCGGTAAACCGACGGTATACTACAGTATGACGATGGTATACTGCCCTGCAGATATTTGTTTTACTTTTGAGATATTTTTGAGATATTTTTTCTATAAATAGTACTCGAGATATTTTATTTTTTTCTTTCTCTCTCTTTCTCTCTTCTCTCTTCTTCATTTTCTCTCGAGCATGGAAGCGTGGTCTTGAGACCTGGAGTGTGGTTTCTGAACCCCTTCGTGGTTGTAGACTAGAAGATTTAGGCTGGGAGCTCGCGTTAGGCAAGTACACCTTGCCGATTTTTTAACTTATTTTACTTTCTGTCATTTTACTTTCCTGGAGCTGGTTTTTTTTTAATCTTAGACTTATTTTACTATTATTGTTTATATCGTGATTTCTAGCCTAGTGACCGTCTCGATTTTGATATCTGGTAGAATCTCGTTCCGTCCCTTTTTGGTAAATTGGTAACAAAAACGGTACCGAAATTGTAACCGTGAGATTTAGTCCATATTGTGATATGAGACTTATCCTAGACTTGACTTCCTGTTAGACTATTCTGGTAATTTTTGGAATTTAATTTGGACTACGAAAATCAGACTTGACTTGACATTAACCATGATTATTCTTGGAAACCGGAATACTGACGGTATACTACAGTGTACTGACCGTATACCGATTTCAACCGACTTGATTTCTAGATATTTTTTGTGTGAACCCTATCGGCATACCGACGGTGTACTGGGTTGTGCCGATGGTATATCGATCTTGCCGACATTGTTAGATATTTTTCTTGGTCGGCATACCGACGACATACTGGGCTGTGCCGACGGTATACCGATTTGTGGCACTTTATTTTTTAGTAACTTTTGGCCTACTTGGAACAACATACCGATGGTATACTACACTTACCGACGATATACTGATTTGTTGAAATTTAGAACTTTCTGTATTTTTCTTATTTCTGGACGGTGTACCGACGATGTACTGGACTGTACCGACGGTATACCGATCGAGCACTTTTTTAGAAATTCTTGGTTTTTTGTGATTTTATGTTGAAACTTCTGGCTTTTGCTTGGATATGCGATGACTTGACCTAATTTTGGACATGAACTTACATAGCTTCAGATGACATGACTTGACTTGACTTGGCTTTACTTGATTTCACCCGGCTTTGCCCGACTACACGTGATGACATGATGGACTGGACATGACTTGACATGACTTTACATGGCTTCATTGGAAATGGCTTGACTTGGTTTCATCTGGTTTGACATGGCTTTACATGGTTGTACATGGCTTTACCTAGTTTCATATGGCTTTACCTGGATCGACATGGCTTCACTTGGCTTTACCTAGCTTCACTTGGTTTCGCGTGGCTTGATTATTGTCGTGGCATACATGAGTCCTTATGTGCAATGTATACTAAACATGTTTATATTACTATTAGAACTTGATTTGTCTGCATCATGTCTAGGATAGATTCTGCGAAATGTCACACCCGGATTCATACCAGAAACTGCTAGGGGTTAAATAAATAGAGATTCACTTAGTACATGGCTAAGAATTTTCCTAGATTGCATGCAGTCCCGGTTATTCATACTGTTATCTTGAGGAGTATCCAGTGGTTTATATTGTGGCGTATCTTGAGGAGTATCTAGTTGGTTGTGTGTATGAATATCCTGGACAAACTGCAGGCGCATGAAATCAGAAGGAACTCTAGCATCGCGTTGTATTATAAAGTTAGTAATTAAGGATTGTGATAAGCCTAGTTAGTTAAAGGTATCAAGCCGTACTTATATGATTTGCAATAATTGATGGTTGATGGACAGTCTAGGCTTTACATGACCACCCTTTTATTTTCTGCACTTGTTACTCTATTGATTATCAGCTCAGGATATGTCTCATTGCAGGTTTTACAGTATTTATTATCCAAAGATCTTTTACATTAAGTCTTTACTTTCCAGTATTTGTATTACTTGTGTTGTTAGTTTAAGTTCCTAGATTGGCTTCCTTTGTGGTACTTGCTATTTGGGGGTCTGACCCCACTAGTTTTGTATGGCCAGATCCAGTAGCAGCAACCGTAGATCTTTCGTACTTTTCTGAAGATGGCGGCCACCAGGAGCACCAGACCTCTTGAGTGGGCTTTCTTACTTCCCTACTCTGATGTACATTCTATTTTGTGGATATTTAGCCACCGAGCACGTGTTTAGCTCATGTTTTGGTTTAATCAGTTAGCCTACGGACATTAACATGATTGACATATCCTAGGGTTGATCATGTATGACTTAGATTCTGGCTAGTCTATTCATTTTGTATTCACTAGCTTCATGATCATCTGTATATTATAGTTTGGGATACTTTATTATTATATTTTAGCTGATCTTACATCTTGTTATTATTCCTGTTGTTCTTATGATTGAGATACTAGGGTTGTTGGACCTAGGCTTGACTGATGGTTTATAGTAGTGACCCCTCATGTATTACAGCTTTACCGTATACGCGGAGTACCAGAGTGCTCCAAGTATACATAGCTGGCATTGTCTGTCCTATTTTTTAGTATTCTGGTTTTAGGGCGTGACACCCACTCAACAGAACAACACGTTCATATAGTGATTGCAAGCAAACTTAGGTGGTATTTCTAATCTTGCCTTATGATCAGTTACATGACATATGATATTTGTGTTTGCAAATATAAAAGTGTCATACGATAGAGTAACAGAGCTGATCTTACCCAATACTTACCATCCTTCTATGTTGAATGCAACAATATAATTTAAAATAGAGTACTAGAAACAATGTGTCATAAGTGTGTCTCTGTAGAAGACAATCATTAGGCTCATAAAATATATAGTGTGCAGTACACTTGTCTCTGTAACAAACTGATAGACTTGCAAGCAGATTGACGTTAACATACTATATAACTCTATATGGTGGTCACTGGCACCACAAGCCATCTTGGGCCGTAGCTAGGTTAGACGGCTATCTTTTCAGTGAAGGAGCGACCCTACTGAAAGTTCTGAATCATCAAATGCTAGTACGTCAGCACAGCTACCGCGCTAGTACTTCAGCACCGTTCTCCCGGACCGACACAATCCTGGTGCTCCAGCGATCATTCGAGAACTTTACCTTGCGCACAAGTTGTCACGCCCCAGTCCCAAAATACATAGGACTAGGAATACGTGAGCATGTCAGCCGTATGTATATGACAACTCCAATATATGGAAACCATAACACATACGTACGATGTATTATGAACAATAATTCACAAGTGGTATATAATTATCACAAGTCACAGGGCATAACTAAATCTCATCCACAGAAACAAATATAAATGAATAACCAATCAACTATATAACTGAATAAAGTATAAGATGCTTGATAAGAATAAGTAGTTGGGTGGAGACAAATCCAATACCAACTAGAATATCAGAGGAACAAAATATGTACATCTAATGAATAATGGGGCTCGAAGAGAAGATCTCCTCGAAAGATAAGTAGCAAATCCTGATCCGCGCACCTGTGAATAGTCATAATCGTCTACACCTGGAAAGGGACCAGGTCCTCAGAGGGACGTAACAAGATACATAGAAGCATGCCAATAAAGTACTGAAAATAAATATCCAATGGGTCGCCTAACCGTCTATGTGAATGCACTTTGAGAACAACTTTCCAACAAGTGGACTATCTGGCTAAAATGGGATTGGCATGATTCTCTCGGAGATTCAGGGGCCTACAAAGCATGTCATCTTTTGAACGCCAGAGGCCGCCTAATAATAATAATAATATATAGTGGTCATCATGACCGCAAATCTCTGGCGGAGCGTACATGTTACACAAGGAAAGTGCAAAGAGCCCAAATGCCTTACTTGTTGTTCTTCCCACCCCATGCTCTAAGCATGTCATATCCATGACACGATGATACCTCTAAATAACTGCTAGATCTATTAGCATGAAATTTCTATCAGCAGTTATCCCTATCTGTCGCACGTCCTATACGTACCAGTGGCCACCTGAATACGCAAGTCCGTGTCCTACATGAGACTCACACTCATGTAATAACTGTTTCATGGCCAAAGAAACATAAGAATGCCTTATGATAATGGGGTGGTCTCATAAACTAGGTCAACATGCATATATATAATAAAAACTAGAATACGACGCCACCGTCGTTGCACCCAAGTTATTCTTGGACGCGCAGTTTATATAGCAGTTAAAATATATAAACAAAATGACAGAAATTAAATGCATGCACCATATAGAATATAAATCACAGTACAATGGTAAGGTATACTTGCCTGGCAAGCAATCTGTGTAGTGTAAGCGTCCAGATATCAAGTACAAATGATCAGAAACTATGGCCTCCGAATAAACGTCTCTGGATGCTGAAATAAATATCACCAACGCTTTGACCCAGGTCCGCATGTGGACCACTATGCACCAAAAAGCGTGTCAGAGGTAAAGTTCTCTAATTGGGACAAATTATAGGTCCAAAAAATTCTAAATGTCGATACGAACACAACGGTATGTCCAATTTTGGATTCCGGTGAGCCAAAAATAAATTCGCCCTTAAAGTCAACCGTGGGGCCCACAAATAAGCGGCTTGGTCAACTATCTCGTAATCGCGTGAAACTTGGGTCACAGGACCAGCGTGATACTATGAATCCAATGGCGCAAGTTTTGTCGCATTCCGACGAGCGTACACAAAATGGGATATTATTTTGCAAAAGTTGCGATACAGGGACTTTTTACGGATACGGGTTGATTTCGACGAGCACACACGTCCGAATCAGCTTTCGCAAAAGCCTATACGTCAGGATATACCATATACTCCTTTTGGTATAATTGGTACGCGACAAGGCAGTCCCGTTTGGCGTAGCGCACTCCGTATCACAAAATTATAATTTTAAAAAATTAAGTTTTTGGTCGTTTTGGAGGTCGAATAATTTAACACATAGAATGAATTAACAAAAACTAAAAGAACAAAAAAATTCTCGGTTATATTGGGAAAAAAAATCTTTTAATTAGTTTTTGAAAATATTAAATATGATGGGGGCAAATTGGGTGTGAACATGGGGGTTTGGGTTGAAGTTCCTGGACTGATTTTGGTCAGTTTTTCTGCCATTTTTTGTCAATTTTCTGACCAATCCGGGACATGAAAACTCGTCCCGCTTGAATAAAAATCCTAGAGGGTTAGGTTGTGAACATACACGGATAAACCGCTCGATAAAAGGACGAGAGATGAGAGAGATATGTCACCTTGAAGAGGGGGGGAAACTGGGTTGTTGTGCACACGCGCTGTGCGCGGACGGCCGGCGGCGGCGCGGGGCGGCCCGGGGCGACGGTGGTCGGCGCGGGGTGGTCGGCCAGAGGTCGGGCGTGGAGGCGGCGTCGAGGTCTATTGTTAGGGTTAGGGTTTGGATTGATATATATATATATATATATATATATATATATATATATATATGGTAAACGGGATATGAGCCATAGGCTCATATTCCTATATGAGCCATGCACATGTGGACCAATAGGAATAGATTTCTACATCTCATGTGCATCCATGTGCATTAGTACACTCCATTCCTATTGGTCCACATGTGCATTGGCTCATGTAGGAATATGAGCATATGGCTCATATCCCTTTTTTCCACATATATATATATATATATATATATATATATATATATATATATATATATATATATATATATATATACAGGGAGATGGGAGAGAGAGAATTCGAGATTGGGGGGTGTTGTGGTCTGCGGGGGGGGGGGGGTGGATTAGGAGCTTTAGTGTTTAGGTTTTAGGGATTAGGAATTAAGTAGTTTAGGGTTTTGTTAGGTTTCTATTTATATTGCTATTTCTTTTTCTTTTTCTTTTGTTTTCTTTTTCTTTTTCTTTTCTTTTGTTTTTTTTTTATTATTATTATTACTATTATTATTATCAATATTATTATTAATAACTATATATATATATATTTACATTTATATATGAGGTTAAAAAATTCGAAAATAGTATTTGCACATAAAATAAATTCTAGAAAATTTACTTTGTAAGGTTTTAATAAAATAGTATACCCAAAATATTTTATGAAATATTTTGTAATTAATAATTAGATATTTATCTAGTTTAATAAATTAAATAATTTTATTAACCAATTAACTAAGTAAATAACAAAATGGATATTCAACAAAATAGGATAATAGTAAATAATATGCACATCTTACAAAAAGAAAAAAATGCCTAATTGGCATGGAGAATTATGGGATGCTAATTATAGAAGAGTTGGAACAGAAAAATAACCACAAATAAATCATATATATATATATATATATATATATATATATATATATATATATATATATATATATATATATATAACATCTAAATATTTAACAATTAATCTATGATCGTTACACTAATGTCATACTAACACCAAGGGATCGAATTTCTGTGCCACGAAGAGATCCTATAGGTAGTGTCTCCGGTGTAGGCTACTTCCTATGAAGGAAGATACAGATTTTGGGGCCATCCTATATTATTAATGTCCTAACCACGGTGAAGTATCCTAATATAATCATTGAATTTTACTTGTTTTTGAAAAATAATCTAAAACAAATACAAGAAATAAAAATACACACAAGATACCAATTTTTGGGTGAGGGGGTTTACAATCTACCCAACTTAAAAAAAATTGTTATCGAAATTAAAATAAGGCATGATTTGCTAAATCTTTCACATTCGTATATAAGGCAAGTCAATCACAATCTCTTCCAAAAATTTAAATAACAAAATCTATTCAAATTCATCGCAATCACTTCAAATTTAAAATAACCACTGTTTAAATCAAAATTCAACCTATTGTAATCTCTTCTCGATTTTCAAATCATCAACATCCAAATCTAATTCAAGTCTATATGACATGCCACATCAAAATTTATATCACAATTTTTAATTATCATAATCTCCTCTAGACTTTGAATAATAAACAATTGTAATCAAAATCTTATTCCTATTCTCAACTTAAGAATTTCGTACTCTTCAAATTTTAAATTCAATTTCCATCATCAACATTTCAAATAGGTGATTCCAACAATCAAAATTCAACTTTTAATTCAAATTATCAAATTGTAGAATTTTGAATTCAATCCATCAATGTTCATGTTTAGAGTTTTATTTTATTTTTCTCAAAATTTAAATCGTTGATTCAACCTTCAATATTCAAAATTTAAATCATGTGCTCAAGTATAAATATTTGATCCGCAATACCAAGATTTTAAAATTTATTAAATCCTCATCGTCTTAATCATTCTTTTAAAAATTCTCAAAATTAAAATAATTTAAATCCCTCAGTCTAATCTTACTTGATCACAAATAAAAAAAATTTATCTCAAGTTGACAATGCAACTTCTACCCAACTTAGAATTTACCCATCTAGTCACATAAGGCTATACATTTAAGAAAACTTTCTCAAATTATTTAATCGTGTTATTCAATCCTCAAACGCAAAATATCTCACATGTTTTATGCCCTTAATTACAAAAAAAAATAGTCACCAAGTAATGTGATTGGCCTATGGGGTATATCTAGTACTCTCTATGTATCAAACTTATACCAAGCACGAGCGTTCGTCTTTCCGAAATAGGGGAAGATGGAAAATAATAATAAAAAATTCAAGGTGAAGGTGATAGAATACAAGTACGGGGTTCAAGGCGATTAAAGAACTTCAAAAAGAGAGTTGTCAAGGCAGTTGCGGATTGAAATCATATTTTGGTAAATTTTTATTCGCATGTTCATATCGGAACAGTTATGTAACCGATAAGATATGCTCGAACATATCTAAAGGGCAAGTATATTCGTCTACTAGTCAACTATATATCTCAATCCACGTAAAGTAGTCATACGAAGAGCGAACTGAGCGCACTAAGATTGTCCAGACCATAATACACTGATTTCTGAATAGACAAATTGTATTAGTGTGTGCACTCAATAATACATATGTCATAAACAAGCTCAATAAAAGATTAAGCTTGCAAAAACTAGGCTATAAAATAGCAGCATAAGTCGAGATAGTACAGAAAATATAAGTACGCTGGATTATGAAGAAAAAAAGTACAAAATAATTCAAGTTCACCAAGACGATCAGGACTCGTCCGGTGTTGTGCCTCTACAGATGCCATACTAACTCCTTGTCTAATTCTCTAGTCAACCAAATGGTGGTGTTATGGGCCTCTAAGTTTTACAGTCTGGGTAAACAGTATCGTCTTATGCAAGTCTATAGTTGGTATCATTCAATTACACTTCATTAATGGGTCAAAAGGACTATGTGATACTGGGTTGGGAGGCATACTACCCAACTTAAAAAATAAACTAATACCTGTAACTGCCTTGTGGGGATAAAGTAGAAACTCTTGTTAGGGTATACGAGAGAAAGATCTTGGTACCTATTAGGGTATCCTATTGCGTTATATAGGTAACGGTTATCTTAAGTCTTAACCATAGTGCTTATAAAACAAAAGTGCTAATATTAAGAATGGAGAAGTTCCTGGCTCTCAAGTGAAAGAGGATATAACCTGTATGGAGATATGGGTACAAATTACTTGATTTGAAACTAAAGGATAATCATAAATCATAATCTAAATAAACAACTCAACTATCAAGTTCTAACTACTAAGCACATAATTTTAAAATTCAAGATTACAACTATAATCCTAGAAAACTATATATCCTAACATCAAATAAAATCACTTGGCCTACAATCAGAAGGGTTACATGGCACAAATTGACATATGAAGAAAAAATTTAGTCGTCGCACAAATAGCGAACGTTATGGTTTCGGAGGAACAAGATATGAAATTAAATAGAGTGACTCTTGATAATATCATGGTTCTCTAAGGAAAATATGGTATGCTAATCTCTGTGTTCGAGGTATAATCAAGGAAAATATTATATTTTATTCCTCTTGGCTTCCTAAGGTATTGTTCTGCTACTATCAAGACAAGAAGCTAAATTTATAGTTCTCTAGTACTACCTCACTATGAAAGTTTGGCTTATTCCTAACATTCAACCTTGAATTTCTATTAGTTCCTCAATACTAGGGTCAAAAAATATGGTTAAATTTATAACTAACCCTAGCAGTGTCTATACTACTCTCAAGTCATTCTTAAATATATCAAGGGATAAGGGTCAATCAATTTACATATAAGGGATGCTAGGGTTCATTAGGTATTCTAAACTTAGTGATGTATCAATATTCTAGTTGTATTCTTAGTAGGAAAGTTACCTTAATTATTATCCTAACAACAAGGATTCCTATATTCTAGCAGAAGGCTATACTTAAGGAGCTATTAGGGAAGCACATGAATCAAGCAGGATACAATTATTTAAATAGAACGGATTGGAAGAAAGGTGAGTCATAGTCAAATGTGGATAAGATCCTATACTCTAATCCTATTTGCAGGCTTGCTCGGTACAGTAATGTAACCAAGACAATATACTCTCGACCTGCATGGGCCACCACTAAAAATATGTCACGCCCCAGTCCCAAAAAATGTAGGACTAGGAATAAGTGAGCATGCCAGCCGTATGTATATGGCAACTCCAATATATGAAAACCATAACACATACGTACGATGTATTATGAACAATAATTCACAAGTGGTATATAATTATCACAAGTCACAGGACATAACTAAATCTCATCCACAGGAACAAATATAAATGAATAACCAATCAACTATATAACTGAATCAAGTATAAGATGCTTGATAAGAATAAGTAGTTGGGTGGAGACAAATCCACTACCAACTAGAATATCAGAGGAACAAAATATGTACATCTAATGAACAATGGGGCTCGAAGAAAAGATCTCCTCGAAAGATAAGTAGCAAGTCCTAATCCGCGCTCCTGCGAATAGTCATAATCGTCTACACCTGGAAAGGGACCAGGTCCTCAGAGGGACGTAACAAGATACATAGAAGCATGCTAATAAAGTACTGAAAATAAATATCTAATGGGTCGCCTAACCGTCTATGTGAATGCACTTTGAGAACAACTTTCCAACAAGTGGGCTATCTAGCTAAAATAGGATTGGCATGATTCTCTCGGAGATTCAGGGGCCTACAAAGCATGTCGTCTTTTGAACGCCAGAGGCCGCCTGATAATAATAATATATAGTGGTCATTATGACCGCGTATCTCCGACGGAGCGTACGGGTTATACAAGGAAAGTGCAAAGGAGCCCAAATGCCTTATTTGTTGTTCTCTCCACCTCATGCTCTAAGCATGTCACATCCATGACACGATGATACCTCTAAATAACTGCCAAATCTTCTAGCATGCAATTTCTATAAGCAATTATCTCTATCCGTCGCACGTCCTATACGTACCAGTGGCCACCCGAATACGCAAGTCCGTATCCTACATGAGACTCACACTCGTGTAATAACTGTGTCATAGCCAAAGAAATATAAGAATGCCTCATGAAAATGGGGTGATCTCATAAACTAGGTCAACATGCATATATATAATAAAAACAGAATATGACGCCATCGTCATTGCATCCAAGTTATTCTTGGACGCGCAGTTTATATAGCAGTTAAAATATATGAACTAAATGACTGAAATAAAATACATGCACCATACAGAATATAAATCATAGTACAATGGCAAGGTATAATTGCCTGGCAAGCAATCTGAGTAGTGTAAGCGTCCAGATGTCAAGTACAAAGGATCAGAAACTATGGCCTCCGAATAAGCGTCTCCGGATGCTGAAATAAATATCACCAACATTCCCAGAATAAGCAAGATAGTCAGAAAACACTACCCTTTCGTCCAATTTGGACACAGGGGCAAAACGATATTTTTGGGTCAAAGCGGGTCCACTAGTGGGCCACTTTGCACCAAAAAGCGTGTCAGAGGTAAAGTTCTCTAAATGGGACAAATTATAGGTCAAATAAATTCTAAACGTCGATACAAACTCAACGGTATATCCAATTTTGGATTCCGGTGAGCCGAACACAAATTCGCACTTAAAGTCAACTGTGGGGCCCACAAATAGGCGGCTTGGTCAACTATCTCGGAATCGTGTGAAACTTGGGTCTTAGGACCAGCGTGATACCACGAATCCAATGGCGCAAGTTTCTTCGTATTCCGACGAGCGTAAACAAAATGGGGTGATATTTTGTAAAAGTTGCGATATAGGGACTTTTTACGGATACAGGTTGATTTCTACGCGCACACACGTCCGAATCAGCTTCCGCGAAAGCCTACACGTCAGGATATACCATACGCGTCTTTCGGTATAATTGGTACGCGACGAGGCAGTCCCGTTTGAAGGGGCGCACTCCGTATCACAAAATTATAGTTTTAAAAAATCAAGTTTTTAATCATTTTGAAGGTCGAATAATTTAACACATAGAATGAATTAATAAAAACTAAAAGAACAAAAAATTTCTTGATTATATTGGGAAGAAAAACCCTTTAATTAGTTTTTAAAAATATTAAATAGGTTGGGGGCAAATTAGGTGTGAACATGGGGGGTTTGGGTTAAAGTTTCTGGACTGATTTTGGTCAGTTTTTCGGCCATTTTTTGGTCGATTGTTCGACCAATCCGGGACACGAAAACTCGTCCCGCTTGAATGAAAATCCTAGAGGGTTAGGTTGTGAACGTACACGGACAAACCGCTCGAGAAAAGGACGAGAGATGAGAGAGATATGTCACCTTGAAGAGGGAGAAAAAACTGGGCTGTTGTGCACGCGCGCGGTGCGCAGACGGCCGGCGGCGGCGGCGAGGGGCGGCCCGGGGCGGCGGCGGTCGTCGCGGGGTGGTCAGCCGGAGGTCGGGCGTGGGGACGGCGTCGAGGTCTAGGTTTAGGGTTTGGATTAATATATATATATATATATATATATATATATATATATATATATATATATATATATATATATATATATATATATATATTCAGGGAAAGGGGAGAGAGAATTCGAGATTGGGGGGTGATGTGGTCTACGGGAGGGGGGTGGATTAGGAGCTTTAGTGTTTAGGTTTTAGGGATTAGAAATTAAGTAGTTTAGGATTTTGTTAGGTTTCTATTTATATTGCTATTTTTTTTCTTTTTATTATTATTACTGTTACTATTATTATTATTATTTTTTTTATTATTGCTATTATTATATTTATTATTATTACTATTATTATTATCAATATTATTATTAATAACTATATATATATATATGTATGAGGTTAAAAAATTCGAAAATAGTATTTGCACATAAAATAAATTCTAAAAAATTTACTTTGTAAGGTTTTAATAAAATACTATACACAAAATATTTTATGAAATATTTTTGTAATTAATAATTAGATATTTATCTAGTTTAATAAATCAAATAATTATATTAACCAATTAACTAAGTAAATAACTAAATGGATATTCAACAAAATAGGATAATAGTAAATAATATGCACATCTTACAAAAAGAGAAAAATGCCTAACTTGGCATGGAGAATTATGGGATGCTAATTATAGAAGAGTTGGAACAGAAAAATAACCACAAATAAATCATATATATAAAATATCTAAATATTTAACAACTAATCTATGGTCGTTACACTAATGTCATACTAACACCAAGGGATCAAATTTTTGTGCCATGAAAAGATCCTGCATGTAGTGTCTCCATTGTAGGCTACTTCCTATGAAGGGCGATACAGATTTTGGGGCCATCCTATATTATTAATGTCCAAACCACGGTGAAGTATCCTAATATAATCATTGGATTTTATTTGTTTTTGAAAAATAATCTAAAACAAATACAAGAAATAAAAATACACACAAGATACCTATTTTTTGGTGAGGGGGTTTACACAAGTTGTCCATGACCATGCAAATGTGTGAACATCTAGACTCTACACAAATGCATGATATAAATCTGAAAATAAGTATATAACACTTCTCTTTGCTTTACCCTACTTCTCGGGCTATATTTCACCCCATTCTTACTATAGCTATGCAGTGCCTTGACGACCCAACGGCCCTAAACCTTTCTATGTTACACTTCTTCGAAACACAATATGATAGTCTTCCTGTCTAAAAATGATATAACATCATTCTGTGTAATACTCTAAAACAATGGTATAATCCATACGATAAGTTATTGCAGTAGTACGAAAGTCTATATATAGCAGCAAGGTAAATACTCCATATGATAAGATAAGTAGTTCTACTTTACGCAAGTCTATAACTTAAGTACTGAGTCCATGTTTAAGAAGTAGTACGAAAATCTCTCTTACAACAAGTTAGTATTCCATGTTCTATAGCATGTTAAAGAAATGAGATTACTCTCTTATCTATGTGGGTTCTCTTCTTTTATTAGTAATACTAACTCGTGGCATTGAAAAATAAACTAGCAACATCAATTAAGTGTGAAGGTAAAGTAAAGAAGGGATCATCGAAATCACCCACCTGAAGGAACACTCTGCCTCGCCGAGCAGAATTCTGAACAATCCTCTGAATAAATCCAAGTCCAAACGACACTTCGTCAATGAACCATCTCAAGGCACCAAACGGAACGGGACATTACAAAACCTTCGAGTACACCCATAATCGCCCGTTATCTAGATACTAAACAAGACTCATTACGTCCTACACTACTAGAAAAAGCGGGATTAGCGACGCATTTTAGCGACTTCATGTAAAAATGTCGCTAAATTAGCGACTCCATAAAAAACATCGCTAGACGTCGCTAAATGGCGACATTTAGCGACGTTTAGCGACTTAAATTAAGATTTTAAAAGATTAGTCGTTATAAATTCAATTAAGGTCGCTAAACGTCGCTAATATATCTAATTTAGAGACGTTTAGCGTCGTAATTAGCGACGTATATATTAAAAATATTTAGCAACGTGTTTTGCGACGTCATTGACGTCGCTAAATTTTAAATTAGCGACATTTTTATTTGACGTCGCTAAACGTCGCTAAATTTTGGTTAATTAGGGCTCAGTTTTCTTTTTCCCCATCCGTCGAAAATTTCAAAAATTCTCAACACCTTTCGATTTTCCCCCACCCCCCTCTCCGGCGACCGGCTCTCCACGGCTGCGGCTACTACGGCATCCCCCTCCTCCTCCTCCTCGAGCTCTAGGTAAACCCTCTCTCTCTCACATGTGACACAGACACGACACACGCACACGACACAGACACACAGACGCAGACACACACACACAGACGCAGACACACACACACACTTGACGCAGACGACACACACACACACAGACGCACACACACACACGCAGACACACACACACGCAGACACACGACACACACACACAGACGCAAACACACACACACACACACACACACACACAGAGACACTGACACTGACACGACACAGACGCAGACACACACACACACAGACGCAGACACACACATACACAGACGCAGACACACACACACACACACACACACACACACACACACACACACACACACACTCACACAGATACTGACACTGACACAGACACAGACACGACACACACACACACAATGACACACACACAATATTTGATCTATTAGATGTGTCCATGTGAATTGATGGTTGGTATCATGGTGGTGTGGTGTATGGAGGATGTATCCTAGAGTATCTTGGTGTTGCACACCAAATGTTTGTGAATTGGACTAGTGGTTGTGTGTGTGTGTCTATTTATGCCTTAGAGTATCATATGATATGTATATGTAAATTGGTGTATTATCTATTTGCATATGAGAGAGTGTATGCATATATAGGTGTATCTCGATATATATATATAGATAGGTATATAGCTACTGTTATCTGTGTTGATGTTTATAGTGTCTTCTAGCTGTGCTTGATGTGGGAGAGGGAAGAAGAGTCGAGTTGTGTGTGGGTGTCACTAATGAACTATGAGGCTTCAGGAACTAAACTTAATTCAGTTTGGCCTAGTGCATTAGGCAAGCTGGCAATGTGTTGCAGTGGTGTCGGGTTGGCACTGTGAGGAGGGATTGGTTCCTGTCATCTTCTGCAGTGGGAGAGTGTTGGTGCACACTTGAGCAGCATCAAACACATGCATGCTTGAGCAATGGCAAGGCAGAAACAAGCACTGTTGTGAGCCATGGCAGTAGCTAAGGGCAGTTGGAAACAACTAAGTGAAGGGAAGATTTAGCTACTGCAGCAGCAGTGCAAAGTATCAGAGGTTGCAGACTTAGTTAGGGTCTGCAGGCATATGTTTGGGTTAAGGTATAGACAAGTATCGGGTAGGTGTTCACAGGTCACTTGTTGCATGTCAATACAACCCTTAACTGATACTGTGGTATCAGGGATTTAATTGGCAAGAGTGATCAGTGCAGTGCAGTTCAATTAGAGCACAACAGTGCTGTGAAGTGAACTAATACTGTGGTATCAGGGAGGAGTGACTGTTATGGGTTGTAGTCCAGTTGTTTTGAATATTGTTTATTTTAGACTTTGATAAATGAAAGTATGTATTATATCAGTTATGATTTTTATAGTACGGTTAAGTTATGAATTTAGGTGATAAACCACTGTATGTAATAATTTATATGATACATACTGTCATTTTTGCAGAAGTATCTAGAAATGGATATGAATTACTATCTGCGTCATCGTTCGTGGATGTACAACCGTCATCCTGATGACATGTGCGATGTGCGGTATGAATTCATTGAGGGTGTACAGCAGTTCCTGCAGTTCGCAAAGGCGTTCCCTCAGTACATGGAAGGTACCAAAATTAAGTGTCCGTGTGTGAGATGTCGCAACAGGAAATATCATCCAGAAGTGGAAGTTACATATCATTTATACTCGAAGGGCTTCACGCCAAATTACTATCAGTGGACCGCACACGGAGAACTTGTATCTCTAGCATCGGAGTCGGAGCCCTATGTGGAGCCGTATATGGATGTCCACGACCACGATGCTTACGACGACGGGTTGGTGAACATGGTTTATGATGCGGCGGGGCCTAGTTTCAATCCGGACAATTATGATACGGCGGGACCTAGTTTCAATCCGGACAATTATGATGCAGCTAAGGAGGTACCGAATGTCGATGCTGCAAAGTTTATGGAGTTGTTGGAGAATGCAAGGACTCCACTATATCCTGGTTGTGAGGATCATTCACCGTTGGAGGTGGTTATAAGATTATTGAGCATCAAGTCCGATTTTAACATGTCGCAAGAATGTTATAATCGACTGCTCGATTTGATTATAGAGATCTTGCCCGAGGGTACAAAGTTGCCTAAAGACTTCTATCGATCTAAGAGGATGATGAGATCGCTTTGGATGGGATACGAGAAAATCGATGCATGTCGCAACGGATGCATGTTGTACTACAAAGACGATAAGGATGAAGATGCGTGCAGATTCTGTGGTGTTGATCGCTACAAGGCCACTGTTAGAGGAAAGTCTGTCGGTACAAGGAAGCCTACCGATTCGATGCACTACTTGCCTTTGACGCCGCGGTTGCAGCGGTTGTTTATGGTTAAGGAGACTGCAGAAAACATGAGTTGGCACAGGCGAAAATAGATCGAAGGAGTATTGGATCTCCATCCGATGGAGAAGCATGGAAGCACTTTGATCGAGAGTATCCATATTTTCCCGAGGAAGCGCGTAATGTCAGATTGGGGCTCTCCTCAGACGGTTTTACCCCATTCGAACTTTCGGGCTCCCAGTATTCGTGTTGGCCTGTGATCGTCACTCCGTATAATCTACCGCCTTGGATGTGCATGAAGACTCCGTATATGTTCCTAACCGTTATTATCCCGAGTCCGAACAATCCAAAGAGGAACATCGATGTGTATTTACAGCCTTTGATAGATGAGTTGAATCAGCTGTGGGAAGTAGGTGCCAACACGTACGATGTTTCTAGAAAGCAGAATTTTCAGATGAGGGCAGCACTTATGTGGACCATCAACGACTTTCCGGCCTATGAAATATTATCGGGATGGAGCACCCATGGTCGTCTCTCATGTCCGTATTGCATGGACCGTACTCAGGCTTTCCGTTTGAAACACGGAGGCAAACCGGGCTTCTTCGATTGTCATCGACAATTTTTGCCGAAGGATCATCCGTACCGGAGGAACCGTAATGCTTTTCGTACGGGAGTTGTGGAGAAGGTCAATCCACCGCCAAGGTGGCCCGGATACACGATATGGGAAGAGGTAAAAGATTTACCAAGTGCTATCGAAGAGCCTGCTAAGGGGTACAAGTGTGACGGATTTGGTCGCACCCATAACTGGACGAAGAGAAGTATATTCTGGAATCTGCCATATTGGAGCACCAATCTGATCAGACATAACCTTGATGTCATGCATATCAAGAAGAATGTGTTTGATAACATAATTAATACTGTAATGGAGGTAAAGGGGAAGACGAAAGATAATCCGAAGGCTAGGTTGGACTTAGAAGAAATATGTAGACGTCCTGCATTGCATTTGATAAAGGAGGGGAATGGAAAGTTAAAGCAACCTAAGTCAGTTTTCTCACTGGAGAAAGAGGATAAAGGTACACTTTGTAGGTGGATTCAGGGTCTAAAGTTTCCAGACGGGTACGTGTCGAACTTGAGAAGATGCGTCGACCTCAAGGAGAACAAACTGGTGTGTATGAAGAGCCACGATTGTCACGTATTCATGGAGAGGTTAATTCCGATTGCATTTCGGAAATTCTTACCGCAGGTCGTTTGGGACCCATTGACAGAGCTGAGCATATTCTTCAGAGATCTTTGTTGTACTAAGTTGCTCGTCGATCGTGTAGAAAAGCAAGAGAAGGACATTGCGGTAACACTATGTAAGCTCGAGAAGGTGTTTCCTCCTGGATTCTTCGACTCTATGGAGCATTTGCCAATTCATCTTTCCTATGAGGCACGTGTTGGTGGAACTGTCGGTTATCGGTGGATGTACCCCTTCGAACGGTATCTGAATCACCTAAAGAGAAAGGTGAAAAATAAGGCACGGGTTGAGGGCTCTATTTGTGAAGCTTATGTTCTCGAGGAGATTACAAACTTTTGCTCGAAGTATTTCAAACCGCATGTTGCTACTAATAGGACGAAAGCTCCAAGAAACGATGACGCATATCAGGAATCTAATAATGCAATACTCAAAGTATTCAATGCGTCCGAAAAGCCTTCGGGAAGAATGAAGAAGAGATATTTGAATGACGATGAGCTAAGGGCTGCTCAATTGTATATATTACTCAATTGCGACGAGGATGAAGTGGAGAAGCTAGAGGGGTAAGTAATTAATACGTCCACGTTTACATCATCTCAATGTAATAGTATAAGATACTATTATGCTACTAATCAGCAGTTGCTTCATTGTTTTTCAGCACATATAATGATGAGTTGAGGTCGGTTAGACCCTACATAACAGACGAAGAAGTAGAACAAGATATGAGATGCCATTTTCCTTTTTGGTTGAGCGCATATGTAATATGCTTGGTAATTACTTTTTATTTTTGCACTTGCAAAACAAATAACTTACTATCGCTACTATGGTATTTAGGTCGATCGTCTGATAACACCCGAGACTGAATCTATTAGAACTCTAGCCAAGGGACCAATTACTGCCGTAAAAATATGGCCAAGTTTCTGTGTGAATGGGTTCAGGTTCAAGTCAACAAATGCTCCTATCAGAGACAGCTTTCTGGATCTTGATTCCACGAAAAATAGTTGTTTGTGTATCAAATCTTCGAACTACAAAGACGTCAATCCGGGCAATAATTTTTTTGGCATCTTACGAGAGATTGTGGAGTTGACATATAATTATGGCACAGAACCTGCTAATATCGTGCTATTCAGGTGTGAATGGTTCGATCCGATTCAAGATCAAGGTTGGAAAATTGACAAGCATGGCCTTGTGGATATAAACTACAAGCGTAGATATCAAGGCTACGAACCATTTGTCCAATCAAGTCAGGCTCAGCTCGTGTACTTCACAACTTATCCTAGACGGGGGACAGCGAGGTCGGATTGGTGGGCAGTATGCAAGACTAAAGCTAGAAATACCTTTGACATTGACGAAATAGCTTATCAGGAGGACGATCTACCTCTTGTAACAAATATTGTAGATGTGGACTCAACGGAGGTTACTCATTACACGAGTAATAATGTAGAAGATGTAGAATGATCCGAAGAGGAAGACGAAGTAGATGAAAGTGAAGACGAGGAGGAGGAAGAGGAAGAGGAGGACGAGGAAGGTGAACAAGATGAATTTTCTGAAGATGATTGAAAATAAAATATATTGTATGTAGAATGTAACTATATTTTGACTGTAGAATGTAGATCAAGGTTGAAAATTTGACGAAGTAGATGTACCCATTAATGAATATATGTATTATATTTTGACTGTAGAATGCTTTGAACATTTCGACTGTAGAATGTACTATATATTTGTGTTTCTCTATATTCATCATATTTGTGTTTCTCTATATTCATCATATGTTGTTATCAGATATGACAGGACGACGCGGAGGATTCGGCAGGTCCCGAGGTAGACAGAGTGCTCCTCCGGTAATGCCTACTGTTGGTTCCGGATCATCGTCGTCCAGTACTCCAGTATATCGATCACTCACATCTCCGACTGTTGGGACGAGTAGTTCCAGGCGTGATAGTACACCCTCGTCCAGCGTTCCTCCTGCTGACGGAACCATGGGGACAGATGAGCATGTCGAGGAGGTCGTGCCCACGTTGTCCCAGCATCAGCAAGATCCTCCATGCGCACCTCCGGAGGAGACGAGGACAGAGATTTTGGCCGACGGTACAAAGTAAGTCAATTAGATGGTTTAGTATAATATATATCGTGTATTTCTTTATTCATCATATATTGACTTTTTCAGTATTCTAAATTATTATCTCTGTATAGATATCGTCCATCGTCGGTTCAGAGACGCCTAGGCCAATTTCTGAGGAACAACTACGGTGGCCCTTGGATCAACTACTCTGAGGCTCCGGAGGAGAGGAAGGCATTCTGATTTGCGCACTTCCAGGTAAAAGTATATTAAATAAATCCTCTAAGTTATGCATGTTGTATAACTTATCCGTGATGCTAACTTACTAAATTATTTATTGTAGCAAACGTATTTTTATCCTCCGCACCGGGCCGAGTTGATCGAGCGGCTCTTTCCTACCGTTGCCACCAAGCTTATCCGAGATGCTCTGGATGACAACGGTAGGAACGTGATCGTGCTGGAAAACCGATCCAAGGTTGGATCACGCCTGAGCAGTGGACTGCGATGAGGGCTAGATTCGACGATCCGAGCTACAAGGAAAGGTCTGAGAAGGCCAAGGCGGCTAGACGGAATGCTGCCAAATGGTATGGTGGCTCGATTCCGATGACAGAACATTTCCGTCGTTTGGTATATTTTTTTCTTTTAAAATATATTATTTTAATGTAAGTACCATAAAATGGTACTTGGAAAAAATATTTAAGTTTAGTAATAAATAATATATTTTTAACAGGTACAGAGGGGTGAGGATGCAAACATGGTGACCGTCTTCTTGGCCACCCATCGCAAGGACGGAAATCTCATTGATGAGAGGGCCTCGCAGACCTATGTAAGTATTACTTTACTTTGTGTTCATTTTAATATAACTTAGACAATTATCGAGTTTCCAAACCTTTCTAGGCCGAGTATCTTAGGCTGCGTGAGCGGGCGACTGCTAGTGCACCTACACCTGGAGAGGCTGGTACTTCGTCGCAGCCCGCTCCAGCTCCGTCGGCGGACGACCTGTGGGTGACCGCAGCTGGTGGTCTCCAGAGGGGTACGTACTACGGTACGGGCTCCTATGGCACCCTGGTTGCGACACAGTCATCTAGGGCCTCCCCGATAGCTGCGCATTCCACACAGCCCTCGCAGTCGCAGCCCTCGCAGTCGTCGGCCAGAGTCCAGGAAGCCGTCCAGGAGGCCGTTGACCGTCAGATTGCGTCTCTCCGTGATGAGTTGCTGCGAAGGATGGAGGAGCAGCCCCAGTCCCAGCCGCAGGCGGACGATCCGACGCTCATCGCACGATTCGATATGCTCGACCGCAGTATGACGGAGCTCCGGGATTTGACAAATGATATTAGAGCCTCCAATGACCGCAACATCATGGAGCTGCAGGCGTCACAGCTATCAATGGGCGAGAGGCTGACGATGATGCAGGATTCAATGGTTCATAGCAGTACGAGGCTGTTATCTACCATGGATTCTTACAACCAGCGACTCGCAGACTTGGAGCGGGCACGGCCTCCTGGTGCGCCTATATCGACACAGACTCCACCGACGTCACTGCCTTCTCCATCGACATCAGTGTCGATTCCACGGGACGAGTATGAGCAGTTCTTATCCTTCAAGCACGCCGGTGGTCAGCCTCCTGCAGATCCGCAGTAGTATAGTTAGTTACTGGATATATTTTTATTTTTTTATTTAGGATGCGATTGTATGGATATAAATTTGCCATATTCTTTACGTTTACGATGAGATTTGCTGGATGCTTTCTTTTCTTCAAATTTTATTATATTATTCATATTTTGGTTTATAACTGATGACTAATACTTGGCCTGTATTTACCCAGTGCACTAGAATTTTCTCCCTTGGTGCTGCTACTGTGTTCTTTATTCAATTATTTCTACTACCATCATATACCTGATAATGAACCCAAGGGGGTTGGTAAACCTAGAAATGCAATTCAGTAATATTTTCTTTTATTTTTTTTTGAAAATTAGCGACTTTTAGCGACGTTCATTTACGTCGCTAAATACGTCGCTAATTAGCGATGCTGTTACACGTCGCTAAATACGTCGCTAATGACGTCGCTAAAATCGTCGTTGTACGTCGCAAACTGCTGACATGGCATTATTGCCAGGTCATTATAGACGTCGGTGTAACGTCGCTATATAAGTCGCTAATTAGCGACGTTTAGCGACTTTAATAAACGTCGCTATTTAGTGACGCTGCATCGCTAAACGTCGCTAAATTTAGCGACACATTAAAGTCGCTAAAAAACGTCGGTATAGCGACGTTTAGCGACGTTTTTTGTTTTAGCGACTTAGTTTTTTCCGATTGCTTTAAAACGTCGCTAATTACGTCGCTAAATCAACTTAGCGACGTTTTTTGGTTATTTAGCGACGTTTTTAGACGTCGCTAATTTGACTGATTCTGGTAGTGCTAAAGAAGACGATGAAGAGGTATTGGAACCCAAAGTTCCATATTTAAGTGCAATAGGCGCTTTATTGTACTTAGCTCAATGTACTAGACTAGACATATCATTTGCAGTGAATCTTTTGGCTAGATTTAGTGTTGCGCCAACATGCCGCCACTGGAATGATATTAAGGGTTCTATGGACATGTGCTTATTATATATGTATACATCTTAGAAAGGATCAAACCCCTTGATCCTCGAAATGATGCCCGCATTGTCGGCTATGCCGATGCCGGTTATTTATATGACCCGCATAAGGCGAGATCCCAAAGTGGTTATGTCTTTACCATTTGTGGTACATCAATATCGTTGAAGTCTATAAAGCGGACCCTGGTCACCACTTCTTCAAATCACGCCGAACTCATCATCCTTCATGATGCTACCCGAGAGTGCATATGTTGCGAGCTGTAATTGAGTACATTCGGACTACAAGTGGATTCTCTTCTATCAGTAATGTCCCGACAACCGTGTATGAAGACAACATCATATGCATTGATCAGATGAAGATGCGATACATCAATAGAGACCATAGCAAGCATATCGTACCGAAGTTTTTCTTCTCGTATCAGCAAAAAAAAAAATTGAAGTCAACAGATCTGATCCATGGATAACTTGGCCAACATGTTCACAAAGTCCATACCAAAGTCTACTTTTCAGAAGATCATTCGTGACATCGAATTACAAACATCTCTGAATTGCAACACTCGTAGTTTGGCATAATGTCAAATCAAAGGGAGTATCCAGAAGTATACTAACTTGACTTCTTAAGGGGCATTTTTCTACTAGGTTTTTGGCACCCTAAGAAGGTTTTAACGAGGCACCCACATCGGATTGGTCATACCCTCTAGATATTTCCAGCTCCTAAAGACATGTCGACTTTGACTCACTTTTTTTTTCTTAGATTACGATTTTTTCTACTGGATTTTTCGAATCAAGTTTTTGATGAAGTCTACCTACATGCGTATATCCCTATAAACTCGCGTTGATCTACCACCTGAAGATTGATGATAATCATTCCTAAAGATTAATGTTGATCATTTCTGAAGACTTATGCAAATTGTATATTTAGTTGAGCACACTCAATGGGGAGTGTTGTAGTTATAGGTGCCAACTATACTTGCATCTCTCTTAGAGATATCATGATTAATCTCTTATAACCAATTGTACTTGTATATAAACACATTGTAAGGCACCAATTCTAAGGTTACTTGCCAATATCAATCAATAGACTCCTCTCCACTTTATCTTCTCTTCTTCCATAAGAGTTCCCCAAGTCCAGAAGAACTCCTCACAAGTTTATACTACAACATATAAAACTTCTAAATTTAAAATGAGATTCAAATATTTTTTCCGACAAATATTTCAGATACATTATCAATAAAATCATCACTTATTTTAATATCATCCTCTTCATTTAAGACATTTTCTCTTCATTTAATATCATCACTTACTTTAAAATCATCACTTATTTGAACCAAAACAGTACAAATGTGGTTGTTAACCCTGTGAACAGTTCATCAACAGTCAGTTCAGTCAGGACTAGGTGAACCAAATCAGTTCAAAACCCACTTCAAATGATAACGAGTCTTTAGTAGGACCAAAAGAAAAAGAAAACAAAGAACAGGAGTGTTGAGAAGGATGAGTAAAGGATTGGAGCGCAATTCTAAAAGATCTCTCACATCATTATACAGCATTATATGCTTCAAAATAAGTACAACTTGCCAAGCAGCAGAGGCATCATTTTCTACCAAAATTTGGTTTCATAAATACACAATTTTGAAACTATTCCATACAAAGGAACCAAGACAGTTTAGTATTTTTTAGTAAATCATGTGTACCTCTTATCTTTCAATTATCCGCCTTCGTGGCCTATCATCATCACCATTATCATCTTGAACAAATCTTCTATTTCTGCCACTAAAATTGGAGCCTCTTTCATTCCGAAATCCATCTCCGCCCCCTCTCCACTCATCCCTTTGCTGACCTCTTTCATCTCTCCTCCCCCCTCGCGATCTATCGCTGAAATTATTACTTAAACCTCTTTCATCTCTCCTCCCACCTCTCGACCTATCGCTGAAATTATTACTTGAACCTCTCTCATCTCTCCTCTCACCTCTCGATCTATCGCTGAAATTATAACTTGAACCTCTCTCATCTCTCCTGCCACCTCTCGATCCACCGCTGAAATTATTACTTGAACCTCTTTCATCTCTCCTCCCACCTCTCGATCCACCCCTAAAATTATTACCTCTCCCGCGATTCCTGTTCCCATCTTCTAGACTATCAAAGTGCTGGAAGTTGTCGTTTCTTCTCCTCCCAGCATAGCCATCTCCGCCTGATCCTCTAGAAAATGAATCATCACGAGAATTGGCAAAAGAATTTAGTCGGTTGCTGGTCCTATCATTGGATCTAAATTCGCCTCTTCTTGCATTGCCATTCTCATTTTGTCTCCCAAAATTATTCATTCTTCTACCCTGAGGTCTTCCGCTGTCTCTTGTAACATTTCTTTTTATGTTGTCATCATCATGGCCATCAGAATCTGAATCAAAAAACATACTGCCATCAGAATCAGAATCACTTACCCGTCGATTTATACCTTTCCTGTGCAATTTTTGTTTGTGGTTCTTTCCCAGTTTGGGTCTATCTTCGACATCCATATCATCATCATCATAATCAGAATCGAGTTCAGCATCTGAACCAGGAGACTTTCCACCTTTTCTTCGGGATTTCTGCCATGAATCAGCGATGTGACTGGATTTCCAGTGAGGTTGTTCAGAAAGTTCGTCATCCTCTGACCCAGACAAAATATCTGCACCCTTCTTGAAGTTAGTACTGCGGTCAAAGTCATCAAGCTCTTCCGATCCGGATGTATTCTCGACCTCAGAAAAATTCTTCCTTGAAACTTCCTGTGCCTGATTGTTGTTCGACCCATCAAGCTCATAACTCTCCACGTCATCCTCTTCATCATCAAAATCATCAAATCCTGTTCTCTTTGAATATGTTGGGGATTCTCTTTCATCATCATCTGAGAAGTATCTTCCTCTTTCATTGGATCTTGGCATCTTTCTTTCGTCCCTTGTATCATCTTCAAAACCCCGAGTACTTCTTCCCTGAGTCATGTCATCCAAAGCAGAATCCTTGCCAACTTTAGCCGAATCAGCAAACTCGAAGGCCGCAACGTCAGCACCATCTGACTCATTGTCATCAAAATCAAAATTCCAGGCATCTGATACATCTTGCATTCTCTTAGGCCTCTCCATTCTAGTTTGTGGGCTTGACTGCCTTTCCATAAACTGGTTCTGCGTGAACTCATCTTCAGGGCGCTTGGCATCACAATGGAAGCATGCCATATTTCTCCTATAGTTCAAGAAGTTGCACCTAGCATATCACAAAATCAAAACTCGTTAGGTACTGTACAATTCTTCAAAAAAGAATTATATCCTTCTCATATGGAAGAAACACAAGTCACCAATCATGATTCCGTAAGTGGCAAGGAAAAGAAACGTACTGTGGGCACTCCCATTCCCCTGGAAGGAGTTGTCTCTTTGGTCGTTTGGCATCACATTGCAAGCAAACAGTGTTCTTTGCAAAGTTCATGAAGTCGCACCTGAAATCAATGTCTTCTCGTTAGCTGAAGATTTCTCACATTTGAAACATGTATATTGACACAAGCAAGCTAATAGAAACTACTTGGCACAGAGCCAGTCTCCTTTCTTCATTTCTACGTCATCCCGTCCTACTCGTTTCTTAGGTTGTGGAGGTGGTTGCTTTACTTTAGGAGGGGGCTTCTTGATCACCGGTGGAGGAAGGTTGGGGTCTATTGGAACAGCACTCAATTTCACCACTTCATGCAGCAACTTGCGGACCACAGTTTTCACAGATTTCATTTTCATGAGAGGCTTATTTTCCACGGCTCCATTTACATGATCAAATCCAAATGTCAATAAGATACGCATAACATCAAGAGTCCTTGCTTCATCTTCTTTACGTGTCAGTATATATCCCCTTCCACATGAATTTCTCAGACTGCAAGAACTACATACCTGAAATTTCGAAGACTTCAAATTAATAACTAGGACATAAAAAAAAGTACTACATTGTACAAGAAGATTCTGAGTTTGTGCCAATATCCGATGTTTCAGAGTATTGATAAAAATATAATGGAATTTATAGTCTTTAATGTCCTTTAGAATATGGCTCTCCGCACATACAATAATTTAAATCACACTAAAGAACAAAGAAACATATTCTAAACCAGGTTTTTCTAACTAGGTTTAAACGTGAATGATCCAACCCATAACGAGTAAGGCCGATAAACAGTCAAGTTTGTCTACAGGCGTTATAGGTCCCCACCGATTATTTTTCATACCGTTCAGTCATATGGTGTCAAGTCCCCTTCAAAAATGGTATTTTGGCTGGTAGACTAACCAGTATGACCGATATCTAGAATAGTGAATAAAAGTACCATAGAATAAAGTTGCCATTAATAGCATAATCATGTTCTTTAAGATGAGAAAGCACGGATCTTGAGTGACATTAATATGGCAATGACAACTGGAGAGTTACTTTATATGTAGTGAGACAAAACTACCTAAGAGTGCTAGTTCTGGAGTGACATCATTGACAAGAGGTGTTGCACATATTATGGTGGAGATAACAAGATCGAGTAATAATGAAGCAACAAGTTCACTGCGGGTGCGTAAATGATGGTAATTGTGGTGGATGTCAAAGACAATGTTGTCCAAATCTAACTTGCAAGTTGCAACTCCAAGTGTGATCAAAACTCCACTCCACGGGATATCAGAGGTTTGATGGAGCCGATTATCTCTTGGCAATTTGAAAATAACAATGTTATTGCAAATGAGCTTTCCACTTATCCCCAAGGTGTCTCTTTAGCATCATGAAGCAATTGCCTGAATTCAAGGATATAGTAAAAGGAATAAATAGGAAAGCATTGAAAAATTAGACTGGTAAACACTGATATAACTTGCTTCTTAATGACACTTTGTGATGAGGACATCATGCCCCCAATTACGAAGACCTACCAACGTAGAAGACGGCGCAACATGACTTCGATTGGGATTAGCATTTAAAGTTCAAATTTGAATTTTGAACTCAGATTTTATTTGTTATTCTGTTTTTTATTTGTCACCTAGTCTTTAGGAGGAGGTGGTTTGGGTTGTTTTGTAGTTGCAACTTACCTATTCCTTAGGAGTTGGTTGAGTTTGTTTTGACAGCATATTTATATTCTTGTTTGTGAAAGGAATGGAATGATGATGAATGAAAAAAAAAAAAAACTTTCTACTATGAACTCTACTCTCTATGTGGCTGAGATAGCCGATCTTCTCTCCCTCTCCTCTCTCTCTCTCATTTTCGGCCCTATTTACCTTACCGGCAGCAGTGTGTAAACCTCACTATTTTTTTTGTGTTAATTAGATTTTACAAACGATGACATCATCGCATGTCACGGAGACATCATCACTTGCATCATGATGATGTCATCATGACATCACCCCTTCTACACTCTTCTAAGGACACCTCTCCTATGACATCACTCATGACATCACAACTCCCCAACACCCCTCACATGCCCCCATCCAATCACCTCCTCCCACATCACCACTTCCTACACCCTTCACGTCCCCATCCAATCCTCTTCTTACATGACACCACTCCCCACACCCCTCTCCTTCCCCTCTCACATGAACCTAATTCCTCTCACATGGGCCTTCAACCCTTCCCTCTCACTT
Organism: Iris macrosiphon; assembly: GCA_036927795.1. Lineage (NCBI taxonomy): Eukaryota > Viridiplantae > Streptophyta > Magnoliopsida > Asparagales > Iridaceae > Iris > Iris macrosiphon. The sequence continues at coordinate 46,232,578 of JAYESA010000004.1, forward strand.
CCTTCTCTATATAAACACACCCCTACATCTCTTTCTCATATAATCCCACTTCCAACACATTTCTAAAACCTTGGGGGATTGCTAACAAGGGATTATGAGCTCTACTTACAAGGTACCCCTTGATTCTCTTAATTTGTATTTCATTTCTAACTAGAAGCATGTAGGATAAGTGTAGGATATATATATATATATATATATATATATATATATATATATATGTGTGTGTGTGTGTGTGTGTGTGTGTGTGTGTGTGTGTGTGTGTAATAGGGGGGGAGGGACTGCTGAGCAGCAGCAGTAACAAGCAGCAAGCAGCAGAGCAGCAGCAGTAACAAGCAGCTGCAGCAAGCAGCAACAAGCAGCAGCAATAGCAAAGCTATATAAATATATATATATTTACTTATATATCTATGTATCTATATATATGTATACTCTATATTATCTATATATGTATACTATATTGTATCTATATATGTATCTATATATGTGTATCTATATATGTATTTATATATGTATCTATATTATCTATATATGTATACTCTATATTATCTATATATGTATACTATATTGTATCTATATATGTATCTATATATCTTATATATATGTATTTATATATGTATCTATACATGTATACTCACTCTATATTATCTACATATGTATACTATATTGTATCTATATACATATATCTTATATATATGTGTATCTATTTATGTATTTATATATGTATCTATACATGTATACTCACTCTATATTATCTATATATGTATACTATATTGTATCTATATATGTATCTATATATCTTATATATATATGTGTATCTATATATGTATTTATATATGTATCTATACATGTATACTCACTCTATATTATCTATATATGTATACTATATTGTATCTATATATGTATCTATATATGTATACTCTACATACATATATGTACCTATATATGTATACTATATTGTATCTATATATGTATCTATATATGTGTATCTATATATGTATCTATATATATATATATATATATATATATACTCTATATGTATCTATATATGTATAATATATTGTATCTATATATGTATCTATATATCTTATATATATGCATGTATCTATATATGTATTTATATATGTATCTATCTATATATATATACTATATATGTATGTATCTATACATATGTATCTATAAATATATCTTATATATACATTATTTTTATATTTAAGTTTTTATATAGATATTTGTCCCATCTATAACCAGAAATAGCATAAAATTGACCTAGAAATCTAGTGGGTTAAATCTACTTAATTATATTTCACCTATTAATGTGAATTATTCATGATATAGGTTCTAGAACCCGTCACACATTCTGACTTGTTTCACCTGCTTTGGACCCCAGGCGAGTACAGTCTCTGATGGTTTTCTTACTGATAATTTCTACAATACATGTAGTATTGTTTTACTTGATTTCTGACACAAAAAAATACGGACTAGCATATCTTGTGTTTTTAGACCTTGATCTTGTGTAATACTTAATATTCATGTGATTTATGTATGCTAGTCGGGACGAAAAAATACTAGTTTATATGTGATCATACCCTTAAAATCCTGTGCAAATATAATTCTTGTGCAAAGGCTAACCATACACTTCATGTATGATTAGCCGGCTCCCATTGTGCAATCCTAAGCCGATCACATAATCAAACTAATATTTCAAAACACTTAGTAACTATAGATTTTCTTGTTGATACATGTCATATTTTTTTGTTTATTCATTTTCCTGTTCAATCTTTACCATACTTTGATGTCAGTTTATTTTTATCCATCATTTGTACTATTAATGTTTTATAGTCATTATCATGTATTGAAACTGCTATTGGAGTTGTACTCGTTCAATCCTGACTGGATAATATTTCAGGTAGCATTTAAAAGGACCTGTGCTCCATCTATTATGAATTTTTGAGAAAATAGCTTCGAGCCTGATTTTACATACTGGAGGATCGAGAAAGGCCGCAAGCGGGAGACCTAGTTATGACAATAGTTAAAGTTTACATACTTACTATACTTGTATAATTTATGAATACAAGATTTTATCATGTAACCTTTATATACATATATATACATGTTTCTACCTACCTTAGTTATGTGATTGAGTATAATATTTGTTTCATTTATATTATGAGGTGTTGGTTATACAGTACTAGTTCCAGAGAGCGTTCTACCACCGACAATGCGGCGTAGGCTGGACGTGCCCACACACTCGTACCCGAACACCCGGGTGAGGGTCATGACACAGTGTAACAGCAGGAACAGCAAAAACAGCAGTGGTAGCAGCAAAAACAATAGATGTCACAGCAGAAACAACACCAATAGCAGCAGAAACAGTAGTGACAGCAGAAGTAACAGCCGCAGAAACAGGAGCATCAGCAGTACAAGAGGCAGGGGCTGAAGCAGCAGTCCTTCTCCCCTTCTGGTAAATTCCAATTCTAGTCTCCCTTTTCATTCTAAATCAAGTATGACTACCGCATATACCATCCAAAATGCTATCAATAATCTAATGATCTACCCATAATTTGAGTGCTTCTACAAAAGGAAAGAAAATATAACTTGTTGTTATCAATCTATATATTAAATAAAGAACTATCATGATTTAGTAGTAACTTGTTACAATTTTCTATAAGATCTAAGGTTGCATGATAGCTTATGATTTCTTGTCTTACATAATCACTAATCTTGGCAAACTTAAAAAAAATTTGGTAATTAGTAGAGTTAAAATGAACTTACTTTAATCCAATTTAATTTGTTGATTTTAATTATCATTCATCCCGCATCAATTTTGGTATCAGAGCCAAGTTTAGGGTTCATTGTGCATTAGACTATTTTAATTCGTGCATTGAGAACATATAGAATTTGTTAGGACCCATATCATATTACATGAGCACCCGTAGCGGTAGACAATACCAACCTACTCCTGATATGGCCCATGAACAAGATCAAATATTGCAAGATATTCTAAACTGCCTAATTAACATGGAAAAAGATGTTAATGCGCTAAAAACGTCCAATGAAGATACTATAAACCGAATCGAAAGACTTGAACGTGAACGTCGTAGAACTCGTGACCTATTGGATGAGGGTTCCCATCATAGTGGCCATCGAGAGATGGATAGAGACAGACATAGGAATTTGGATCATCGTAGGGATGACCTAGTTGGACATCAAGACTATAGGCAACGCCAAGATAATATGGATAAGGATCGGCCTAGAATCACCGTCAGAATGATCCCGTCAGACATCGTGACTATATACCACTCTCAAGACCTCATCAGGACATAGGAGATAAGAGGATATAAGAAGCGTGAAGATAGAAGCGCCTACTTTTGACGGTCAACTGGACCCAAAAGTTTTTATCAACTGTAAGACAAATATGGACAACTATTTTCGGGGGTATAATATGTTTGAGGCTAGAGAATTCCGTTTTGCCACAATGAAGCTTGTTAGACAAGCTAAGTTGCATTGGCAAAGTGTTGAGCAATCGTTGGTACAAAGGAGACAAGAACCCATTCTTACATGGGATGAGATGAAAGAAAAGTTGAAAGAAAAATACTTGTCAACTTCCTACCGACAAAGGCTCTTGGACCAATGGCAGAAACTGACCCAAGGCAATCGTCCTGTCACGGAATACATCTGAGGCTAGAAAATTCCGTTTTGCCACAATGAAGCTTGTTGGACAAGCTAAGTTGCATGGCAAAGTGTTGAGCGATTGTTGGTACAAAGGAGGCAAGAACCCATTCTTACATGGGATGAGATGAAAGAAAAGCTCAAAGAAAAATACTTGCTAACTTACAATCGACAAAGGCTCTTGGACCAATGACAGAAACTGACCCAAGGCTCAAAATTCAACGAATATCTAATTCGATGTGAAGTGACAGAAGAGGTTGAAATGACCCTTCGATGCGGGATGAATGAGGATTAAAATCAGCAAATTAAATTGGATTAAAGTAAGTTCATTTTAACACTCTACTAATTACCAAAGAATTTTTAGGTTTACCAAGATTAGTGATTATGTAAGACAAAAAATCATAAGTTATCATGAAACCTTAGATCTTATAGAGAACTGCATCAAATTACCACTAAATCATGATAGTTCTTTATTTAATATATGTAGGTTGATAAAAACAAGTTCAATTTTCTTTCCTTTTGTAGAAGCACTCAAATTATGGGTAGATCGCAGCCTTATTGGTAGCATTTTGGATGGTAGATGCGATACTCATACTTATTTGATTTAGAATGAAAAGGGAGACTAGAATTGGAATGTCGAGGGATTACCAGAAGGGGAGAAGGAATGCTGCTTCAGCCCCTGCCGCTACCGCTGCTGTTTTTGCTGTTACAGCTACTGTTCCTACTGTCGGTGGAGGAAAATGGGGCCGGGGATGGGAGAGGAATAGGAGAGGGAGAGAAGAATGGCTATCTCAACCACATAGAAAGAGTAGAGTTCATAATCGAAAGTTTTTTTTTCATTCATTCATTCCTTTCACAAATAAGGATATAAATAGGCTCTCAAAACAAACACTCAACCAACTAACCATCTCCTAAGGAATAGGTAAGTTGCAACTACAAAACAACCCAAATGACCTCTTCCTAAAGACTAGGTAACAAATAAAAACAAAATAACAACAAAAATCTGAGTTCAAAATTCAAATTTGAACTTTAAATGTTAATCCAAATTGAAGTCATGTTGCACCGTCTTCTACGTTGGTAGGTCTTCGTAATTGGGGGCATGATGTCCTCATTAATTCTCCTGGGATAAAAAAAATTCGGCTATGGCGAATGACTCCAGTGGCTACTGTCGTAGTACTCCAGTAAATTTGGATCAAGCTACTGCAGCTCCTCCCGTGTAATCCATGAGTCATCAGATTCCGGACGACCTCTCCATCGAACCAAGTAAAGTTGACAACCACCATCTCCAGTAAAGATGATCTGATTATCTAATATTCTATCAATTTGATCTACTGATTATGACCATGGAAATGAGAGCAGTGGTGGAGAACTCTCTGGAAGAGGCTCAATGGTAGGCTTATTTGAATTCACAAGTGAATTTTCTGGACTAATTGGGAGACCTTTATAAGCCATTAGATCCTCAATATTAAATGTAGAACTGATCCCGAATCCAGGTGGTAAATCAATAACATATGCATTTGGTCCAATTCTCTGTAAAATTCTAAATGGTCCTGCACTACGAGCATGCAATTTCTTAACGGATCCTGGAGGGAACCGTTCCGGTCTAATCCGGACAATAATATAATCACTAATTTGGAACTCAAGAAATTTTTTATGTGTATCAGCAGAAGCCTTATATTAAACATTACTTAATTCAATTTTTTTGCTGATTTTTTTATGCAGATTATGAACATGCTCGACAAATGCAGATGCTGAATCGTAAACCCTAGAATGCTGAGACATGGAAATGAGATCTATAGGCCTCATTGGTTTGAAGCCATGCACAACCTAAAATGGACTCATGCTTATGGACCTATTAACTGAACAATTATATGCAACCTCGACTCTAGACAAGATTGAGATCACAATTCCTGATATTTTTTTCAACCAAGCAACGTAGAAGATTCCCTAAAGTCCTACTAACCACCTCAGTCTGCCTATCAGTCTGGGGATGATAAGCCGTGATAACGGTCAACTTTGTTCTCATCAAGTGCCATGGAGTTTTCCAAAAATAGCTTTGAAACTTAACGTCAATGTCGAACATAATCGTTTTTGGTAACCCATGCAATCTAATGACTTCATCAAAATAAATTCTAGCAACTTTGGAGGCGTTCGACGTTTTAGAACAGGGCAGAAAATGGACATTCGAAAAATGGTCTACGACCACAATTTCCTAAGGGTCTTCGGTAAATCTAGTACAAAATCCATACTAACATCTATCCATAGATAAATAGGCAATTAGGTACAGGAAGCGGAGTGTACAAGCCTATATTTTGTTTTTGTTGCTTAGCTAGTTGGCAAGTACGACACTTACCGACGAGTTTTGCAACATCTTTTTTGACACTAGGCCAGTAAAATTGATCCTCAACACCTTCTATAGTCTTATTTCGTCCAAAATGACCGGACAAACCACCTGCATGCACTTTCCACACAAGAAAATCTCTCAATGACATACGTAGGATACATAGCTTGCTAAATCAAAATAGTCATCCGTCAATAGAAAACCATCTATCTCATGAGTCAACTCATCTCTAAAAAGTATGTAAATATCACCAAAATCATGACACAACTCGTACTCTTCTTTGACGTTATCAAAGCCAACAACTTCAGCATTCACGCCAGACAGTACAACTATACGTCAGCTAAGTGCATCTACAGCTTTGTTCTCAACTCCCGCCTTATGTTTTAACACGTAAGTATAGCCTTGCAAGAACTAACCCGCCTACCGTGTCTAGCATTCAATTTCTTGTGGAAGTTAAGGTACCTCAAGGTCTCGTGGTCAGAATAGATAACGAATTCATGCAGTAGTAAATAATGTAGCCAATGGCGAAGGGACTAAATGACCGCATAGAACTCCTTATAATAGGTAGAGTAGCGTTGTTTGGCCTCGTTCAATTTTTCGCTAAAGAAAGCTACTGGATGTCCCTTTTAGGCCAAGACCCCACCTATGCCAATGCCAGAACCATCACATGCAACCTCAAACACTTTCGAAAAATCAGGAAGGCACATAACAAGAGCCTCCGTCATCTTCTTCTTAATGTCTTGGAATGCTTTAGCGGCGACAGTTGACCACTCAAAAGCTCTCTTCTTTAAACAATCGGTTATGGGAGCCATGACGGTGCTAAACCCTCGTATAAACCGACGATAGAAAGTCGCTAGCCCGTGAAAACTCCTAACATCTCTAATGCTCTGGGGCTTGGGCCACTCTTCAATTGCCTTCATCTTCTAGGGATCGGTAGAGATTCCCGCAGGAGATACGACAACCCTAGAAAAATAATCTCTTCGATAAATAATGCACATTTCTTAGGGTTCGCATACATGATCTCTTTGCGCAACGTGGCACACACTTGTCTCAAATGTTCTACATGTTGGTTCCTAGATTGGTTGCAAACAATGTTATAAAAAGTGCTAGGCGAAATCGGTGCACCAAAGGGCCGCCTAGGCGGCCGAACAGAAAAAAAAAAATTTAAAAAATTTGAAATTTTAGTTTTAAATTTTTTTGAAAAATTTGAATTTTTTTTAATATTTAGATTTTTTTTCTGATATTTTGAATTTTTTTGCATTTCTTTTAATTTTTTTTGAAATTTGAAATTTTTTTTTGGAATTTGAACTTTTTTTGCAATTTCAAATCTGAAATTTCAAGTTTTGAAATTTTGAAATTTGAAAATTTGAATTTTTAAATTTTTGCCTTGACCGAATTGGCCGAACTGGGCCGCTTAGGCCCGCCTAGGCCCGAACAGGCGCCTAGGAGGCCGAATTGGCCGAATTCGGTGCGGTGGGCGTCCGCCTACCCCAATTTTTAGAACATTGGTTGCAGATAAGTATATCGTCAAAATATACAACCAAGAATCTTCCCATAAAAGACCTAAGCACGTGTGTCATTACGTAAAGGTGCTAGGGACATTGGATAATCCAAAGGGCATGACCAACCACTCGTAAAGACCATCTTTTGTCTTGAAAGCGGCCTTTCATTCATCCCCTGGACGAATACGAATCCGATGTAGCCACTTTTGAGATCAATCTTTGAAAAGATAGTGGCTCCCGACATCATATCCAAGGTAGTCAAAGGCGCAAGGCGCACTCAAGGCGCAAAGGGTCCAAATCGCCCGAGGCGCAAGGCGCACTTAAGGTGCGCGCCCGAGAGACACGAGGCGCAAAAATTATATATATATATATATATATATATTCACATCGGATTTCTACATTGATAAACATGTGTGCTTCAAATTCTCCCACGTCTAGGTTGCAATCACTTTGAATTGAGTGAGAGAAAACAATAAAAAAAATTACATCAGTTCAAAAAACAGTCTAAAAATAGTACAACAGTTAAAAATAGTTTAAACATGTTATTTTTTCACAAGATTTTCAAGGCGTAGCTATTCCAAGGCGCTCGAAAAAGGCGCACCTAGGCGCGCCTTAGGTGCGCCTTAAGAATTGTGCCTCGCCTGAAGTGCCCTGAGGCGCTGCCCCTGCGCCTAGGAGCAAGGCGCGCCTTTGACTACACTGATCATATCTAACATATTGTCAAGACTTGGAATCGAAAAATGGTATTTTACTGTTATTTTATTAATCGCACGGCTATCCACGCACATCCTCCATGTACCATCTTTTTTTATAGTCAAAAGGGCAGGTACCGCGCAAGGGATCATGCTCTCCCTGATAAACCCTCTACCTAATAACTCATCGACTTGCCGTCTAACTCTGCATGCTCAGTAGGATTCAGTCGATAATGCAGCAGATTAGGTAGGGTTGTGCCTGGAACAACCGAACAAGGTCAATAGCGTGTTAGATGTCACGCATCGACGGTAAACAGTTTGGAAGATCTTCGGAGAAAACATCCTTAAACTCCTCTAAGACAAGGATTACTTCGGTTGGGACCTGCTCTCGAGAGTCATCCTGGACTTCCCTAGCGACAAAGGTAACTATTGTGGTCCCTTTAGCAATCACATCTTCTATTTCTTTAGGACCTATTAGGGCAAGTCCTTTCTTCTTGTCAAAAGTTCCACTCTTCTTGTCAGAAGTTCCACTCTTCTCAATATTTGGATTAGGCTTTGGTTGCATAGGATTGAGCCTAATCTTTTGACACTTATACATGAAGGTGCAAGAGTTAGAACGACCATAGAGAGTGACGTCTAAGTCGAATAGCCAAGGTCTTCCTAAAATGATGTACTACATCCATCTTAATCGCATCGCACCATACCTTGTCCTTATAAATAGCAAACTTTACAGAACAAGACACCTCTCCTTAACGCCGATGGATGACTTATCTACCAATCTAATCTTATACGGGTTAGGGTGAGGTTCAGTCTTAAGACCAGTCTTGGCTACAATGTTAGAGGCAATGGCTTTAACACAACTCTCGCTATCCAAAATTACCTTACATGATTGATTACCAATTCTAATAAAGGTGTAAAAAATGGAGGTACGACGCCAATCTTCGGTGTCTTTAGCTTGTGACAAGACACGTCGAACAATACTAAGCCTAGGGTCTTCACGACTCCTATCACCATTTCCACAAGTCGAGGAACTCTTAACGAGACCCATATGTCCATCGTCCTCAGGACAATAATCTTTGCACTCTCCTAAGTATGGTTCATGTTCTACTACGTTATCATTCGGGTCTTCGTCGGGTTGATCATCTACAAGGAGGATTCGAGTCGGACACTGATGTACGTAATGACCATATACATGACACCTATAACACTCAGAATGAGGATTGGCCTTGGGAGCATCCCCAAGTAAACCTTTTTCGTTAGGGTTTCTTGACAATGATGGTACACTAGGTTTTGGATTGGGTTGGGACTGATTAAACCTAAGCTTCGACTCATCGGGTCTGTTAGGGGTAGTCCATGACTTACGCTGGTCTTTGAAATCAGTCAAGATCCTCAACCAATTGATAAGCATGCTCTAATGACGTCACCTCACGCAGAAAAAATTCACGTTTTAAGTCATCTCGAAGCCCAAACCTAAACCTAGAAAGGGTGATGAGTGCAATAGTCAAATGTGGACCTCCTATTCATCTGCGATACACAAGTCTTCCATAAGATTCTTTCCACATATCTCAACAATCCTTAATGTTTCATCCTCGGTTGGGATTCTTCATAGATTGACTAACTATACCCGCAGAAAGGAAAATTTTGATCTAGTTACGGAACAATATGGTAAATCAGTTGAATCCACCAGCCTTCAATATTAAGAATTGTCTTTGGCATCCTCATCCTTATCCTCGTCGGACTGGAAATTGCGACAATTCTCTATAGGAATATCAACCAATTTAGCACCAAGCAACCTGGTTTCCTGTAGCAAGTCATGACGTATTTTCTAGAGAAAGGATAACTCCTTGTTTATTGTCAGCAACTTCAACCACTAGGAAGTAGAGGGACTGCCCCCAAATCTTTAGAAACAAAGTATTTTTCGAGTTATTCCTTGGTCTCATCAACTCCCTTGACATTACTGTTGGATAGAAGAATATCATCAACATAGACCATCAAGATAACAAGCTGAAGTGTTGTTTCCAAAAAGACTGAGTGATCTATATGCTTGTATCAAAATCTCACTCATATAACCTCGACTTAATTTCCCAAACCAAGCGCTAGAACTTCGTTTGAGAACAAAGTTCATAGATGGCCTTCTTCAGCTTGTTCACTCAATTCTCCCACCGAGCAACAAAATAAGGAGCTTCCTCCATATATACTTCTCAGTAAGGTATCTTAACATCAAGCTGAAACATATTTATACACTAAGAAGAGCCTTCCTCGTTTGTACATAACCAATGTGAGACTAAAGAAGGAGAACATCGAATTCATATAGTGGATATACCAAGCTATTGTTATAAACCCCAAGATATTGTTCAGTTCGCCATACTGCCTTCACTCCTAGCTTAATCTCTTAGCAACTAGACTAGCTAGTGACTTTTGTATATCTTAACTTGAAAAGGCTTCGAAGGACAACTCGCTAACCTTTGGAGGAATCACTCGAGTCCCATTCTCTTTCCACTAAGTGAAACATCTTGATTTGATCCTACTCGAAGCCCTGGGTTATTCGACAAGGAAAAGTAATGCTAGTTTTTTTTGCGAGAAGCGAATGTTGGCAACAACTCAATCAGATGAAATCAATCCTTTCAATTTTTTGATATACGAAAATGAATGTGACCAAGTCTAACAACTATAATACTAAAAAACAAACCCATATTGAAGATCAATGTAACTTTAGCCTCACAACATTTTATAGAAAAATCCTCAATTTTCATCAAAACGCTACACTGAGAATATAAATAAACAACTTTCTTTAAGATGCCCTTGATTTACCACTCCCCTCAGCCATGACATCACATCTTGTTCTTTGGCTTACGTCATAAAAGTTAATGCAATTTCCTAGAGTAAGGCTTATCTGTTACCTCTTCCTTTGTAGTTTATACTAATCTAGACTATGAGAACTGTGAGGATGTTCCTTGGTCTCATAAGCTTAGACACCATGCCCCAAAAAGTACATCAACCTACCTGCTAATTGTTCTTCTAAGTTTCACAGTTCATAAAAAGTGTCAACTCTTTGTGAAGCTTTTTTTGCATGCTTCATACTACACATTCTAGTAGGTGAAGACATGGATGAAGGTGACTTGATTTACCATTCTCCCATACTACTACTGAAAACTATTCTCCAAGTTATCATATATATCATGTGAAAGGGGGGGGGGGTGGGGGGGGGGGGGGGGGGGGGGGGGCGTGTTACAACAGCAAGATCTCTTCATGCATATTTATTTTAGATGCCAAAATCAAATTAGAATCCAAAGAACCATTACTTATCACACTAGTTTGAAAGATGGTTTCTTTAGAGAGAAAACAAAGCTGCTTTGGCACATTTTTATTTATTCAGTTTTAAATTCGAGATTATAATATCAAGAACGGGCACATACATCTCCCTCGTCAAGATGGACGTGCTTCCTCAGCAGCTTCGCAGAGAAGACGACCTTCGGATCCAAGCTGGGGCACCCGTGGCCTACCAGAACCTGAAGGTCCTTCCTCGGCAACGACCTGGACCACAATACCAAAAAAGCTCAGACCTTTAACAGCAAAAAAGAAAAAAGCTACAAACTTTGACCACTGCCATACTTGAGGATGTCGAAGCGGTCGCGGCCGAAGTTGATGCAGGCATTGCGCACGGTGATCCAGTCGCGGGAGAAGTCGAAGCCCACCTCCTCCCGGACCTCCTCCGCGAGCCCTCCCTCGGCGGAGGAGGAGGAGGAGGCCCGGCGGTCGAAGTAGTTCTGGTGGCCGAGGCGCTCGAGGAGCTCGATCCACTCTGGCCACGGGTGGACCACCTCGACATCCTTCTTGAGGAAGTCAATGAAGCTATTCTCGTCTTCTTGTTGGTCTTGTTGATTGTTGGCGGTGGTGGGGGGTGGCGGCGGTGGCAGGGGAGTTGGAGTGGCGCCAGGAGCGGATGCGCTGGAGGGCTTGGTCCTTGTCGGCCAGTTCGCGGGAGCGGTCGCGGTCGATGGCGTCGATCTGATCGAAGATGAAGGAGAGGCGGGCGGAGAGGTTGGATCGGGGGTCCGGCGAGGAGGAGGAGGCGGTGGAGAGGTGTCGGAGGAGGGTGTGGTGGTGGTGGTGGTGGTGGTGGTGGTGGTGGAGGAGGAGGCGGTGGCGGAGGAGGAAGGAGAGAGGGGAGGAAGACATAAGAGGGAAGGGGAGGGTTTTAGGGATTGGGGTAGAGAGAGAGAGAGAGAGGGGATCTTTGGGTGCAGAGAGAGGTCCTAAACCCTACCTATTAAAAAAAATTTGATGTTGGACCAGAAAAAATTATATTTTAAAATAAAATTGTTTAATTTTGCAACTAAATAGAACTAGTATATATATGTACGTACGTATTTCATACAATTTAAAAATAATAATAATAAGTTTATGATTTTTTTTAGTAATTGAGAAAAGCAAAATCTATTTATTTTTTACGAAGAGCAAACAACAATTCTTTTTTTAAAAAAATTCCGCACGTAATTATTTAACTATTCATGTTAAATTTAATGAACAATTTTAAGTAGTACATAGATAAGGATATTTTAGGAAACAAAAACTTCCACGGTGAAAACTCACTTTCCTTATATATATACTACTATATAATAAAAAAAGTCAAATTTTACTGTAAAAAAAATTATTCCTAAAATACTCTTATTTATGTTTACTACATAAAATTGTTCAGTAAATTTAACATAGATTGTTTGGTAATTATGTATGGAATTTTTTTTAATTAATGAATTTTGCACTTCTTAAGTAGTAAAAAAATTTGTGCTCTTCTCAAATAGTATGAAATATGTGTAAGGCACGTGCATATATACTAGTTATATAGTAGTATAGATAAACGGTGACAATTTGTAACTTGATACCTAAATTTTGAGAATTGTAACTTTCAGTCTGGGGGGTTTGCTGTTTGGTTTCAAATTGAAAATAGAAAGAAAAAAAAATGTAGCATCAATATTATTTTTATTTTTTGTCCTCTGCATGTCGGGTGCAAAAAGTAGCCTTTCTACTTCTGCTTCTTTTCCTGGATGAAATTAGCAGGCTGGTTTTAAATAAATAAATAAATTATTTAGTTCATTTATTAAGTGGCCAGTTGCAAATTTATTTAATTATAATATATTAGTTGTTGTAGTCTAAAAGACTATGTGTTTTTTCAGGAATTCTAAAAGGACATTCGGTACACGAAATTACTTTTTATTTTCAGACAAATTTATGGTGGAAAATCTGTTCCCATGTTTGGTTTAGATTAAAAATATTCGAAAATTATGAATACCCGAATAAATAATTTATCCACAAAATATGAGAATCATATCCCTTAAGATTAGGTCGATATTTATTTTTTTTACTGGACAAAAAAAATTCATTGTTTTTTTATCCTTTTTTGTTTGTTTTAAGTTTTTTTTGTTTTAATTTTTTTTCCTTTTTGGTTTTGTTTCCAGTTTTTTCTCTTTTGTTTTTTTTTTCATTTTTTTTCCTAGTTTTGTTTTGATTTTGATTTTTTTTGTTTTCCTTTGTTCATGTTTTATATTATTTTTTATTCTTAGGTGTGTTTTATCCTTTTTTATTTTCAGTTTTATTTTTTTGGGAGAATATTTATATAGTCACCAAACATGAAAATATAATTTTTTAGGAATTTGATTTCTAGAAAATAGTACTCTTCCTTAAGTGTGCACAATTCAACAAACAGTCTATATCGGTCTTAAGAAATAATCAACATCAATATTCAGGGATGATTAATATCAATCTTCACGGATGATCAGCATTATTCTTCAGGTAACTGAATAATTTTATAGGGGATATACATATATAGATAGACTTTACCAAAATCATGATTCGAAAAATCCAGTGGAAAAAGTAACTAAGAAAAAAAAGTGAGTCGATGTCGATACATCTTTAGGATGTAAAAATACCTAGAGATATGACCAACCTGATGTTGGTGACTCGTTAAAATCTTCTTAGGTGTCAAAAACCCAGTGAGAAAATGTCCCTATGTTAGGAAAAAAAGTACATTAAGGTGAAATGAGTACACCTCTAGATACTTCATCTGATTTCGATATCATTCCAAACTACGAGTGTTGTAATGTAGAGAGCATCCGCAATCCGATACCATGAACAATATTCTGGATAGTGGAATTCGACAAGGACTTTGTGAACATGTCGACCAAGTTGTCCTAGGGTCGAATTTGCTTGACTTCAATTTTTTGTTGCTGTTTGTTGCTAATGTGAGAAAAAAACTTCGGTACAATATGTTTGGTACTATTTTTTTTGATATAGTCCTTATTCATCTGGTCAATGTGTCAATGATATCAATAGTCCATAAAATAATCAAATCCATTATATGAATCGGCACAATTAACTATCAAAGATAATCAACAAAAGCCCTATATACTATATGCTACACTAACTATCAACTAGTAATAGAGTGAAGGCATATGAAAGAAAATATACCACTCAGGCTATGCACATCACGGAAGAATGATAGGCTTACCACATCGTTCATAGAACATGGAACACCTAAATTTGTCAACGTATTCATCAAAATTGGAGGAAGTACAAGTCTAAGCCAACAAGATACAAGTATAATATAAAGCTATAAAACACTAAACATAAGAACCAATGAATTAGGAGAAGCATGTACGATATGAACCAGCATCATTTAACATCATTTAACATGATGAACTCATAACATGTAGCAAGTTAGATAAGACCGAGAAAAAACAAGAATATATAATAAGTGCTCAAGTGTCATGGGAAGCACAACTTTCAACACATGGACGGCTTGGGTAAAATAATAGTGGAAAATGACTCTCTCCTGGAAACAAGAGAAATATCAACGATGGGGCTGGTCTACTTGTCTAATTATTGTACCTCCTCTCACAATCACGGAAATACGAACATGATATAAAGAAAATACAGATTTTTTCGTTTAAAGTAATATAATATAATATATTTATAAATAAAGGAATAAGTTGGGAGAAATAACAGAGGGGGGACCACTCGCCAACTCAGTTGGCGAGCTGCTAAGTTGGCGAGCATCTCGCCAACTGAGTTGGCGGGGCGCTCTCCTCGAGAGGCCGCTCGCCAACTCAGTTGGCGGGCCAGTGACCGTTCCATCCGACCGTTGTCCAACGGCTCCCTCCAACCCCTATAAACACCCCCCCAAACACTCCTCACACAACACATTATCCTCCTCCTCCTCCTATTTTCACAGCTTCCTCCTCCTTAATCACAGCAATTCTCTTTCTCTTCCTGATATTTACTGGCGATGGCTACCCACAATGACGGTCGTATTCCTGGCGGACTGACTACCGCGCTTATTATTAAGCAACGTGAAGACCACATTTCTAGTCAGATATTTACTGGCGAGGTAATTTTTGAAATTACAAGTTGCCAACTTTATTAATGCATATGTTTTTTTATAATGCCTATGTTTTTACTTTATTAATGCATATAAATTTACACACAAAATATAATGCATATATTTTTTATAGTTATACGACCATGATCATGCTTTACGAACTCGGATCCACGTACATTGGCGGGCCGAAAGGAATTATCGTACGTGGGAGCTAAATTCGGTCCAAAAGGCGTTGGTGGAATCCTTTGGATTCCACTATATAGATCGTGTTAGATATTTAATCAACGATCTTCATTTAGTTGTAAGCCTTGCGGAGCGTTGGTGGCCAGAACGCAATACTTTCCAACTCCCATTCGGCGAGATGACGATCACCCTTTTTGATGTGGCGAATATACTAGGGTTACCTATTAACGGTAACGCTATATATTTTGATCCACACTTAAAGGGATCTGATCTGATCCGGAGGTATCTCGGTGTTAGCCCTCCTTCAGGTCTAAAAGACGGCAATTATGTGAAATTTACATGGCTCCGTGGCAACTTTATGGACCTACATCAAACTATTGATGGGTTGGTTGATGTAGATGAAATTCGGGTATGTATTTTTATTAGTAAATTTGTTTATTACTTAATTTAGTGGTGCAATTCTATATAACACTTAATAAATCCAGGTCATTCGTTGCACTAGAGCGTATCTGCTCTGTTTATGTGGTGCAATTCTATTTCCCGATGCATCAAAAAATATGGTAAATGTGCAGCTTTTACCATTCTTGGATGATCTGACAAAACCTACTGAGCATGCGTGGGGAGCTGCTACTCTTGCCTTTTTGTACGCCAATCTGACAGAATTTGTCAGATCCAATTGCAAGAGTATTTGTGGATGTATTTCACTGATACAGGTATGAATGAAAGACCTTAAAAAGTTAGAGTAATTTTATACGCAAATTATGTTTGTACTAATGTCATATTTTTGTTTTATAGTTCTGGTCCTACGAGCACTTTTATATTGGTAGGCCTGTTACCAGCATTCTCAGTGATGTATTTCCAGTTGCTATGCGCTGGCCTACAGACGTAGTGGATTATCAACACTACCAATACAGGACTGTATCACTATATCGTAGCCAATTTGATACACTGCAGTATAATGAGGTAATTTTTAAATATACAATAAATATCTTTAAATTATTTAAGTTTTGATCGTAGATAAATATCACATCTAATTGATACAATATCTTTAAATAGGTAACCTGGTTACCGTACTCATGTGGACCTGATGCTCCAGAAATCAAGATGACATCCTATGCATTTAGTTTACACAGATGTCATATTATATATGATCGGTTCACCATGTACCATCCGGCAGACCGTGTTCTTCGGCAATTCGGAATGGCCCCAATAATTCCCGATGATCCACCGACAGTCGGTTATCAGACATCAAAGGCATTACAACGAATCATTGGTCTCGTTGCTGACTGGAATAATCGGTTCGAGAATTATAGTGTGAGGGACATGTCTCCCAGACTAAATTTTGCTGAGGAATGTAAGTTATAAGTTACTCATTATTCGTATTAATTTAGTGTAAATAATTTGCTAAAATTTTGTTTACATTTTGCAGACATAGGTTGTCTGGACTATAGACAATGGTGGGGATGCCCTCTTATGAGCAACCGAATATACCACTACGAGGAGCAAAGGTTCAAGAGTAGATCCGTAGACGATTCTACTCTGCGTGCTTTTGTCGATGGAATGCATGATTTTGGTATGACTTCATTATACTTTCAAAAATACATATACATAGATATGATAAATATATTAATTTACAAGTTTCAAATTTCAGAGTGGTGTATACCGACAACATTTACAACGACCTCATAGAAACCTTTCCCCAGAGAGTCGGCGTCTTATGGAGGAACTTGTGACTCGTGTTGAGCATCTGGGTATTGGACGGGAACCGGAAATGCCTCCAGTACAATCCCGCCTTCCACCGGACTATCCGACCAACTTAGTACGACAGAGACACTCTCGTCGTCGTCGGCGGGATACTGCTGGAGCGGGCCCGAGTGACCAGTATGCAGGAGCGGACCCTAGTTACCAGTATGCAGGAGCGGGCCCTAGTTACCAGTATGCTGGAGCGGGCCCGAGTGACCAGTATGCTGGAGCGGGCCCTAGTTACCAGTATGCAGAAGCGGGTCCGAGTGACCAGTATGTTGGAGCGGGCCCTAGTTACCAGTATGCAGGAGCGGATCCGAGTGGCCAAACTGCTGGAGATGAAAGCTACCAGATATTCACACAATTTTTTTTGACTCCATCAGCACTGCTGCCTACCCAAACTCAACAAGACGAGGACTAGTAGAAAATTTGTAACATTGTATGATTACAATTTTTGTATGATTTGTAATGGTTTTTTATTACAATATTTGGGTATTGAATAATTCTATTTTAATCTCTCGGTTGACTAGTACATCTTCTTCGGTTGTGTCCTATAGCACCACAATTACTGCAACGTAGATCTCTTGTCGATGAATTCCGGGGTTTGATGCGGTTCTTCTTTGGTCTTCCGGCTTTGCGTCTTACATCTGGCACCCCAATTTGTCCTCTTACCAAAGGACCTTGGATCTCGTAGGGAACTGGAATTGGCTCCATTTTTGGCGCGTATACACTTTTCAAGTTTTTCGTCGAAAATACTGCAGGATAAAAAGTATCAATACTAATATTGCAATATCTACAAACAAAACATGCATGTATACATGGTATATAAGTATGGTACCATCTTAAACATGTACAAGATCTGTCAGTTATATGAACAATATAGGTTCTACTTGTTGCCCGGTCTATTATTTCAAACTTATAACTATTAATAGCTAATATTTCTAGGTGGTTCTTCTCTTTGATAATAGAAGCCATATTTTTTTAACATCTTCGGACAATAATCTGTGTCTATATTTCAGCAAACTTTCTACGATTGTCATGAAGTGTAATAATCTTGGCTCTAATACCATCGAGAAGTATTGTAATTGTCTTATCTCGTAATTTCTTAATCCAGCTATTGAAATATTCAGCAAGATTAGAAGTGTTAATATCTAATCTAGGACAAGTAGCATACGCTGTTATCCAATGTTCAAATCGACGACTTTTATCGTTTACACCAATAAGCCAATCGTACAACACTATGTTCTCGGCTTTAATTATATCAAACACACTCTCTGCATCCATTTTATTATATGATCTAGCAAGCGAGTCTAACAAGCGTTGAAATACTAGTTCTTTTGAAATATTTTTCATGTTTTGTTTAAAATGTTGAATACAAAAAAAATGAGGAGATGCAGGAAAAATAGCACGAACAGCATTTATTAATCCCTTTTGCTTGTCAGATATAAATAAAATTGTACTCCAATCATTAAAACAACTTTCAAAAGATATTTTAAGCGAATTTAAAAACCAAGACCAAGAATCACTATTCTCACCTTCAGCAACAGCATAAGCTATAGGATATAATTGATAGTTAGGATCGTGAGCACAAGCAATAAATAAGATACCTTGATATTTAGACGAAAGAAATGTAGCATCGGTACTAATAATTGGTAAACATCCACTTAAAAATTATCAATACATGACTTAAAACAAATAAAAATTCGTTGGAAGCTATTGTTTTCGGCAGTTTTAATAAAATATGTACTACCTGGATTTGTCTCCATAATTCTATAACAATACTCCTCAAGACTAGCGTATGCCTCATCATAACTACCATTAATTTCAGCTAATGCTGTCTCTCGGGCTCTCCATGCTTTGGAATAACTAACTTGTATACGGTGCTCCCTATATATATCTTTAACAATTTGTGATGGACTGTATGACTGGTTATCTCTAATAATGTCAATTATCATGGTCTTAATCCATGAAGCGGTAGCTAGTCGATGACGTCTGTACTAAGTCTTCCTAAACAAGAATGACGATTTTCTAATGTACTAACTTTAACTATATCGCCATTTCCAATAGATTTGACATATACTCTCCAATTACAATTCGGTTGATCACAACTATATATAATTCCACGAGCATTATTCATAAGACTAGCTGAACAACTAAAATTATATTTAATTGCTAAATTACTTATAAAGCTTCTAAAGTGAGAACGACTAGAAATGATTGTCCCTTAAATAATTCATCAGTGATAGCTTTTACAACATCATCATCTACCGTATAATCTACATTTTCAACTAAATCATCAATATTTCCATCGTCGTTGTCACTATCATCATCATGGTTAGATTCATCTGATGAATGACCTTCTTGGATAAATGAAACTATTTGTTGAGAAGAACTAGCACCCGAACTAACATGCTGATATTCAGAAAAATATTCATTATTTCTACTATCTAAGGTTGCTGCTACTTTAATAACATATATTTTTATATATCGTGAATTAATCTCAAGAATATAATTCCATGCATCTTCATTATCTATCAAAAAACAATTAGAACAAAAAATAGACTTCAGAATAAAATCATAATGAATAGAACAACGTTCAATAATATGATTACGTATATTTTCAAAACTAATATTCAGATAAGTTAAAAAAATTATACTTTCTCCTCCTTCGTAATTTAACCCATTTACTTTACCGTCGTGCGAGCATACAATTCTTACGCTACGATCCATGACGGTTGAGAACTTTTGCTACAGAAAACAGGAGGAGGAAGCTGTAAAAATAGGAGGAGGAAGCTGTGAAAATAGGAGGAGGAAGCTATGAAAATTTGAGGAGGAGGAGGAGGAGGAGGAGAATGTGTTGTGTGAGGAGTGTTTGGGGTGGGGTGGGGGTGTTTATAGGGGTTGGAGGGAGCCGTTGTGCAACGGTTGGATAGGAACGGTCAGTGCCCCCGCCAACTGAGTTGGCGCGTGGCCTCTCGAGGAGAGAGCGCCCCGCCAACTCAGTTGGCGAGATTCTCGCCAACTCAGCAGCTCGCCAACTGAGTTGGCGAGTGGTCCCCCCTCTGCTATTTCTCCCAACTTATTCCTTTATTTATAAATATATTATATTATATTACTTTAAACGAAAAAATTCGAAGAAAATATGAATATATCACTTTGCCCGCGTGTGTGTAACAATCAAGACATGGAAGGTAGCATGTATAGATGAAATACCACAATATAAAATAATTGCATATGAAAGCATTAAACAAGTACTTTTCTGATTTTTCGGACGTGTTGATTTCACAGGTTGAAGATAAGGTAAACTCTGACCTACAAGCTATCCAACCATATATCATCATCATGAACCCCGTTGTATGAATTATCACAAGTTAAAATTTCTATTCTCACTCAAAACCAA
The DNA here is from genome assembly GCA_036927795.1 of Iris macrosiphon. Taxonomy (NCBI): domain Eukaryota; kingdom Viridiplantae; phylum Streptophyta; class Magnoliopsida; order Asparagales; family Iridaceae; genus Iris; species Iris macrosiphon. Next base: position 46,253,483 of record JAYESA010000004.1, read on the forward strand.
GAAAAAGTGGCAACATAGGTTTCCTAATTTAATCTATTTTAATTCTGAATAATATCACCTAAAATTTATTTTAATTTCATCATATTTTGATTTCAAAGTTAACCGAAACATTGGCAAAAAATAACCTATGTTTTAAATTCAAAATTCATGGCACACAAATCGAGATATTATGTTAACATAAAGTCAACCGATACAAACATGTAATTTGAGTACCCAAAGCTGTAGATTTTAGTGCAACAAGAAACTGAAGTCGACGGTTTCATCAAATCTAAATCAGTTAAAAGATATTTGCAGTTGTGGCTTACATATTATAATTTTGATTGGTTCACTAGTCATGTATATGTTCCACGAATTAAATATAATATCAAATAATTTTATTAAATTCTAGAAAATTGGTATGTTGTAGATCTCTGTGTCAATGTTTCAAAAAAAAAATCAAACAAATCATGAGAACGCGTTCGAAATCTCCCAAAATCTCGAAAACAGTGCAACACGTCGATTATGAAAGCTAACCTTAATATGGTTCAAACAAAAAAAATGAGGTGAAACAAAGTCCGAAGTTAGGAGTTATGCCTCTTCAAAATTGCTTGAGCTTCAAAGAAATAAGGACTGATTTTGTGACAAATTTTGGACTAATTTGGACAAAAAAGTGAGAGGTGTTTGAATATATAGAAGAAAAAGATAAGGGATTGACTTTATTTCCTAAATTAAGTATTTATACAGTGGATATAGATTAATTAATTTGGATATGCTTATGATTTACTTGTGTTTAGGGTTTAGTTCAAATAAGGAAAGATTTAAATATTAAATTTAAGTAGATGCTATCTCAAAATTTTATTATATGATTTGTAGGGTAATTGCTATACATAATGATAGATTTAGATATTTTTAGGAATCATATGTTTGTAGATACTTATCTTTCTTTAAGAATTTAGATAAGAGAATTATGTTTTAAAAAAATTTTGAGACATGCAAATTTCTTTCTTTGATCGAGAAGATTCAATGTCTAGAAAATATGTTAAATGGACAAGATCTTTTATGCGGAAGTGGTTGAAAAAGAATTTTTTTTTTAAGTCTTTTCACTTCTTGAACTTTAGTGAATAGTCAGCCTTAGATTATAAATAACCAACCTTTTGAATAGTGTCCGAGAGAGTAGAAAACTAGTTTCTTCGTACTTGTTTGAAACCATAAAGATACTTGTGAAGCCTACATACAAGTTTCTCCCCCTGTCGGCAAAGACCAGGTGGAGGACCTAATTTCTCAACTTGAGACTGAAGGGAGAACTTATTCCACTACTAACTGCTTTGATGGCCATACACCAGAGTTATGGAAACATATGTCATGCATACATAGGAATAGATTTCTATGTATGAACTCGTGACATGATATATAAAGGGGCCTAGGATTCCTTATCTAATAGATTAATTGTGCTCAAGGAAAGATGTTGGGTAGCCACTAATAGGTTGAGAGAAATAAAATGAAAGATTGATGGAGAGAAAAAAATAGATTTCTCAGATCTTTTTAGGTGTGATCACTGGAAATTTCTTTTTTTCTCTTTATGTACTTTCTCTGGTAGTTGGGGTTACGAAGTTGTAGCGATATTGTAAAGCCTTGTAACCTTATTTAGTAGTGATCTCGCTCTCCTGGTAGTCTTTTTACCAGTTAGGATTTTACACAAATTATTGCGTCTTTTGTCTTGAATTGTGTGATCTTTATTTTTCTACATAAGTCAACCGTGCAAATTATTGCATCTTTTGCTTTTATTCCCAACAATTTGGTGCTCGTTCGACCTCAGAATCAAGATTCATATATGAGGATGGATGGGGGAGCAGTAAGGGTGATCGAATTAACTGGTTTCGAAATTTTGTTGTCCAAGTGGAGCGTGAAAGTTTGCATATCCAACAATCTGCGCAATGTCGATTTTGACACCAACCTAAAGTTCACTTGTATGGCCTCTAACCAGTCTTTGTATGCTTGCATAGCAGGACAGAAAACATGAATGCATATCATTCAAATCCATTGGAGGTAGCCATTACTCATCTCATCAGTAGAGAAAATTTCTCAAGAAAAGCAATATCTCACATTTTCTCACTAACTTCTCACCTAGATTGGATTCAGTATTAACCAACTATACAACTGCTAGTAACCAAGCTTAGCCCCTGTAATTTTTTTTTTCCCCATTTCAGAGGACCAAGTTGTAAGACATGTTTTGAGTTGAACTCGTTAAACGAGTAATCTCTTGTACAAAATGTAAAACTACTATCTCAACCTGAAAATTTTAGTACTGTCTGCGAAGCCAATGATCATGGAAGTAAGCAAGATGAAAATTTCAAGTGAAAATTAAATGACGGTAAACAGAGAACAAAGTTGATTTCATTAACATTTTTCAAAACATTTAATAGACATTTAACGAAGGAGGAGACTCATCGATACTCTAATACAAAGCAATAATCAAGCTATCATTTGCCATATTTTTCTCCCTTCATTCACTTGCACACGAAGGAAACATTTGATTTCGTATTGATCCGTTACCATAAAGTCCTCTCTGAATAAGCCACATTCAGGGTGAGTTGGCGACCATGATGCAGTTTTCTGAGCAGATACTGAGACATTCTTCTGTTTTCTCTTTCTCTGTCATCGGAACCCATGAATACAAGTTAACACGAATGTAGTTGCAGAAGGCCCAACTGGTTCTACCGCATAACTAATTGATCGTAGATTACTTAATTTTGCGCTAGAGCAAAAAATCAACAATTGAGTCTCTTAATTCTTCTGCTTTACCTGGATTTGTATCGTTGCAGTGGTACCTGGCACAGTCGAAGATGCAGTTGGGCTTCTTTCTAGCAACAGGCAAGGGCATACAGTAGAAACTGCACGTTAACTTGCAAAAGAACTTATCCTGTGATTTACTGCACCATTTCTGATAGCAGCCGTTGTAGCAGTTGTTCGTGGATTCTGTGAGTTGCAGAAGTACAGTTAATACAAGAATTACAACTGACCTTGCTCTGGCATCATTGAAGTTGAAGATAACCATCTTCTACCGGTGAATCAGAACATAAACCTCCTGCAGAACAGAGAGGCTAAATTATAGGAAAAGGGGGGGGGGGGGGGGGGGGGACCGGTGGCATGGATAGATATGAAACATATCTATATGCATTTTGGTACTGTTAGGAAATAGATATAAGACAGTTATACCATAAATCTACCTACTAAAATATGAATTGCATCATCTATAACAATTTAAACCAGGCTATACCATCTATTGCTTATATGGTTATATACCCTATGTTTCATGAATTACGACAGACATAGCAATACTGACATGGTACTGATTTTTGTGTCTTGTAATGTATTTTGGAGTATATGTGGCATGTTTGATATGTGCCTGATATGAAGTGACACGGACATGGCACTGATTTTGGAGTGTCCTTCCTAGGTTCTACCTGATATTAGGGCTATATACATCGGATGATTGGTGAATTGGTCAGGGGTAGGTATAGGATTTGAGGTACCTAGGACTTAGAACTTGTGGTCAAGGCGCATACTCAATGTGATCTCTCTGGCCAACTACTATATATTTTTCAATGGTACAAGACCATGTGAAAGGAATAAGATGAGGGGACCAAGTTAACATCAGAGTATACCTAAACTTTTAAAATCCATGTGGCCTAACATCTTTAAACCGGCTATTCATTGCACACGCAAAATGTCGAATTTGTAGGTTTTTGCGTAGAATCAGGATAGAGGAAATCTGTAAGATGGTCATTATCCAAAATTAAGGATCCTCATGGATATCTGAATTTCTTGGTGTGTTGACCTTGGACGGCCAAAAATCTGAGTTTATAGGTGTATAGACCTAAGGCATGTCTATTTACTGGAAGAAAATTTCGACATGCATCTATATGGTGATATCTGCAAGGTTTTAATAAGGTGTCGCACCTATACCACTAGTAAGGTTTAATCAGAGTTCCAAATGCATTATCCTAATTAGACACGAATAACCTCATTTTCAGAGAAAAGAGGGACACATGTTCAGCGTCATTGATTAAGTACTGTACTGATCGATGTTTTTAAGGAACGGCTATGAGAATGCAGTAGAAGTACATCGTTTACAGCATTTCTATAAAAGATATGAAAATTAAAAAGGTACAAAATTAACAGATCAATAGAACAAGAAGAAGATTTTATTCAATTCATAATTAGACATTTTTGGTTGACAATTCTAGTTACATAGAAAAAACTTGCAATCATTCAGTATTTCCTCCTTAATCATGTGCTTCTATGGCATGGGCACCGCGAGAAGACCAACCAATAGTGTATGCTGCAAAAAATCAGAGAGAGAGAGATGATATCGGAGATTGTAAATACAACAAGCGAATGTTTATAAAACAAATAGATAAAATGAAACAAATAAGCTTACTTCCACACGTAGCTACAGAACGCAACTGAGGGCTACATTTCCCCGCGGCATAGATGAAACTATCCATGCTTGCGTACTGCTCGAAAACCTTGGGGATGTTACCACACAGGCAAGGCAGGTCCCCTCTCCTTAGCGCGTCACAGCATTCCTCGGGTGGCTCCTCCGCGCCCGTGACCCTCTTGTTGTTTTTGTCAATGTATTTATCACACGCCACAGTAACGTTGACAAGTTGCACCAGAGCCTCGTGGCCACCGCATTTAGCATCAGGCGCTACTGAAGAGGCTAGAAGGAAGATCATGGCCAAGGCGAAGGCAAACACCAAGCATCTCATGTCCGGACCTGCCATTGCTCTCTAGACAAAGTTTCTTTGTTTTGGTTTTGTTCTTTCAGTGGTGTGGTGGTGGGTGTTGGCCTTCTCTGCATATATAGGAGTAGATTGCTTCTTAAGTATAGGATTGCCAAATTCATTGCACATAGGATTGCCAAATCCATTGCAACTGTGTGCAATGAATTAGGGAATATCATATTCCTTTCTGCCTCGACATTTTGGATGCTTGTACCGGGTTTAATTACATTGCAACTGCACTTGCGGTTACTGCAGGTTGCAAGTAAGCATATATGATTCTATTCAAGCTCAATTTCGCTCGTAAGGCCAGTGCAACTTGGGCTTATACCGGGTTTTCGATGAGCTAGTCTCCTTTTTGTAACCATGGTTGCCCCTTAAAGGGGCTGTTGCAGTAGAACAAACACGAGAAGATTAGCCAGTAGGGACATGTTTCAAAAATTGGGAGGCTGCTGACAAAAGCTGTCCCTAAATTGATCCGAAAGTTTTCTGATAAGTTGGTGTTACCAAACAGTCTTGGACTTCTTTTCAAAAAAAAGAAATACAGGCTTCAATAAGCAATCCCAAACCAAGCCTTAGGACTATCCATTGTATGTCTAGTCCAGGCCGTAGCGAAGATAAGTGCTCAAAACATCAAAAGCAACCCATAAAACTTCCGAACATATCAAAGGGTTATTTCTTTTGAAGTTTGTCTAAGAGTTTAAAAATATATGAAGCTGAGTACAAAATCTACGTCACTTTTGGTGTTGGGTGGGGTTCCCAACCTACATGGAGAACACCTCAGAGTGCGACGAGCGCTATTGTGTCGGAGAAGATTGGAAAGTCAAAAGCGACAAAGGTGACGCGTTTGAGCGCGTGTCTGACTTGCATTGGAAAAGAATTATAGAGAGACCAGTATACCCGATATAGGTATACCAAAGGTATATCCGTCTGACACAGTTTTGTTCCAGAATCATTCTGACTCAAAGAGGGCCAGTATACTGGTGTGACACAGTTTTGTTCCAGAATCATTCTGACTCAAAGAGGGCATTGTTCGGTATACTGTCAGTATACCGCTATCGGTATACCTAAGGTATACCGATGTCGGAGTTGAAGTCGAAAATATGTGTTTTATTAACACCGTTGGATTATCATCAACGGTCCAGATTGCTTCAAGATTGGGGTTAAATAGGTCTTTTCCAACCCTAATAGTTGCAATTTTCTAAGAGAGGAAGAGAGAGATTCGGAGTTTCGGGGATTATTTTGGAAAAAAATTGTTTTGAGGAGATCTAGTCCTCATTATTTTTCGTTCTACTCATTGTAACTATTTTCATCTATATAAATATTGTGGTAATCCGTATGGATTGGGGAAAACGTTTTTAAGGAGTAAGTGTATCTTTTTATTCTATTAGTGGAAGATTTTTCGGGTTGGACTTCGATCATCTCGTGGTTTTTCATGTCGGGTTTTACCACGTAAATATCTTGGTGTTTGCATTTGACTTTTTATTCGTAATTTTGGCATATTGGTTGTGTGTTTTCCTTCGATCCTCACAAGTTCTCTTGGTCCGCGACAACAGAGTGGTATTAGACCAATATCAAGGCAGCAGTTGCCAGATGTCAGGAGTTAACAGTCAAACTAAGTAAAAGAGTAGAATGTGGAGCCGGTGCTCATGATAGACCTAAATGGTTCCAATTATCACTATTGGTAGAGCAAGATGAAAGATTTGATGTTCGTCAAGAAGTTGCATCTTTCGGTATTTGCTTGCGAGAAGTCCAGTTTTAAATTCGATGGGGACTGAAATTTTGAACATATACATGTATACGGATACATAAGACAATTCCTGAACGAGAAAGTATATAACCATATAGCCAATATTGAGCACACAAAGACATTTTGGGAGAAGATGGAATCCTTGTTTGCCAAGAAAACTAGGGTAAACAAATTATTTTATAATCCGACATATGATGGATCTTAGGTACAATGATGCTTCGTCAATTACGGGTCACTTGAGTGAGTTCTAGGGCGTGATTGACTAATTATCTTCTATGGGAGTAAAGTTCGACGATGAGGTAAAAGGAAATTGCTAGCTGTGTATATTGCCAGAGTCTACGAGTGTTCATGATCGCTTTTGCTCCAAAAGGCATGGTTAGTTTGGGGTTCTCCAAGAGCGGAGTATTGAATGAAGAGATGTAGAGAAAATCTCTAGGTACTTCATCCACATCCTATTCAGAGGCGCTTGTTTCAGAGAGCGAAGGCATGAGTAAAAGCAAGGATCTGGACGGTGGTAGAGACAAGAGCAAAGGCAAGTCTAAGAGTCGGTATGAGGAATTCGAGTGTTACTATTATTGTAGCGACCTGCTCCGCGTCAATGCGGAGAGCGATTCAAATGACACAAGTGCAACGACCCGTCTTGCCTTGCTCAGTGAGATAACTCGCTTGATGCAAAGGAATTCAGACTTGGTCCTTCAGGAGTTCAGACTTAGACTTTCAAAGACGCGCTCGGAGTATCGCTCGACCGATGTGAATCATCGCTAAGGTGGATGGCTACGATGAACCTGTCTTTGCTTAGCCTAAACACCTAAAACATGGACAATACATGCTAGTCGCTAGAAAAATCACCTCTTGCATGCTAATAAAGAATACAACGCACCTAGCTAAGGGAATAATCTTATCTTGTATTGCTTGTCTAGAACATTGAAAAGAAGTAACTTGATAGATTTTCTTATGTGCCGCTCGATATGCCCCTGTACTATTTTAATCCTTGCACTAACCCTTTAGACTCACGCTAGTGTAAAGGCTTATGCTTCTACTTTTTTAATGCTTATCTGCTTGCTAACTAGTACTCACTCATCTCATTTCAATGCTTGCCACATAGATTCATGCCATGATCAAGTAAGAAAATTCATATCTTGCATCATGGCATGAACCAAAACCCCCCTTCATATATAAACTCCTTTCTTTACTCTCCTTTTATTTTCTATTCCTATAAACCAAGCATCAGCCGTAACCCCACCTCCCCTTACTATTCATCACCACTTTCATCATCTTTCCCCATCGTCGTCGACCTCAACCTCGCCGGAACGAACCCCCATCACCGTCGTCTTCCTCCGCATAACGCTGAAACCGTGAGCCCCGACCAACTCGCCTCCACCCGCTTCCACCCGCTTCCACGACGCCGGACTTCGTCAGGCGACCCGCTGCCCAACACCCCCACAACCCGACGAACTCCAACCGCCTGAATCCGCCGTGAACCGCCCGCAGCCGTCGTTCTCTTTCACGTGCACGCATACCTGAAGCCGCTGAACCCGACTACGTCGACCGGATTCCTCCAACCGCTGAACGCCGGAAGCCTCATCCCACGACCCGCCTGCTCTCGCCTCAACCGCCTGAGCCGCTTCCGACAACACCCAAGCACGAACGCCTGAACGCCTGAACGTTGGAGACCCGCAGCAGCCGCTGCCATCTTGCTAAAGCCCACGTCGACCAGAGATCGACCGGAGACGCTGCCAACCCGCTGATCGCCGGAGTTCAACCCAACTGCCCTCGATCGAACACCCCGCGACGACCTCGACGCACACGCCTCATCCCACGTACCCAGGTTCGAGTCCTCTCTCGTGTACATGAACGCGCACACGCATATTTTATCATCGTGTTTCATACATATTTAACCGTGGTGTATTTAGTATATGATGGTATCTTGGTGTGTTGTAAGTATATATGTATGTCATAAGTACTAGTATATGTTCAAATGTATTTGGTATGTATATATAAAGTATAACTCTCAACTAGTATATATACATATATAGATGTATTGTATGTATCTCCCTAATGTATGTACAAGTATTGATTCTATTTTAAAATATATATATACATATATCTATTATATATTGTAATCAATGGATATTATGTATATGTTAGTTCATATTATGTACTGTCTAGGTACTAGATGACTTGAATGTAACCACGGATACCCCGTAGTTACATTGACCTGTGACCAGATAAAATGTTAACAGACTGCCATATGTACATTGACGTACTGGCAAGACCGTATCATTGACTGTCTGTTATGCACAGCAACTACAGACATGACACCCTAGCGTAGTCTCTGAGATCATTGTGTTTGATTGTGTGTTAGTGTAATGTCTGATACAATATTATATGATATGATATGTCTATAGGACTGTTGGATCATTCAGACGATACTTTGGAACCAGAATATTGGTATTGCCAGCTAAGGACCACAGGCGAGTACATTCTCTGACAGTTTTCATTATGTTGATTATCTATATAATTCTAGTTGTATAGCGTGCATGACTCTGACACTTTTGTTTACACGAGTTGGCATTATCGAGACCTATCACAAGGAGTCGTGATTTGGAATCCATCGTGCTAGCCGGGGAAACAAAGAAATATTAGTAGCTTATGTGATCATACCCAACTCTACATGAATCATAGCTCACCCATACCTCACGTCGGTGAAGCCTGACCATTACATGCCTCATAGCCTGTTATGTATGATTAGCCTGACTATTGCTTGCATCATAGCTATCCGGATGGTTAGTCTGACCTTACATGAATCATAGCTAGTCATACATAGAAAGCCTGATCAGTCCCAAGCCGATCACATGAAATGCTGATGTTTCACACACTTAGTTAGATGTTCTTGACATGTATCTCTAGTATATTGATTTAGCATTTCTTATGTTCTAGTCATAATTCTAGCATTCACTTATATACCAGTTCATTGTTCTAGCATGCACTTATATTTCTATTTCATTGCTAGATATACATTGATGATGACACACGCTCCAGTATTTCTTTATTCTAATATTTCTTATTGCCAGTATTCATATCTGTCTTGTATTTCTTTACACTGTATTATAATTTTTGTCAATATATGTGGAGTTGCTGTTAGTGCTTGTACTTCGTTCCAATCCTGACTGGATATTTTTTCCAGAGGATCTTGAGGATTTCTGTACTACACACTATGGACCGGGTATAAATGCAGATTACACAACAGAGATCTTAGAGGAGACTATTCCTGTAGAAGAGACATTACCTGCAGCTATCTAGATAGTATTTATCTTATGCACTGAGACTTATTTGAGGTTATTGAGTTTATGTTTAGACTTATTCTTAGTTTATGTTGAGACTTGTGGAGACTTTATGTTGGACAGCTAGACTGTGTTTTATCTATATTTTAAGATATGGTGTTGACTATGTCATTCTTCTTATCTTTTATCGTGCCTTATACTTTATAGTTGTTGTGATTGAGTTTACATTATGAAATATTGTGAGATGTATATTGTCCTCCTTATAGAGATTGATATCATTGACAGGTATTTAGTTATATAGTATATATTGTGACCTAGACAGCGTTCTACTGCCGATGCTGCGGCGTAGGCTGGACGTACCCACGTTCTCGTTGTAACACCCCGTTCCGCTCAAGCGGACTGCCGTCTCAAACGACAAATGTGTAACTGTCCCGACCGGCTTTGCCTCGATCAAGAAGCAAAGGATATCCAGACTTGTCCCTACAGGAATCCGGCTTAGGCTTTCAGAGGCTCGCTTGACGTATCGCTCTACCGAGGCAAATCATCGCTAAGGTGGGTGGCTACGGTGAACTTGTCTTTGCTTAGCCAGCACACATAAAATCTGGAATATTCATGCTAGTCGCTAGGTGATTCACCCCCTGCATGCTAATAAGTCCAACGCACCTAGCTAAGGGAAAAATCCCAACTTGTACTTCTTGCTAGAACATGGAAATGAAATACTACTTAAATTCAGACCCTCGCATGCTAAGTCCCTTAACGGTTTCATCTCTCGGCTTACCTTCGGGCCCGAGCAAACGTGTTGATTATGTTCCTTAGAAACGCATGCTTGTCTGCTTGTAATATTGCCATATTTTTATCCAAACCCCGGAAGACTACTACGTAGTCGTTCCGTGCCTGAATGAACCTGCAAGTATCCGGGACCGTTAGGTCACCAAGGCAGCCCCGAACCAGGGGAATGCATCAAGACAAGTTATTGTACAGAACCAAGATTCAAGTATCCCGTATACTCGTGTACTCGTGTTCCCGTGCACTCGTGTTCTCGTGTTCTCGTGTTCTAGTGCACGCGTGTTCTCGTGTATCTCGTATAATCGTGTTGCCTGAGATTGGTCAAATAAATCGTGTTGCCTGAGATTGGTTAAATCGTGTTGCCTGAGATTGGTTAACCCTGACTTGCATGTCGCGGACTAGTTCCACGGACGGTCACCGGGGCACTGGGGCCGATCCGGTCCGGATGGAGCTCGTGTGTAGTCTCGTGTGCAGGGAGGATAGCTTGCAACGCATCGTGTTCGTGTGCCTCGTGTACACGCGTAGCATGCTATCCTTGTCCTCGACTATGTCCATAATGGCTTTGCCAGCGACCGTTTTCATATAGATAAGTCATCCTCGCTTAGCGGCTATCCGCGTGCGAGTCATTGTATTGCATCAAGAAACAACTGAACACCTGAACGATCATGTTAAAACGACCCTCCTGTTTGTATATGCTATGCCTCCTGAATGTTATACTTGCCCGTGCTTGAATTAATGATGTTTGCTTCAATGTTTGCCTTGGACAGGGAAGGAGATGGTAAGTTGGTAAGTCTCGCCATGTTTCCTCTCATGTTGTACGGCGCACTGCCCGACACGTTAGGCAATTCAATATTTGCATAAAACTGATCCTAAGGCAACTAGAAAGACAACTTAATAGTTGTGCACGGAACCTGTATTACGTGTTTGGATTTGTCGAGCGGGCGAGTAGCTTCCCCACCAGTGCATTCAATGTACTGATAATCCACCAGTTTGTATGCAGGGTGCGGGAGAACCTCGTTCGGTGCGGATGCCTCCAACGTGCGTGCTAAGGCCAGGAGTTCCCTCTGAAGCCTTGCAACGGTGCGTCCGGGACTGAAGCACATATACAAGACATAATATTGGAGCGTCGCCTGACCATCGCCTGTACATTCATTCCACAGTTGTAGCCACTTGGCACGCTTTTACTGTTTCAGAGAGAGAGGCTTGAGCGACTTGTAATCTCGGCTATACGCCGCCTGTAACACATGTTTCATATCAATAAAAGAGTTGCTTTACTTCAAACTTGTGTTTCAATGCTTCCGCTATATTTGTCGACTCAGTGAACCTGTTATCGAATCGCTATGCGTTCATGACTCCGCTGCACTCGGACAATCTGTGCGACTCTGTGGCTTAGAACTCTTGCCGCCAGCCAATGAACCATGGTCTTGCACGGGCGTGGATCACGCTCGTGCGGCATCACGCCCGGATGGGTTAAGCGATCGTTCCGCGGGAGCGCTGGCAAGGGTGATTCCCGCCTAGCGGGAACGGCCGATTGCCTGCGGGAGATCGGGGCATGACATGTTGGTATCAGAGCCTGGCTTCTACGCCTTTGGACTTCAATTCGATATCTCTGTTTCGAAAGCTCGTTCGTGGGTTATGTGCACGCTCTCTCTTAATGCCTCGATGGGATGTTCCAACAATAAGTCTAAATACTTTCAAAATGCATTTTGATTGATATGATTACTTGTCTGGTTGTATGCTGCGAGTGGCCTTTGTGCCAACCTGTGCGAACCTTTGAGAGTATCGCTAGTAGCTTGTCCGATTTTTACTAACCCTAAGTTTGGTTGAATGCATCTATTCGAGGGACGCCTTGAACTAGTGCACCATCCAAGACTTAAGAAAAGGTAAAACTCGAGTGCTGAGACTTCGCTATCACTGAGCTGGTTGACGTGTTCACGCTAGAAGTGCACTTCGAAAGTGCGCACGATCCAGTCTAAGCGATATGCTGATTTCGAAGCTTGTGCAAGTGAATATCCAAATGAACAAGTGCAACGACTTGTCTAGGATTGCCTCAACCCTAGATCACTGCTTGTCCTTAGTAAGTCTCGAGGACGAGACTTTTTCTGAGTTGGGTAGGATGTAACACCCCGTTCCGCTCAAGCGGACTGCCGTCTCAAACGGCAAATGTGTAACTGTCCCGACCGGCTTTGCCTCGATCAAGACGCAAAGGATATCCAGACTTGTCCCTACAGGAATCCGGCTTAGGCTTTCAGAGGCTCGCTTGACGTATCGCTCTACCGAGGCGAATCATCGCTAAGGTGGGTGGCTACGGTGAACTTGTCTTTGCTTAGCCAGCACACATAAAATCTGGAATATTCATGCTAGTCGCTAGGTGATTCACCCCCTGCATGCTAATAAGTCCAACACACCTAGCTAAGGAAAAAATCCCAACTTGTACTGCTTGCTAGAACATGGAAATGAAATACTGCTTATATTCAGACCCTCGCATGCTAAGTCCCTTAACGGTTTCATCTCTCGGCTTACCTTCGGGCCCGAGCAAACGTGTTGATTATGTTCCTTAGAAACGCATGCTTGTCTGCTTGTAATGTTGCCATGTTTTCATCCAAACCCCGGAAGACTACTACGTAGTCGTTCCGTGCCTGAATGAACCTGCAAGTATCCGGGACCGTTAGGTCACCAAGGCAGCCCCGAACCAGGGGAATACATCAAGACAAGTTATTGTACAGAACCAAGATTCAAGTATCCCGTATACTCGTGTACTCGTGTTCCCGTGCACTCGTGTTCTCGTGTTCTAGTGCACGCGTGTTCTCGTGTAATCGTGTTGCCTGAGATTGGTCAAATAAATCGTGTTGCCTGAGATTGGTCAAATAAATCGTGTTGCCTGAGATTGGTTAAATCGTGTTGCCTGAGATTGGTTAACCCTGACTTGCATGTCGCGGACTAGTTCCACGGACGGTCACCGGGGCACTGGGGCCGATCCGGTCCGGATGGAGCTTGTGTGTAGTCTCGTGTGCAGGGAGGATAGCTTGCAATGCATCGTGTTCGTGTGCCTCGTGTACACGCGTAGCATGCTATCCTTGTCCTCGACTACGTCCATAATGGCTTTGCCAGCGACCGTGTTCATATAGATAGTCATTCTCGCTTAGCGGCTATCCGCGTACGAGTCATTCCATCGCATCAAGAAACAACTGAACACCTGAACGATCATGTTAAAACGACTCTCCTGTTTGCATATGCTATGTCTCCTGAATGTTATACTTGCCCGTGCTTGAATTAACGATGTTTGCTTCAATGTTTTCCTTGGACAGGGATGGAGATGGTAAGTTGGTAAGTCTCGCCGTGTTTCCTCTCATGTTGCACGGCGCACTGCCCGACACGTTAGGCTATTCAATATTTGCATGAAACTGATCCTAAGGCAACTAGAAAGACAACTTAATAGTTGTGCACGGAACCTGTATTACGTGTTTGGATTTGTCGAGCGGGCGAGTAGCTTCCCCACCAGTGCATTCAATGTACTGATAATCCACCAGTTTGTATGCAGGGTGCGGGAGAACCTCGTTCGGTGCGGATGCCTCCAACGTGCGTGCTAAGGCCAGGAGTTCCCTCTGAAGCACATATACAAGACATAATATTGGAGCATCGCCTGACCATCGCCTGTACATTCATTCCACAGTTGTAGCCACTTGACACGCTTTTACTGTTTCAGAGAGAGAGGCTTGAGCGACTTGTAATCTCGGCTATACGCCGCCTGTAACACATGTTTCATATCAATAAAAGAGTTGCTTTACTTCAAACTTGTGTTTCAATGCTTCCGCTATATTTGTCGACTCAGTGAACCTGTTATCGAATCGCTATGCGTTCATGACTCCGCTGCACTCGGACAATCTGTGCGACTCTGTGGCTTAGAACTCTTGCCGCCAGCCAATGAACCATGGCCTTGCACGGGCGTGGATCACGCTCGTGCGGCATCACGCCCGGATGGGTTAAGCGATCGTTCCGCGGGAGCGCTGGCAAGGGTGATTCCCGCCTAGCGGGAACGGCCGATTGCCTGCGGGAGATCGGGGCATGACATGTTGGTATCAGAGCCTGGCTTCTACGCCTTTGGACTTCAATTCGATATCTCTGTTTCGAAAGCTCGTTCGTGGGTTATGTGCACGCTCTCTCTTAATGCCTCGATGGGATGTTCCAACAATAAGTCTAAATACTTTCAAAATGCATTTTGATTGATATGATTACTTGTCTGGTTGTATGCTGCGAGTGGCCTTTGTGCCAACCTGTGCGAACCTTTGAGAGTATCGCTAGTAGCTTGTCCGATTTTTACTAACCCTAAGTTTGGTTGAATGCATCTATTCGAGGGACGCCTTGAACTAGTGCACCATCCAAGACTTAAGAAAAGGTAAAACTCGAGTGCTGAGACTTCGCTATCACTGAGCTGGTTGACGTGTTCACGCTAGAAGTGCACTTCGAAAGTGCGCACGATCCAGTCTAAGCGATATGCTGATTTCGAAGCTTGTGCAAGTGAATATCCAAATGAACAAGTGCAACGACTTGTCTAGGATTGCCTCAACCCTAGATCACTGCTTGTCCTTAGTAAGTCTCGAGGACGAGACTTTTTCTGAGTTGGGTAGGATGTAACACCCCGTTCCGCTCAAGCGGACTGCCGTCTCAAACGGCAAATGTGTAACTGTCCCGACCGGCTTTGCCTCGATCAAGACGCAAAGGATATCCAGACTTGTCCCTACAGGAATCCGACTTAGGCTTTCAGAGGCTCGCTTGACGTATCGCTCTACCGAGGCGAATCATCGCTAAGGTGGGTGGCTACGGTGAACTTGTCTTTGCTTAGCCAGCACACATAAAATCTGGAATATTCATGCTAGTCGCTAGGTGATTCACCCCCTGCATGCTAATAAGTCCAACACACCTAGCTAAGGAAAAAATCCTAACTTGTACTGCTTGCTAGAACATGGAAATGAAATACTGCTTATATTCAGACCCTCGCATGCTAAGTCCCTTAACGGTTTCATCTCTCGGCTTACCTTCGGGCCCGAGCAAACGTGTTGATTATGTTCCTTAGAAACGCATGCTTGTCTGCTTGTAATGTTGCCATGTTTTCATCCAAACCCCGGAAGACTACTACGTAGTCGTTCCGTGCCTGAATGAACCTGCAAGTATCCGGGACCGTTAGGTCACCAAGGCAGCCCCGAACCAGGGGAATACATCAAGACAAGTTATTGTACAGAACCAAGATTCAAGTATCCCGTATACTCGTGTACTCGTGTTCCCGTGCACTCGTGTTCTCGTGTTCTAGTGCACGCGTGTTCTCGTGTATCTCGTGTAATCGTGTTGCCTGAGATTGGTCAAATAAATCGTGTTGCCTGAGATTGGTCAAATAAATCGTGTTGCCTGAGATTGGTTAAATCGTGTTGCCTGAGATTGGTTAACCCTGACTTGCATGTCGCGGACTAGTTCCACGGACGGTCAACGGGGCACTGGGGCCGATCCGGTCCGGATGGAGCTCGTGTGTAGTCTCGTGTGCAGGAAGGATAGCTTGCAACGCATCGTGTTCGTGTGCCTCGTGTACACGCGTAGCATGCTATCCTTGTCCTCGACTACGTCCATAATGGCTTTGCCAGCGACCGTGTTCATATAGATAGTCATCCTCGCTTAGCGGCTATCCGCGTGCGAGTCATTGCATCGCATCAAGAAACAACTGAACACCTGAACGATCATGTTAAAACGACCCTCCTGTTTGCATATGCTATGCCTCCTGAATGTTATACTTGCCCGTGCTTGAATTAACGATGTTTGCTTCAATGTTTTCCTTGGACAGGGATGGAGATGGTAAGTTGGTAAGTCTCGCCGTGTTTCCTCTCATGTTGCACGGCGCACTGCCCGACACGTTAGGCTATTCAATATTTGCATGAAACTGATCCTAAGGCAACTAGAAAGACAACTTAATAGTTGTGCACGGAACCTGTATTACGTGTTTGGATTTGTCGAGCGGGCGAGTAGCTTCCCCACCAGTGCATTCAATGTACTGATAATCCACCAGTTTGTATGCAGGGTGCGGGAGAACCTCGTTCGGTGCGGATGCCTCCAACGTGCGTGCTAAGGCCAGGAGTTCCCTCTGAAGCACATATACAAGACATAATATTGGAGCGTCGCCTGACCATCGCCTGTACATTCATTCCACAGTTGTAGCCACTTGGCACGCTTTTACTGTTTCAGAGAGAGAGGCTTGAGCGACTTGTAATCTCGGCTATACGCCGCCTGTAACACATGTTTCATATCAATAAAAGAGTTGCTTTACTTCAAACTTGTGTTTCAATGCTTCCACTATATTTGTCGACTCAGTGAACCTGTTATCGAATCGCTATGCGTTCATGACTCCGCTGCACTCGGACAATCTGTGCGACTCTGTGGCTTAGAACTCTTGCCGCCAGCCAATGAACCATGGCCTTGCACGGGCGTGGATCACGCTCGTGCGGCATCACGCCCGGATGGGTTAAGCGATCGTTCCGCGGGAGCGCTGGCAAGGGTGATTCCCGCCTAGCGGGAACGGCCGATTGCCTGCGGGAGATCGGGGCATGACATGTTGGTATCAGAGCCTGGCTTCTACGCCTTTGGACTTCAATTCGATATCTCTGTTTCGAAAGCTCGTTCGTGGGTTATGTGCACGCTCTCTCTTAATGCCTCGATGGGATGTTCCAACAATAAGTCTAAATACTTTCAAAATGCATTTTGATTGATATGATTGCTTGTCTGGTTGTATGCTGCGAGTGGCCTTTGTGCCAACCTGTGCGAACCTTTGAGAGTATCGCTAGTAGCTTGTCCGATTTTTACTAACCCTAAGTTTGGTTGAATGCATCTATTCGAGGGACGCCTTGAACTAGTGCACCATCCAAGACTTAAGAAAAGGTGAAACTCGAGTGCTGAGACTTCGCTATCACTGAGCTGGTTGACGTGTTCACGCTAGAAGTGCACTTCGAAAGTGCGCACGATCCAGTCTAAGCGATATGCTGATTTTGAAGCTTGTACAAGTGAATATCCAAATGAACAAGTGCAACGACTTGTCTAGGATTGCCTCAACCCTAGATCACTGCTTGTCCTTAGTAAGTCTCGAGGATGAGACTTTTTCTGAGTTGGGTAGGATGTAACACCCCGTTCCGCTCAAGCGGACTGCCGTCTCAAACGGCAAATGTGTAACTGTCCCGACCGGCTTTGCCTCGATCAAGACGCAAAGGATATCCAGACTTGTCCCTACAGGAATCCGGCTTAGGCTTTCAGAGGCTCGCTTGACGTATCGCTCTACCGAGGCAAATCATCGCTAAGGTGGGTGGCTACGGTGAACTTGTCTTTGCTTAGCCAACACACATAAAATCTGGAATATTCATGCTAGTCGCTAGGTGATTCACCCCCTGCATGCTAATAAGTCCAACACACCTAGCTAAGGAAAAAATCCCAACTTGTACTGCTTGCTAGAACATGGAAATGAAATACTGCTTACATTCAGACCCTCGCATGCTAAGTCCCTTAACGGTTTTATCTCTCGGCTTACCTTCGGGCCCGAGCAAACGTGTTGATTATGTTCCTTAGAAACGCATGCTTGTCTGCTTGTAATGTTGCCATATTTTCATCCAAACCCCGGAAGACTACTACGTAGTCGTTCCGTGCCTGAATGAACCTGCAAGTATCCAGGACCGTTAGGTCACCAAGGCAGCCCCGAACCAGGGGAATACATCAAGAAAAGTTATTGTACAGAACCAAGATTCAAGTATCCCGTATACTCGTGTATTCGTGTTCCCGTGCACTCGTGTTCTCGTGTTCTCGTGTTCTAGTGCACGCGTGTTCTCGTGTATCTCGTGTAATTGTGTTGCCTGAGATTGGTCAAATAAATCGTGTTGCCTGAGATTGGTTAAATCATGTTGCCTGAGATTGGTTAACCCTGACTTGCATGTCGCGGACTAGTTCCACGGACGGTCACCGGGGCACTGGGGCCGATCCGGTCCGGATGGAGCTCGTGTGTAGTCTCGTGTGCAGGGAGGATAGCTTGCAACGCATCGTGTTCGTGTGCCTCGTGTACACGCGTAGCATGCTATCCTTGTCCTCGACTACGTCCATAATGGCTTTGCCAGCGACCGTGTTCATATAGATAGTCATCCTCGCTTAGCGGCTATCCGCGTGCGAGTCATTGCATCGCATCAAGAAACAACTGAACACCTGAACGATCATGTTAAAATGACCCTCCTGTTTGCATATGCTATGCCTCCTGAATGTTATACTTGCCCGTGCTTGAATTAATGATGTTTGCTTCAATGTTTGCCTTGGACAGGGAAGGAGATGGTAAGTTGGTAAGTCTCGCCGTGTTTCCTCTCATGTTGCACGGCGCACTGCCCGACACGTTTGGCTATTCAATATTTGCATAAAACTGATCCTAAGGCAACTAGAAAGACAACTTAATAGTTGTGCATGGAACCTGTATTACGTGTTTGGATTTGTCGAGCGGGCGAGTAGCTTTCCCACCAGTGCATTCAATGTACTGATAATCCACCAGTTTGTATGCAGGGTGCGGGAGAACCTCGCCAGGAGTTCCCTCTGAAGCCTTGCAACGGTGCATCCGGGACTGAAGCACATATACAAGACATAATGTTGGAGCGTCGCCTGACCATCGCCTGTACATTCATTCCACAGTTGTAGCCACTTGGCACGCTTTTACTGTTTCAGAGAGAGAGGCTTGAGCGACTTGTAATCTCGGCTATACGCCGCCTGTAACACATGTTTCATATCAATAAAAGAGTTGCTTTACTTCAAACTTGTGTTTCAATGCTTCCGCTATATTTGTCGACTCAGTGAACCTGTTATCGAATCGCTATGCGTTCATGACTCCGCTGCACTCGGACAATCTGTGCGACTCTGTGGCTTAGAACTCTTGCCGCCAGCCAATGAACCATGGCCTTGCACGGGCGTGGATCACGCTCGTGCGGCATCACGCCCGGATGGGTTAAGCGATCGTTCCGCGGGAGCGCTGGCGAGGGTGATTCCCGCCTAGCGGGAACGGCCGATTGCCTGCGGGAGATCGGGGCGTGACACTCGTGCCCCTATACCGGGTGCGGGTCGTGACAATGTGAACTTGAACCTGAATTTGACTTGAACCTGTACCAGACAAGAGACCCGTACAACTAGAGACTTGCATGTCGTGGACAACTTGTGCACAAGGTATTCATGTTCATGTTCCTGCGGACGGTCGTCGGGCACCGGGGACGATCTGATCCGGACGGAACCTCCTGTAGCCTTTCTTGTTCCGGGCAGGATGGTATGAAATGCCTCGAGTTTCTATCAGTTCACACCATTCTCGCTCAAAAGGCTACTAGTCTCCTATTCCAGACAGGATGGTATGCATCGCCTCATGTTCTTTGTGTGCCCACCATTCTCGCTCAAGACTACATAATGTCCTCTATGGCCATGCCAACGACCATTTCATGTCATATCAGTCTCAAGTACTGTGCACAGGGGCCTAACGCCCAATAATCGTATGGAAACTACAACTGTCATGTTCATATAGATTAACTCATCTCGCTTAGCGATAATCCACGTGTGAGTCATTGCATCGAATCAAGTAAATTGAACACATGAACAATCTAGTGCAACACATCTGAGTAACCTGAGTAACTCGTGCACCTGAATTAGAAATATGCTCATAACACTCTTTTTTGCTATACAATCCTTTGATTTTATATGTATATATATTCGTGCTGGTTAACTTGGTTTTATCATTGGATATGGGAGGACGAAGGGTAAGTTGGTAAGTCTCGCAGTGTTACTCTTTTATCGTACGGTGCACTGCCATACGAGTTAGGCTTATATCATATGCCATAAAACTGATACTAAGGCAAGACTAGAAAGATAACTTAATAGATTGTGCACAAAACTTATATAACGTATTTGGATTTGTCGAGTGGGCAAGAAGCCTCCCCATCAGTACATTCAATGTACTGATAATCCACCAGGTTGCTTGCAAGGTGCGGGAAAATCTTGTTCGGTGCGGAGTATCCCCTCGTGCGCGCTAAGGCGTGGAGTTCATTTTGGAGCCTTAGAGTGTTATGTCCGGAGCTGAAGCACATATACATGGCATAATGTATTGGAACATCGCCTATGTATCATTCCACAGTTGTAAGCTGCTTGTCACGCCTTTATTGTTTCGAGAGAGAGAGAGCATAAGCGACTTGTAATCTCGGCCTAGTGCCGCTTATAACATTAATTCTATATAAATAAAGAAGCTTGTTTTTACTTCATACTTTTGTTCATTCTATACTTTCGCTATATCGACTTTGCCATTGGACTCATCGAAATACAATAAAACTTACGCCATTGGACTCGCAGCGTCTGACTTGTCCTATGACTGAAGTTTTGTCCGATCCCAAGTCAGTCTATGAACCGCTGTTTCGCGGACCCCATGATTTGACTTGACGATCGATTTTGTGACCAGTTCACCGGAATCCAAAACTGGATATACCGTTGAGTTCGTATCGTCGTTTAGAATTTGTTTGACCTATAATTTGCCCTATTTAGAGACCTTTACATCTGGCACATATTTTGGTGCAAAGTGGCCCACTTATGTACCCTGCTTTGGCCAAAATTACCGTTTTAGCCCCTGTGTCGTAATTGGATGGAAAGGTATTATTTTTTTACTATCTCGCTCATTTTCGAAATGCTGGTGATGTCTGTTTCAGCATCCGAAGACGTTTGCGCTGCTCCTATATTTTTTGGATGCTTTGCACATGTTGTCTTGTGACATTACTACACCAAACCATTGCCAGGCAAGTATACCTTGCCATTACTACTGTTTATTTATATTCACATATGCATATTTTATTTCTGTCATTTATTTTCTTATTTATATATATTATTAAACTGTGCATCTAAGGAAACTTAGGTGCAACGACGGATGGCGTCATCTTTTTTCTTATTTTATTTGTTATGCATATTGACCTAGATTTTAGAGATCATCCCATGATTTTGAGGTATCTTTATATCTCCTTTGGCCATGACACTTTTTTTACACGAGTTGTGAGTTTCATATAGATCATGGACTTGCGTATTGTCCGGTCGGCAATGCGTAGGGGACATACGATAGGAGATAACTGCTAATAGATTTACATGTTAGAAGACTTGGCAGTTATTAGAGGTATTCTAGTATTGTGCATACGACACGAATAGGAGCATGGGGTGGGGAGGACACCTGTTAGCGTAGGGGCTCTCATGTTTATTTACTTTTCCTCTAGTTGGCCACGGGTGACTCAGTAAAGTGCTACGTGTGTCGAGCATTTATTTACTTTTTCTCTAGATTGGCTACTAGTGACTCGGTTGAGCACTACGTGTGTCGAGCGCCTGTATGTGTCGAGAGCTTCTAATTAGGATGTTGTCCTCAAAATTGTATTTCACATAGAATGGTTAGGAGACCTTTTTGGATGTTTATTTTCAGTATATTGTGGCATGCTTTTATGTATCTTGTTACGTCCCTCTGAGGACCTGCTCCCTTTCCAGGTGTAGACGATCTTGACTATCCGCAGGAGTACGGTCCAGGGCCTGAAGCATCATTTTCTATCGATGAGGTCTTACCTTTCGAGCATCTGTAATTATCTCTTAGTTGATGGACTTATTAGTGGCTACTCTTTTTATTTATCATTTTATTTTATATTGGAGTTTCATCCTCCTCTCTTATTTTAGTTTTGATATAGTCGTTTGGTAGTGAATTTGTCTCCACCTGACTTATTTACTTTCTCGATATTTCATACTTTATCATTTTGATCTATTGGCTTAGTTTATTTATTGACTTGTGCTGTGGAAGAGATCTAGTTGCATGCGACTTATTTGATAATATATATATGCCACTTATGAATTATTATTCATAAATATAGCATACGTATGTGTTATGGTTTCCATATATTGGAGTTGCCATATACATATGGCTGGCAAGCTCGTGTATACATGGTCCTACGTATTTGGGACTGGGACGTGACACTTCTTGTGGTGAGGGGATTGAATCTATTAGGGCAAATGGTTCAACATTGGTTCTTGTCAATCTTATAATTTTATCTGAGTTATATAAATTGAGATTTGTTCATGTGACATACTCACTATCATATACGTTGTCTTTATTTGTGCTTGGTATTTGTTAGATTGGTTGGTTATCTCAGGTGGGTTAACAACGCTTCCGTGTGTCTAATATTTTTGTCAATACAGTTGAACCGAGGCTTGTGTTTGTCAAGGTTGGTGGCTGAGTCAAGGCTTGTTGAACCAAGCTGGGGTAAATAGAAGCGGCTAGTTGGATTGGTTCTTCTGAAACAGGAATATGTTGCTGAGCCATAATCTGGGAAACCAAGCCTTGATTTGCTACTAGTAGCCCTAGAGCACTATTTGAGGATCTATTTTGTTTTGAAGATGTCTGGGCAAGCAACAAGTGGGAATATATGAGGCGGTCCTACTTGGTACCACACCATACGCGGTAGTTAGGGATATAGAGGGATGGTCCGGAGGCATTCATATCGATGGGACTTTTGAAATAATTGTTCCCTGATCATCGGAGTCAATGTTGATGGAAACACTTTCGAAAGCATCGATCGGGGCCTTTGGTCTCGGCCTCGGTATATATTTCACCACATTCGTCAGTCACCAATTGATCTAGAGTCTTGGTGCACTGACTTCAACCATATATATACTAAGCAAAATGAAAACGAAGGTTCTTACGACAAAACATCCAAAATGAAATGGGAAAAAACAATGACAACACCTTCGCAAGCTCAATAGATTATTTGAATATTTTGCTCAAAATAAAAGGACATTTTGTAAAGCAAAATATCGATCTTATTAACTAAGATCTAATTAAGTTTGAATTTGTCGCTCCTCCCTTCCTCTCCATTTACCACCAAGCTCACACGGAGGAACGGTATAATCTGTTAACAAATTAGAGATACCATGTTAGCAATTCGAACACTAGTAAAGAAAGTGAATATAATATGGATATTATTATAATTTAGAAAGAAAGGAAGGAAGCTAGAGATTTGTGAAGTACTTACTTCCACATTTAATTCCAGACTCTAGTTTTTGGTCGATGCAATTGCGAGCAGTGTCAACACAATTTTGGGCAGCAAAGACGAATTTCTCCATACTGATGTATTTGTTAGCAATGTCCGGAATGAAGGCACAGATGCAAGTCACATCCGCTTTCTTGAGCGCACTGCAACATTTCTTAGGTATATCTTCCGCCTTGGGTTCGCTCTTGTTTCGTACATTGATGAAGGGAAAGCATGGCCCCAGAACCATCTCAAAGTTCTTAAAAGAGTCGTCCTCGCTACAAGAAGACTTGCTTCCACCATCAGCACTAGCAAATCCAATGATCAGAACTAGTACAAGGATGATAGGTGCCATATCAAAGGGTATTAAAGTGAGCCTTGCCATACTGATTTTTGTGGGACAATATTACAATCTTTCTCTCTCATGTATACTGACTTCAGTATAAATATATATAAGCTTGTAGGGATGTCACTGCATGTGTATATTAATTGTTGACAAGAATATATCTCCTAATTAAGGACTACATCCCCTTTATATATAAGCTTGTAGGGATGTCACTGCATGTGTATGTTGTTGGCAATAATATATCTCCTAATTAAGAACTACATCCCCTTTATATATAAGCTTGTAGGGATGTCACTGCATGTGCATGTTAATTGTTGGCAAGAATATATCTCCTAATTAAGCATTGTATCTTCTATTGAAGGACTGTATATTGTACTAGACTAGTATTGACTAATTGACAAACATGTAATGATTCTCAAGTGAATCTCTAGACCTCATAGTATAGAAAATTTAAATCGGAGTTGATCCATGAGGGAATATTGGTTGACAATGAATTTCTTACCCAATGTAGGGAATAACATAAATCAAAGTTGATCCATGAGGTGTGTTTGGACTGGGGCCATATGCCTTAAAAGAGAAATTTCATGTTAAAGCTTGAACTAATTACAATTATTTATACCTCATGATCCTACTTGCAACCCGATGTGGGACTAAACTACCAACTTTATTGTCATCACTTTGAGCGCTCAACCAAATACCAAATACAACGCAA